>CM061547.1:257235338-258435338 GCA_030864215.1 Capsicum pubescens | reverse complement strand
TCATATGGTATATTTTTCCTTTGTAGAAAAATATTATTCCTCCTCATTACTATCTTCTTTTGAAATTACTAGTGGACTAGCATTTAGAGAGATATGACAAACCAAAACTTTATTCTACTATTCTGCTGATATGTAACTTCCTTCTCCCTCATGCAAAAATAGATCTTCATCAACTTTATCTCCCCATTTTAAACTTCTTTCCCTTTGCTCTTTGGGCTATCACTCTTACCGCTTTCTTGTTTCTTTGAACTGTTCTCTTCTTTTTGCTTTGGAATATCAACATTACTTCTTCCTTGTTTCTTTGATGTGCTACTTATATGATTGTTTTAGATGTTTCCACCTAGTTTTATGCCGAAGTAAAAGTATTTTTCACCTATTTGTTTGTATTAATAACCTTCTCTTTTTCTTTTTCTTCATCTTTATTCTTCATCCCTTCATCATGTGTTCCCTCCTTTAATATTTCTAAAGGGTTAATAGAGGTAATCTCATCAATTTTCTTAATGTCCTCATTCAATACATACCCCGAATCCTTGTTTTTCAAACAAATCTCATATTAGTTGGATGCCATCTTATGTATCTTTTCTCATCCTTCCAAACATGATGATTTTTATCATGTATCTGCTCTAACTAATTGCCTTGCTGCTGACCATCTGAATTTTGTTCTATTTCCCTTTCATTTGTTAGAAATTCCTTCCTCAATTCTGGATGTAGCACTCTGCATTCATGTTCTTCATGACCCTATAATATACACTTCTTGCAATAGGAAGGAATCATTTCATACTGAATCTTCACTTTTATTATTCTCACTTCTTTATTAGTTTCATTCTATATTTCCATCATCACATGCTGATGACTTTTTACCAATAAATCTAATTGAACTTTCACTCTAGCACAATTTGGATGAGTCTTATTAATTGTTGCCATATATAAATGCAGTGGCTTACAATAGCAGAGGCTAATGAGAACAAAGACTCTTGACAAAAAAGGTGGGCAACAAATCAGGAAAGGATATCCATACTACTACATGTGTGGTCTCTTCATCAAGCTTAAAATTGGAATCATGTATCAAAGGCCGCATTTGATACGAATTGTCATCCTTTGCATTAATGTAATGAGCACTCTTAGACAATATATTAATGAAATATTCCTTTAATTTCAGCCTAATTAAAACATGCCTATTTCGAATAAATCCAACTTTGCACACACCCTTTACGCCACATTACAATAGAATTTGTTTTTTAGTTCTGATAACTCAGGCCAACCATATGAGAACTTACCCACAATTTCATATTATAGGTTCTCTATGATGTTCATTCTATTCAGTTCTTTCCCATTCCATTTAACTATAGGAATACCATCCTTGAAATCAACTTTCTTGATAGGAATAGGGTCTACATCATGTTTATTCTCATGCAAGTTCATCTTGTGAGAGGGATTGACTATAGTTGCATATTTTTCTGTTAAGGTTCCATGAGATGATGGGATGTTTTTGGATGAAGAATTTAAATGGGGAAATTGAATTGTGGAGTCTATAGAGGAAACTTGGCCAGTCTCAGGAAATGACTGGCCAGAAGTTGAAGCCATGAAAAATTTAGAGCTTAGCAGCCAGAATCGTCTTATGTTCTTCAAGGTAAATAATTTTTCACGGGGCATAAAGTTATATTTTGGCAGTATAATATTTTTTAAGTCATGCTCTATGGTTTGAATTCATAAAGAGTTTTGCCCCGCGAGACATAAGTCCATTGCTAAACAAAAAACTAAAGACCAACTCATTTGAAGAAAAAGTAATAAAAAATAGTTCATATGAAGGGCAAAAGTGTCCTTTTCTGTGCATTCTAAAATTTCATTTGTCAACACTACTTTCTTAGGTTAATAATATTTTGATCCCTCAATTATAGAATTTTTTTTATTTTAATCTCTTTGATATCTGGCTAAACATTTCAAAATGAATTAATTGAATTGTACACTTTTCATATCTTTAGTTTTGAACTTTCACAAATTTATTAATAGTTCCACCACTTAATTATTCATGTGTTATGTTAAATATGTAGTATTATTCCATATTTGATGCTAATATAATTATATAGATTATCAAATTTATTAATATTTAAGTGGTGGGACTATTAATAAATTTGTGAATGTTCAAAACTAATGATTGAATATACATTCTAATTAGAAACACACAACACAGAAAGTATATCTATTAGTATTTTCTACCTGAAGGGATTAGAAACACACATTATAATTAATTGGACATTGAATATACATAATCATATATCATAAAATATTTTTATGTTTTTTTTTGGTTTCAAACAACAAAGTTTTTCCTAGGAAAGTGATAAGAACTCCAGTGATAAGTTCAAAAATTGGTGATATACCAGTAGATGAGTGTTTACGGAGGAAGTATAGTCAGAAGCCGATTAAGGGTTCAACACACCCATGGTAATTACAACTCATCATCAACTAGAGCTTCTATCTTTGGTATATATCACGTGCAATGAATAGATCGGACCGAATATAAAAATTAATTTGTGTTTTTTTAATTTAGGGTCAATTACAAGTGTGCCTGGATGTCCAGCAAAGAAACATACAGAGAGGGCTATGGATGATCCTATTATGTTAATTGTGACTTATGAAGAGGAACATCGTTATACATAAGTCGCGATGCAAGAGAACGATTCTCAAATTGTAGCTTTTGGGTCAGTATAAGGAAAGAACGAGTGAGTTAAAAGTGGGTGGGGTGGGGAGAATAAGAAAGAGGTTATTTAAATGATAAGTATCATCTAGTTTCAACTTTTTCGAATAATCAAGAAAGTGAAAAAGAAAATAAGACAATCCAATTCAAATTTAATAATCTATAGTACTAGCTTATTTGTACATGTGTTGCACGTACATATCACAATTTACATTTTGTAGTAGATAATATTGTAAAATAAAAATAAATGTTATTAAAATAAACTTTTTAATAAATAAATTTACATACAGATTTGTTTGAATCACTATTAAGTATTATAATATGGTGGAATGTTTGTCAAATTAAATTAATATGATATTTCATTAATTTATAAAGATGAAAAATATCAAAAGTAGATTTATCAATAATTTAAAAATGAAAAATCCAATCAATCTTTTATTTACTTAGTTTCCAATTTCATTAAGGGTTTCTCTTTTTTTTGCACCAATAGACATTATTGGTGTTCTTCTTCCTCACACGAAAAAAAAGTGACAAAATCTCGTTAGATTTGTGGAACAACCTTCAACTTTTACATCACCTACACTTTTATGTTCATGATGTGTGGTACAACACTCCACTTCTACACCCTCTATAGTATCAGGTTCACGATTTGTGGCATAATGCTCTACTTTTTGTAACGACCCTCCCGGTCGTTTGTGAAATCTTTTCGTCTTTTCTATTCTAGCTCTCTCTGTAGTTGGTGTACGTGAATTTATGACCCACGAAATAATTAGTATTAATTTTTATGACGTACGAAAGAGATTTAAGTCATTATTTAAACTATTTTCTCGAGGTCCCGATAAATTTTGATGATCTATTCAAAGTCTTGGATATTTTAAATAATGAATTTAATTAGGGATTTTATGGACTAAAGTTTAATGTAATTACTTATGTGGTTAGTACTAAAACAAATTTAAGTGGGAAGAGTTTACCCTATATTATAATAAAAGTAGCACCAAAAAGGGTAGAATAATAGTGGCGGCTGAACAAAGGATACGACGTTAACGTTGGGCGGATTTGAGAAGAAAAGAGTTTCAATAAATCTTCAGGTTAGCATGTAGGAACTGTTGTTAATGTTTTAATAGGGAGCTACAGAGTAAATTGATTTCCAATGTCAAAGGCAGTAATACGATTAAGAAATTTTGGTTGTAACAATTGAACTTGTATAATTTTAGTTGTTTTACTATTAGCTTATCTCTAGGCAATAATTCTTAATAAAGACAAAAGCTTATGAGTTAATGATTGGGAAATAATGAATAGTAATAATAATACTTAGTCAATTGATGAATTTGTAGTGCTACAGTTTCTCGTGTTATGCCTTGGATTTCCGCATTGGTATCGGCAATTATGATTCGAGGAATTTAGTTATTCAGTTAGGATTCATAGATTAGAAATTCCTAAATTGGGAGTCGAACAATGATTCATTTTAGATTAAATTCGACGTGCTATATCATATTTTTATGGATATTATGTATCGAAACAGATTTGAAACATTGGAAAGCTTTACAGAAGGGTAAGATCCTTGCAAGGTAGCTTGTATTTGAGTTCTTCGATTGAGGTAAGTTACGGTTTAATTGGATTTTAGACTCGACTTAATTGTGTGTATGCTCCTAAATTGGATACTTGTGGATTGGTATTCAGAAATGCTTGAAATTATTGATGTTTGGATTGTTGATTCGTGTATAAATGTTTATTGAAAATTGACTTGATGGAATTGTCTTATGACTTTAACTGTACTTGTAAACTTGGTACATTGTGGGCATGCTGTGAGATTGTGTAAATTGATATTGATAATACTTGGTTATGTTTATGTTGGATTGGGTACCACGCCGGTACGTTTATATTTATGTTGGATCGAGTACCATGCCGATACGTTTATAGTTATGTTGGATCAGGTACCACGCCAGTACATTTATACTTATGTTGGATTAGGTACCACGTCGGTACATGAACACAGATTATTCCCTGCAGGTCATGACTATTCGGGAGAAAATAAGTTCCATAGAATGTGTATACATATTTGTGTTGATTCTGTGGATGTTTACAGTATGATTGATACTCTTAATGGTTATGTGTCTTGTTCGTGAGCACTGTTTGACATGTTGTATTGTTGATTCATTGAACATTTGTTGTGTGACAATGTCTGTCTACTTGTTATTTAATTTATGTTGTGTACATGCTATTAAATTGAGTTAGCCTATGATACTTGTCAGTACATAGTGATTTGTACTGATACTACCCTGTACTCTACTTTTGTTGAGTGCAGAAAGTGTTCTAGAGGCTTAGACATGACATCACCTCTAGAGTTTGATAGCAGATCTTGGTCCAAGGGTGAGCACTCCGTCTTCAGGTTGTCATGGGTCATCTTATTTGTTATTTTCCATCTTTCGGGCAATGAAACATTCTGTATTTACTTTATTTTTGGATATCTCTTTAGACATGATCTTTGTTAGTAGTTCTTGTACGATGACTTTTGGGTCTTGGAGATTTTAGTAAGTAGTTTGTTTGACTTTCGTATTTATAATGATTAGTCCTGGATTATTGATATTATGTTGATTTATAATAATATTATTTTAATATTGACTAAGTGATCGGGTAATAGTTTGATTTAGATGGTTCTCCCATGAAAAGATTAGTGTGGGTGTCACTCATGGACATTTGCATCATGACAAAGTTGGTATCAGAGCCCTAGGTTCGTCGATCTCGTCGTACAAGAACATGTCTAGTAGAGTCTTATGGAACAGTATGGAGATGTCTGTACTTTTCTTCGAAAGGCTATAGGACACTAGAAAAATTCAAATTCTTCTTTCTTACATGCTATTACTTGAATTCAATTGGTATCTAGCGATTCTAATTGGTATCTATTAATAAGAGCAATGTCAAGTAGAGTTTCGTAGATTGGTGTGTAGGGACCTTCACCCAATCTTCATAAGGCTATGAGGCATGTAAAAGTCATTTTCCTTTCTTTCTCTCTATCTTATCGCCCTAATCTTGGACTACCTGATTGAATCCAATTGGTATCTAGACAATTCCAATTGGTATCTTAATAATTTTGAATAAAAATTTAGGAGATTCCAATTGGTATCCGTTAATAAGGTTTAAAAGTTATTGTTAATAGGTAAAGACTTGTGAAAGTTGTGAACTTATTGATTAGCTTGTGTTTGATATTCTGCTAAACTTGTGTTGCTAGATTTTTGTCACTATTGTGAATTATTTTTGTTAAGTAATGAAAATTGACTAAATTGTTTTGGTTGATAAATGTGCAGGGATTATTTGATTTTTTGTTATTGTGAAACTAAAAATTCTATGGTTACTTATTTTTTGGTACTATTATACTGATGAGATTGATGGTATTAGAATTGAGAGGATGATATGAGAATATGATGTCAAGAAAAAATGGTGAAAAAGTGACATGAATAAAATACAGAGGTGATATGTGTTTTTCATAATGAGAGATTCTTATTAATGATGTTGTGGATGGATCCTTGTGTAGTTCGATTATTTGGAGATCCTTGTGTGGTCCGGTCATTGAGATTGTATTTAGAATTTTCATGCAGTTCTATTATTGAAATTATAATGGGTTCCTTGTGAGTACTAGCTAAGTGACATTATCTTTGAGTTCCTTATGTGAACGAATTCTTAATGCTTGGCAAAATAATGATTTTTAAATAAAAGTGAAAAAAAATATTCGAGGTTGTTGATACCTATGAAATTTGATCAATGACTTGTCTGGAATGTGATATTGGTGATGAGACTGTCAATGACCTATAATCGACTTATTTTATTTGGCCTTGATTATGTGCTAGTGGTGTAGGGACCACTCTTGAGGTGATTAAGAGTTAAGTAAAGCCCGTAGTAAAAATATTGTTAGGTAGAAATAAGAATGACTTTGCATATCTTAAATTGGTGTTAGTGATATAAGAGAGGTTTGGCTTGACCATGAAGTGTTTGTCGTTGAAAAATATTGAGTTAGTGATTGTCAGGACATAAGTTGTAACTGTGGATTTATGCATTAGGAAAAAAATTTGAGAAAAATTATTATTGACTTGACCTTGTGGATGAATTGTACATTTGCATGTCCCACAAAGTTGGCTGATATATGACCCTTTTAGGGGATAGTAATTTTCATGATAGTGGCAATGCAAAATCAAATGGCTTAGTTACATTCATAAAATAATTAAGGATGATCCTAAATGGGAGAATAAATGAAGTATTAAATGACATAATTGATCTTTCCTTGAGTGATACTTGGTGGATAATTCTTGTTGAGTGGTTAAGGTATGGTGATTAGATGGATATTAACAATGTTGTGGAGGATAATGTGTTTTAGGCTCTAATTTTGTGGGATCCGTAAAATGGCATGTTTATACCCCTTTTGAATCCTATTGCTTTTTCTCTCTAGTTTAGATTAGTTGTAGCTTGGCTGTGATGTAAGCCTATGTTTGGGATGTGATTTTAGTATTTGAAGCATGATTGTATATTTAGCCTTATTGGGCTAGTGTGGTAGTCTTGAAACCGTAAGTTGGGTAGAGTTGACTTGAGTACCTTGGTTCTAGTCGAAGTTGCTATCTTAGGCTTGAATATGGATTAACATTTAGAAGATGAACTAAATACCTTAGTCTGGTTTGGGGCATAGTGTGCCTAATTATGGAAATTGAGGATTAGAAGTGGGATCGTCTGGCCCACTTAGGCCTAACCTTTTATTAAGTCTTATGGACTTAGTTGCGGATGTTAGACATAGAAGAGGCTAGTAAACCTTCGAATAGGGTTACTTCATGACTTGGAAACTTCTATTAATGTTCCCAGATTGTGGCTTTTGAGTTATAGTTATGATACTTCCTGTGGAAGTGATATTGGGTATTTAGAGATGATATTCCTCCTAGATACGTTATGTGGTCTATAGAGATGCTATTTTCTTTTAGACTTGATGATTGACCTAGAGAGATGCTATTTCCTCTTAGATACGTAAATTAGCCTAGAGAAGTGATATTCCTCATAGTCATGATGTTTGACCTATCGATATAAGACATACTATAGACGATTACAATTCTATCTATATTATGCCTCCAATATGCGAGATGCCTCCTATATGTGAGATGATTAGAGATATGCTACGACTTATAAATATGATTATCGATATAAGTTTCGGATATGTATATGTACCTAAGGTCGAGATTATGCTATTGTGACTATTCTGAATAAATTAATAAGCCAAGGGCTGTGTTATGATGATGATTGAATATCTGAGGAGTATTTATCAGTGTAAAGGATACGATTATAGTTTATGAATACCTATTTATTTGTACACACATCTCTCCGGTATGGGATGGATGAAGATGCAATAAATTGCTTACGACTTTATTGATTGTACACTGGTGATGACATGCACAGATTTGGTATATTCATGAGTATTATATTGGTAATTGATGTGATTGTAGTTGAAAATGATCTTACAATTGTTCTACCTAATGAACGGTTAAGCTATGTGGTAACTAATTGTTTATTAGAAGACTATAGCACTTGTATGGCTAGGAATCTAATGTATTAGTTAATGAATCATGCTTAGTTGAAGCATGGTACTAGAGATGGTTAATGCATAGCTTATGGTGAGGTTGGGTCTAGCACAGGTGAAGATTAGTTAGTATTGATGACTAAGTTTGTGATGTCATTTAGGCGATAAATGAGGAGTTGTGTGTTAATGAGGCTAGATAATAAAAGATGTTGGTAATAAGAGGTGACTAGTCAATAACTTTGAATAGTTGCTAATGGTTAACTAATGAATAGTTAACCAGGGATTAGTTGATAAATGATCATTAGATAATGAATGGTGTCAATTAATAAAATATGGTTAGGTGACAAGTATAATGTGTTGTCTAGTAATGATTAATGGATATAGGATGATCAGTTGATAATAATGAATGGTGGATAAATGGCGATTTTGATCTAATGATGAACCTTGACTAGATGTTAGACGTTGACTAATAAATAGTGGTTAGTTGCTATCCCGTAAATAAGGATTATGTGAAGGATAATATTTAGGCTAATAACTAGAGGTTATGTGATGACTAGCGAACTAGTGCTTCTATTATAATAAGTGTTGGTTAGCTAATGACAAGTAGTCAGGAAGTATTGAGTAGATAGATATTCTATGGTGATATGACTATTTTATGAGTATTTCAGTGTATGTTATTCGGTAATGACTATTATGATGATATGTTGATACCCGGTAAGGTCGGAGGATATATTTATGATATGTTGATACCCGACAAGACCGGGGGACACTGTTGATGATGTGTTGATATCCGACAAGGCCAGAGGTTGATTACAATGATGATGGTCCTGATGAGGACAGTTATGATGAGTTGTGATATTGATTATGTACTTTGCATTCATTCCTGCATGTGCATTGCCTATCACCAGTATGCATCTATATTTATCAGCCGATATAGGATGGTTACATATATATGGGTGAAAAATATGCCTTGTGTTGTTGTATACTGATTGAACCTTTTGAGTTTGAGATAGTAGGGTACGCATAGGCTCGGCTAGGTATTTGATTGTCCGTAAGTTGAGAACTAAGGAGATTGCATCTGTGATGGTCTAGTGGAAGAATCGTCCTATTGAGGAGGCTATTTGGTGGACCGGAGAAGACATGCATAGAAAGTATGCACATCTTTTTGATGACTCAGATAATTCTTTAGTTTCCTTTTTTGACACTTGTTTCCCGTTCGGGGATGAACGGTTGTTTAATTGATATCTGATGTAACGACCCTCCCGGTCGTTTGTGAAATCTTTTCGTCTTTCCTATTCTAGCTCTCTCTATAGTTGGTGTACGTGAATTTATGACCCACAGAATGATTAGTATTAATTTTTGTGACGTACGATTTAAGTCATTATTTAAACTATTTTCTCAAGGTCCCGATAAATTTTGATGATCTATTCAAAGTCTTGGATATTTTAAATAATAAATTTAATTAGAGATTTAATGGACTAAAGTTTTAATGTAATTACTTATGTTGCTAGTACTAAAATAAATTTAAGTGGGAAGAGTTTACCCTATATTATAATAAAAGTAGCACCAGAAAGGGTAGAATAATAGTGGCGGCTGAACAAAGGATACGACGTTAACGTTGGGCAGATTTGAGAAGAGAAGAGTTTCAATAAACCTTCAGGTTAGCATGTTGGAACTGTTGTTAATATTTTAATAGGAAGCTACAGAGTAAATTGATTTCCAATGTCAAAGGCAGTAGTATGATTAAGAAATTTTGGTTGTAATAATTGAAATTATATAAATTTAGTTGTTTTGTTATTATCTTATCTCTGGGCAATAATTCTTAATAAGGACAAAATCTTATGAGTTAATGATTGGGAAATAATGAATAGTAATAATAATACTTAGTCAATTGATGAATTTGTAGTGCTACAGTTTCTCGTGTTATGCCTTGGATTTCCGCACTGGTATCGACAATTATGATTTCGAGGAATTTAGTTATTCAGTTAGGATTCGTAGATTAGAAATTCTTAAATTGGGAGTCGAACAATGATTCATTTTAGATTAAATTCGACGTGCTATATCATATTTTTATGGATATTATGTATTGAAACAGATTTGAAACATTCGAAAGCTTTACGGAAGGGCAATACCCTTGCAACGTAGCTTGTATTTGAGTTCTTTGGTTGAGGTAGGTTATGGTTTAATTGGAGTTTAGACTCGACTTAATTGTGTGTATGCTCCTAAATTGGATACTTGTGGATTGGTATTCGGACATGCTTAAAATTATTGATTTTCGGATTGTTGATTCGTGTATAAATGTTTATTGAAAATTGACTTGATGGAATTGTCTTATGACTTTAAGTGTACTTGTAAACTTGGTACATTATGTGGCATGCTGTGAGGTTGTGTAAATTGATATTGATAATACTTGGTTATGTTTATGTTGGATCATGTACCACGCCGGTACGTTTATATTTATGTTGGATCGGGTACCACGCCTGTACGTTTATATTTATGTTGGATTGGGTACCATGCCGGTACGTTTATATTTATGTTGGATCAGGTACCACGCCGGTATGGTACATGAACACAGATTGTTCCCTGTAGGTCATGACTATTTGGGAAAAAATAAGTCCCATAGCATGTGTGTACATAGTTGTGTTGATTCTGTGGATGTTTACAGTATGATTGATACTCTTGATGGTTATATCGCTTGTTCGTGAGAACTGTTTGACATGTTGTTACTGTATTGTTGATTCATTGAACATTTGTTGTGTGACAATGCCTGTCTACTTGTTATTTGATTTATGTTGTGTACATGCTATTAAATTGAGTTGGCCTATGATACCTGTCAGTACATAGTGGTTTGTACTGATACTACCTTGTACTCTTCTTTTGTTGAGTGCAGAAAGTGTTCTAGAGACTCAAACATGACCTCACCTCTAGAGTTTGATATTAGATCTTGGTCCAAGGGTGAGCACGCTGTATTCAGGCTGCCATGGGTCATCTTATTTGTTCTTGTCCATCTTTCGGGCAATGAAACATTCTTTATTTATTTTATTTTTGGATATCTCTTTAGACATGATCTTTGTTAGTAGTTCTTGTACGATGACTTTCGGGTCTTGGAGATTTTAGTAAGTAGTTTGTTTGACTTCCGCATTAATAGTGATTAGTCTTGGATTATTGATATTATGTTGATTTATAATAATATCATCTTAATATTGACTAAGTGATTTGGTAATAGTTTGATTTAGATAGTTCTCCCACGGAACGATTAGTGTGGATGCCACTCATGACCATTTGGGTCGTGATACTTCTACACCATCAACACTTTCAGGTGCATGGGTTTTGAATTGATCTGTCGCATAACAATCTAATTCTACCCCGTCTAAACTTTCAAATTTCTTCTTCTTAACACGCAACTCCTCATATTCAGTAGCAGCATCGTCTACAATCAATTGTCTATCACGCTTCGGATCATCAACATTTTTGGAATTCTCAATTTTCTTCATTTTATCACTCCTTTCAACAATACAAGTTTTTGGTGCACAATCCCTCGCGTAACAATTCAATTTTGTACCATCTAAAGTTCTAAATTTTTCCTTCGAAACACATAGCTCCTCAAGTTCAGTACCATTAACACATGTTAAATCACCAACAACATTTACCGGCTTGTAAATTTCCATCATTCCATCACTTATATTCACGATATAAATATCAGGTGCACAATTCTTGACATGATTTATAGCTAATTCCTTATTTATAGCTAATTCTTGTTCTACACCATATAAAGTCCTACCTTTCTCCTTCTCAGCACATACCACCACCTGTTTAGTACCATCATCACACATTAAGTACCATCATCACACATTGAATCATCGATATTTTTGGGTCTCTCAATTTCGATCATTTCATCACTCCTTACCAGAATACAAGTTTCTGGTGCACAATTATCTAATTCTGCACCATCTAAAGTTCTAACATCTTCCTTCTCAACGCATAACTCCTCCTATATAACACCATCAACATTTACGAGTTTCTCAACATCCATCATCCCAAAAACAACCACACAAAACACCCGCAAGCATAAAACAAAAAATCAACAAACACTTTACTAAAAAAATATATGTAGGTACTTAACCGCCAAAAAAAATCTAACAACTCCTCACATGCAAAAAAAAAAAGTGTAAATCAAATCCCAGAAAAAACTTCTGCAATTCAAAACCCAAAAATTCCAAATCCAAAATTTCAAAATATGTGGAAAAAATACTTTTGGGAGATCTGCAGATAAACACACACACAAAAGAAATCACAAAAATAAAAATAAAAAAATAGATCTGAAAATTCAAAGATAAAATGTGATTTATATTTTGAAAAAAGGGAATATTTATAGGGTTTATGCAAGATTATTATATTAATTAAGGAATTCAAATCAAGAAATCAAAGAATGATTAAGGAAAAAATAAATGAATTTATTTATAGATTTATTTATTTTGATTTCGCGAATATGTATGAAAGGGCAATATGATGAATTGGGTTTTTTCCCTCTTTAAATATATAATTTAATAATTGAAAATAATAATAGTTTTTAATAATTTGAAATAAAATAACCTAGATTTTTCGGTACATGTATTAGAGCCATCGACTAATTTAAATATGCGCTTGGTAGAGCCTATTTGGAGGTAGTGCACCAAGGATTTTTAAATACTAGGGCTCAAAATCGAGACAACCTAGATATCCTCTATTATTTTGCCATGTGGCAACTTGATGAGTTCCCATTTTTGGATAAACCAGTTTAGGTGTATGCGCCTTGTGTGTGTACCTCACTTTAATGAGTTCAATTATTACATTAAATAGGATATTTGTTTAAACAATAAAGATGAATATAATAATTAAATTTAATATCTTTTGAGTATGTAAAGATGGAGAATTTATTTATTAAACCTAATACTTACCAAAAATATTTTTAAAAGTCGATCGACATTCATCTACCATCTGTAAATTGCAACAAAATAATACAATGATAGAGACATCAAAATAATTCAATTAAATCTAATCTTTACATACAAAAATTTTCTCAAAGTCATCTGCCACTCATCTACCACCTGTAAACAATAACAAAATAATACGACAATAGAGATATCAAAATAATACAACTAAATATAACTTTTACATAAAAATTTTTTTCAAAGCCGACCAATCAAGCATCCACCATCTAGACATGTAATCGAATCAAGTTAGATGAGCATCAATCATATTCTCCCAATAGGCAAATTGGTTTGTTCTCTAGTTTAACGTACATCTCAATATTTATAGAAATATTGTCTTAATAGAGTCCTATTTTAGGAGTATTTTTCTAATTGAACAGTACAAAGAAAAATATTGATAAATTCTCCTACTATATATTTTAGGAGTCCCATATATTTTAGGAAGTCTAGTAGAAAAGAAAATATTAATTAATTCTCCTACCATATATTTTAGGAGTCCCATATGCTTTGGGGAATTGATTTTTTGTCGGGTTCTCAATTACCTAACAAACCGGCCTATTGAAGTAATCCAAAAGACACAAAAGATCTCCAAAGGCAATTTTAGGAACTCCTCAATAAGGGATACATCAATGAGAGAATGAGTCCATGTGCGGTTACAATGTTGCTAGTGCCAAAAAAAGATGGAACATGGTGTATGTGCGTTGATTGTCAAGACATCAATAAAATAACGGTAAAGTATCGCCACCCAATTCCCCGTTTGGATGATATTCTTGATGAGTTGAATGGTTCTTGTAAGTACTATAAGATACATCATAGGAGAAGGTACCACTAAATTCGGATGCAACTGGGTGATGAGTTGAAGACCATATTCAAGACCAAGTTTGATCGATATGAATGGTTGGTAATGCCCTTTGTCCTCACCAACACTTCTAGTACCTTTATGCAATTGATGAACCATGTGATGGAATCGTTCATAGGGAAGTTTGTTGTTGTATAATTTGATGATGTTCTAGTTTATAGCAAATCCCTTTAAGAACATGTCTTATATTTGGAAAATGTGTTTGAAGTGCTTAGAAAAGAGAAGTTAGATGCTATTCTTGAAAAATGTTCTTTTGGTATGAATGAAGTTGTTGTCTTGGATTTGTTGTAAGCTCAAGAGGATTCGAGGTGGATGAATTAAGATGGATGCCATCAAGGATTGGCCAACTCCAAAATCCATTGGTGAAGTAAGAATTTTCCATTGGTTGGCTAGTTTTAATAAGCAATTTGTCAAAGGATTTAGTACCATCGCCGCTACATTGACCGAGATGATCCATAAGGATAAACCTTTTAAATAGGGTGATGAGCAAGCCAATGCCTTTGAAGCTTTAAAGGCTATGCTTAGCTCCGCCCCCCTTATTGCAATTACCCAATTTTGATAAGATGTTTGAGATTGAATATGATCCAACTAAGGTAGGAATAGGTGCTTCCTTAATGCATGATCATAAACCTATTTCCTATCTTAGTGAAAAGCTCAAGGTCGCAACTCTACATTATTCCACCTATGATCTAGAGTTATATGTTTTGATTAGAGACTTGGGTAATTAGCAACATTATTTGTAGCCCAAGGTGTTTGTGATTTGAACTAATCATCAATCCTTGAAACATATTAGGGCCCAAGATAAACCTAATAAAATACATTCCAAGTGTACTGCTTTCCTAGAGACTTCCCCTTATGTAATTCAATACAAAAAGGGAAAGGAAAATGTGGTAGCCGATGTATTTTCTATGAAGCATGTTCTTATCTATACATTGTCTTCTAAATTGATGGAATTTGAGAGTATAAGGATAATTTACCCCGAGGACCCCAAATTTGCTCAAATCTATCAAGATTGTGAGACATAGGGTAGGAAAAGATGGGAGAGGGATAGTGCTTCTATGCCCTACTCTAAGTTTGATAGTTTATTGTTTAAAGAAAGAAGGTTGTGTGTTCTCTCTAGCTAATGGTGAGATTTGTTTGTAAGAGAGGCATATAATGGAGGTATGATGGGTCACTTTGGAATTGATAAGACTCTTCGAATCCTAGAGAAACAATTCTATTGGCCCAAGATGCATCAAGATGTTGCTAGAATTTGTGGCCAATGCATGGATTGTAGAAGTATGAAATCCCACCTTTTTCCTTAAGGATTATACACCACACTACCCAATCCTCAATGCCCATGTATTTACATCTCTATGGATTTTGTTTTAGGATTGGCTAGGACAAGGAAGGGTGGAGATTGCATTTTTGTTGAGGTTGATAGGTTCTCAAATGGCCCATTTCATTTCATGTCATAAAATTGATGATGATTCTAATGTGGCTTCTTTGTTTGTTGTGAATGTTGTCAAAATACATGGAATTCCTCGGACAATTATTAGTGATATGGACTCTAAGTTCCTTAGTCACTTTTGGAGGTCGTTGTGTGGGTAGGCTTGGCACCAAATTGCTTTTCTCAACATCTTTTCACCCACAAATGGATGGAAAAATAGAGGTAGTAAACAAAATCTTAGGTACTATGTTGTGCACCTTAGTTTAAGGAAAAATGGCCTCTTGGGAGGGCTACCTACCTCTATTCCAATTTTCTTATAATTGTGTTATCTATTTGACTATGGGTATTACTCCTTTGGAATGTGTTTATGTTTTTAACCCCCTTACCCCTTTAGATCTCACTCCTTTGCCTAGTGATATTGTGATAAGCTTATATGGAGACAAGAGGGCGGAAACCATAAAGAAGTTACATGAGAAGGTAAGAATTCTCCTTGGGAAGAATAATCAAGAGGTGGCCGAAAGAGTAAACAAGGGAAGGAAGCAGCTTGTTCTTGAACCGAGTCATTGGGTGTGGATGCACTTTCGTAAGGATAGATTTCCAACCCAAAAAAAATCCAAATAGATGCCCCGAGGTGATGGTCCATTTCAAGTGCTTTAAAGGACAAATGACAATGCCTATAAGATTGACCTTCCTCCGAAATATCAAGTGCACAATACCTTTAATGTGTGCGATCTTTCACTCTATGAAATGATAGAAGATAATCATCCTTTTAATTTGTGGTCAAATTCTTCTCAAGAAGGAGAGGATGATACAATCTGGATTAGCTACAATCCATTCACTAAAAGTCAAGCCTGGGAACTTCAAAGTATCCAAGGATAGTTCATGAAGTGGGAGGTACTTGAAGAAGCCTTTTTACCATCAAGAGGGTGTTATTTATTGATGATCACACTCACATTGGTCCAAGGATCATTGGAGGAGGCAAGGGAAGGCAAAACGGAGCTAGAAATAATACCCTATACTACGAATGACTAGTTGGCATAGGGCTCGACATACCCATCTAGAGACCTATACATATAATAAAAAATACTAGACATGGACTGGCCCTAGAGAGGGATGGATCTCACCAAAAAATCAGCTGAAAAAGGCAATATGGCCTAACACTGACATCTGCTATCCTGAGGATCTGGGCCTGCATCAAGTAATGTGGTTCCACCAGGACTTCAGTACATAAACAAGTACTAGTATGAATGCAAACAGAATTACAGCTAGAAAAGTACGGAAGCTCATATGAGTCAAATATCAAAGTGAAAAGCGTATGAGCCAACAAGTAACACATATACTACATGAGTCTATAATCTATGCATAAATCTTATTAGTACTTCGTATGATAGTTAGAAAAGCATTCATTGTAATATACAACCTATAATTTTCCTAGGTGATGTATTTATCCTAAAGTATTACAAATGATCACAAGATGTCCTACCAAAGGCAATCCGAGGCCAGTGTAAAGTGTATGTTTCTCAAATATTCATTGTTATGATCTCATGCGTAGAACAGTAATCGCAGTCTTAAACCAGGTATGCTCCACCCAGGGGCTCACTATGAGGGTCTGCCATAAGCCATATATGCCATATGTTGGCTAGAGTCAAGGAAAACCAGTGCATGACGTTCTAGCTGACCTCAAATACAAATGATTCCACAAAGGTGGGTACGCCTCAATGTCTGGTCTCACTATAATGGTCTGGTCTCGATCCTATGCACAGAATTACATCAAGCGGATATGCCAAGCCAAAACTATGTACCCTCCCATCGTTAACATTTATCAAATAATACCTTAAAAGCCTATGGCATGTGAATAACGATACTGATCATTTAGCTAATTCATACAAGTACAACTATGCTATTGCTATTTACTTTTAATCCTATTTTGTGATATATATAACATGTGGCCTAAGAACTTCTAAGTAAAGAGATTTACGATAATATGAAATATTGTGGAGACTTGACACAAGTAGAGCAAGATGGATACTTATAATATTAACGGTAGAACGAGAGAATGATGTTAACGAAAATATAAAGATTCTACTCGCATATTTCATGAGAATTATATTAACGTTGAAAAAAAGGAGCACATGGCGTAAGGTGGCGCCTTAGTGGCGAGGGAAGGTTTAGATTTACATACCTTAGTGCTTTACTAGTTATGATTGTATTTCAAGCCCCAAATAATTCAACCCATAGGAATATAACTTTCATCTTTCCAGCCACCAACTTTCGCTATCCAATAGGCAATTCACTAGCTACAAGGATAACATATACGCCCATCAATAACCCGTAGGTGTATTTAATAACTTATTCTAATAATCTTCACTCATGCCGAAAATTAATCGAATTCCTTAGAAAAAGTCCGGAATAAAAGTCCGGAATAAATTCTAACTCTTTCAACTTATACAATTCAATGTTAAAACTACCCAATTGACAGGAACCTCTAAAAGCTCTTTTTTTAGCAAAATTCTCCTTTTTCCCTTTCTCAAGAACCCATTTCAAAGAGTAGTAAAAATATTCAATTACATAATAATCAACGACTAATATTACACCCCCAACATATATTCTATACTTATATTCAAGTACAAAGTGAGAAAACTACCTTTTTGGAATTAACCCCTACTTGAATTCTTGATGAAATTTAAGAAATTTTTGAATGAAGACTAGCTTAGGGTCGTGGTGATATGCCTCTCCTCCGTAAGAATTCCTTCCTAGACTTATAATTCCCACTTGATTCTTTGAATTATTTTTTCTTGGTGCCAAGTAAAGAATCAGAAGAGTAAAGAAATAGAGAAGTACGTTGGTTGCTTTTGGAAACATTTCAGTGAAGTGTTAATGCCCCCCTCCCCTTTACACATTTTATATTATTATTATTAATATTATTATTAATTAGAAATTTATACAGTAGACCCACTACTTTCTAATATTATCACTTAGTGTAATTAAGGGAACACAATTTAATTTCCTTACCATCTTTGATAATAGTATACTATTATCACACAAGTACAATTCCTTATCAAGTATGTGCATCACTTAATAATCCTCCATAAAATAAAAGTTGCACTTATCTAAAGTGCTAAATTAGTTTTCCTTTTTTTTCGGAGGTGGTACAGTCTCCCCACTTAGGAATTCATCCTTGAATGATACTTGAAGCTTACATTCCATAACTGTCCAAGACATCCTTAAGATTATGTGATCAACTTCGGTTTCATTTTATCCTATCTTAAGGTCTTAAAATTTAATGAACTCTCTAAATTTCTAAAATTTTTGTCAGAGTTTTCTTTGTAAATAGGCCTATCGAGTACCTATCAGCTAACCTCATCTATGTCTAACATCCACAACTAGGTCCACAAGACTTAACAAAAGTTTAGGCCTAAGTGGATCAGACGATCCCACTTCTAATCCTCAATTTTCATAATTAGGCACACTATGCCCCAAACTAGGCTAAGGTATCTAGTTCATCTTCTAGATATCAAGTAAGTCATATTCAATCCTAAGACAACAACTTCGACTAGAAACAAGATACTCAAGTCAACTCTACTCAACTTACGATTTCAAGACTACCACACTAGCCCAATAAGGCCAAATATACAAATCACGCGTCAAATACTAAAACCATATCTCAAACATAGGTTTACATCATAACCACGCTACAACTAATCTAAACGAGAGAGGAAAATCAATAGGATTCAAAAGGTGTATAATGCCATTTTACGAACCCCACAGAATTAGAGCCTACAATACAATCTTCCACAACATTGTTAATATCCATCTAATCATCATATCTTAACCACTTAACAAGAAATATTCACCAAGTATCACTCAAGGAAAGATCAATCATGCCATTTAATAATTCATTTATTCTCCCATTCAGGATCATCCTTAATTATTTTATGAATGTAACTAAGCCATTTGATTTTGCATTGCCACTAGCATGAAAAATACTATTCTCTAATAGGGTCATATATCAGCCAACTTTGTGGGACATGCAAATGTATAATTTAGCCACAAGGTCAAGTCAAACCTCTCTTATATCACTAACACCAATTTAAGATATACGGAGTCATTCTTATTTCTACCTAACAATATTTTTACTACGGGCTTTACTTAACTCTCAATCACCTCAAGAGTGGTCCCCACATCACTAGCACATAATCAACGCCAAATAAAATAAATTGATTATAGGTCATTAACAGTCTCATCACCAATATCACATTCCAGACAAGTCATCAATGATTCTATAGGTATCAACAACCTCTACTAGTTTTTATCACTTTTATTTAAAACTCATTATTTTGTCAAGCATTAAGAATTCGTTCACATAAGGAACTCAAAGATAATTTCTCTTAGCTAGTCCTCACAAAGAACCCATTATAGTTTCAATAATCGAACTGTACAAAAATTCTCAATACAGTCTCAATGGACGGATCACACAAGGATCCCTAAATAACATCAAATAATTGAACTACACAAGGGTCCATCCACAAAATCATTAACAAAAATCTCTCATTACGGAAAACACATATCACCTCAGTCTTTTATTCATGTCACTTTTTCACCATCTTTTCTCAACATCACATTCTCACATCATCCTCTCAATTATCATACCATCAATCTCATCAGTATAATAGTACTAAAATAAGTAAACACCATAGAATTTCTAGTTTCGCAATAACAATAATCAAATAATCCCATCATATTTATCAACAAAAACAACTTAGTCAATTTTCATCACTTAACAAAAATAATTCACAACAATGACAAAAATTTAGCAACATAAGTTTAGTCAAATATCAAACACAAACCATCAACAAGTTCACAACTTTCACAAATCATTACCTATTAATAATAACTTTTAGACCTTATTAACAGATAGCAATTGAAATCTCCTAGATTTTTATTCAAAATTATTAAGATACCAATTAGAATTGTCTAGATACCAATTGGATTCAATCTAGTATTCCAAGATTAGGACAACACGATGGACAGAAAGAAAGGAAAATGACTTCTACATGCCTCATAGCCTTACGAAGATTGGGTGTGGGGCGCTACACACCAATCTCCGGAACTCTAGTTGGCACTGCTCTTATTAATAGATATCAATTGGAATCGTCAGATACCAATTGAAATCAAGTAATATCACGTAAGAAAGAAGAATTTGAATTTTCCTAGTGTCCTATAGCCTCTCGAAGAAAAGTACAGACGTCTTTGTACCGTTCCGCAAGACTCTACTCGACATGTCCTTGTACGGCGAGATCGACGAACCTAGGTCTCTGATACCAACTTTGTCAAGACCCAAATGGCCATGAGTAGCACCCACACTAATCTTTCTGTGGGAGAACCATCTAAATCAGATCATTACCCAATCACTTTGTCAATATTAAAATAATATTTTCATAAAATCATCTTTACAATAATAATCTGGAGATAATCATCAGTAACGCGAAAACCAAATATTCTACTTACTGAATTCCCATGACCCAAAAGTCATCGTACAAGAACTACTAACAAAGATCATGTCTAAAAAGATATCCAAAAATAAAGTAAATAAAGAATATTTCATTGCCCGAAAGATGGACAAAAATAAATATGATGACACATGACAGCCTGGAGACGGAGTGCTCACCCTTGGATTAAGATCTGCTATCAAACTCTAGAGGTAAGATTATGTATGATCCTATAGAACAATTTCTACACTCAACAAAAGAAGAGTACAGGGTAGTATCAGTACAAATCACTATGTACTAGTAGGTATCATAAGACAACTCAACTTAATAACATGTACACAACATAAATTAAATAACAAGTAGACAGGCATTATCACATATCAAATTCTCAATGAATCAACAATACAACAATAACAGGTCAAACAGTGCTAACTGACAAGCCACATAACCATCAAGAGTATCAACCATACTATAAACATCCACAAAATCAACACAAGTATGTACCTACATGCTATGGGACTTATTTTTGCCCAAATAGTCATGACCTGCAGGAAACAATCTATTTTCATGTACTGTACCGGCGTGGTACCCGATCCAACATAAATATAAACGTACCGGCGTGGTACCCGAACCAACATAAATATAAATGTACCAACGTGGTACCCGATCCAACATAAATATAAACGTACCTGCGTGGTACCCGATCTAACATAAATATAAACGTACCGGCGTGGTACCCGATCCAACATAAACTTAATCAAGTATTATCAATATCAATTTACACAACCTCACAGTATGCCACACAATGTACCAAGTTTACAAGCACACTTAAAGTCATAAGACAATTTCATCAAGTCAATTTTCAATAAACATTTATACACGAATCAACAATCCAAACATCAACAATTTCAAGCATGTCCGAATACCAATCCACAAGTATACAATTTAGGAGCATACACACAATTAAGTCGAGTCTAAACTCCAATTAAACCGTAACCTACCTCAACCGAAGAATTCGAACGTAAGCTACTTTGTAAGGGCCTTACCTTTCCGTAAGGCTTCTGAATGCTCAAAATCTGTTCAAATATATAATCTCCATATGATTATGAACTAGATGTTTAAGTTCAACTAAAACGTATCGTTATTCGATCCCAAGAAAATCAAGAATCTTTATACTAAAGTCCTAGGCCTAAGATCTTAATTATCGAAATGATAGTTGATATTCATATGAAAATTCTCGGAACTAAAAGTAAAATTGAAGACGAAAACATTCTCCATAAGACCATCAAAATATGAAAAGTGTAATATTATTGTACTTGTTAATTAATGACTATCGTGATAGTTGTTACAGTGATGTACTATCAACTCCTTATGGGAGTGATACAATGAGTATTATTACTGCTGGAATAATACTACGTGTTGTCAAGTTACCAAACCAATCAATAACTACAATTCACTTTACATCCCACCTAATAATTAAACATACTTTTGTACTACTGTAAATATTTGCACAAGTACAACAATGGAAATATAATATATATTATTCAAATCTGTAGACTAATATTAGTGATGCAGTCACCACCATATAATAAATACTAAGCTGGCAAAACAAACTTTCCAACTAAAATTTAAGAGATTAAAAGAAAGAGACTCATCGATGGATCACTAGTTGTGGTGATGTCACGTTATATGAACATGCAATCATTTTACACAAAATTTTCATAGAATATAAATTGTAAAACTTTACCTGAGGTTGATCGTAATTTTCCTTTTCCCAATTAGGTCAATGTAGTAGCCCTTATTCAGCCGCCACTTTTGTATTTAGGATGTTGTTTTAATATGGAGAGGTTAAACCTACTAGTTTAATTAACTGGAATGGAATAATATGATATAGGAAAACAAAATAATGAATTTTAATTCATTAAATTACTAATTATACTAATTATCTAAAAATATCCCAAACTTTTAATAAATTTGCAACATTTATTCAAAATCTCATAGAAGCATGTTAATTATGTAAATTGACTAAAAGTATGTTTCGAAGTTATTAAAAAATATCAAAATTCTAAGTCGAGGTCTCTTGACCAAAAGTTGCCTATAATCAAACTTAAATTTATTAAAACTCAATAATTCAACTATAATGACTTCAATAACTTCTGAACACCTCAAGAATTGGTACAACTCATCCCATGAGTCATAATTCACGTACACCAACTACGGGGAGAGCTAAAATAGGAAAGATGAGAAAATTTCACAAACGACCGGGAGGGTCGTTACACGTACTCACCGGTACGGGAGTCATAATGAGACTCGTACCCACTGACAACATGGAAATCTAACAAATTCAAAGTTTTGGACAGGATACGACTCAACCATACGAGTCGTATCCTAACCTTACTACTCGTACACATTAATCGTACCTACATGGGAAAGAATTCAACTAGAATAAATATTTCTGACCAGCTTACGACTTTCGGTCACGAGTTATACTTATCTGGTACGACTGGCAAGAAAGAGTTGTAAGCTAACCTGTGAACAAATATCATGCACTATCTAGGATACGACTTGGATATACGAGTCGTACCCAGTGCCAATACCCACCACTCATACCCAACCGAGACAAAGCACATTGAACTTTAGTTTTAATTTTTTTTTCTTTTCTTTTCTTGGTTACTAACATTAGTGTATTTGTAGGAATCATGCCTCCAAAGAACGTTTCTTCATCCAAAACAGTTACTAAGAAGGGAAATAAACAGGCACCATTTGAGAGTGAGGAAATCAGCTTCTCCGAGTCTGAAATAATATCTGAAAGCAACGGAGAAGAATATAATGTAACCTCATCCAAGAAAGTTGCGAACAAAGGAAAAACACCTGCTAAAGATAATGGGAAGGAAGTAGTTCCCTAAGAGTTGGATTCACCACCACCAAAGGGGCCGAGATGAAAGAATAGAATTGTTTCCCCTCTTCATACACCACAACCTGTGGATGATAATGATGATGATGACGAATCTAAATCTAGTTTAGTGGAGGAAAGCATTGATGAAGCACAGGGCCATGAGGAGGTTGATGCCACCCCTATAGATAGACAAGACCCCCCCACTCGCTTTGACCACTGTTTCGGTGCCCATCATTGAACGATGGGGGTACCCCAGTATGTAGGAGACATTTAACTCTGGGTTGTCTCATCTTCGGTGTGGTAAGATAAGCAGAGTGCTATATCCGGAGAGAAGAATGACTACCTCAAGATGTCTGATCTACTCGAATTTGAAGAATGCTTCTGGATTTATGGATTCGAGTGGATGATGAGATCGCCTGACAAATATAGTAAGGTCTTTGTACGTGAGTTCTACATTGCGTACAAGGTCGATATGCAGCGGCAGTATCCACAGGGTATGTTATGGAAGGGAGGCGAGCCTATTGCCTCTTTGATGATTCGAGGAGTGAGAGTTGATATCTCTCCTCGTACTATCGGGAGATCTCTATATGGGTCAAAATATCAAGCTCTGGAAAATACATGAGAGATGGATTACATAATTGCTGAGATGAGAAACTGATACAAAAAAAACAAGGAACTCACGAAGTGACTCAAAACAGTCCACAAACACACTCCAAAATAGTCCACAAATCGCTAAGATCCTTGGACCGATTGGAGACCTCTCTCAGATTCACAACACAACACTAGAATGAGAAGATAAAAAGGTGTTTGACACCTATTTTAGCCAACAGAAACTAGCTTAAAAACACATAAAATGAAGAACAAGAAGGCAACAATTTCAGCCAACAAGAACAACACAACAAGTTTGCTAGAATGAAAAGGATAGATAGTGAGACAAAGATTATTACAAGATTAAGAACCGAGTGTATTTCAACACTAACCCATAATGAATGTAATAATCAACACCACACTCTTACGGTGACCGCCAAGAAAATCAACGCACCTCAAGATCCACCATTTCCAAGCAAAAGTCAATACTAGATTTTCCAAGATCTAAACTACAATGGTTATTCCAAGCCCTAACTAAGATTAAACTAAGGTGTTCTACTCTTAAAGAGAGGACTTTCAATGTTTCAATATTTCATAATTCATAAACTAATGATAAAAGACCTAAAATGTACTATTTAAATTATTACAAGACAAGACAAAATTGACAACAGTACCCTTAATGGGCGGGTTGGCCATGGAGTGCATTTGGGCCAAGTGAAGTGCCTAAAATGCCCTTAATGAGGTGACCAAACCGTGAGACATTAAGTGTTATCCAAATCCATGAGTCCTAAAGTCTTCAATGTTCCAAGCAATCTTCCACTCACGACCTTATTTATGCTCAACACAGGTCCTCCATGCATGTCCACGTGTCCTCGAGGTGTCTACATCTTGATTTTCTAGGTGTTAGCTTCTAAAGATGTCATCAAAAGATAAGACAACCATTTTACTTGTATCATCCTACCCTTTTTGAAAAGGATTTGACCTCGAATCTAAACCTTGCAAAATCGAAGAGAGGACAAACAAATACAAACTCCTCATGGCATGAGGGTTAGGGTTAGCAAAACAAATCATATCAACATGCCAAGGTTGCACATATTTGAAATATAACCAAGGATTCTTTGAATTAAATATTAAAAGCTCAATGAAAGTTGCACAAAGGATTTGGTTATGGGAATCACCAAGAGATAAAGAAGCTACAAGGGTCCTAATGGCATCACTTAGTCCAAAAGGTAGAAT
Source organism: Capsicum pubescens (assembly GCA_030864215.1). Classification (NCBI taxonomy): domain Eukaryota; kingdom Viridiplantae; phylum Streptophyta; class Magnoliopsida; order Solanales; family Solanaceae; genus Capsicum; species Capsicum pubescens. Next base: position 258,409,625 of record CM061547.1, on the reverse strand, counting down.
TAGGATCTCATGAGCCACAAGACATAATTGCCCTTTTATCCCTTCAAGAGACCACAACAAGGGTGGTGATTCAATTGGTTCTAAAGTCCACGAGATCCATATAGCATTATTACTCACACAAGTGGACTTTCTAATAAATTTCCTACCTCTACATAAAATAAATCCAAAACTAGTATGGATGTCATCATAGGAAAAGAGGTAGTATAGGAAAGAATCAAGTGTAGAGGCATACACGGATGAATACAAACCTTTTAAATACATACACTTTCCTTCCTTCAAACAAATAAACAACTTGGCATCCATAAGTTGATATTCACGTAATTCAAGCACAAGTGTATCAAGCAAGGATGCACATTTAGAAACATTACCCTAAGGAGTCAATGACACCTTTGTCCTCGGGTTTTCAAGAAGAACTACACATTCCTTACCCTTAAGAGTAATCTCATTTTTGAAAAAGAGATTTCCATCTTTAGGAGGAATGTTGTCACACCATAGTGGGTTAGCATATCGGCTATAGCTTCCAAGGCAAGCTATACCATCATTGTCACCACTAGGTTCATTAGGAGTGATTATATCATCTTCAAACAAGACATTATACCTAAAAAGATCATGATCTAACCCACGGACAGATTTGGAACAAGTTCTTCACCCTTTAAAAGACAATTGTCAAGTTTCAAGGAGGTTTCACGCATAAGATTACCCCAAGAATAGCTCTCGGGTTCACTCCCATCTTGTTGGCCAACAATTTCAAGTACTTTACTCACTAGAGTTCTATTAAGCACATCACACACATACTCAAGTGCTGGACAATTTTTACAAATAAGTGGGTCAACATAATTTTCATACGATGATGTACTTCTATTCAACACTAGGTGGACACAAATCGACCTTACGAGAAAAGTCAATTCGGTCATCTATAGGATCAACTAGTTTATCCACTCCCACAATATGTACATCATCCATAAGTGGAAAAGAATCATTAGAATCACAAGTAAGTAAGCTACAATTCATACTCAATGGGCTACTAGCCACATAATTATCAATCACATGCACCAAAGTGTAAGAGTTAGCTATTTTACCTTGAAGATCTTGAGTAGATTCTTCTTTGCCGGGGTGTGAAGGTACTCCACAAGCTTGGGTAGCAACTTTCTTTTGGCATTATTTAAGTTCGCTTGCCATGTTGGCACCTACACAAATGACCTTAGAAATAGAAGGACAACCAATGTTAGCACGGTTTGGTGGTAATCCCCTTCACTTTGCTCCACACAACCTCCCCTTTTTCCACTCTCAGTTTATAACCTTGTACTCTCTTACTCCTCTTAATCTTTTATCTCTCATAATAATTTGGATTGGAGAAGGTAGGCATTTCTGTTTGCGGCTTGGGCAGTAAGTAAGTCATAAGGAAATTTCCCCATTGGTCTCTTACAACATTAGGCCAATTTTGCAAGTTAGGAACTTGATGCCGTGCAAACCAATCGGAACCTAAGTATACATGACCATAGTCCAAGGGAAGAATATCTCACCACACCTCTTTATGGTATTCATATTGGGAGAAGACAACTTTTACCCTCTAGGTAACCTTGAACCCGTCTAATGAGTATGGAATAAGTAAAGGCTCTCGAAACAACCCCAAGTAGTTGACCATGGATGGAAGGATGTAGTTTCTATAGTACCTATCATTCAACACAATAAAGCAGACCAGTATCCCACAAATGGTCACCTTTTCAGAGTGTCTACTCTTTCTCAGATCAATATTATAAGGCATACAAGTACCCCTCAGTTTTGGAGATTCACACCTTCTTTTTCTTGTTGGACAACCTTCACTTGAACTAGTATAACCATTCACATTATATTGACCATGAAAAGAAGTACTATAAGTTGAAGAATATGAATCTTCACACTCCTCATATGTACTCTTATCATAGCTCTCATAAGCTTTGCAAATGAAAGGGTTATACCTAACACCAAATCTAGGTTCAAAGTGGGGAGGGTAAGACTCTTCACATTCCCCAATATCATCATAAGAACCATTATGACGTCTTACATCATCTCCAAATTCACCATAAGCATTAGGTACTTCATTCCCCTTATTTTCTTCCCTAAAACCGTGTCTCTCAAATCTTCCTAAGTTTTGATCATGGCTATTTTCATAGCCTCCGCAATCTCCCTCAACTTTGTAGCCGCAAAACCCCACAATACAATCATAGTCTCTATAACGCCCCAAATCTAGTACCCGGAATGCTACACAGTGCTCATGACCCCGAAGGACCACAAGCAAACCCATGACTGATATCCATGCCTGTATACTGTATGATATACTGTATAATGCGGAAACATGAACTGAAACGCCATAAGTTTCAAACTGTAACATAATATCCAATAAAATATAACATCTAGAATGGGGTATGAACGCCCAAAACAAAACTGTCTAAACATACTGTAGTTTGAAAAAACTCTAAAATATAACTGTCTAAATAAGGAGATGATGGGACATGTCCCCAACTAACTCCAACTAATAAACTAATTAATGAGATAATACAGAACTGATCATGTCCTCAAAAAATTAGGACCCACTGCTAACTCTGACTGCGGAGACTGGAATGCTACTGATGCTTTGGAGCTCGTTCTTCTGAACCTATGGTATAAGACACTATAGAGAAAATGCATCAATACTTTGAATGTACTAGTATGCATGTGAGGTAGGCTGAATGCAAAGGGTTTACATACATGATCTATACTAACTGACTGAATAATATGAACGTGAGAATATATGCATGAATAAATAATAACTATAACTAGGGTTGTGATAACATGATTACTGAGTTTGAGTACTGATAACATAACACACTGATAACTATATAACTGAAATAACTAATACTGAGCGACTGTATCTGACAATCTAGTTTCTGATGGAACTAGCTAAGTTTGCACTATTCTGAGTTGACTATATCTGATAGCCCTGAATTATGTAGAACTATCTAAGTTCTATTACTGAGACTGAATGATTGTATCTGACAGTCCTGATTCTGTAACCGAAACTGTGGGAAGTAGTCATCTAACCGACATGTCCCTAATACGCCATTATGGCTGAGTTGGGGTCCAATCTGTAACCTCAATTGGAAGGGTGTCAATACCGCACCACTGGTAAGGACAATCTGTAAGTAACCCTCATATAATAGGTAACTCTAGTGAGAGCGGTGGGAACCTTCATATAACAGGTTAAACCACCTCACCTACCCTCATATAATAGGCTATGATGTCTCAACCTACGCTGGCTATGTAGTTCTAAAATGTAAGGATTGTTTCTAAGAATCACACCCTCATATAACAGGTGAGTTCCCATTCTTGGGTTCACTCAGTGCTAATTCCTACTCCTTTCTGAATAGACACTGAACATGATTAACTGAATTGGACTAGAATGAATTCATGGAGTTCCGTTAGCTGATAGAATACTATTAAGATTACTAAATTACTGAGCTTTCCTGAGTCACATGACTGACTGGGTTCTATGGACCATAGCTTGACTAAGGATATCATAAAAACATGACACTAAATCTAGGCACACAACTATATTTTTCGGGTACAAGTACCCCCAGGACTCGATGGAAGGAAACTGAAAAGGCATGGCATTATTGAATACATGACCAATCAACAATCCATAATACAATAGTTGGAGATATTTCATAGGCATTTGATTATCATAGCTTGGTACGTGAATAAGATAGCATGTATACATAGCATAATTTCATAAGGCTAACTCATGAGCAATCCCACAAGCAATTTCAATACATAAGAATAACATGGAAGTCATTTTGAACATAAGGTTAAAGCATACATTGTCATTTGTGTCACAATTTAGCTATAGTGCATAATTTCTATCCCTTTAGGCATTTTATCAAACACCTTACATGCACAACTTAAGGCATAGGTGAAATCATCAAATTTCATAAATCATAAACCACCAAATTCATGGATTTCAATTTATATGCTAATGTAGTTTTCATAATTTCACATAGGATCCCAACATGGGAATCAAACAACAACCATCACATAATTTGAGCAACCCACAATATAATAATCATGATTCATAATTTAAAATAGGGTTCTTGAGCTTTATGGATGAAAGGAATCCATAAATTAACACAACACATACCTTAGTTCTTGATTTAGCGAAGATTGATGGAGAGATTTTCTTGAAATTGAATCCCCAATTGAAACCTTACTTTGTTCTTGAGAGAAAATTGAGAGAAACTAGTATATTTTGGGTGAAGAATGGCTAAATCACGTGTTATTGAGTTTAAATAAGGGTGGGAAATTGACCCTTTTAACCCTGGAGGCATATTTTAAAATTGGTGAAAATATCTTGACCTGGACCCCTGGCGCGATGCGGCGTTATCCCGCCGTGTCACTGGAATTTGACAATTAGGAAATAGGGGAATGGCACGACGCGGAGCCATCGTGTTGCCACTTCGTTTGCGACCTGAAAGTTTGGCGCGACGTGGGAAAAATCGCGCTGAGACACTGGAAAAAGGGAAATTACCATTTTATCTTGTGGCGCGGCGCGCCATTGACCAATATGCCGTTGTTTTATGATAGGAACTTGAAATAGTCATAACTTTTTACCCGGTTATCAAATTTGGGAGAATCTTATATCGATGAAAAGCTTATTGAATTTCCCACATGAAAAAAAGTGAAAATCTTAAAAATTCCTCATGGAATAAACATCATTCAATTTATAAGATAATACTTGACATTCTTGGGATGAAATTAGTTAAGAAACTTTGGGGTATTACAATGTCTCCCCCTTGGGAACATTCGTCCTCGAATGTGACTGACTAAGATGGGACAAACGATGAGCTAAAGTACATGCTAATCACGAACAACTGAAACATGATTGACATTTCTAGGATCTACACTGAGCATGCATATCTGATGCATGATTTCATGACTTAACTTACTCATGAACACATGACTGAGATTTCTGATAACTGAATTTCTCACTAGGAGAATGCATGTATGATGCATGAACACATGATTAAATCTGATGCATGAACATATGACTGAATATCCAATGTTACTTAGTGCCAAGTTTAAAATGGAATCCTGAACATGAGACTAATACCAAGTCATAACTAAAATCTGGACATGAAAACCGAAAAGCTTAAAGAGAACTGTTACTTTGAGCTAGATCTGAGTTGGCGGAGAAGAGGAGAGGATACTTGGTTCGCATATCTGCTTCTACTTCCTAAGTATCTCCCTCAACGGACTGATTTCTCCAAATAACTTTGACTAGAGGGATTTCTTTATTCCTCAGTCTATGAGTCTAATAGTCTAGGATTTCGACTGAAATCTCTTCATAAGAGAGGTTGTTCTGAACATCTATGGTCTGAATAGGGACTACAATTGTTGGGTCACCTATGCACTTCTTGAGCAAAGAGACATGGAAGACTGGATGAACTGTGGCTAGATCTGAAGGCAAATCGAACTCATAATCTACTTTACCAAAGCGATTGAGAATTTTGAAGGGACCGACATATCGGGGAATAAGTTTTCCCTTCTTTTCAAACCTCTTCACTCCCTTCATGGGAGATATCTTTAGGTAACATAGTCACCAATATCGAATTGAGATCCTTTCTGCGCCAATCTGCATAAGACTTTTATCGGCTCTGAGTAGCCCGGAGTCTTTCTATGATCAACTAGACTTTCTCTGAGGCATCGAATACTAAGTCAGGCCCTATAACTGAGGCGTCACTAACTTCGAACCAATTGAATGGATATTTGCATCTCCTGCCATAGAAAGCTTCGAATGGAGCCATCTTAATACTAGAATGATAGCTATTGTTGTATGTAAACTCAATCAAAGGCAAGTGGTCATCCCAACTACCCTTGAAATCAATTACAAACGCCCTTAGCATATCTTCTAGGGTCTGAATGGTCCTTTCTTCTTGACCATCTGTCTGAGGATGAAAGGTCATACTAAGATGAACTTGGGTACCAAGACCCTTTTGGAATGCTTTCCAGAAGTGAGAGATGAATTGGATACCTTTGTCTGAGATAATGGATAATGGAACACTGTGCAATCTAACCAACTCTCTGATGTAGAGCTTCACGTAATCCTCGGCTGAATAAGAGGTATGGACTGGAAGGAAATGAGCTGATTTGGTCTCTATCTACAATGACCCAAACTGAACCATGCTGATAACGTGTACGAGGCAAACCCGTCACGAATTCCATGTTTACTTTTTCCTACTTCTAAGTAGGAATATGGAACTCTTGCATGAACCCACTAGGATTCTGATGCTCTATCTTAACTTGCTGACATGTAGAGCATTTTGCCACAACTCTGTAATATCTCTCTTCATCCCACTCCACCAATAGATCTACCACAAGTTGTGGTACATCTTTGTGGTCCCTAGATGAATAGAGTAGCACACACCATGCGCTTTTGTGAGAATTCGCAGCCTTAAGTCATCTACACCTGGAACAGACAGACGACCCTGACAACGCAAAACACCATCTCCTCCATGGGAGAAAACCTCTACTTTTTGTTCCTTGACTGACTCTTTCAACTTGACTAGACTGGGATCTCTATCTTGCTTTTCTTTTACCTCAGAAACTAGAGATGATTCTGAACTACTCTGAACTCGTATATAACTCTATTTTGTATCGACTAAGACAATGCCTAGTCTGGAAAGCTGATGGATTTCTAGAAAGATGATGGATTTCCAGAGCTCACTTCTTCTTACTGTCCTCAACATGATCAAAACTACCCATAGACAGTCTATTGAGAGCGTCGACCACTATGTTGGCCTTGCCCGGATGATAAAGGACACTCATTTCATAATCTTTCAAGAGATCTAACCCCTTCTCTGACAAAGATTGAGATGTTTCTGTAATACCCCGGGAAATTTTTTGTTGAAATTTTGTGCGTAAACGTGTTGGGTTCTATCTTCTAGAATGAATTATAAATTTTTCATGAGGAATGTCTTAGATTATGACCCACCATTGCGTAGAGTATCGAATAATCTTTCTAAAAATATGTGGATCATTGAAAATGGACACCCGAGCGACGAGTTATGAACATTCCGATCGAATCGTGAACAGTAGTGAACAGTAAAACGTGCAGGAAAAAAAAGTACTGAGGCCTGGCGTATTTTTTCTCAAAATTTAAACAATCATAACTCCTTTTACATAATGATATGGGTGATCTACTATATATCAACGGAAAAATCTGCGACTCCTTTTTCCGATGAAATTGGTTTCATCCAATTTGTCAATCGAAACAAAAAGTTATGGTCGATCTATTTCAGCCTATCAAAAGTAAATTTTTTGGATCAACTTCAAATGATCATAACTCCTCATACACAATGATCTGGGTGAGATACTATATATCAAAGGAAAGATATGAGAGTCCTCTTTCTAATGAAATTGGTTTCATCCAATTTGGATATCGTAATAAAACGTTATGGTTGATCTACTTCAGACTATCAAAACAGTCCACCAAAGGATAGATTCGAGAATTATTTGATTTTTAGGGACGTTTTGGTCATTCTCCCTCACCCAAAATCCGTCCAAACCCTATATTAAAGCCTATTAGAAGCATTATATGTTATATTTCATCAAATTCCCTCAAAAAGAAAACCCTAACCTCCTACATCCAACTTCAAGAACCTCCAAAGTTTACCATTAATTCTGCAAATTTATTCAAGATTCCAAGTTCCTAGTTCAAGAACTCCAAGAACCATTATTCAAAGGCACGATTAACATCTCAAAAATGAGTATCGATCTAAAGTTCATCATTCAAGGTATGTGGGGTTTTTCAACAAGAACAATCTTTCGTTCTTGTTCCCAAAAGTAATTTTCTTTACGAAGATATGATTTTTATATGTTTATTATGATTTTGGAGCATGAACTTATATTCTATCTTGGTTATCTTGAGATTATGATGTTTATGACTTTAAAAAGTTGAATTTATATGAAATTATGACTCAAAGCATGATGCTTGAAAGAAATTTACTATGATTTTGATATTTGGGTCTTGAACCCCATTTGAAATTGTGTCTTTGAGAAAATGTGTGCTATATGCACGTTGATGTTGAATATTTGAGATGTTTTGAATGATTTGACCTTTTGGTCATGAATGAGTTATTTTGAACTCGACTGTGAAAGAAATCCACATTTTTATTGATTATGATAAAGGGGTAGCAAATTGGCTCCCGATGAAAATTGTTGAAGTGTTTATTGTGGATTTTCTTTAATGTGAGCCTGAGGCAGATTTAAATTCCTGAGCTAAGTCCAGGAATAATCTTTAGCATCGAGTGGGAGGTATAAAGTGACCTTACTTCCCTAGAACTACGTGCCCCCGTAGGACGTGAGCCTGAGGCTGATTTATTTAGTGATCACTAGTGTTTTTGGATTGATATTTGAAGTCCTACTCCGATGGCAAGGATAGGACGGCTCTCCCCAACGTGGGTTGGACGTTGGACTCCATGTGAATCACATAGTTTATATCGGTTATAGGATCTCCCAATGTGTGTGTGTGTACTCTTCTATCTGAGATGAAAAAATATTTGCTTAAAAGGCTGAGTTTGAGAAAGTCATTATTCTTAAAAGATTTAAGGAATATATTCTAATGAGATTTGATTGTTTTGATGATTTGAAATTGAGATGAAAGTGAATTGAGAACGTATTGTAATGACTCACTTGTTTTACTTTACATGTATTATTCATCCATGATTTTGATGATTTAATTCGAGCTAAGTGAGTCATCTATATCAGTATGCATAATTTTATAAACTGTGATGATATTAAGATATTATTTTTTCCTTGCACCCCCATATGCTCGGTATATTTCCATGGTACTGACCCATATATTCGTATGTGGGCTAGATTTTCTTGGAATGTAGGTACAAGGTATAGTTGCACCTTCGGATCCAGTCAGTTTGTGGTATCCAGTCAGCAGGTGATGAGTCTTTTTGATTCAAGGGCTTGAGTTAGTTATGCAGAGTTTATAGTATTGTATTTTCTTTATTCAGTCGTATTGAGTTGGGGTAGTCGGGAGTCATGACCCGTCTACTTACAGTCAGTACTAGTAGAGGCTTCATAGACAGTCAGTAGAAGTTAATGTATTTTGTTTCAATTTTGGTTGTAAAGGTAGAATTGTAATCCTGTAAAATTCCATTTTTGTATTGATCAGATTCAGAAAAGAGTTAATTTCTGCTGATTTGTATGGATTTGTATTTTTATTCAGTTGCTTATGAGTTATGCCAGTAGAAGGGTTAGCTTGGGGTCACTTGTGACCCAAAGCAGCGTGTGACATCTCGGGACCCAATTTTGGGGCATTACAGTTTCTGAGAAAAGACATACTGGAGACTCTTATGATCTGTGAACACATCTACATGAACACTGTATAAATAATGTCTCCAAATCTTTAAGTCAAATACTATGGTAGCTAACTCAAGATCATGAGTAGGATAATTCTTCTCATAGGGTTTAAGCTGTCTGGAAGTGTAGGCTATGAACTTACCATATTGCATATGAACACAACCCAAACCTACTCTAGATGCATCACAGTACACTACAAACCTATCTAGACCATCTGGAAGAGCTAAAACTAGGGCCGAGGTGAGTCGAGTCTTCAACTCCTGAAAACTCATCTCACAAGGATCTGACCACTGAAACTTGACTTTCTTCTGAGTCAATCTGTACATAGGGGGTGCAATAGAATAAAATCCTTCAACAAACAGTCTGTAATAGCCATCCAAACCCAAGAAACTCCTGATATTTAGGGGAGAGATAGGTCGAGGCCAGTTTCTTATGGCTTTGATCTTTTGAGGATCAACCCTAATGCCATCACTGGAAATGATATGGCCATGAAATGCTACTGACCTTAGCCAAAATTCACACTTACTGAATTTGGCGAACAACTGATGATTTCTGAGAGTCTGAAGTACGATTCTGAGATGGTCTACATAATCACGCACACTACAGGAATAGACCAGAATATCATCTATGAAGACTATGATGAACATGTCCAAGTACTTCATGAACACACGGTTCATCAAATCTATGAAAGTTGTTGGGGCATTGGTAAAACCAAAGGACATGACTAGGAATTTGAAGTGACCATACCGAGTATGAAAGGTTATCTTCAGAATGTCACAAGCTCTGACTCTGAGCTGATGATAGCCTGATCTGAGGTCTATCTTAGAGAAATAGCTGGCACCCTGAAGTTGGTCAAACAAGTCATCTATTTTGGGAAGAGGATACTTGTTTTTTACTGTGACTTTATTGAGATGACGGTAATCAATACACATTCTGAGAGACCTTCTTTCTTGTGCATGAATAAGACTGGTGTGCCCCACGGGGACATACTGGGCCTGATGAATCCCTTATCTAAGAGATCCTTCAACTTCTCTTTCAATTCTCTAAGTTCCGCTGGTGCTATTCTATATGGCCGAATAGATATAGGCTGAGTATCTGGAAAAAGATCAATGCCAAAGTCTATTTCCCTTTCGAGAGAAATTCCTGGAAGATCTTCAGGAAAGACATCTGAATATTCATTCACGACTGGGACTGAATCAAGGCTGGGAGTTTTAGAACTAGTGTCCTTAACTCAAACACGATGATAGACACATCCCTTAGATATTATTTTTTGTGTCCGAAGGTAGGAAACAAGCTGACTTTTGAAAGCGGATACACTACCCTTCCACTCTAGGACGAGTTTATTTGGAAATTGGAACTGGACTATTTTGTGTCTGCAGTCGAGTGTGGCATAGCAGGAATGAAGCCAATCCATGTCGAGAATGACATCAAAATCCGTTATCTCTAATTCGACTAAATCTACTAAGGTGACTTTCTGAAATATCCTAATCGGGAAGTTACTGTATACCCATCGGGCTATGATGATTTTACCCACTGGGGTAAAGATTGAAAAGGGCTCTGCTAGAATTTCGGGACTGACTCCAAAATCAACTACTATATAGGGAGTAACAAAGACAGGGAAGCACCTGGATCTAGAAAAGCTTAAACATGCACATGAAAGATCTGTAACGTACCAGTAACCACATCAGGAGAATTTTCATAATCTTGCCAGGACTGGAGAGCATAGAGTTTATTTGGGTGTTGCCCACTAGTAGCATTGGAAGTGGCACCCTACTAATTTGGGTGACCGAACTGAGCTGAGGAATGGTTCTACTGACCCTGAGTACCTGGCTGAGGACAGTCCTGACTCTATGTCCTGGCTTGCCACATCTGAAACAAATACCACTGTCAACTCTACAAATACCCTGATAGTGATTGCCACAAGTTTGGCAAAGAGGATAGGTGCGAGCTCTACTAATACTGCCCTGAGACTTAGAGCCTGTCACTTTATCTTTATTACCATCCCTGAACTTAGGAGCTGGAGCACTAGCTAAAGAAGGAGCTAGAACTGATGACTTAGGACAAAACTAAGAACGGTTTTCTCCTTCTGATTAGGACTGAGCAAAGTTGAAACTACCTGTCCTTTCTCTCTTATTCTACTTCTCACTTATCTTAATCTTTTTCTCCTCTATCTGCTGAGCATGAGTAATAAGCCTGTCTAAAGTCATTTCACTATTCAATATCGCAGACCCACACTCGTTGACCACACTATCATTCATCCCAGAAAAAAACTTACGCATCTTGGCCCTGTTGTCTGCAACCACATGAGGGGCATATCTGGCTAATTGAGTAAACTTAAGAGAATACTCTTTCACCATCATGTTGCCCTACCTGAGGTTGATAAATTCTAACACCTTAGCCTCTCTCAGCTCTAGGGGAAAGAACCTCTCTAAAAATGCAGTGACAATCTCCTCCCACTCTATAGGTCCTGCATTAACCGACCTCACTGACTTCAATTGCTTGTACTAAGTGTGAGCAACATTCTGCAACTAATATACAACTAGCTTAGCACTCTCAATAGCTGACACCCCCATAATGTCAATAATCTTATGAACCTGATCGATGAATTCCTAAGGGTCCTCATTTGACTTAGACCTAAGAAAGGATAGAGGATTCATTTGGGTGAAGTCTCGAATCTTGGTTGCAGCTGAATTGGCCACTGGGTTGGCCAAAACTATAGTTGGTCGTTCATTCTGAGCAGCAACTGACTGAGCAAGAGTAGTGAATGCAGCTCTAAACTCTGCATGAGAAACATGTTCACCCAAAGGTTCTTCGGGCTGAGGGGCTGACTAATTCTCATTTCTTCTTTTAGGAGGCATGTTCTATAGAAGAAAGGGAGAAATGAATTAGACTGAGAGATTGACTTGAGATTATGCTCACTGGTACGACATGAATACTGAAAGAAGTGAAACTATTCCTAAAACATCTCATAGCCTCATGTACATAAATGTGGTGCCCAACACACCCATGCACAAGACTCTACTAGATGTGGATTTCAGACTTACTAGGACACTATTAAACCTTAGGTTCTGATACCAAATTTGTAACACCCCAAATATGGTACCCGAAATGCTACACGGTGCTCATGACCCCAAAAGACCAGAAACTAACCCATGACTGATATTTGTACCTCTATGCTGCATGATATACTGTATAATGTAGAAACATGAATTGAAAGGCCATAAGGTTCAAACTGTAACATAATATCCAATAAAATATAACATCTAGGATGGGGTATGAATGCCAAAAACAAAACTGTCTAAATATACTGTAGTCTGAAAAGCCTCTAAAACATAACTTTCTAAATAAGGAAATAATGGAACATGTCCCCAACTAACTCCAACTAATAAACTAATTAATGAGATAATAAAGAAATGATCATGTCCTCAAAAGATGAGGACTCACTGCTAACTCTGACTGTGGAGACTGGAATGCTAATGATGCTCTGGAGCTCGTGCTTGTGAACCTATGGTATAAGACACCATAGTGCAAATATGTCAATACTTTGAATGTACTGGTATGCATGTGAGATAGGCTGAATGCAAAGGGTTTACATGCATGATCTATACTAACTGACTGAATAATATAAATGTGAGAATACATGCATGAATACATATTTACTGTAACTAGGGTCGTGATAACATGATTACTGAGTCTGAGAATTGATAACATGAGATACTGATAACTGTGTAACTGAAATAACTGATACTGAGCGATTGTATCTGGCAGTCTAGTTTCTAATGGAACTAGCTGAGTTCCGCACTATTCTGAGTTGACTGTATCTGACAGCCCTGAATTCTATATAACTATCTGAGTTTTATTACTGAGTCTAAATAACTGTATTTGACAGTCCTGATTCTGTAACCGAAATTATGGGAAGTAGTAATCTAACCGATATGCCCCTAATACGTCATTATGGATGAGTTGGGGTCCAATCTGTAACCGCAATTGGAAGGGTGTCAATACCGCGCCATTGGTAAGGGCAATATGTGAGTAACCCTCATATAACAGGTAACTCTAGTGAGAGCGGTGGGAACCCTCATATAATAGGTTAATCCATATCATCTACCCTCATATAAAAGTCTATGATGTCTCAACCTATGTTGGCTACGTAGTTCTGGAATGCAAGGATTGCTTCTAAGAATCACACCCTCATATAACAGGTGAGTTCCCATCCTTGGGTTCACTCGGTGCTAATTCCTACTCCCATCTGAATAGACACTGAACATGATTATCTGAACTGGACTAGACTGAATTCATGGAGTTTCGTTAGCTGACGGAATACTATTGAGATTACTAAATTACTGAGCTTTCCTGAGTCATATGGATGACTGGGTCCTATGGACCATGGATTGACTGAGGATATCGAGAAAACATGACACTAAATCTAGGAACACAACTATATTTTTTGGGTACAAGTACCCCCAGGACTCGATGGAAGGAAACTGATAAGGCATGACATTATTGAATACATTACCAACATCAACAATCCATAATACAATAGTTGGAGATATTTCATGGGCATTTGATTATCATAGCTTGGTACGTGAATAAGATAGCAAGTATAAATAGCATAATTTCATAAGGCTAACTCATGACCAATCCTACAAGCAATTTCAATACATAAGAATAACATGAAAGTCATTTCGAACATAAGGTTAAAGCATACATTGTCATTTGGGTTTCAATTTAGCTATAGTGCATAATTTCTATCCCTTTAGGCATTTTATAAAACACCATACATGCACAACTTAAGGCATAGGTGAAATCATCAAATTTCACAAATCATAAACCACCAAATTCATGGATTTCAATTTATATGCTAACGTAGTTTTCATAGTTTTACATAAGGATCCCAACATGGGAATCAAACAACAACCATCACATAACTTGAGCAACCCACAACATAATAATCATGATTCATAATTTAAAATAGGGTTCTTGAGCTTTATGGATGAAAGGAATCCATAAATCAATACAATGCATACTTTAGTTCCTTATTTAGTGAAGATTGATGGAGTGATTTCTTGAAATTGAATCCCCAATTGAAACCCTATTTTGTTCTTGAGAGAAAATTGAGAGAAACTAGTATATTTTGGGTGAAGAATGGCTAAATCACGTGTTATTGGGTTTAAATAGGGGTGAGAAATTGACCATTTTAACCCTGGACGCGTCTTTTAAAATTAGCAAAAATTTCCCGACCTGGACCCCTGGCGTGACGCGGCGCTATCGCGCCGTGTCACTGGAATTTGACAATTGAGAAATAGGGGAATGGCGCGATGCGGAGCCATCGCGTTGTCACTTCATTTGCGACCTGAAAGTTTGGTGCGACGAGGAAAAAATTGCGCTGAGACACTGGAAAAAGGACAATTGCCATTTTATCTTGTGGCGCAGCGCGTCACTGACCAATATGGTGCTGTTTTATGACAGAAACTTGAAATAGTCATAACCTTTTACCCGGTTATCGAATTTTTGAGAATCTTATATCGATGAAAAGCTTATTGAATTTTCCATATGACAAAAATTAAAAATCTTAAAAATTCCTCATGGAATAAACATCATTCAATTTAGAAGCTAATACTTGACGTTCTTAGGACGAAATTAGTTAAGAAACTTTGGGGTATTACAGTCTCCCATGTTGTAATCATAATAATTCTCGGCTATCGAAGACATGCTTTCCTTATATCACCTTTGTACCTACACAATGAACAAACAATATTAGTATTAAAAGCTCCTCACTAACACTCGTATACACTCACCTTTGTGATTCTCACAATTAGAGAGGTGAATATTGAAAGTTGTTTATACTCCGGTAGTCAATAGAATGTCAATTCTACTTGGAGGCAGGAATGGATTCTTATTTGATCGACTCAAGACAAAAAAAAACAAAATTTACTTACAAACTTGAAACAAAGTAGTTACTACAAGTTAAAAATGAGAAAAACACACAAAGAACAAAGACACGAAAGAAATGGATTCAACAATTAATCTACAACTAAGTAGGTGATTACTAGTTGTTAATTAATTCTAGAATCAAGACATGAAACTAATGAAACAATAAAATGAAACTAAGAATCTAAAATTTGAGCTTAATTAAAGGCGCATGAACCGTAAAATGATGATGTGGAAGCCACGTATTGGTTGCGGTTTCTACAATTTTATTTTCCAAAGTCCAAGTCTTGACCCATTTTTAATTTGGATTGGTGGAATTTGTTTTAAGGAGGGAAGATTAAGACTTGGAGCCTTTTTTTCAAGTTTCAAATTTCAAGACTTGACCTTTGTAGTACTTTCCTTAAAACATGGGCCCTTGTATCATGGATAGTTGTTGGGAAATGGTTGATAAAATCTTTGGTGGTTGTAGTGTCTTTCAAAACTAACAAGTCACACACCTTTTTCCTTTATATTTATGGATTTAAACTTCACTTTATCTTCAAAAATATATGAAGGTGGTGATGAACACCAAGAACAACAACAACATCCACCAAGAAAAACAACTATCTTCAAGAACAACAACAATTTCACACGGCCACTTCCAAATTCCACAATAACAATATCTTCAACACTTGGCCAAGAAAACTACAACTTCAAAAAAATGGTTCTTAGGCCACCAATTAACAACAAAATAATGTTGTAAAGACTAGAAAAACAACAAGGTGAATACCACATGGCCAAAGTGAACCCACAACAACAAAAACGTCCAAAACACTTTCAAGTTTTCAAGTTCACAACAACATCAACAATGTAAACTCAAACTTAGATTTAGACTCAAAGTGTTAGTGAAGGATAAAACTAACACTAAAAACACTCAATACAAGTAAAAATCTCGGCCAAGACACAACAAGAACACACTTTCGACCAAGAACACAATAATGGACAGATTTGCTTCTTTTTTGACTTTTCAGATTTCAACACTTTTTTTTATTCTTCAACTAACAATCCCAAGATTGATCTTGTGGGAACAAGATCAATACATTCTCTGATACCAAATGATACAAGGAAAATAAGGAGCTCACAAAGTGACTCAAAACAGTCCATAAATCACTAAGATCCTTGGACCGATTGGAGACCTCTCTCGGATTCACAACACAACACTAGAATGAGAAGATAACAAGGTGTTTGACACCTATTTCAACCAATTCAAACTAGATTGATAAAAAATAAAATGAAGAACAAGAAGGCAACAATTTTGGCCAACAAGAACAAACGCAAACCGAGAGTAGAGAACAAGAACAACAAAATAAGTTTGCAAGAATGAAAAGGATAGATAGTGAGACAAAGATTATTACAATATTAAGAACCAAGTGTATTTAAAAACTAACCCCTAATAAATGTAATAATCAACACCACACTTTTACGGTGACCTCCAAAGGAACCAATGCACCTCAAGATCCACTATTTCCAAGCAAAGGTCAATACTAGCTTTTCCAAGCCCTAAACCATAATGTCTTTTTGAAGCCCTAACTAAGACTAAACTAAGGTGTTCTACTCTCAAAAAGAGGACTTTAAATGTTCAATCTTTCATAATTCATAAACTAATGAGAAAAGACCTAAAATGTTCTATTTATATTATTACAAGATAATACAAAATTGACAACAATACCCTCAATGGGTGGGGTGGACATGGAGTGCATTTGGTCCAAGTGAAGTGACCAAAATGCCCTTAATGAGGTGATCAAACCATGAGCCATTAAGTGTTATCCAAATACGTGAGTCCTCAAGTCTTCAATGCTTCAAGCAATCTTCCACTCACGACCTTATTTATGCTCAAAATGGGTCCTCCATGCATGTCCATGTGTCCTCGAGGTGACCACATCTTGATTTTCTAGGTGTTGGCCTCTATAAATGTCATCAAAAGATAAGACGGTCATTTGACTTGTATCAAAAACATCACAAATTGAATGTTGGGTACTGATGATAAAATAATAATGTATAGGTAGATAGCTGAGCAGATAGCTACACATGGTTTGCATGCAACTTGGTTTGCAGGTGGTATCGGGGATTCACAAAAAATAAAGAAGGGAATCCTTTATTTTAAGGGTAAATCCTGGTGTACACTATCCCAATACAGGTTGTGTCCGACCATAGGTGATGATGTTTTGAGCCCGATCTAGGATGCTATGATAGCTGGTTTTAAGGATGGGTATGCATTTGATGTGGGTGAGTTCTTGTCTTAAGAATTAAGAGATATGGAAGTCCGAGATCAGACGGCATTATTGGCATACCCCTACTTGATCACTCAGATATGCTTAGCTATGGGATTGTTGGAGATACTCAGCATTGATGAGATGATTTAGGCCTGGAGGAAGTTTGACATTGGGCTAATTCTGGATGCAGCCAACCCTTTGGCCCAACCTATGCAATAGGTTTTAGATGTTATAGCAGTGTTCCCACAAGATGACCGGAAAGATGCCCCTGCTCCAGCAAAGACTACTAAGACAGGTGTATAAACTGAGGTTGCACCCACAAATACAGTGGATTCTTCTAGTGACCCACCACCAGTCGTGTCTGTGACACCTAGGCCATGGGGTATGCCTCCCAGTGTGATGTTGATCTCTCAAGCTTCTTGGGTTGAAGTCGTTACCAATTAGCTACTCTCACTGTGAAGGTAGGTCATATGGAGGGCGGAGTACGAAGTTGGATAGACAGGAAGTTCGAGGCACAAGATAGGCGAGTCCAAGGATGCCTAGATGAATTTGAGTCGAGGATTACTCGACAGTTGCATAGTGGAAAGGCACCTAATATTGTTGATATCAGAGAAGAGGTTACTGAGATAAAGTAGATCGTCGCTAAGCTGTCTTAGAGAATGGTGGTTGGTGAACCAGTTATGGAGACTATAATTCTCACAGTCGAGGTGCCTAATATTTGGGCAGATCCAACAGACGAACAGGTTGAGGAGACCAAAGAGGATAAGAAGAGAAAGAGGAAGGAGGCATGAGATGCTAGGAAAGAGGGTAAGAAGAAGGCTAGATGAGAGAGTATTTAGGATGAGGCTGACTGTAAGACAAGGGTCTGGGAGATGGGCCTAGGAGATGGTGGATTAAGATCTCCCATGGATGGTACTGAGGTGGTTGAGGTTGTACCCCTGTCTGTTGTTGATGCAGTCCCATGTTACGACAATCATTGATGAGGGTGGGACCCGACCTAAGGTCCCACATAGAGATGTTGATGCACCGGTGCATTAAGCGCCTATGTATGACCCTTATCCCTTATTCTATTTATTTTATTGCACCTGGGACAATTTACACTCTTAAGTTGGGGGTGGGGGTATTTCAAAATTTGGAAGTAGTTTGAAAATTTTCAGATGTAGCTAAAATTGAAAGTTTGTTATAACTTGCAGGTTTGATGCGGGCAGCTGAGATAGGGAGTAGATCAGTGCGCCTATGACAACGAATATTTTTTACTATTGATTATTGATTATGATTTTGAGAAATTTGAACAATTTTTAATGTATTGAAAATTTTTGTTTTGATTGCTTTTTAATTCGATATTGTTGAAACACTGCTAAGTTGAAATACTAAATTGAGAAAAGTGGTGCCCCCTCAAATTTTTTTTGTTGATTAAGTAATTGCGTGATTTGTATATTTGTGTCAAAATGTAGAGCATCTGATAATGGTATTAGCATTAGAAATGGAACAAGTTAGGGACAGAGCAATTGCATAGCTGGATAACTAGCACTTAGTAGTGTAGCCCTTTGCAAGTGTGCGTAAGGTCTACTGATTTCCTAGTTGGGTTGGAATCTAGAACTTTCTCGGTTTCTTTTACCTAGGTCTAGGATGGTTAAGCAGGATGTTATCATAGGACCTTTTTGTATGAGTCCACTTAAGCCTAAAATGCCCTAACCAAAGGAATAAATCCCTTTGATCCAAATACTTGAGCCTTTATAGACCATTTTTTCTTGCTACACCTATCACCTTCCCATTTAACTTACAATGAACCTATTTTGGCCCTGGTCCTCCTATGGAAACTGTACACCTCAACTCAGGAAAATGGCCTAAGTTAAGGGTGGCTATTATAGGGGTGCATAAGAGAAAAATGTGTATGAAGAAAGTGTGTAGAAGGGAAATAGTTGAAACATAGGTAGATGTGATGAAAAAAAAGAGAAAGAAGAGTACAATACATATAAATAAAGGAAAAATAAGGAAAATTAAGTACTAAGAGAACCATGCCTGACCCATATACAATGTGCTTAAAATAAAAAAATACATAAGGGTAAAAGCAAAAAATGAAGTGAAAAATATGTGGACCTCGAGAAAAGTGTAGTGTCCAGGAGTCTTAGTCACTAAATTAATCTCAAAAGGTATCATACCAACCCCAAGGCTACATTACAAGCCAAATAAAGTCCTATATTGATCCTACCATGATGGTCTGAAAACTTAGGAAAAGACCATAAGAGCAAGCCTATGGTATTTTGTACGCACCGGTGATACTTTTTTGTGAGTGAGAGAGTCATTTGTTATATCCCTAAATAAGATGGATTTATCCAAAATAAATAATAAAATGGGATTTCTTTGACTGTGAGTGCACATGGGGTATGTTGCTAGGTTGCTAGATTGTTTGACAAATATGAATCCTGTCTATGCCCAAGTATTTATTCCTAATGTAATGCCATCATCGGATTCCTTTGTATTTCTACATGTGCCAAATTGGTATACGCATTTTGAGTTGAAAATTTGAAAATTAAGAGGGGAACAACAAGATTGAAACTTAATTCAAAATCACCGCCATGGGTTGCATGAGATCTTCCTGTTTTAGCATTGCCTCTGCGCTAGAAAATATTATTTGGTTTTGTTTGCATGAGGACATGCAAAAGTTTAAGTTGAGGGTGTTGATGTGGCATGGAAACACAACACTTTCTATGCTTTAAACCATTGAATTTATGTGTGAACTTAGGATATTTTGTTGGATATGATGCACTTTGGTGTGAATTGCAAGTATAACAGGTTTACAAGAGTGTTTGAATGAAAAAGGAAGAAAAACACCTGGAAAAGACCAACTCTGATCAATATTTGAGTCAATCTCTAAGTCGTAACCAGTCGATACGACTTGTATACTAAATCGTATGAGTAACAAAACCAAAATCCAAACTGAGGATCCAAGTATGAGGAAGATACGACCCATGTACCCCAGTCGTAAGACGGGGGACGAGTCGTATGCGGAATTCGTGAGCATAACAGAACCTGAGCTACTATCTAGGGGTTGAAGTGTCAAAGCTATATGATTCGGAAGTCTGAGTATAACTCATATAGGGATTTCGTATACAAACCAGTGTTTAAAACCTGAAAAGACTGAAGTCCCAGGTGGATACGGATGAAGGACACGAGTCGTACACTAAGGTACGACTCGTAAGCAGAAGTCGTATGCTAAGAATAGTTTTGAAGCCTTGGGAAGATCAGACACTGGGAAGGATATGACAAGGCAGGGTACAACTCATAAGATGAGGATATGAGTGAAGACCGAATCGTACCGGTTGCCGACATTACTTTACCTTTCCTATTTCTTATAGGATTTTTTGGTTATTTTGAGATAATATAAATACCCTAGGGTTTATCTTTAATTAGTTTATGCTCTATTACTCATTATTACATTCCTTTAATTATTTTCATAATTGTTCTTGAGATTTTTGGGTTTATTCAATTAAAGACTTTGGAGTTTATTCATCTTATTTTTGTGCAATTGATTTTATGAGTTCTTCATTGATAAACATGGTTTATTGCACAAACATGAGCAACTAATCTCCTTATCTAGGGTTGTGGTAACCCTAGTGGATTAGCTACGTAGAGGAAGTGTGAGACACAATTGTTCTAGGGTTTTTGCATGTATCTTAATTCTTCTTCACAATAATTAGCCTCAAGTAGCTACAGTACCTTGAGATTTCCTATATTCACAACCATTCGATAACCAAGAAGCTTGTGATTAGGAAAAGAAAATTAAGATAGTTATTTAGGATTCTATAACCAAGCATATCATCTTATCACTTGATCCTACCCCAATAAGTGTAACTGGGACCGTAGCAGGGGCCAACGAGGCAACACCCTGATATGATAACCAAGTAAAAGGAGTGAAATTTATCTTCTAGCCTACCCAATAGTTGATAAGACTTATCTTGTAGGCTTTGCATATAGAACAACAGAATAATTGGGTTGATCACAAGAAATTTTTGCAGTTAAGAAGCCAGGGGGAACACAAACCTAGTGTTCGTCTCATATTGATTACAACTCAAAAGTTCTCAAAACTTGGTTACTTTTTATGATTGATCACAATAAAATCTCCTATTTACTTTCCTGTACCACTCGTGGATTACATCAAGGAAAGCAACTATTTACGTTTTCCCTATGGGATCAACCCCAACCTTGTTGGGTTATTATATTTGCAATCGATTGCATTATAATTCTATATAAGATGTAATTTTTTGGCGACATAACATGTCAAATCGAAACTGACCTACTTCAAGAAGAACTTGATAGTGTGAAAATACAATTAAATAGCATTAGAAAGTCATCAAGTCATAGTTCCATAAAATCTAACTCTTTTAAAATGAAATCAAGTTTCGCAAAAAGTTTGTTTGAATCAGCTAAAACATCCATTTTTTAGGACCGGTTTTCTACACCTATAGTAAAAGGGGTGTAAATCACACAGTTGTAGGCAAACATCTAAAGGTGTACAGATTTGGAGACCCAAAGGGAACACATCTATCCCTCAAGTACCTAAGACAATTTGGGTACCTAAACAAATTGATTCATTTGTTTTGCAGGGACATATCCACAAAAACTATAATAAAGGAATATGGGTCATCAACAGTGATTGTTCCAGACATATGACAAAAAAGATAGAAAATTTTTGTTCTCTAAAGAAAATAAAAGGAGGATCATTCAGATTTGGTGACAACGCCAAAGGTAACATCATTGGAGTCGGCTCAGTAAAGCTCAACTCCTCATGTGGTCTCATTGAAGTGTAACTCATAGATGAACTCAAACACAACCTTCTTAGTATCAATCAACTGTGTGATTCAGAATTTAGAGTCTCCTTCAAAGCCAAAAGATGCTCCATCAAACATGAAAAAAGAGATATTTTTCTTATCGGTGAACGTGTTAATAATATTTTTGTTCTAAATAATCCTGATTTTGCTACTCTAGCTTTCTTCACTGTGCAAACCAACAACACTTGATTGTGGCACAAAAATCTTGGGCATGCCATTGAGAAACTCTTTAGACTTGAACAGGTGAAAGGTCTGGCAAAACTCAAGTTTGAAAAGGATCACATATGTGATGCTTGCCAACTAGGTAAACAAACTCAGACATCATTCAAAGTCAAAGACATTGTGACTACTACCAAACCCCTTCAAACAATCCACATGGGTCTGTTTGGCCCCACCAAGACCGCAAGTATTGGTGGAATAAGTATGTTTTTGTTATTGTTGATGATTATTCACGTTTTACTTAGATAATGTTTCTTGCTTATAAAAATGAGGCTTTCACATATTTTGAGCTCTTTTTTAGAAGAGTACAAAGAGAAGCAGGACAATTCATCACAGATGTTCATAATGATCATGGATAATAATTTTTAAAAAAAGCCTTCGAGGAATACTATGCTCACAATGGGTACTCTCAAAACTTCTCATCCTCTCGTCTCCTCAACAATATTGTGTGGTGGAGTGAAATATCGATATCTTTAGAAAACTACAAGAACTATGTTGCTAGAACACAACTTACCAGATCACTTTTGGGCAGAGGCAGTAAGCACAACATGTCACATTATCAACAGATATCTCATCAGACCAATTTTAAAAAAGACTCCTTATGAGCTGTGGAGAATGAGAAAGCCTAATATTAGTTATTTTCATCCTTTTGGATGCAAGTACTTCATCCACAACAATGGTAAGAATAACATAAAGAAATTTGACCCACGAAGTGAAAGGTATTTTTGTTGGGTACTTCCCATTAGTCGTGCTTATAGAGCCTATAATAAATGAAATCTATGCATTAAAGAGTCTCCGCATATTGTATTTGATGAAACTAATCACTTTCCTATGAGTTTGAGTTTTGATGAAGAATAGGTAAATGATATACAACCAAGAGTCAAAGCAAACCCAACTCCTAAACTATCAACTGATGAGTTGACTATAGTTAATCCAGAGTCAATTCTCGTTGATGAATCAACTAAAACCAATGTTCCCAGTGAATGGAGACACAAGGAAAGTTTTTCGAATGAATTTATCATTTAAAATCCATATGATAAGATACAGACTAAAACTATATTAAGAAAGCAAACATATGTTGCTCTTATGTCTCAAATTGATCCCAAAAAATTTGATGAGGTACTTCAGGATGAGTTTTGGGTTGATGCTATGAAGGAAGAATTAGAAGAATTTGAATGAAATCAAGTATGGAATCGGGTTGAAAGACCCAAAAACTGCTCAGTTGTCGGAATCAGATGGGTCTATAGAAATAAACTAAGTGAGAAAGGTAAGGTTATCCAAAATAAAGCCAGATTAGTATCTCAAGTCTACTCTCAATAGGAAGGTATAAACTATGGTGAAACTTTTGCTTCCGTAGTAAGGGTTACAGATCAAATAAACCACCAAAGGTACCTTCATCAGTCAAGATAAGTACACCAGAGAGCTCATCAAAAAATATGGAATGGAAAAGGGGAAAGCTTTTGGGACTCTAATCAGTCCTTTAATGAATCTGGATTTGGATACATACAGGAAAGATGTTGATGAAAAAACATACAAAGGAATAATTGGATCCCTACTCTACTTAACCATGGGTCGACCGGACATTATGTTCAGCGTATGTAAATGGACAAGGTTCCATTCGACTCCCAAGGAGTCCCACTTAACTCCCATCAAGAGAATCATTCGCTATCTCATTGGGACATAAGACATCGAACTTTGGTATCCTCACTTCTCAAACTTTGATCTAGTTGGTATTTAGATGTTGATTTTGCTGGTGACAAAAGTGATAGAAAGAGAACAAGTGAAACGTGTCACATTATTGGTGGCACCCTAATTTCATGGCCTAACAAAAACAAACTTCAGTTGCATTATCAATTACGGAAGCAGAATACATAGCCATTGGATATTGTGGTACTCAAATCTTATGGATCATGCATCAATTACTTGATTTTAATTTATCTTTTGAATTTATTCCAATCATGTGGGATAATACTAGTGCTATTAGTATGTCAAAAATATACGGTAGATCACTCTAGGGCCAATCACATAGACATTAAACATCATTTTATTTGTGATCACATAAAAAGTGGTGATTTCTCTTTATAATTTGTTGATTTTGAAAATCAGCTTATTGATATATTTACAAATCCCTTACTTGAAGAGATATTTTATTTTTTAAGGAAAAAACTTTGTGTATTGTGCATTAATGATCTTTAAATATTTAAACCCTTTTATTTTGGTGGAAAAATCTCTTGTATAATTTTTTTGTCCATATTTTAAACCCTCTAACTCCAATCTTTTCCGTTCTGATCCATCTTTTTTTCATGCCACCTTTTTCTCTTCCCTCGATATTACCATCTTTTCACCTTTTTTAACTTCCTAACACTCTTCTACATCTTTGTCTCTATCGTCACCTCATCTCACTGCACCCTACTTCAACTCCCACCTCTTCATCTTTTGTCTCTCCTTTTAGACTCCTCTACCTCTATCTCTTCCTTCCATGATGTAATACCCTGAACCTTCTTAGCTTAAAATTTATTACTAGAATATTAAAGATAGCTTCAAAAATGAATAATAATTATTCTATGTGGAATTTTCTAGATTTATACTTCCCATCGTGTGAGAAATTGAATAAGCTTTCCATCGATACCAAATTCACCTAAAACCGACACTCGGTGAAGGAGTTATGGCATTTTTAAGTTGACAGAGTGTCACATGAGCACTTGACGCGACGCAGAGAAGGAAAATTCGCAATTGTCCAAATCCAATAATACTCCGCAATATTGGCACATCGCGGAGTGGTCTAATTTCCTATTTGTCAAAATCCAATGGACCTCCGCGGTTTTCCCGCATCGCGGAGAAGCCTTATTTCCCATTTGTCCATTTCCAGTGGATCACCGCGATGGTGGCGCATCTCGGTGATGCCCCAAATGGAAATTTAGCATGGCATCGCGATAGCTCCATGTCGCGAAGAATTTCCAGGTCCCATTCATCGATTTCCAGTAAGCCACCGCGATAGTGGCGCGTCGCAGTGGCAGCTAAAATCGAGAATTTCTTTCCTTTTTCCAGTTCCGATTAAACTTTGAAAAGGGGAACTTTGGGCATTTACCAAGCCCCTAATCCATCTTAAACAAAGAATTAAACCCCTTCAAAGCACTTTACATCCACTTTTCATCAATTCTCTCTCAAGTAAAACCCTAAGGCTCAAACTTTCTCCCCAAGAAATCCAAAATTTCTCCATTAATTCTCCAAAGAAATTCAAGATTAAGAATCCCCAACTCAAGAACTCTAAGAATCCATCTCCAAAGCATCAATAGAGATCCAAGATTAAAGTCTTAGCATCAAAGATCATCAATTAAGGTATGTGGGGTATGAACAAGGATAATTCTTTCATCCTTGTGCCTAAAACTTATTTTAATTACGAATTTACTGAATTTTATATGATTTTCCATGAAATTAAAGTTAGGGTTTATACCCATTAATATTATTTACAACCTTATGAGATTTCAATGATTTAGAAGTTGAATTACATGATTATGTTCATATTTTCATGCATATTGCAGAAATTTTCAGATTTTGAATTGAATTATCAATGTTTACATTATCAAGCATGAACACTTTGATGTTTTAACATGAGATTGCTACATGGTTCATCAAGCCCTAATTAAATATTGATATTTCAAGAATTATTGTGCTATATGCACCCTACGACTAGATTCTTTTCAGATTATTGATAAAGATTTTACCTTTTGGTCTCAGAATAGATATGAATTCCACTTTACAGATTTAGATTACAGATTTAGCTTTACAGATATACGGTTGGTTTTTATTATAAACCATTAGATTATTTTAAAAGTGGATTTCTATCAGAATGAGCATACAGATTTAATGGGAGTAGTATTTAGCATCGAGATGGGTACGTTACTACGATTTCTTACCCCAGAACTATGTACCAACGTAGGATTTAGATTATTTCCACTTCTATGTGGATGACAGATATATGATCACTTAGATAGGTTTTACTCCCTGGAAAGAGTATGACTCTTCTCCCCAATGTGAGGATTCCTCCTTAGGGGGACAAAAACGTTGGACTCCATGAATACTCACATGGTTTATGTCGGTTAGAAGAACCTCCCTACTAGTAAAGACAAGATTTGAAAGAATTCCCTTCTGATAAAGTATTTTTCCATGTAAAATGAGTTTTTAGATTTCACTTAGCCTTTATGATTTGAGAATAAGAACAGAATACAGCTTTCAGAACTAAGTGTAAGGACTCATAATATTTATATTATGTGCTTTACTATGCATAATTTATGATCTTCAATTTTTAGATTACTCCAGCCTGTGTGAGTCATTTACTTTTAGCATGCATGATTTTATAAATTGTGATGATATTGCTTACCTATTTGCATTCACCATCATATACTCAGTACATCATTAAAGTACTGATCTACATATACATCTATGTGCTACATTGTCTCATAATGTAGGTTCAGGTGATCAGTCTCAGCAACGTGAGTGATCTTCGAGCATCTCATCTACATCCCTATAGTTGGTGAGTCCTCTTAGTTCGGGGAATTAGCTATTCAGATTTGTAGTTTCTTAGTAGATGTTTCAATGTTCATTTCAAACAGTTTGAGTTAGCTGGAGGCCTATCCCGGTGGACTCTTTAGATTCAGATAGTAAAGTCTTGTCGGACTACTAGATTCAATTTTAGACTTTTGATTCAGTATTCAGATTTTTCAGTACTGTTTTACCAAAACTTGTGAGATTAGTATGTTTCAGATAATATTTCCGCATTTATTATGATTTCATATTCATTTCCCCTATTTGGAGATCCAGACTTAGTAGAAAGCAGCAGCCAGGGTTAGCTCAGGACTACTTGTAGTTCGCAGCACCGTTTGGCATCCCGAGAACTCAGATTTTGGGGAGTTACACATGACTAGAACCCGCTCAATGGACATCCTCTCTAAACCCAATCCAGACTGTTTCTCCAAAAACCTCGACCCAGTTCTCATCTCTGTTTCCTCTGATAAAGCTTCTTCCCACTCTCTTCAGTCAACTATTTCTAAAATAGGATCCTCCACAAGCCCTAAGTCCTCCCCTAAGAAATGTCGGCCCTCTCCTTTAGACTCTCTTCACCCATAGGACACGCATAAGTTCTGGACTTGTTCTCAAAGAGAGAAGTTCCTTACCTTTATAAGTCACTCTATTGTACCCAAATGGATTATCAATTTCTCTCAGTTAAAGGAGTCCCATTGTAATGTAAGTGATTTCTTTAAAGCCAAGATCTGCCTATGATATTTTGTTTATGTGGGTTGGAAGTGTTTGAAGATCTTATTCGCATATTCTATGCAAACATTCATATGTCCCAAGTTAGTGGCAAATTGAAAACCTTGATACTGGGAACTCGCATAATTCTCAATAATTTTCTGCTTAAGAAAGTTTTTGATACCAAATTTTCTGGAGTCATTCCTTTCATGAATGGCTCTTGGCCAAAAAATTTTGAAGTTAGTTTTGAAGAAACCATGAAGACTGTATCAGACCCCGACGTGAATAATTCCTCCTTTGGCCGCCTGTCTCTCAGTTTTAAATACAAAATTTTGGTTCACATCATTGATACCACCTTAATCCCTCGAAAAGGTTCTCTCATCAATGTAACATGTCAGGATGTGCTCATTCTGTACTTCTTGATCAAAAGGTACAAAATCAATTGGGGTACCTAGATTCGCGAATACATGCTAGAAAGTGTTGTCGACTCTCATGCCTCAGCCAGCTTGCCTTATAGATTCCTTATCACTATAATCCTCCTTCACTATGGAATTGATCTCTCTACTTATCCAGTAGTAGAATTTTCTGCCACATATGATTCCAAAACATTTGCAAGCTAGAATATGTTCTGCTTGATAATGAATGGTGCAAAAAAAATATTGCTAAAACTCGGCTGGATATACCCAAGGTAAGCAAATACATGTCTAACCCTGTGCTTTCTACAGCTAAAGAGATTAAAAAGCTTAAGGATAGGATCTCAGCAATTGATCAAGGGATAGTGAGTTTCCAGGAGTCGATTGCTAAGATGCTACAACTGAGCAAAGAAACAAGTACTAACGGGGGAAAGTTGTGACTCTCTATTGATGGTTTCAAATAGGAAGGGGTGAAGCAATTCAACCAAATGTTTACACAAGTTCAAACCATCAAATCCGAGACATCCTCCTCCTCCAATGAGCTCGCAATCACCAAGAAATCTTATTCTAGCTTTACCAAAAGTGTTGAAAAATCATATGACTGGTTTTGCACCAACATGAACAATACCTTAACCTATTTCCTAGCCAAGTGATAAAACTCTTGACTTTTATTCAAAAGGGGTCTGTCCCTTTCTGTGTTTTGTGGTTGTATGGTGATATTTTTAACTTGTCCTAAAAAATTTTGGTTTGCTTTTTATCTTAACTTTTCATAGTTATTTTTTGTGTTCCTTGTTTGTTTTGTGTATATATCGTGTGTTGCTCTATTTTGGTCTTTTTGATCATGTCAAAAGGGGGAGAAAGGCATCAGATGAGGCTATAACTAAGGGGTAAAGCAAGTCGACTGTTGTCTGATGGAACTTAAGTCATATCAAATGAGGCTACAACTAAGGGGGATCAAATTAACTACCAAAGGCATTGAGCCAACAATACAAGGGGAGCTAGTCGACTATAGTAATAGGGAAGTCAACTAATGTTTAATATTTATCATTATTAAAAAGGGAGAGATTATTAGCTTCCCTGATCGGCGTAATATATTTTAATAATGATAAACCAATAATTGACAATTTACAGGATACAGAAGATCTCTAAGGATGGAGGAATACTTGTACAAGGAAAGGAGTATCCATGCACAACAAAGCTGGCGTTAAATATGGAACCACATCAATCAAAGATATTATTACACATATCTTACGGCAAGTAAATCAAAGATGATCAAAGATCAATCACCACAACATCTCTCACGGCAAGGCAAAAGATAAGAAGATTACACCCTCTACATGGACATATCTGATGTGGATATGTATGGATATGAGAAAGGAAGGTTGCACCATGTATGCACATATTTGATATGGGCATACCATATGGTACAAATCTCTCAATCAAGGATTCAATTCAAATCCTTGATTGAGAATAAATACCTTGAGTTTCCTTATGAATAAAAAAAGCAGAAGTAGTTGAAGGATATAATAGCCAAGACTAAAGACCAAAGAATATACACAACTTCACAGAAGATCTGAGTGTGTGTCAATCTTAGTTGTAATAGAACTTTATACTCTGTTTACAATAGTCACAAAAGAAAAATTGGGTCGACTTAGTTATAACAATTGAAGATGTGTCACAAGATCTGAATATCAAAATAAGCTTCAGAATTTGTTTTCCACATTTGTATTCCGACACTGCTTTGAAGATTTGAAAGAAAACTCTTGAAATCCAAGGGGACTGGAAGTAGGCACCACATTGGTGTTCCGAACCAAGATAAATTGTTGTGTTGTTATTTTACCTACTTATTTATTTATCTACATCATTAATTTTAACTCTGTTCTTGTAAGTATACTTGCGTGCAGGAAAGTCGACTGTCTAACTTGACTAGTCAACTCAAGAAATTTTAATTCACCCTCTCTTGACTTTTAATTGGGTTTCAGATATTCTAATTTCACTTGCTGCCAACTGGGGCACCATGGGTCACCATGCCACATATTCTATTATATCTTTCTTCATGTTATTCCACCAGTAGATCTCTTTAAGATCATGATACATTTTTGCAGAATTAGGATGGACTAAATAACGGGAGCAATATGCCTCGACCATAATGTATTGTCGTAAACCATCTACGTTAGGTACACATAATATACCTCAACACCTCAAAGTAAAATTGCCCAATAGCTTAAATGATGAGACTTAAAGCTGTTGAATTCCCTCTCTGTACTAGAGAAATAAGGGATCATCATATTGCTTCTGTTTAACAGAATCCATAAGTGATGACTTGGCTGAATTAAGTACAACAACAACACCATCTTCGAAATCCATAAGACGAACTCCAAGGCTGGATAATTTGTGAACATCTCTCTTTACTTCATGCTGAATAGGTGACAAATATACTGGACTACCAATGAATAGTCGACTAAGAGCATCAACTACAATGTTACTTGTGCCCGGTGATAGAGAATATTGACATCATAGTCTTTCAGCAACTCTAGCCACATTCTCTGCCTCAAATTTAGCTCATTTTGCTTGAATAGATACTGAAGACTATAATGATCTGTAAAGATATCAACATGCACTCCATATAAGTAATGGCACCATATTTTAAGTGTGAATACCACTGTTGCAAGAACTAAGTAATGAGTGAGATAATTCTATTCATGCTTCTTTAACTAACGAGAAGCATATGCTATAACTCTTCCATACTACATTAGCATGCAATCCAAACCAACACCGGAAGCATCATATTATACCAAATCTTCTTTTCCCTCTAATAAGGCTAATACTGGCGTTGTAGTCAATCTATGTTTTAATTCTTGGAAACTTCTTTCACAAGCATTTGACCACTGGTACTTAACTACTTTATGCATTAACTTGGTCAATGGGAAAGAAACTATAGTAACCAGTTAGCCCCAAAAAACTATGCACCTCAGTAGCAGTGGTTGGTCGAGGCCAATTTTTTACAGCTTCCATCTTCTAAAAATCTACTCTAATGTCTTTTCTAAATACCACATGACCGAGGAAAGCTATTGAGGTTAACTAGAACCCACACTTAGAGAACTTAGCATACAATTGGTGCCCTCTGAGTCTCTGTAATACTGACCACAGATGATCTGCATGCTCAACATTATTACGCAAATATATCAAAATGTCATCTATAAATACAATTATGTACATATCAAGGAAGGGTTTGAAAATTTTATTCATCATATCCATGAAGGATATTGGAGCATTCTTTAGTCCAAATGACATGACAAGGATCTCAAAGTACTCATATCTTGTACAAAAGGTTATCTTAGGAATATCTGCATCATGAATCCTTAACTAGTGATAACAGGACCTCAAATCGATCTTTGAAAAGCATTTAGATCCCTATAATTGATTAAATAAATCATTTATCTGGGAAAGAGGGTACTTATTCTTTATTGTCACTTTGTTCAGCTTTTTGTAATCTATACATATTATTAACGAGTCATCTTTCTTGAGTACAAAAAGCACTAGCACACCCCAAGGTGATATACTTGGTTAAATGAAGCCTTTATCAAGTAAGTCTCATAAATGTTCTTTTAGTTCTTTCAATTCTGCAGGTTTCATTCTATAAGGTGGAATTAAATCAATTGAGTACTGAGATCCACATCAATACCAAAATCAATCTCTCTGATGGAAGGTAATCTAGGAAGTTCATCAAGAAACACATCTGAGTACTCGCTCACTGTTGGTATAGATTCTAGAGTTGGTGCTTGATTTTTGGCCTCAATGTCTTTCACTTGGACTAGGTGATACAAACACCCCTTTGCAATAAGCTTTCGTGTCTTAAGAAAGGAAATACAACTCCCACTAGGCATCATAGAATCACCCCTCCACTCTAAGACTGTCTTTTTTGGGAGGTGGAAATGGGCCATCTTGGCTTGGCAATTAACTGTATCATAATAAGAGGATAACTAATCCATACCCATAAAAACATCAAAGTCAACCATGTCAAGTTTAATTAGATTAACCAATGTATCACGACCACATACTATCACCACACAATCATAATAGACCTGTTAGCTATAATAGAATCTCCTACTGGAGTTGATACTGCAAATGGTTCATGTAAGAACTCTAGCTTTATTCTAAACTTCTTAGAAACAAATGAGGTAACATATGACAAGGTAGATCCTGGGTCTATCAAGGAATATACATCATGTGAAAAGACAATGAAGATACTTGTGACTATATTTGGAGATGCCTCTAAATCTTGCCAACCAGCTAGTGCAAACATAAGGTTTAGGCCAGAGCTCAAACCAAGCCCTCTGCCCCTACCAAATCATTTACCTGCTGATGCTAGAGGATCGCAAGAAGAAGAAGGCACTAATAATGATGAAGCTGATGCAGACCCTGTAGCCTGTGATTGATTTCCTCTATCTTTATCTCTGAGTTGAGGATAATTACATACCATATGACCCTCTATACCATATTAATAACACATATTTGAACCACGCTAACACTCCCTCCATGTGCTCGGCTATACTGTCTGTATGTAGGTCGAGGTGTTAATCCTCGACTGATACCCTCTGTGGCCATAAGTTTGGTGCTCTATAAGTCTGACCCTACTTATGCCTACACCTAAAAAATTGAGTTGGAGAATTATATCTGGAGCACACAGATTATTGGGTATGCCTAGGTAGCCCTCTACTAGTGGAATCTCCACTGCTTCCCTGATACTGGTTGGTCATCCTAGCTCTCTTACTCTGCTCCCTCTCACTATCTACTTCATTATTAGACTTATCCTCCTCTAATTGTTGATCATGTGCTATGATCCTTGATATATATAAATCCTTATTCATAGCAGCAACAAAAAGAAGATTGTAATACTTCACATAATTTTAGCTCATTCCAACCCTTAGTATGTACTTGTACCATTTAGAACATGAAAATAAGGCTAAGAGTTGAGGGACTTAGTCATTTTAAGTCCCTTTAAACTTCAAAGATTTTTAAGTTGACCTTTTGGGCTCTGAGATAATGAATTTTTAGTTGAATTATATTCAGGGATGTAAATAGTATGTCTCGGATAAGTTTCGGAATTTTCGGATGAGGTTTGGGTAGTTTTTTGGTTTTCATTCCAGCAAGCCATCGCGATTCCACCGTGTCATGGTGGAAATAGCAATGGAAGACTCATCGCATCGTGGTGGAGGCCAATTCAGCATTTGTCAATTTCCAGAGGGTCACCGCGATTGCACCACATCGCGGTGAATCCCAAAATAGAAATTGTCACAATCCAGTGAGTCACAGCAATTCCACTGCATCACGGTGGGTATCGCGATGACTCACTAACCACGTCGCGGTGAAACCTCAATCGGCAACCCAGTTACGGATTTTAAATTCTAAGAACAGTTTAGTCGTTTGCCCACATCCCCAAACTGTGAAAATAGATGATTAAGTGTATGATTGAGAAAAATATGCTCATTATTCATCAAATCCTTCTCAAAGAATGTAATGACCCGAGACTACCCCCTAGTAGTTACACGATGCTTACAGTCCCGAGGGACCACAAGCTAACTTATGAGCTGGGACCTGCTATGAGCACTGAATAATATAATCATGAATGCGGAAGAATAACTTAAATGCCATAAGGTTTTAATATATGAATCCAAACTGAAAGATAAATCTAGGAAAGAAAACTTTTTGAATCTGAGAAAATACTGATAAACTGAATAACTAATTGACTGTGGTGTCTGAAAAGCCTCTAAGACTGACTGACTAAGAGTTGATGGGATAGGCCTCCAACTAACTCTACTAACTATTGAAATAAAGACATGACATGATAAAATATGTCCTCGGGTGATGAGGACTCACCTCTTCTACTGTACTACTGATAATCTGGGAGTCTAAGTACGATGTGGGAACTGAGCGTCAGCACCTATGATATGAGACATCATAGCATAAAGAAAAATATGTGATCAGTACTTTGAATGTACTGGTATGCTAAATGAGGTAGGATAATATGTAAGGTTTCATGAATAAGAGTAATGATCTATCTGAGTATACATGTAAAGCATGGGATACTGAATAGAGAACATAAAATCTGTAGATACTGAACATGAATAAAAGTCTTTAAAATATTGAAAATACATAAAAATCTGTAAGTCCAGGCATATAACATGGATTGAGTAAAATCTGTAATCTGAAGTACTGAAAATATATCGATATCTGTATGCCTTGATCAAACAACACTGAGACTAAATAACTAAACTAGGACTGTAACTAACACTATATCTGAGACTGTGGGAGGTATCATCTAACCGACACTCCCCAATCTGAGCTAATCGGGATCCAACCTATAACCCCAGTTGGAAGGGTGTTAATACTGTGCCATGGGTACTAACGCTAGCTGTGTGGATCCACTAACCTAATATAATGTCCAAAGGACTAAGGGTGTCAAGCCTGAACTAACGGGTGACCCTTGCGAGATAGTCAAGCCTAATCTGACGGGTGACTACTCATATCATACGCTGGCTACAAAGTTCTGGAGAATAGGAACTGCTACTAATGACTCTGCCTATCTGACGGGGAAGTCTCCATCCCTACACTTTCTCGGTGCTAAATCCTACTCCCAACTGAATGACACTGAGATACTAGACTGTTCTGAGTTTAATGACTGATATCTGACTATTCTGATAATGCTCATAGTATAATCTGAAAAATATTCTGTAATGTACTGAGACTAGACTGATAAAATAGCTATGATTTTTAGGTATTGAATACCCCCAAGAATCAAAACAACGATAGTAATATGACACTAAAACTTGGGGAACAAGACATGGAGGCATTCATAAAACATTTACTCTTATAGGCATTTTATCTGACACTTGTAGTTCATGGTTGTAAACAATCATAGGAATGTTCTAAAACATATAAAAATAGCATAAATTCATCATAAAAGCATTAAATCTTGGTTTAATTCAGTAAATCATAGTATTAAAACATGGAAGATTGCATAATAACTATAATTTCATGGTAACATGGTACAAAATTAATAGTACATGGAGATTCATGGATAAAATCATAATTTAAAATATAAATCTTGAAAAGACTATAACTTGGTAATTAAAATGGGTTACTTGGGCTCCATGGATGAAAGGAATCCATGGATGAACATCTAACATACCTGGGTTAATGAATTTGAAAGGATTGATGGAGAGTTCTTGAGAAATTGCCTTGATTCTTGAGAGCTAGGGTTTCTTGTTCTTGGAAGAGGAGATTTTTAATTTGAGAGAAAGTGAGTAATGATGAGTATTTAGGTCAATTAGGGGTTAAATTTCATGTTTAGGACGAGTTTAGAGCTTAGAAAAAAAGACCCAAATACCCTTAAATATATTTAAAAACGTAAACTGAAAACTGAAAAACCTAATTTTTGGCCTTGGCGCCAAGACACAGGAATTTGGACAACTGGGACCTGGACAAACACCGCGATGCGGTGCCATCGCGGTAAAGCTTTGGATGCCATTTTGGCCAGCTCCGCGACGTGTTATGATCGTATACCTCCATTGGAAATTGACAAATGGGAAAATGGCCTGCTCCACAATACACCATGATCGCGAAGTCACACTAGAAATAAAAAATTGTTATTTGGGCTGCCTACACGACGCGCTAAGGGTTAAAATGATGGGGGTTTACGATTGAAACTTTAAATTGCCATAACTTTTTACCCGGTTATCGGATTTAGGCGAATTTTATATCGTTCGAAAGATAATTCAATTTCCTACGCAATGGAAGGTTCTAAACTGAATAATAATGAGTGTTCAAAAAAAATTATATTTGAATATTTGTAACACCCCAAAATCGGATTCCGAGATGTCACACGGTGCTTAGGGTCACAAGTGACCCCAAGCTAACCCTTATACTGGCATAACTCATAAGCAACTGAATAAAAATACAAATCCATACAAATCAGCAGAAATTAACTCTTTTCTGAATCTGATCGATACAAAAATGGAATTTTACAGGATTACAATTCTGCCTTTACAACCAAAATTGAAACAAAAGACATCAACTTCTACTGACTGTCTATGAAGCCTCTACTAGTACTGACTGTAGGTAGCTGGGTCATGACTCCCGACTACCCCAACTCAATACGACTGAATAAAGAAAATACAACACTATAAACTCTGCATAACTAACCCAAGCCCTTGAATCAAAAGGACGCATCACCTGCTGTCTGGATACCACGAACTGACTGGATCCGAAGGTACAACTATACCTTGTACCTACATTCCGAGAAAATCTAGCCCACATATGAATATATGGGTCAGTACCATGGAAAGATACCGAGCATATGGGGGTGCAAGGAAAAAATAATATCTTAATATCATCACAGTTTATAAAATTATGCATACTGATATAGATGACTCACTTAGCTCGAATTAAATCATCAAAATCATGGATGAATAATACATGTAAAGTAAAACAAGTGAGTCATTACAATACGTTCTCAATTCACTTTCATCTCAATTTTAAATCATCAAAACAATCAAATCTCATGTCAATTCTCATTAGAATATATTCCTTAAATCTTTTAAGAATAATGACTTTCTCAAACTCAGTCTTTTAAGCAAATATGTTTTCATCTCAGATAGAAGAGTACACACACACACATTGGGAGATACTATAACCGACATAAACCATGTGAGCCACATGGATTCCAACGTACAACCCACATTGGGGAGAGTCGTCCTATCCTTGCCATCGGAGTAGGACTTCCAGTATCAATTCAAAAACGCTAGTGATCACTATATAAATCAGCCTCAGGCTCAAATCCTACGGGGGCACGTAGTTCTAGGGAAGTAAGGTCACTTTATACCTCCCACTCAGTGCTAAAGATTACTCCCGGTCTTAGCTCAAAAATTTAAATCAGCCTAAGGCGCACATGAAAGAAAATCCATAATAAACACTTCAACAATTTTCATCGGGAGCCAATTTGCTACCCCTTTATCATAATCAATAAAAACGTGGATTTCTTTCACAGACGAGTTCAAAATGACTCATTCACAACCAAAAGTTCAAATCATCAAAACATCTCAAATATTCAACATCAACGTGCATATAACACACATTTTCTCAAAGACACAATTTCAAATAGGGTTCAAGACCCAAATATCAAAATCATAGTAAATTTCTTTCAAGCATCATGCTTTAAGTCATAATTTCATATAAATTCGACTTTTCAAAGTCATAAACATCATAATCTCAAGATAACCAAGATAGAATATAAGTTCATGCTCCAAAATCATAATAAACATATAAAAATCATATCTTCGTAAAGAAAATTACTTTTGGGCACAAGAACGAAAGATTGTTCTTGTTGAAAACCCCCACATACCTTGAATAATGAACTTTAGATCGATACTCATTTTTGAGATGTTAATCGTGCCTTTGAATGATGGTTCTTGGAGTTTTTGAACTAGGAACTTGGAATCTTGAATAAATTTGCAGAATTAATGGTGAACTTTGGAGGTTCTTGAAGTTGGATGTAGGAGCTTAGGGTTTTCTTTTTGAGGGAATTTGATGAAATATAACATATAATGCTTCTAATAGGCTTTAATATAGGGTTTGGACGGATTTTGGGTGAGGGAGATTGACTAAAACGCCCCTAAAAATAAATAATTCTCGAATCTGTCCTTTGGTGGACTGTTTTGATAGTCTGAAGTAGATCAACCATAACATTTTACTCCGATATTCAAATTGGATGAAACCAATTTCATTAGAAAGAGGACTCTTATATCTTTCTGTTGATATATAGTATATCATCCAGATCATTGTGTATGAGGAGTTATGATCGTTTGAATTTGACCCAAAAATTCACTTTTGATAGGCTGAAGTAGATCGACCATAACTTTTTTCTCTGATAGAAATATTGGATGAAACTAATTTTATCGGAAAGAGGACTCGCAGATATTTCTGTTGATATATAGTAGATCACTCAGATCATTATGTACAAGGAGTTATGATCATTTAAAGTTGGAGAAAAAATACGCCAGGCCTCAGTACTTTTTTTCCTGCACGTTTTACTGTTCACTACTATTCACGGTTCGATCGGAATATTCATAACTCGTTGCTCGGGTGTCCGTTTTGGATGATCCACATATAGTTGGAAAGCTTATTCGATACTCTACGCAATGGTGGGTCATAATCTAAGACATTCCGCACGAAAAATTTATAATTCATTCTAGAAGATAGAACCCAACACGTTTACGCACAAAATTTCAACGAAAAATTTCCCGGGGTATTACAATATTCATGTATAAGGACTTAGAGTACGCTAGGAAAATGCGGGGTGTTACAAATAAAACCCTAGGCTTCAACATTCAACTTCAAGAATCCCTAAATTTCCACCATTCTTTTCCAAAAATAGTTCAAAATTCAAGGTTCCCAATTCAAGAATTCCATGAATCAACCTTCAAGAGCACAAATAGGATCTCAAAACCAAGATTCTTCATCTAGTTCATCAATTAAGGTATGTGGGGTTTTGAACAAGGATAAATCTTTCATCCTTATTCCCAAAACTAGTTTTTAATTATAAATTGACATGATTTTACATGAATATCAATTTAGGGTTCATACCCATTTATTGCTATTTGAAGCTTATGATGTTTTAGGTGTTTTTGATGTTGAATTGCATGTCTACTTTCGTAAATTCACGCTGAGACTATATTTTTCATATTTTGAGTTGAATTATGAATATTTACATTATCGAGCATGAACATTATAATTTTTTGACATGAATTTGAAGCATGTGTTATCAAGCCCTAGTTGAATATTGCTAGTTCAAGAATGATTATGCTTTTAAGCATCCCATGATATGTTTATAGACAACTTTGAATAAAGATTTGATCTTTAGATCTTTAGCCAAGATATGGAATCCACTTTACAGCTTACATTAAATTTTGAAAGAACAGATGAACAGTTAGCTTTCAGTATGGAACATTATAACTTTTTAAAGTGGACTTTCCTACAAAATGAGCATATAGATTAAGGGAGTAGTATTTAGCATCGAGTAGAAAGTGTGCATTTAGCGCATCCTACTTTCCTAGAACTACGAGCCAATATAGATACAGATTCAGTATTCCCATTTCTATATGGATGACAGTTACAGATGTAATCACTTAGCTCAGGTTATACTCCTTGGAAAAAGTATGACACCTCTCGCCAATGTGAGGTTTTTCCCTTAGGTGAACAAGACGTTGGACTCCATGATAGATCATATGATTTATGTCGATTAGAAGAACCTCCTTACTAGTAAAGATAATAGAAAAGCTTTTAAAGGAATTTCCTTAACAGTGAAGATCTTCAGAATAGTTTTAAACATATTTTTCCTATAGTTTAACAGAAAAGAATGACAGATAAAAGTTCAGCTTTTAGACTTTAAATGTGATGGCTCACCATATTTATGTAGTATATTTTATTATTCATGATTTATGATTTTCATCTTTTAGTTATTCCATCCATGTGAGTCATCACATACAGCATGCATATTCTATGAATTTTTATAATATTAAGATATTGATTTACTTGTGAATTCACCCCCATATACTCAGTACATCCTTAAAAACTGATCCACGTATACGTCTATGTGCTACATTGTCTCATAATGTAGGTTCAAGTGCTCAGTCTCAGCAGCGTGAGTGATTTTGAGCATCTCTATCTACATCCCTACAATTGGTGAGTCCTCATGGTTTGAGGTCCCATTTACTCAGATTTCTAGCTTTTATAGTATTTTATTTGTTGCTTTCAGCTTAGTTCGAGTCAATTGGGGGTCTTTCCCAATGTATCTCTAGTTCCTTAGTAGTAGAGGCTTGTCGGATTACTAGCTATTATTTTCAGACTTTCTGCATTTGTTATCAAGACAATATATTCAGTTGATGTCAAATATTTTTGATATAATTTAGTATTTTAGCATTTCTATCTAATTAAATTAATTTAATATGAGTTATAGACTTAGTAGAAGGCTTACAGGGTTGGCTTGAGACTACTCGTAGTCTTGAGCATCGTGTGGCATCTCGAGACCAGGTTTTGGGGCATTACAAACTTGGTATCAATGTCTAAGATTTAGAGAGTCCTAGGGAGTTAGACAAGCCGTGTTACATAGAGTGTTGATCATGGGTGTGAAGAGCGCCACGTTTATGAGTTAGAGGCTACAAGACGTTTTAGGAAATTATCTCTTTTCTTTCATAATCCATCATGCTTACAGCTATCTCTATCTTCTTTTAACTTGTGCTCTTTCGTGATAGAATATGACTTCCGCAGAGCTAATGCCCGTAGGAATGACAACCATCCACCCCATTCTGTTGATCCTCTAAATGAGAATGTGTCTCATGCCAAATTTTAGGTTGTCTTTCAGGCATTAGCCCATGCTATGATTGCTAATGTTTAGGACAACCATCAGGCTGCAGTTCTGCATCAGTAAGAGGGTGATTTAGATGTAGCCAGACTTCGTGACTTCATGAGGATGAATCCGCTTGAATTCTTTGGGTCAAAGGTAGGTGAGGACCCACAGTTGTATATTGATGAGGTAAAAAAGATCACCCAAGTTATGCATGTTACTAAATAGGAGAGTATGGAATTGGATTCTTATAGGTTGAAGGATATTTTCTTATGATTGGTTTGTTATATGTAAGAAAGGTAGGGGTGAGAATGCAGCTCTCATGAGTTGACAGGTGTTTCAGGATGCTTTTATAGATAGGTTCTTTCTGCGTGAGTTACGGGAAGCAAAGATTGAGGAGTTCATGAACCTAAGGCAGGGCTCAATGACAGTGAAGGAGTACTACCTTAAGTTCAACCAGTTGTCCAAGTATGCTCCTGATTTGATGGCTGACACTAGATCTAGTATGAGTAAGTTTGTTATCGGAGTGTCTGGACTGGTAGTCAAGGAGTGTAGGACTGTCATGCTTATTGAAGATATGGATCTTACTAGATTGATGACTCATGCCCAACAGATTGAGGCAAAAAGGTTAAAGGAAAGAGAGAGAGAAAATAAGAAGGCTAGAACTGGGCAGTTTGAGTATGGTCAATCAAGATTTGTAGGAGGAAATCATTCACAGTTTCAGAGTCATCCTCCTTTGCCAACGCCATCTTTAGCTAGTGCCCCTACACCCAAAACCAAGAAGGAATAGTAGGGTAAGACTTCTATATCCAGATCTCAGAATAATATGGGTGGAAGACCTAGTTATCATTTATGTGCTAGATGTGGTAAGAATCATCCTGGTGGGTGCTTGTTGGGTCAAAAAGGTTGCTTTGGGTGTGGTCAGTTGGTCCATGGTATCAAGGAGTATCTGTATTCTAAGTAAGGAAGCAGGGATGTTCATCCCCAAATTTAGTCTACTAGTGCACCAGCTCTCATAGCTCGGCCAATCTCTTCTTAGGGCACATCATCTAGTACCGGTGGCTGTTAGCACCAGAATTGGTTCTATACTTTACCATCCCATTAGGAGTAGGAGAGCTCCCCAGATGGTTTTAAAGGTATATTTCCTGTCTTTTATCTTGATGTTTATGTGTTGTTGGACCCTGGGTTGAGTTTCTCTTAAGTGACCCACTAGTTGCAGTTAATTTTGAAATAGGTCCTGAAAATATTCTTGATACCTT
The DNA here is from genome assembly GCA_030864215.1 of Capsicum pubescens. Classification (NCBI taxonomy): domain Eukaryota; kingdom Viridiplantae; phylum Streptophyta; class Magnoliopsida; order Solanales; family Solanaceae; genus Capsicum; species Capsicum pubescens. Next base: position 258,367,682 of record CM061547.1, on the reverse strand, counting down.
CTTGGTTTCTACTCTAGTGGGTGAGTAAGTTGTTACCAAACAGATCTATAAAAAGTGTCCTATTTTAGTCCTTCATAAGATCATGTTAGTAGATTTGATAGAATTAGACATAGTTGTCTTTAACCTTATTCTTGGTATGGATTGGCTCCATTCCTGTTATGCATCCATAGATTGTCGCACCCGAGTTGTGAAGTTTTAGTTTCTTGATGAGCCAGCTTTTGAGTAGAAAGGTAATTAAGTGTCTCCCAAAAGTCATTATATATCTTATCTTAAGGCTAGAAGGTTGATATCTAAAAGTTGTATCTATCCTCTAGTTTAGGTCAAAAACACTAAGTCTGAAACTCCCACAGTTCAATCAGTTTGCGTAGTCAATGAATTTCCTGATGTGGGTACCTCCCGATAGGGAAATAGAATTCAAAATTGATCTTCTTCCTGATACTCAGCCCATCCCTATTCCTCCATATCATATGGCTTCTGCCGAGCTTAAAGAGTTGAAAGAGAAACTTAAAGACCTCTTAGATAAGGGTTTTATAAGGCCCAGTATTTCTCCATGGGGCGCTTCCATCCTATTCGTGCGTAAGAAAGATGGTTCTTTGCAAATATGCATTGACTATTGTCAGTTGAATAAAGTCAGTTAAAAAAATATCCTCTTTCTAGAATCGATGACTTGTTTGATCAACTCCAAGGTGAAAGTTATTTCTCCAAGATAGACCTTAGATCCGGCTATCATCAGCTTCGAGTAAGGGAATATGATATCCCAAAGACAGCTTTCAGAACCCGTTATGGTCATTTTGAATTCCTAGTCATGTCTTTCGGGCTAACAAATGCCCCAGCAGTCTTCATGGACTTGATGAACCATGTGTTCAAATAGTACCTAGATATGTTTATTATAGTCTTTATCAATGATATCCTTGTCTATTCCCGTAGTGAGGATGATCATGTAGACCATCTTAGAATTGTGTTGCAAACTCTTAGAGATCACCAATTGTGCCAAATTCAACAAGTGTGAATTTTGGCTAAGGTCAGTTGCTTTCCTCAGTCATATTATTTCCAGTGATGGAATTAAAGTTGATCCCCAAAAGACTAAAGCCGTGAGATACTGGCCTAGACCCATTTCTCCATCAGACATCAGAAGTTTTGTGGGTTTAACTGGCTATTATAGATGGTTTGTTGGGGGGTTCGTCCATTGCGTCTCCTATGACACAATTGACTCAGAAGAAAGTAAAGTTTCAGTGGTCAGATTCTTGTGAGAAGATTTTTCAATGGTTGAAGACTCGACTCACTTCAGCCCCAATCTTAGCATTACCTGATGGTACAGATGGATTTATTGTGTATTGTGATTCTTCTAGAGTTGGCTTGAGGTAAGGTCATAGCCTATGCCTCTATACAGTTTAAGCCTCACGAAAAGAACTATCCTACTCATGATCTTGAGTTAGCTGTTGTTATGTTTGCTTTGAAAATATGAAGGCACTATCTTTATAGGGTGCATGTTGATGTGTTTATAGACCACAAAAGTTTGCAGTATGTGTTTACGTAGAGAAAGTTAAATCTCCGTCAGAGAAGGTGGTTAGAATTGTTGAAAGATTATGACATGAGTATTATGTATCATCCGGGCAAGGCCAATGTTGTGGCAGACACCCTTAGTAGATTGTCTATGGGTAGTGTTATTCATATGGAGAGTGATAAGAAGTAGTTAGTATGCGAAGTTCATTAATTGGCCAGAATGGTTGTTCGTTTAGCTGATTCAGTTGAGGGTAGTGTTTGGGTTCAGAGTAGTGCGGAGTCTTCCTTGGTTTCCGATGTAAAGAAAAAACAAGATCAAGATCCCATCATAGTTAAGTTAAAGGATTAGAGATCGAAAGGTGGAGGTTTTCTTACAAGGGGGAGATGGCGTGTTGAGATACCAGAGTATTTTGTGTGTGTCGTGCGTTGATAATTTGAGACAGTGGATTATGGCTGAAGCACATAATTCACGTTACTCCATTCATCCTGGTGCTACTAAGATGTACCGAGATTTGCGGGAGATCTATTAGTGGATTGGCATGAAGAAAGATATTGCAGAGTTCGTAGCTAAATATTTAGTTTGTCAACATGTAAAGGTAGAGCACCAAAGGTCTGGTGGTACTTTGCAAGAGTTCAGTATTCCCACTTGGAAGTGGAAGAGGTGAACATGAATTTCGTAACAGGATTACCTCGTTCATGATGTCGGCATGATTTGATTTGGGTTACAGTAGACAGGTTGACTAAAGCAGCCCATTTCCTGCCAGTTCATACGTCCTACTCAACTGAAGATTATGCTAAGATGTATATTACAGAGTTGGTTAGATTACATGGAGTTTTGTCATCTATCATTTTAGATAGGGGTACTCAGTTTACCTCTCACTTTTGGAAGGCCTTTCAAAAGGGTCTTGGTACCCAAGTCCATCTTAGTTCAGCTTTTCATCCTTAAACAGATGGTTAGGCAAAAAGGACCATTCAGACTCTAAAAGATATGTTGAGGGCATGTGTGCTTGATTTTAAGGATAGTTGGGATGAGCATTTGTTGTTGATTGAGTTCTCCCTATAACAATAGTTACCAAGCTAGAATTCAGATGGCCTTGTTTGAGGCTCTCTATGGGAGGAGATGTAGATCACCTATTGGTTGGTTCGAAGTAGGTGAGGCCGCATTGATAGGGTTAGAAGCTATGAAGAGAGTCCAGTTGATTCGGGAGAGGTTGAAAATAGCTCAGAGTTATCAGAAATCTTATGAAGATGTAAGGAGAAGAGATCTAGATTTTGAAGTTGGTTATTTAGTTTTATTTGAAAGTTTCACCCATGAAAGGGGCGAAGAGATTTGGCAAAAAAGAAAAACTTAGTCCCCGCTATGTTGGCCCTTTCAGAATATTGAGTCGTGTAGGGATGGTGTCTTATGAGCTTGAGTTTCCTGTAGATATGTCCTTCATTCACCCCGTGTTCCATGTGTCCTTGTTAAAGAAGCGTATTGGTGATCCAGCGATTGTAATACCCTTAGAAAGCACAGATATATGTGATAGCCTCTCCTATGAAGAGATTCCAGTTGAGATCCTTAATCGCCAGATTCGTAGACTAAGGAAAAAAAAGTTCCCTTGGTCAAAGTTCTTTGGTGGAACCAATCCATTGAGGGATCCACTTGGGAAGTAGAAGCATATATGCGAACCAAGTACCCTTATCTTTTCGCTGCAGATTGAGATTCACTTCAAGGTAACAAGTTTCCTCAGATCATCTCTTTTCATTCCAAGTTTCAGCTTTATATAGTCATTCATTCGATAGTTCTTGCATTTGCAAATCAGTTTAGTCATGCTTACAGTTGTGCATGCTAGTTATAGACTCAGTTTTTTTTCAGTATCTCAGCTTCGTTAGTCTCATTTGAGGATGAATGTTCCCAAGGGGAAGATATTGTAATACCCCAAATATTTCTAGCTCAGTCTGGCCTTTTGTACGTACTTGTAGCATTTAGAACCTGAAAATAAGGCTAAGAGTCGAGGCACTTAGTCATTTCGACTCCCTTTAACTCCCTTTAAACTTTGAAGATTTTTAAGTTGACCTTTCAGGCTCTGAGACAATGAATTTTTAGTTGACTAATGTTCAGGGAAGTAAATAGCATGTCTCGAATAAGTTTCGGAATTTTTGGACGAGGTTTGGGCAGTTTTTGGATTTTCATTCTAGCAAGCCATTGTGATTCCACCGCGTCACAGTGGAAATAGCGATGGAAGACTCATCGCATTGCAGTGGAGTCCAATTCAGTATTTGTCAATTTCTAGAGGATCACCGCAATTGTACCGCATTGCAGTGAATCCCAAAGCAACAATTGTCACAATCCAGTAAGTCACCGTGATTCCACCGTGTTGTGGTGGGTATCGCGATGACTAACTCACCGCGTCGCAGTGAACCCTCAATCGACAACCCAGTTACAGATTTTAAATTCCAAGAACAGTTTAATCTTCTTCCCACATCCCCAAACCGTGAAAACAAATGATTAAGTGTATGATTGAGCAAAATATACTCATTATTTATCAAATCCTTCTCAAAGAAAACCCTAGGCTTCAACATTCAACTGAAAGAATCCCCAAATTTCCACCATTCTTTTCCAAAAATAGTTCAAAATTTAAGGTTTTTAATTCAAGAATTCCAAGAATCAACCTTCAAGAGCACAAATAGTATCACAAAACCAAGTTTCTTCATCTAGTTCATCAATTAAGGTATGTGGGGCTTTGAACAAGGATAAATCATTCATCCTTGTACCCAAAACTAGTTTTAATTACAAATTTACATGATTTTACGTGAATATCAATTTAAGGTTCATACCCATTTATTGCTATTTGAAGTTTATGATGTTTTAAGTATTTTTGATGTTGAATTGCATGTTTACTTTTGTAAATTCATGCATGTGACTATATTTTCCAGATTTTGAATTGAATTATGAATATTTATATTATCAAGCATGGACATTATGATGTTTTGACAAGAATTTGAACCATGGGTTATCAAGCCCTAGTTGAAAATTGTTATTTTTATAGCTTTTAAGCATCCCATGATATGTTTATAGACAGATTTGAATAAAGATTTGATCTTTTGATCTTTATTCAAGATATGGAATCCACTTTACAGCTTAAATTTAGTTTTGAATGAACAGATGCACAGTTTGCTTTCAGTATGAAACATTATAACTTTTTAAAGTGGATTGTCCTACAAAATGAGCATATAGATTAAAGGGAGTAGTATTTAGTACCGAGCAAAAAGTGTGGATTTATCGCATCCTATTTTCCTAGAACTACAAGCCAATATAGGTACAGATTTAGTATTCCCATTTCTATTTGGATGAAAGTTACAGATGTGATCACTTAGCTTAGGTTATACTCTTTGGCAAAAGTATGACACCTCTCCCCAACGTGAGGTTTTCTCCTTAGGGGAACAAGACGTTGAACTCCATGATAGCTCACATGATTTATGTCGGTTAGAAGAACCTCCCTACTAGTAAAGAACAATAGAAAAGCTTTTAAAAGAATTTCCCTAACAGTAAAGATCTCCATAATAGTTTTAAAAGTAATTTTCCAACAGTTTAACAGAAAAGAGTAACAGATAACAGTTCAGGTTTTAGACATTAAATGTGATGGCTCACCAGATTTACGCAGTATGTTTTATTATTCATGATTTATGATTTTTGGTTTTTAGTTATTCCATCCATGTGAGTCATCACATACAGCAAGCATGTTCTATGAATTTTTATAATATTAAGATATTGATTTACTAGTCATCACATACAGCAAGCATGTTCTATGAATTTTTATAATATTAAGATATTAATTTACTTGTGCTATCACCCCCATATACTCAGTACATCCTCAAAGTACTGATCCACATATACGCCTATGTGCTACATTGTCTCATAATGTAAGTTCAGGTGCTCAGTCTCATCAGGGTAAGTAATTTCGGGCATCTCTATCTACATCCCTATAGTTGGTGAGTCCTCGTGATTCGAGGGCCCATTTACTCAAATTTCCATCTTGCATAGTATTTGATTTGTTGCTTTCAACTTAATCCGAGTCAATTAGGGGTCTGTCCTAATGGCCCTCTAGTTCCTTAGTAGTAGAGGTTTGTAGGACTACTAGCTATTATTTTCAGACTTTCCGCATTTGTTATCCAGACAGTATATTCAGTTAATCTCAAACAGTTTTGATATAATTCAGTATTTTAGCATTGCTATCTGATTAAATTACTTTACTATGAGTTATAGACTCAGTAGCAGGCTTACGGGGTTAGATTGATACTACTCGTAGTCTTGATCACCGTGTGGCATCTCGGGACCAGGTTTTGGAGCGTTACAAAGGTCCTTTAAGGGACCTGCAAGGCCATCCACAAAGCTATGAATCCATGATGTTTGTATGCTAAGCAAATCTAGATACCTGTATAAACCACAAACAATACTCCTTGACACTAAGATTACCCTTCTTTAAAGAAATAAACTCATTCCACCCTTGCCTCTCTGAGCTCTAATGTCATGAAATGATCCATGAAGGTTCGGAAAGTTTGTCCAGACCGTCGGGGGATCTTCCTGACCTTTCGAGGCTACCCACATATCATATACCAATATGCAACAATTTTTTTCAATCAATAAGCAGCCAATTTAACTGCATCTGTGTCCAATACCCGCATCATCTTATAAATTCTATGAGTCTCATCAATGAACTACTGAGGGTCCTCTGTAAGAATAAAACCTGTGAATTCTGGTGGATTCATAAGGAGAAAATGTTTGAACTTAGATTCAGCTATCCCTCCATAAGTAGCAACAGATATGTCCACATGTGAGCATCCACCAATTATGTAATCAATTTTTCTCCCTTGAGATCTGGGTCTGACTGGTTGCGGGATAGGAACTACTGTTGGTACCACTGAAGGTGTAGAAACCCACGTAGGTCCTCTCGTCCTGGGTAATTGAGGACCGAGAAGCATAGAACCCATCAAACTTCCTTGAGTCTTATTCTGATCCACTAATAGAGGAGATTGCCATGTAGTGGTTGACTCTTGTGTTGTGCTAGTAAAGGCTATCTGGTTTGCTTTATCCTTATCAGTAGCAGATATGATTTGTAACAAAAATAAGCAAAATAGGAGTTAAAAGTAACTTTCTATGATTTAACTCTATTGCACGATCTAGATTATAAATAAAGGTCAAATTCCTAAATGTCCATATAGTCTCTTAATTATAAATGTGGCGCACAACACATCGATAAGTAAGGTCCTACTAAACAAGGATTCATAGACTCCCTGAGAAAGTGAACCTAGTCTCTGATATCAAGTTTGTCACGCCCCAAAATGATAATGGGAGACAAAAATCGTATATACTTACTTTACAAGCACTCTATGACATACGCAGGATTATGGGATAATAATGAGCAGGATATCTAGTATGAGATGTACATGTTCACAGGGGATTTATATTAACAAAGTACAATACAATACTACATAATGTCCATGAAGTCTCTAGTCATTTTAACACGCTATACTACGAATAACCTGTTGGCATAGGGCCCGACATACCCACCTAGAGACCTATACATATAATCAAAAATACTAGACATGGTCTGGCTCTAAAGAGAGATGGAGCTTACCAAAATATCAACTGAAAACAACAATAGGGCCTAATACAGACGTCTTCTTTCCTGAGAATCTGAGCCTGCATTAATAAACATGGTGCCCCAGGACGTTAGTACATAAACAAAATGTATTGACATGAAAGCAGACTGAATAACAGTTGGACAAGTGCGGAAGCTCATATGAGTCAAATATCAAAGTGAAAAACGTATGAGCCAACAAGTAACACATATACGACATGGGATTTTAATCTATGCATCAATCTTATTAGTACCTCATATAATATTTAAAAAAGCGTTCATCGTAATATGGGACCTATAATTTGCCTAGGTGATGTATTTATACTATAAGCAGTACAAATGATCACAAGATGGACTACCGAAGGCAATCTGAGGCAAGTGTAAAGCATATGTTGCTTAAATACTCATTGATATGATCTCATACGTATAACTATAATCGCATTCTGAAACCAGGTACGCCCCACCCAGGGGCTCACTACGAGGGTCAATCCATAGACCATATATGTCATATGTTTGCTAGAGTCAAGGGAAACCAGTGCATGACGTTCCAGCTGACCTCAAATACAAATGATGCCACAAAGGCGGGTACACCCCAATGTCCGGGCTCACTATAATGGTCTGGTCTTAACCCTGTGCACAGAATCACCTTGAGCGGATATGCCAAGCCAAACCTACGTACCCTCCCGTCATTAACGTTTATCAAATAATGCCTTAAAGGCCTATGGCATGTGAATAACGGTATGATCATTTAGCTAATTCATACAAGTACAACTATGCTATTGCTATTTACTTTTATTCCTAACTTGTGCTATATATATAACATGTGGCTAAGAACTTCTATGTAACGATATTTAGGATAATATGAAATATTGTGGAGACTTGACACAAGGAGAGCAAGATGGATACTTATAAGCTTAACGGTAGAACGAGGGAATGATGTTAACGACAATATAAAGATTCTACTCGCATATTTCATGAGAATTATATTAACGTTGACAAAAAGGAGCACATGACGTAAGGTGGTGCCTTAGTGGCGAGGAAAAGTTTAGCTTTACATACATTAGAGATTTACTAGCTATGATTGTATTCCGAGCCCCAACTAATTCAAACCGCAGGAGTATAACTTTTATCTTTCCAACCACCAACTTCCGCTATCCAATAGGCAATTCACTCGCTACAAGGATAACTTATATGTCCATCAATAACCCATGGGTGCATTAATAACTTATTCTAATAATCTTCACTAATGTCCGAAACTAATCGAATTCCTTAGCAAGTGTCCGGAATTAATTCTAACTCTTAAACTTATACAATTCAACGTTAAATCCACACATTGATAGGAATCCCTAAAAGCTCATTTTTTTTAATCAAAATTTCCCTTTTCCTTCTTTCTCAAGAACTCATTTCAAAGAGTAGTGCAAAGATTCAATTACACAATAATCAACGACTAATATTACACCCCAACATATATTTTATAATTAAATTCAAGTACGAAGTGAAAAAATTACTTTTTTGAAATTAACCCCAACTTGAATTCTTGACAGAATTTAAGAAAAATTCTAGGATGAAGACTACCTTAGGCTCGTGATGATATGTCTTTCCTCCGTAAGAATTCCTTCTTAGCCTTATAATCCCCACTTGATTCTTTAAATTATTTTTTCTAGGTGCAAAGTAAAGAAATAGAGAAGTACGTTGGTTGCTTCTGGAAATACTTCAGTGAAGTGTTAATTTCCCCCTCCCATTTTATATTATTATTAATAATTCAAATTACACAAATACACAACTGATGTTTTCAATATTACAAAAAATTTCAACTTCTTAAACATATTATAAAAATCCCAATATATACACAAAATGTTATGTATATGTCGGCTATGTTATGTATAATAAGGAGAGAGTAAAGTAATTAAAAAAGTAGGAGAGAGCATAATTACTTCCAAAAGGATTAATATTTGCCTCACATGTGTAATTTTTTATTATTTAAAATTAGATGATTTTATCTATTACGAAGGTTTTTAATAAAGTGTAAAACGTTCAAAACATATATTTTATTGTAAGACCATATATATTTTACCCTCAGAAGTTTCAAGTAGTTAATCGATTTACTATATTGTAAATGTAGATGTAGATTTATAGACTTTTTAAATTTCTTAAAATTAAATTTAGTTGATTTAGAATTTTTAAACTAATGAAAAAAATATTAGTTATTATTAATTCTGATGACTTCTTAAAATCAAATTTAATTGATTTAGAATTCTTAAACTAATAAAAAAAATATTAGTTGTCATTAATTCTAATGACTTTTACATATATTTAATTAGTTTTCAACTCTTAAATATTAGGAAAAAAATAGTAAAAAGATGATTTTGTCTAAAGCAAATACTTTTAATGAAGGGCAAAAAGTTCAAACGACATTTCTAAGGCCTTTCACACTTTTAATATATTATAGATTATAGATTATAGATATAGATTATAGATTATAGATATAGATTATAGATATGGATACTTAATAATAATACTAGTAAGTATAGTCGTGCTTTGCATGGTTATTGAACACATTAAAAGAAATTTATGTCTAAATAGAGATTTGCAAACACTTCTACAAATTAAACTTCTGAGGGATATAATAAGAAAAATGAATATAAAACACCTATCACTAAGTATTAAATTATCTAAGATTTTGCTTCTTCTTTTTTTTTCAAAGAAGAATCAAGAATTTAAGCACATTTCTATGGAACGGTAGGTAGTGTGTGTATATATATATATATATATATATATATGGAAAAAATACATAAAGTAGCATATTTAAGTATTAAATTACAAAAAATAACAACACTTTTATCAAATTACATTTTGTAGCATATGTATTTATGTGTATTTGTATTTTTATAGCAACAGCTTGCAAAAATACAAAATACATATCAATCATAAGGGCAGTAAAAATCATATGTATTTGTATTTTTGTAGCAACAGTTTGCAAAAATACAAAATACAACTTGTTATATTATGTAATTATGAAACTGTTGTTATGAAACTCATAATTAAGGAGATAAGTATGCTATTTCTGAATTTTGCCCTATATATATACTGGAAATCGAAGGCATGTATTGAGCACGGGCCCAATATACATTATTTTTTGTCTTAATTTATGTGACACAAATATAATTTAGATAATCAATCATTAAAATAATTTAAATTTTTAGTTATTGTAATTTATAATACTTTTTCTTCTATTTCAATTTAAGTGACACGGATATAAGTTTGAGAGTCAATCGAATATTTTTTATAGTTTATATTTTTAAGTTATTAAATATGTGATTTATAATGTTTTTAACATAATTTTTCAATAATTTATGTTTTCCTCTGTCCCATCGTAATTTCTGTGGTACTAATATAATTTCAATAGTCAAACAAATATTTTATGTTGACATATCATTTTGTATGTATTTTATCTTTTTTTATGAAATATTATTAATTTTTGTGATATAATAAAATCATGATTGAAACAATGAAGCAGACATGTCTTAAATAACTTATAACAACTAATTAGAATTGATAAAATAAAATTATTATAAAAAATACATGTGAAAATAAATTTGAATGGGTCTCATACAAGACATCTAATTAATTTAAAACATCGAAATTTAATTTATCATTTTATGTTTATTTTATATTTTTATTAAATATTATTAATTTGGTAAGACTTAAATGACTTGTAATAATTAATTAGGGGTGATATGGTAAAATTATATTAAAGCAGCTAAAGAAGATAATACAAAACATCGAGAGTTAATTTATTATTTTATTTCTATTTTATCTTTTTTTTTAAAATTAATTATGGGTGATATGATAAAATCACGATCGAAACAACGAAGCAGACATGTCTTAAAAGACCTATGACAGTGATATAATGAAATTACTATACAAAATACTTGTGAAAATATTTAAATAAGTCTCATATAAGACATCAAGTAGAAATAAAACATCAACAATTAATTTATCATTTTATATTCAATTTATCATCTTTATTAAATATTATTAATTATTTTATACTTAGATGACTTGTAATGATTAATTAGGGATGATATAGTAAAATAACGATTGAAACAGCTGAAGCAGGCAGTTCGATGTACCTGCTTATTGCCCTTTGTAAGTAATATATATATTACTTTATTACTATCTAATAAGAGTGAATGGGGTGGGAGAAGCAGGCAGGTCTCAGTCAACGTGCCTGCTTCTTAAGTTGCTTTCTCCGTAATTTTATTATCTCATCTCTAATTAATTATTAAAAAATTATTATAAAGTCATCTAAGTATTACAAAATTAATAATATTTAATATTAAATTTACTTGATGTTTTATATGAGATCCATTTAATTTTTTTTCGTAAGTATCTTTGTGTAGTAATTTTATTATATCACTTCTAATTAGACGTGTCTACTTCGTTGTTTCAATTGTAATTTTACTATGTCACTCCTAATTAATTATTATGATCATTTAAGCATTGTGTCAATTAATAATATTTGATAAAAAGAAAAATAAATATAAAATGATAAGTTGATCAAAAAAATTTCACAGGTAGTTTTTATAGTAATTTTGCTATATCTCTTCTAATTAGTTGTTGTGAGTCATTAAGACACGTAAATTTACTATATCTCCCATAATTAATTATTGTGTTCATCTAAGCATCATGACACTTAGATTGAAATAGAAGAAAAAATATCATACATCACAATAATGTAAAACTTAAACTATTTAAAACATATAATTGACTATCTATGCCACAAAAGTATGGACAACGAGAGCGATATATACTATTTGAAAATTACATAAAAAGTATTATAAATTATAATAGGAAACAACTTAAAATATTTATTAAAAAATTATTCTGTATTTTAAAAAATATTATAAATTACAATAATTAAAATAAATTTTAAAAAAATATTCGTTAGGCTCGTGTCTTTCACGGACTATGTGGGAGAAGTAGGCACCTCTCCGTCAACGTGCCTGCTTCTCCTACTTGCTTCATCAGCTGCTTTCTCCGTAATTTATTATCACATTTCTAATTAATTATTAGAAAATTATGATAAAGTCATCTAAGTATTACAAAATTAATAATATTTAATATTAAATTTACTTGATGTTTTATATGAGATCCATTTAATTTTTTTCCGTAAGTATCTTTGTGTAATAATTTTATTATATCACTTCTAATTAGACGTGTCTGCTTCGCTGTTTCAATCGTAATTTTACTATGTCGCTCCTAATTAATTATTATGATCATTTAATCATTGTGTCAATTAATAATATTTGATTAAAAAAGATAAAATAGATATAAAATGATAACTTAATCAAAAAAAATTCACAGGTATTTTTTATAGTAATTTTGCTATATCACTTCTAATTAGTTGTTGCGAATCATTAAGACACCTAAGTTTACTATATCACCCATGATTAATTATTATGTTCATCTAAGCATCATGACACTTACATTGGAATAAAAGAAAAAATATTATGCATCACATTAATTTATAACTTAAACTAATTAAAAAATATAATTGACTACCAATGCCACAAAAATTTAGACAACGAGATCGATATATATTATTTGAAAATTACATAAATAGTATTATAAATTACAATAATTCACAGCTTATAATATCTATTAAAAAAATTGTTATATATTTTCAAAAATATTATAAATCAAAATAATTAAAATAAATTTTTAAAAAATATTTGTTCAGCCCGTGCAAGTGACTAGTATATATGGTGAAAACCAAAAGTGATTCTTATGGTCCGTTTGACCACAATTTTTTTTTCCTTTTTTCCGAATTTTTTCCACTTTTTTCGAAAATTGTGGTGTTTGGCTATGAAACTCCAAAAAATTATTCCGGAGTTGGATTCCACAATTTTTCACTCCCATTTTCAACTTTCATTATTATTATATATAACCCGAATCTTTAAATATTTACACAAACACCTCTTATAACTACAACCACCAAGAAAAAAATTATTATTTGTTTTCTATGGTACAACATCATTTTTAATTATAACAAATATTCTAATCTCTTTTTCTTCTTTTAACCAAAATTTACTAACGTGAAGTAAAAAATAATAAATGACAATCTATGACGGAAAAATATCAACTTTGTTTTGAATGAATTATATTATAGAAATATAATACCTAATACATTATGTTATTTAAAAATGAGAAATTTAATATTTTTTTGTTGTCATTCTAATTTTCTGTATATGCCATATAATGGCTATGATGATTTTAATAAATTATTAAAATATGGTCAATAAAATCGCATATCAAACATAACATAACAATCCATATTGACGATTACTTTATTTTGATTTTATGAATTTTGAACAGAGACGAGTGTGGTAATTAGCTTAACAAAAATTTATTCTCTTTACCAAAATATATATATATATATATATATATATATATATATATATATATATTCAAGGAAAATCAATATCATCAATAAAAAAAAGCAAAAAATTAGCACTAACCTATTCAAAAATAATTCATTCGTAAATTTTTTTAAAAAATCAAATTCAATAAAATAATTAATTCAAGTGAAAGTAATTAAAAATTTTCATCAACAAATTTAAGAATATATAAAATATATTTATATTCATCCATCATATTTATCAAAATATATTTTCTCTATTCAATCGATTATGGTTAGATAAACTTATTTAACTCGTGTATGTTAAATTTTAGAAGAATAACAATCATGATAATTAGTTTGTTGTTAATTATTTTATCAATTGAAGACATATAAATTATTTTCTCAACATTTAGTTGTATGTTAACAAGTAAATTAGTAGTTGAGTGATTTTGATAATTTTTAAAAGTTGAGGGCATAAAATCATATTTAAAAAAGATTTTTCAAAAGTCTAAAAAAAAATTCAAAAAGACATGATCAACTCCAACTCCAACCCCAACTCCGAAAAAAAAATAAAAAATTTATGGCCAAACGGATACTTAATTTGGTTGCTAAAATTTAACCAAGGCTCTTATACCAGATAGGTGTGAAATCAAATATAGATAACATTGTACACTAACTGCTTCATGTAACTTACATACATTTAGATTTTTAGAAACAAAGTTGCCCAAGGTGTATACTTGTATTGGAGCAAGATGACACGATAGGAAGCTATCTAAATATTAACAAAATCTGATATGCTTTTGTGTTGTGATTAGTCTTTCTTTTTTCTTTTTATAATCTACAATAGAACTATTGGTACCTGGAAAGACTATATGTTGAGCTACTACAACAGACAACCATGTCATGTGCTATAAGAAAATTTCAAATAAAAAAATTCAGAGACACAAGAAAAGATTGAAGAATGCAATCATCCTATATATTCAAATTACCTGATACACCAACATCAACCAAACTACTTAACTCACTTTTCATTTTCATTTTAAATCATCCAAAAAACGTCGCGATGAAAATTCAAATAAGCAATTTAAGAACTGGGGAGCAACATCTAAATGAAATAGTTCTAAATTTTTGGGGGTTCTCATTTCAGTTATCTCCAGATTAAGGAACCATGTCTTTTTTTTTTCTCCAAGCTTCAACTTCTTAAAAATATGCTTCCTCAACAAAGCGAAATAAAATGGGGAAAAATGAATACAAGAGCACAAAATAAATACCTTGTACTGAACAAAAAAGACAACATATCTAAAATATAGAAAACTAAAGTGGCAGACTCTCACAGAGCACATCACAGAAAGTTCCCTAACATCCTCTAAAAATCCAGCAAACTACTTCTAGAACCTGAACTTGCTATTCATGTTCTTTGCCAATCTTTACCCACTTTTTCTCTGAATAATAAAACACCCTGCATAAGGTGCATAGAAGAGATTATGTTAAGACAGTAATGATGTGAAACTCCATTGACGAAGTCGATGAAACTTATAGTATAGGTATGCATATCTCACATACATATTTTTCATCGAATAACTTCAAGCAAAGTTAAAATTCTAGTGAATCCAGTTGTTTAGTTTACTCTATGACTTAGCTGACAATTTAGTATCCTTCAGATATTTGAAGAAAATAACTTATTCAATCATGTATGACTTGTCTCACTTCCATGAGTATCAGGTAATTTTACCTCTGTCCACCAATATAGCACAGATGAAAAGAAATTACCTAGTGGTTGTCTCTTTTGAGAATTGAACCTAAGACCTCACGGTGCTAAACTCACTTTATTGAAACATTATCCATGTATTCTTTGGTGTTCTTATCAATCTTGCTTGGATGTAGAACATCAAATGTAAAATGTGGCTTTTGTGTATATTTAACAATGACCATCGTGTTGTCAAGTACAAACTGATGGAATAGAACTAAGGAACTGAAAAAATTTCAGGTAATAGAAAAGTGGAACAAACATACCTTTTTTCCAGCAAACATCTCCTAACATCTCCTTCAGGTGGACTTTAATTTTCATCGAATAATCGTCTTCACAACCCTATCCACATCCACAACACAATAAAAACAACAAGGATTAGTAGTGATATCAGTTAACAAGGTACGAACATAGTGTTGGAAAGTAGAACATGTTTGTAGTTTTAATGATTGACAAATAAGAACCTGGTTTGCTACGTCTTGTGTTTTGTATGTTGTATCATGTGAACCAGGTTCCAAAGTAGATGCGAACCAGGTCCAAAAACAGGTGGCGTGAATACACAAGGAAATCAAGCACAAATAAGGAAGATTGGAGCCACGAAATAAAGAAGAAAATGCACAAAGGAGAAAAGAAGGAAAGAAATAAAAAGCAAAGAAGGAAAGAAATAACAAGAAGAAGTAGGGTCTAGGAGTTGATGTTTCCTTATATGATACAATCTCCTTATAAGAAAAGGAATCATATAATTCCTTATAGGAAACCATGTTCCATTTGGAGGAGGAGTCCCAGTCCGTGATATTCTAGGGTATGACGAATCTCCAACATATATATGGCATGAAGATCATTGAGAGCCGCATCTATTGCATATCCACGAAATATATCATCTTGAGAGCAATAGCCATCGGAGCAAAAACTGCAGGAGCTTATCACAGCAAAACAGAAACTTGGTTCACATTTTCTGTTCGAGTTTGCACTACTGAATACTGAAGTTTGAGAAGTTTAAGGCTAGAGTTAGTAGTTTTTGTTGAGTTCATCAGCTGGAGTAAATTGATGAGTTTTAAGACTGTAATAGGATAGATTCTGAGTTGTAATCTTTTCTATTATTGAACGTTGTGAGTGAGCAATAAAAAGAGGGTTTAGCTTCTTATTCGTGGGGTGTTGTAACAAGAAGCGGGTTTGACTTCTTGTTTGTGAGCTATTGTAACAAGAAGTGGGTTTGACTTCTTGGAGTGCTCATATATTGGGTAGAACAGTTGGAGTAAACTGTGGAGTTGTGAGTTAAAAGTTAGGTTCTAGGATTGCGGGGTTGTAATCTAGAACAAAACTCTTTGAAATTAGTGGAGATTGATGGTAAAATCCTACGCAGTGTAGGTCGTGGTTTTTTACTTCCTTGAGCAAGGAGTTTTTCACGGTAAATTTGTATTGCACTTTATTTTACTGGTTGTTATTTGCTGCGATTTCTGAGACCAGGTTCCTGATACGTGTGGTGGGATTAGTTAATTCTCTACAGTTGGTATCAGAGCGGTCTTTTCAATTAAAGGCTAACACCTTGAGAAGTATCAAATAGCTGCCCCACCAATATCTCAAGAAGGTGCTTCGCAAATTCGACCACCCCTCTTTAATGGGTAATATTATGGGTGGTGGAAGAATAGGATGATGGACTTCATTATTGGTGAAAATCATGATCTGTGGAATATTGTATTGGATGGACCAATAATCCCAATGAAGCTTGGTGAAGATGGAAAGACATGGGTTCATAAAGGAAGATTGGAATTTGATGATAATGACAAGATAAATGTTCAAAATAATGCAAAGGCCAAAAAATTCTTATCTGTGGCATTGGCCCTGATGAGTACAATAGAATATCCTCTTGTTCCACAGCGAGGGAAATTTGGGACACTTTGCAAACAGCTCATGAAACTACTAGTGAAAATATGAATTATTTAAGATGAAGGAAGGAGAGACTATTCAGGAGATGCATACCAAGTTAACATCAATCATTAATGACATCTACTCTCTAGGTGAAGTTGTTCCCACCGGTAAGGTTATCCGAAAATTTCTCAGTGTGTTACCGGAGTCATGGGAATGTAAGGTTGACGCTATCTCTGAGGCTCATAACTCGGACACATTAACCATGGATGAGCTCATCAGAAACTTGAAAACGTATGAGCTTAAGAAAAATCAAGAACGTGAAAGTATTGGAGTCTCAACGAAAAATAATTTAGTTCTAAAAGCTACTGAAAAGGTAGATTTTGAACATGAGAATTTGACACTCATGACTAGGAGATTTCAAAAGGTGTTGAGGAAGAGCCTGAATTCAAAAAATAGGAACCAGGTTCCGAAAAATTATGAAAAGAAAAATCATGATCAAGTGTGGCAGTCCTGAACACTTCATTAAATTTTGTCCTTTATGGACAGTGGAGCACAAGAAAAATAACCAAGAAAACTATAAGGAACAAAAGAAGGACTTGGTTCTTCCATCACATAGAATGATGACAAAACGTAAAGCTGATGTTGCTGTTAAAAGAGCTCTTGCTAAAATGGGAAACTCTTTTGATGAATTTGAAGATGAAGAACCACAAAATAGGTCATTACTGGCTATGGTTGAATCTGATAATGAGGACACTCTAGCACTTATTGCAATTGCTGATTCAAATGGTGAACAACAGGAAGAAAGTTCCAAGGAGGCTGTACTTTCACACATGACAAGTTCTGACTCAGATGGTGATACTGAACAAGGAGACTCTGAGGTATGTTTTCTTGATCTTAAATCTGAACTCAAAAAATTTTCTAAGAGAAAACTTGAAAATCTGGCTTATGTTCTTATTGATGCTTATTATTTTGTTTGTTCTGACAAGAATCAACTTATGAGTGATTATGCATCATTAAGAATGGACCATCAAAGTCTGGATGAAGAAAATTGTTCCTTGAAAAACTCTTTAAAGGAATTTTCTTCTAAAGGAAAAAGCCAAGCAACCACTTTTCAACAATCTTTGAAAGATGGCATCAAGAAATTGACTGTAAATCTTCAAGAGATTACTGAAAGGAATAGGTTGTTGCAGGAAAATCTTGCAAGGACTAAAGATCAGTTAGAATACAATAAAAGGTGGATCAGGTCCTCAACACTGTTAACTCAAATTCAGGATAGTCAAACCACCACTAGACATGGGATTGGTATTAAACCTAAAGAACACAAGTCCTCACAAGGTAACCCTGCTGGATTAAAATTTTGTACTCACTATGGAAAGGAAGGCCATCTTAGAAATCAATGTCAACGTCAAATTCGGACAAATCATAAAAATATTAATTTTGTTAAAAAGGGACCTGGTTCTTGTCAGATGAATCGATCTAATTTTGTTAAAAGGAAATTAGGTCCTTACCATGCAAATGCTAAAAAGAAACAATTCTCTTGTTTGCCTTTTTAGGCTAGAAGAGATCTCATTCATCCTTTTAATCACAGGAAGGGGACCAAGTTAATCTGGGTACCCAAGACTAATCTTTAACTAGTGTTTCAGGTGAAGATGAGAGGAAAAGACAAATCATGGTATTTGAATAATACATGGTTCGTACACATGATCGAAAAGCGAGAAAGTTTCCTCTCACTCACGTATTTCCAAGGTTACAAAGTAGACTTTGGAAAGGGAAAAGGATTGAAACATAATTTGTTGAGCATCTTTTAGATGCATGACAAAATGAAAAATCAAATTCTGAAACCTGGTTCTAAAAGGAGGAGTCTTGAAAGACCTATTTCGTAAGTTTCCCAACACGAATTCACTGAAGAAATACTCAAAGTGATCTAAATTCAAGAAGAATGTTAGAATGTTCTAACTTCAATATTGAAAGTTTACTCACAACAATTGGGAAAACTATGCAATAGGAACCTGGTTTGTTTAATTTTGCAGAAAGATTGTAAAAAAATAGCCTTGTTATTGGCAATCTTGATTATCGTGATCTTGAAGAGTTGGTTGAGAATGATAGATTTGGTATTGTTGGAGATTATTATGAGGACATGGATGGTCAATACTGGCAGAACCTGGTTCCCAAGAAGTTCCTGAAATGATCAAATTTATAGCTTAGTGGTAATCTTCATATCAGTGAGGAGGTATAGGAGACAGGGGGAACAAGTGTTGATACTATGCATGGTGAACAAAAAGTAGGGGGAATTGTTGGATGATTAAAAGGCTCAACGCAATGTGAACCTGGTTTCTCTTTTCCTAAAGCTTGGTTTTATCAAGAAGCATTGGCACATCATCATGACTTCCGAAATAGTTGGCTAGTAAATAAACAATTGTATGCTTGATTGGACATATAATGTATATCTAATAACTCAGTCTCGTACTGTTACAGGTACACACCTCAGACACATCTTTGACAGTGGCTAAAAGATCTGTGGATATTACCTCTGCTTTCTTACAAATTGCATCAAGAAATTGAAGAAGAGCTCAAAAATAGGGAACCTGGTTCCTTATTTATAGTCAGGTATGTACCATCCTTTTCAATACATGTATTTCTTAAGTATGTGTAAAGCTTGAGCACTGGTGAACCTGATTCATTCTTAAAAAGCCAATTATTTCAAGAAAAGCATCAAGAATCCTCCTTTTGTCTTTTTAATGCTGAACATCCTTCAATCCCAAACCACTTTGATAAAGAGGAGCTCAGTCTTAAAATTGCCCTAGCTCCAATTTGGAGGAACACCCTTTCCTTCAATGTCTTTATTGTCTTAACCACCTCATTCAATTGAACCAGGTTTACAAATCCCAAATCATGGCCTCACTTCTCAAGTGTAACTAACTATTTCTTAGGGGAACAACTTTCTTAGAAATAAACTACGATCAGTTCCCTTGTTGTTGCTAAATTCATCATTGTTGCACTAATTCGGATGAGTTTCTTAACCATTTATATTCTTCAACAATCCGAGTTTGAAATTCATCAAGAAGAAGTTAATTGATTTAAGTACCTGGATGGAGTAAGATCTTTATGCATTTGAACCAGGTTTCAAAATTAAAAAAAAAAATAATAAAAGGGTCCCATCACTCAATTGTTGTTTCTCCTACATCTTGCAAATGCACAGTTTACTTGAAGTTGAAAACACTCAGCTAAAGGTGGACCTAATGTATGCTTAGCATGAAGCATTGTGAAAAAAAATGCCAAAAAAAAAAGAAGTGCACAATGGTATGGAAAAGCATTCCACCTCCTCGTTCCCAGCTTTAGTACTTGTCCTCCTAGTATATATGCTCGAGTTCCTTTGCCTCCAGTTTTTCTTGTGGTGCTTATGTTTTGTCTCATACTCATGATATTTTGTGCTTTTGATTAGGGTCCTAAGGGCTTAAATTGGTGTATATCTACTTCATTGTGTTCATTCTCTGCATCTCTTGGTTGTGTATGTAAGATGGTTGATATCCATAGATTCACTTACCTTATTGTCAACAAGTGTGCACTGAATAGTATTGCCCGAGTGGCCATGAGTTAAAATGATATTGCACTCATTGTATGTTCATTAGGTTTTGGGGCTGTTGATTTTCAATGATGTCAAAAGGGGGAAGTTATATGGGGTGGACAAAGAATATATGATGTATTGTTTGTCATCATCAAAAAGGGGAAAATTGTTGGAAAGTAGAACATGTTTGTAGTTTTGATGATTGACAAATAAGAACCTGGTTTGCTACTACTTGTGTTTTGTATGTTGTATCATGTGAACCAGGTTCCAAAGAAGATGTGAACCAGGTCCAAGAACAGGTGGTGTGAATACACAAGGAAATCAAGCACAAATAAGGAAGATTAGAGCCACGAAATAAAGAAGAAAATGCACAAAAGAGAAAAGAAGAAAAGAAATAAAAAGCAAAGAATGAAAGAAATAACAAGAAGAAGTAGAGTCTAGGAGTCAATGTTTCCTTATATGATACAATCTCCTTATAAGAAAAGGAATCATATAATTCCTTATAAGAAACCATGTTCCATTTGGAGAAGGAGTCCCAATCCATGATATTCTAGGGTATGACGAATCTCCAACACATATATGGCATGAATATCATTGAGCGCCGCATCTATTGCATATCCACGAAATATATCATCTTGAGAGCAATAGCCATCGGAGCAAAAACTGCAGGAGTTTATCACAGCAAAACAGAAACCTGGTTCACATTTTCTGTTAGAGTTTGCACTACTGAATATTGAAGTTTGAGAAGTTAAAGGCTAGAGTTAGTAGTTTTTGTTGAGTTCATCAGCTGGAGTAAATTGATGAGTTTTAAATCTATAATAGAATAGATTTTAAGTTGTAATCTTTTCTATTATTGAACGTTGTGAGTAAGCAATAAAAAGAGAGTTTAGCTTCTTATTCGTGGGGTGTTGTAACAAGAAGCGGGTTTGACTTCTTGTTTGTGAGCTGTTGTAACAAGAAGTGGGTTTGACTTCTTGGAGTGCTCATTTATTGGGTAGAACAGTTGGAGTAAACTGTGGAGTTGTGAGTTAAGAGTTAGGTTCTAGGATTACGGGGTTCTAATCTAGAACAAAGCTCTTTAAAATTAGTGGAGATTGGTGGTGAAATCCTACGCCGTGTAGATCGTGATTTTTTACTTCCTTGAGCAAGGAGTTTTTCACGGTAAATTTGTGTTTCACTTTATTTTACTGTTTGTTGTTTGCTGTGATTTCTGAGACCAGGTTCCTGATACGTGTGGTGGTATTAGTTAATTCTCTACACATAGGTCTAACCAATAATGATGTGATGTGTCACTCTTAATTTATATTTTCTGTTTAAAAATTCAAGTAAATATAAGAAGTAAAAGATTTTTCTGTAGTAAGTTGTTGTTTCTTGGTGAAAGTAAGGCTGGAGCAAGTAATGAGATGAGACTCCCATGAACTTCCAGTTCATCCACAACTTGTATTCTCATATCTATTCAATAACAACTTCTATTTTATTTTTACCTCATTTAGATGAGCCAAACAGATAAGTACACCTCCATTATCCAACTCCTGAAAGAGAGAATAGGAATGACTTTCTTTAATTCATCAAAGGAAAGGGATCCCTCAAATCACTGCATGATCAATGCATAACCTGGAGAGTAATCAGTGCAACATTATGAGGTAAATCATAATATGGATTCATGATGGTCGCTTTAGTTATATGCGAAGCTTTCCACTCTTTCGGATCCTACAAGATCAAGTACTACCATTTTCCAAAATCTAATCGTAATATTAATCATTTAAAATGAAGGAATATCATAAGGCGTGGAGGGCCTGCCGAATTTGGTCCTGGTCCTTTTCCTAATAAGGCTCACACATATCCAACCTATATATCATGACATCCCAAAAAGTTTTATCCTTTATTCCGGACATGTGAGTTGTAGTGGTAACTTACCAAAAAACAGAGCAGATCAAATCCTAAAAATTACTCTGAAACGGACGGAACGACATGCAAAGTAATTGAAATCCTACTTATGTTGTCAATTTGAACAATGGCTATTGTATCTCCTCATGAGTAAAGCCTACATCAGAATCTAAACTTTACCTCCGCAGAGGTTTCTGACTCAATGTCAATATTCAGCTGTTAGCTTCAAAACTTTCAATTGTCTAACTACCCTAAAAATCAAAAAACCCTTTTTCCACCTTATACCCTAAAATTCAACATCAGAATCCCCTTGAATATTGAATAAACATCAACTACCCCAGAACCAAAAATCGAAACAATTTGTGAAACAAAACACCCCTTTTGTTTGATCCTATACACTGGAAATCACAATTTCCTTGTGCATACCATCAACTTCAACTACACAAAATACCGAAAATTGTAATAACAGGTGAATCAAAATCCTTTTTTTCAACCTATACTCCTAAAACCAATATCACAATTTCCTTGAACTTCAACTACCTGAAAACCATAACAGGTGTAACAGTCTTCTATTTTCAACTATGCATGGGTGGATCAAATGAGATTACTAACATGAATATCATAAATCTAGTAACAAATTATGCGGAAAAGTAGAAAATTCAAAATTGAAACAAAAAGGAAGAAACTTTTAAAGGAATCCAAAAGTGATGAGCAATAATCTCTTCAAAAAAAAGGAAAAGAACAGAAGAAACTTATCATATGTAGCTTTTGCTTTACCCTTTTTTATTTGAAAAAAGACATCGTTTTCATCCTAAACTATACCTGAAAAGTTTAAGCTACACCTAAACTATACTAGTGACCTATTACACACCTTAACTATAAAAAAGTGATATTATTACCTCTCCGCGACCCCATTCTAAGGCGCGTGTGTTACACTTATTTTAGGCGCGTCCAGCCTATTAAATAACAAAAGTAAACGGCTATAAACATTAAGAAAAAATTCATCGTTTCCACCTCAAATTATAGTCAAAAAATCAAATCTACACCTAATATAAGTGACCTATTACATACCTTAACTATAAAAAAGTGATACTTTTTACTGACGTGGTACTGACGTGGCAACGCGTGTAAAACACTACACCACATGCAAGTGATGGTAGCCTGACAGGGTGTAAATAGTTTCACTTTTTTATAATTTAGATGTATAATAGATCAATAATATAATTTAAGTGTAACTTCAACTTTTCGAATATAATTTAAAATAAAAACAATGTCTTTTTTCTTTTTGATTTCTCCGATAACTTTTAGCTACATATCTGAGCAATGAGCACAGAGGAGATGCCATGGAGGGAGAAACAAAGTATAAACAAATGAAAAAGCAGCTAAAAGGATGCACAGATGTTAGAAAGATGAAAAGTGTAGCCCACGTGGGTCTGTAGTCAATATACACGTATAGAGATGATAGTTGAAAAATGGCATGAATTATAATTTGAAATATCAAAATTAGCCTTTGTATATGATCTCCCTTCAAGTCAGAATTTTTAACGACGTGACACTGTGTGATTGGATGAACTTTCCACATAGGTGCGAGTGAAATTCACGCATGAGATTACAAAATCGGAGGTCATATTTGTTCAGGTTTTAAATAGTTAAAGGTCTTATTTGTGCACTAACAAAATTTAAAATCAAAGTTATAATTTAATATCAAGTTTAGGGTCATATTTATGTATTATGCCTATATATAATAGAAATAGAAATATACATACATATATATATGGTAAATCTATCTAAAATTTTGACGTCACTATAATTATAAAGTTACAATTTCATCTGAGCTAAAAAAAAAAAAAATTATTATTTAAACAAAAAAGTATCGATATTGTTTGTACTTAACAATATTGACACAACTTTTCAAAATTAAGACCAAGCCTTTTAATATTATGAAATAATGGAATTAATAATCCAATAATTTCAAAAGAAAAGAAAAATTATCCTTATACTTTTTAATTTATCTCATCTTCAGTAGGCGACTTGGTAAACTATAAAATATATAAATAAAATGATAAAAACAGAAGAAATAAGAGTCTCAAGAAATAAATTATAAAAGAATTTAACAGAAGTAAATAAATAATAAATGTGAGAAACTATTAAAAAAAGTAGATGTCTTTCATGTTAGTAAACTCTAGCAAACAAGTTGCTTCTGTCAAGGCCTATTTTCATGTTCACTTCTTCATTAACATACATCGATATCAAATCATACAATTGTATTCATGATAGTTGCAATAATCACTTCTCCGCATATAATACTATAATTGTTGCATGTGCTTATATATTTCAAAAATAACATTATCGTCCAAAATAAAAAATGTAAATCTCAATTTATGATGGAGCATTTGGTAGATAATATGATAGATACTTGTAAAATTTTATGATAATATATTTAGTTGGTTATAATTTAAGAATAAAGTGAAAAAGTTATTTCACGAAAGGTTGGGGTATACTCTGCTTTTCTGCTCCTTTTTCTAAATTGTTAGTCCCCCAACGTCACAAGTTTAAATTGACTATATTTTCATAGAAAATTTTATGGTTTGATTTAATTTTCAATCTCCACCTCTTGCATTACAAAGACTGATCTCATAGCCGTTGTATAGTTAATTTTGTGCCTATTCATGTCTAAAGATTATTAATTGCATGGTGCTTATTCACTTATAATAGTCACCATTAACAGAACATAAATGATGAATACAAATAGAATTTGTTGCTTTTGTCTAATGAGCAACATGAGTGCACATATTAAAATAATTTTAATTCTTTGTTATAATAAAATAAATCAAAATTGGTGAAAAAGCTTAAAAACGGAGAAAAAATAAATATAGTTAATGGTCATAAAGAGGTGTCATATTACCTTATTTATGTTTCTCCTTTTTATTTAAAACACACTTCTATAATCACTAAAATTTATCATTTTATTTTGCCAGTTGAAATAGCATAAATTGGTCATAAACAAATCAAGGAAAAAAGAATATCCAACTTATCACATTGATGAAAAAAATCATCCTTCCGAGAAATCAATTGAGCACATGTTTGAGCAAACACTTTATCTGGTTTGCATTATTAGAAGGATAAGCACCAAACAATAGATTGACCTCTATAAGCAAATCACTTTGTTAAAAACATGAAAGATATTTTCTCATATTTTCAAAAATAATTCAGATTCTTCTTTAGATAAAAATGAATCATATGTATACATAATTTTTTTTGGTTAGTGATTGGACCAAATCGATTGTTAGCAAATTTATAGTCATTGTATTTACATGTGTATAGGACTATTGATTCACGTGCTATTACAATAATCATCCTTTTGGCTTAATGAAATCACTTAATTCTCTCTTCAAAATATTGTGGTAGACATGCCTTCCATGGGTGTCACAACTCACAAGTAACTTGCAAGCTTGAACCTCCATAATTAAACGCCAAAAATAAAGTACCTAGTATCGGAGGAGCAAATTTTGCAATCAAGAAATGTGAAAAGCATTCCAAATAACTGTACGCTAATTCCAAATTGAAGAAGAAGAAGAGCATTAAGAATTGGTCATTTAACTAATATTTTTGTGTGATATATAATGAATAAAGAGAGACCTTATTTTAAAAAAAAAAATGACTATTTATTTTCTCATTTACTGCTTCAATCTATTGCCTTC
Source organism: Capsicum pubescens (assembly GCA_030864215.1). Taxonomy (NCBI): domain Eukaryota; kingdom Viridiplantae; phylum Streptophyta; class Magnoliopsida; order Solanales; family Solanaceae; genus Capsicum; species Capsicum pubescens. The sequence goes on along the minus strand of CM061547.1, from coordinate 258,341,383 downwards.
ACAAGCCATAACTACTCATTATCCCAGCCATTACATTACAACAATAAATAAGGAATGAATAAGAGGTGCAATTAAGAGATTTAAGAATGACTTTTCTTTTTGACATATCACAATTAATTTTAGAATGAGAAAAAGTTCCAGAAAGAGAGAAAAAATAAATATGAAGTGATAGAGAGGTACCACATCACTTTATCTATGACCTTTCTTAATATTATACATAGATTATTATTAATTAGAAATTATACAATAGACCCACTACTCTCTAAAATTTGTACTTAGTGTAATTAAGAGAGCACAATTTAATTTCTTTAACATCTTTGGCAACAGTACGCTATATTACACAAGTACAATTCCTTATTAAGTATGTGCATCACTCAATAATTCTTCATAGAACAAAAAGTTGCACTTGTCTAAAGTACTAAATTAGTTTCTCCATTTCCCCCCAGGTGCTACAGTCATAAAAGATCAAAAGTAGTAATAGACTACATATATAATTATTAAATACATCTGGGTTATTCTGTAATTAGTTATTCTTCAGTTCTCTATATATACAGCTGTAACCCCTTCAATATTAATAAGATCAATTATTATTTAAATTTGTATCATGGTATCAAAGCTAGGGTTTCTTCTTCCGCCCAAACCCTAATCTCTCCTCTTTTCCGACGTGTGTGCGCCGCCGCCACCGTCTACACCACGCCGCACGGCCTCCCTTCTCCGCCGTAGGTCGGCGCCATGGACAAGGTTATTGATCCTCTGTCAAAATTACCGTCTGGAGTAAAATTACTGCTCAAGAATCTCCACAATCTCATCCCCGAAAAATTATCTGACAACAACTACCCGGCCTGGGCACTTAACGTCCGCACCGCCCTCGCAGCCAACTTGCTGCTCGGATGGATTGACGGTGCGGAGAAGCCGCAGCCCGAGACAGCCGAGAAGGACGGCGTCAAGCTCCCAAATCCCGACTACCTTCCGTGGATGATCGTAGACACTCAGATCCGAGCCTGTCTTCTCGCAGTTATTATCCCCTCTGTGCACAAACACGCCCGGGGTTTTCTCACATCGGCTTCACTTTGGGACGCACTAGCCACAAGGTACAACTCTGTGTCCACGGCTCATATTTTTCAGTTGCGTGACAAATTGCATACTCTTCGGAAGGGAACGAAGACGATGACTCAATACCTTGATGATGTGGCCTCTATTCTGTCTGACCTAGATGCTGTGAACGAGATTATTCCTGAACGAGACGTGGTGAATGCCGTGATACGTGGTCTTCCGGCTGGCTATTCCTCTCTCAAACAGCATATTCGCCTCTCGCCTGTCGAAATCACTCTGAATCAACTGTCTGGATGGCTTAATGCAGAAGAATTGAATCTAGACATGGAACACAAATTACTGCTCGGAGAAGCCAGTTCCACCCCTGGCGTCACGGCTCTTTACTCGGCTGGCAGCGGAGGCTCGGCCAGGGGTCGTGGTGACGATCGCCGTAACCAAGGGCGAGGCAGCGGCGGCGGTGACCGTCAAAACACCGGGCAGCAAGGCAGAGGCGGGCCTCCACCGAGGCACGGCTTCCAGTCAGGCCGCGGACAGGGACGAGGAAACCAGCGGATGCCCACACGAGATCTTTCGACGTGCCAAATTTGTGCTAAACGGGGCCATTCTGCGGCTAATTGCTGGTATCGTTATGATGACTCGCAGAATGTAAATAGCCAGTCCGGAGGATCAAGGGCGATGCATGCGTCCACAAACGCTCAATCTGGCGATTGGTATCTAGACACAGGTGCTAACACCCATGTGACGTCGGATTATTCACACCTTCAAGCTCCTCATCCGTATCATGGCTCAGAAACTATTACAGTAGGCAATGGTCAATCCCTTCCCATCACAAACACCGGCTCTGGGTATGTCTATACCCCAAATGGTAAATTTCATCTCTCAACCCTTCACCACGTCCCTTCCCTCACATCCAATCTTTTATCTGTTTATCGCTTTACTAAAGAAAATAACTGCACCCTCATTTTTAATGACACCAATTTCCAGATAGTGGACAATACCACGAACCGGGTGCGGTACACGGGCCGCTGTGAGCATGGGCTATACACTCTTCCATCCAGGTCTCCGTCTGTTGTGAGTCAAGCCATTCTCTCGTCAACCTGGCATCGCCGGCTTGGGCACCCATCATCCGCCATCACCAAATCCATTTTATCTTCCTTAGGTTTTAATTTTTCAGAAAAATTACATTGCGAGTCCTGTTCAGTGTCTAAATCTTGTCGTTTACCTTTTTCACTGTCTGAACACAAGGCCACTGCGCCATTTCAATTAATTCATTCTGATGTTTGGGGTCCAACCTCAGTTCCTTCTGTTCAAGGTTTTCGTTATTATATCTGTTTTGTTGATGATTACAGTAAATTCACTTGGCTTTATCCTCTGAAATTTAAATCCGAAGCTTATACTATTTTTGTAAACTTTGACCGAATGGTTCAAAATCAATTTAATGCCAAAATCAAAATTTTTCGAAGTGACAATGGCAAAGAATTTGTCAACAATGCATTTGGTGTTTTTCTTCAAAATCTAGGGGCTCTTCATCACACTTCATGTCCATATACCCCTGAACAAAATGGCGTTGCTGAGCGCAAACACCGTCACCTAATAGAAACAGTTGTTGCGCTCCTCCATGATTCCACCTTACCTGTTTCCTTTTGGGTTGATGCCCTTGCTACTGCCAACTACCTCATAAATCGCATGCCCACTCACACTCTCTCCAACTCCACTCCATATGCCCGTCTCTACAATCATCCACCCGACTATATCCATCTCCGCCCGTTTGGGTGTCTAGTTTATCCCTGGTTGCGTCCGCACACTCAACATAAACATAAATTTGTATCAAGTAGATTTATATATAATTTTGGAATAAAAAATGCAGTCTTCTGTTCATTTTTTTTTCATTTCACTAAGAATTGTCTCTATTTGCAGAGTATAGGCATGCAATACTCGTTGTTGGTGTGTTTTCAAATCACATGAAAAAAAATAGTGACAAAGTTCAATTCGAGTTTTATTAAAATCACGCAATTCATATTGTTGGGATGCTTCCTACTCACGAGAAAAGAAAGAACAGTGACAGAGTTTGATTCAAATTTGATTATTTGTAGTATATTAATTTTTCAACATGTGTGTTGCACATGTATACTACATTTCGTGGAAAATAGTATTATCAAACAAAATTTTTAGTTTTACAAAATTACTATATATAATATGAGGGAGTTAACCTGCTGAAGCAGGCACGAGATTGACATATCTGCTTTTGTTGTTTGTTTCAGTTGCTTCAATCGTAATTTTACTGTATCACCCCTAATTAATTATTGTAAATTATTTAGGTATAAAAAAATTAATAATATTTAATAAAAAAAGTAATTTAGATATTTATGGCATGTCTACTTCAGCTACTTCAATTGTAATTTTACTATATCACCCCTAATTAATTATTATAAGTCATCAAATATTTTTAATTTATTTTTTTTTATGTTTTTTTTTCTGTTTCGAACAGAAAAGTTTTTCCTAGAAAAGTGATAAAAACTCTGGTGATAAGTTCAACAATTGTTGATATACCAGCAGATGAGTGAGTGTTCATGAAAAAAGTATGGTCAGAAACCAATTAAGGGTTCAACATACACACGATAATTACAACGCACTATCAAACAAAACTGCTAACTTTGGTATATATCACGTACAATGAACGAATCAGACCAAAGATAAAAATTAATTTATGTTTTTTTTTTAATTCAGGACTTATTACAAGTGTACCAGTATTCCTGGATGTCCAACAAAGAAACATGTGGAGAGGGCTATGGATGATCATATAATGTTAATTGTGAATTATGGAGAGGAATATCAACATACATAAGTTGTGATGCATGATATCAATTCTCAAATGGTGGATTTTAGGTCAGCATAGGGAAAGCAAAGGTGATTGAAAGTTTGGGGGAGGGGGAAGGGGGAGGGGGAGACGACAAGAAGAGGTTATTTGATTGATAAGCATCGTCTAGTTTCAACTCATTCAAATAACCAAAAAAGTGGAAAAGATAAAAGTTCTTAGGGAAGAGTTAGAAAAAAATAGGAGGGAAATTGTAGTTGAAATAGTTAAGAGGTTAGAAGGAGCAAAGAGTTGCATTTGTGGAATTGGACCTATTATGTAATTTTGAAAATATTTTAGGGGTTGAAAGAGAAATAAAGAGAAGAAAAGTTTCACAAATTTTGACTCCTCTATTTTATACTCCCACGTGCAAAAGATTTCTAATAGAAGTTTGGATATAAATTTGATGATACTCTATTAGAAAACATATTTAAAATTTTGAAATACTATTTGAATATATAAATAACTGTTATAAAGTAAGAAAGAATAAAGAACAAGAGTAGAGAGAAGATAGAGTAATTCTTATTTCTTCTCTTGAGGATGAGAGATTATATGATTGTAAATACAATGAGCAAAACCCCTCTATTTATAGGGAAAATTTACTCCTAGTCTGAGTAAAAGACGGATGCTTCAAATCCTAATAGATATCAAAGTGGATCTTGATAGATCTTGATAGACATTCACTATAATATAAATACATTTATAACACTCCCCCTTGAATGTCTAATTGGTAGATAATGTGCCTCGTTAAAACATTACTAGAAAAAATCCAGTAGAAAAAAAATCTAGTGAAGGAAAAAAAGTACACATCTCTAATAATACGCATTTCGGCTGCCTCATTAAAAAGCTTACAAGGGAAACCCAGTGGGACAAAACCTCGTAAGGAAAAAAGAGTACAACGTGTATTAACTCCCCCTAATGAGAACATCCTTAACCTTTGCATCTCGATCTTGTGCAACATCTTCTTGAATGTTGCAATTGGAGAAGATTTGGTGAATAAATCAGTCACCTTGTCAGTTGAATGAATCTGTTGCACGTTAATATCATTATTCTTTTGTAGCTCATGTATGTAGAAAAGCTTTGGAAAAATGTGTTTCGTATGTAGACACCTAATTTCGTCCCTCCCCGATATCGTTTTACCTATTATTTACCCTATCCTACCGTGTACCCTCACCCGTGTGATAATCCCTCCACAAAATGACAAAAATAACAACCCCTAACTAATTTTATTTTATCTTAATATTCTAACAACCCACCCAATAAAAAAACAACACCTAATCCTTATCCCATCCAACCAAAAAGAAACACCTCACACCTTACCCCCTACCCCAAGTAACCCCACCTACCTCACCACTACCCCACCCTCACTTCAATAGATACACACATACTCTCACAAAGAAAGGGATGAACAGTAACCCAAAAAAAGAGGACCAAAAAATCAGTACTCTCTCTCTCTAAACTCTACTCTCTCTCTCTCTAAACGTCGTCGGCGACTGACCGGAGCTCCGGCCACCACAACACCACCATCATTCCATACTCTCTCTCTCTCCGTCGACTCAACCCCCTTCTCTCTCTCCGACGACGGCAACAACGTCGTCGTCACTCCGATCTCCCTCGCTCTTTCTCTCCGACGACGGCAACAGCGTCGTCGTCACTCCCCCTCTCTCTCTCTCTTTCTCTCCGAACAGCAGCTCTGGCAGCGACCAGCAGCTTCACTCCGACCTCTTTGCCACCGAACAACAGCGACCAGCGGCGGCACTAGCTCCGTCACCGCCTAGATCTGCCGCCGTCATTCTTTCCGTCGACGTGAGCTCACCGCCTCGATCTGTTTGTTTTTTTGATTTCTTGTTGTCTTTGGTTGATTTTGGTTTTGTCTATTTCATGGTTCAACGTCGATAGTAAGTTTCAAGTCGACTTTATCGAATCTCGTCGTTGTGAGGTTGGGTTTCGTAGAGTAAAATTTTATTCACGGGTTTTGGAGTTGTCCGGTTATTATTTTAATACCGAGTTTGGTTTGTTCGTCGTGAGGTTCTACGATCGAGTTTTGGTCTTCGGATTTCCTTATTATCGAAAAAACGTTCTATCGAGGTCCATTTCTTAACTCGTCTCTTATATATATATATGTGGTTGTTTGTTTTGATTGGTTGCGATGGCGAGTGGTGATTATAGTTTTGTTGAATTTTTTTTTATGTTGATGTTATGATTGTGATGCTTGGTTGTTTGGTTTTGGTAGATTAAGGCATAAACTTGATCATGTTCTAATGGATGGACAGAAAGAAAGTCGGGGGATGGAATTGGAAAAATTAACAAAAAGGATAGATTCGGTTTAATTCGATTTATTGTTGGTATGAATCGTGGTAGGATTATGTCTTTAGTCGAGAACGGATAAGCAAATGGTAGGTTCGGGTAGGCAAATTTAGGCATGGCAGATTGATGACATGTTTGAAATATGTGTCGGAATGGTTTTGTTTTATCGCATTTAATTCAATGCTGTAATTTGACCGGAGAATGCCCCGAAGTATCTGTATTGATTTCACCGGGGAATGCCCCGACGTATCATGTTGGCGGAAAATAATCGTGATGAAGGCCCGCGGCGTCGGGTAAGGCATTGGAGCTTAGTCTAGATTTAGTTTAGACTAGGATTTATATTTTTGTATTTTTTCTATTTTTTGGACTGTATAATTGGACTGGACTTTTACATTTTTGGACTGTTTTGTTTTGTTTATTGTTTGATTATTTTGTGCTCTTTTGTGTGGTTTATACATTTCATAATGCCAAAATAGTCGATACACTCCACCAAGAGACCGTGGTCGAACCACGGGATCGAGGGGTGCCTAACACCTTCCCCTCGGTCAACAGAATTCCTTAGTCAGAATCTTTGTTCGCAAACCGGTTTAAGAGTCAAATGGTTTCGAAAAGAATTTTTCAAAGGTGACTTGGCACACCGGATTATGCCAAGTGGCGACTCTGAATAAAAAATGCAAATAATTCTTTTCCGAAACAAATTTTCATTTCTTGTCACTTAAATAATAAAATCCTTTTGCGCTAAAACATAATATTTTGGAGTACGTAAAAAAGAGGTGTGACAGCTCTGGCGACTCTGCTGGGGAAGTTTTAGAATTCGAGCTTATTTTTGAGTCGTATCGGCTTTGTTTGGCATTACGAGTGTATAAGCATTGTTTGTGATTATTGTTTTGTTATTGTTTTCACTTTTGTGTATTTTTGTGCTCTTTGTTTATAGTATTTATCCTATGTGTTACCGCTTTATATCTGTCATCATGAGTCCACCCCTCGGCCTTCTTTCTGCAACAAGTCTCGGAGCGCACGTCATGCGCACGAACTCTAGTTGAGTCACCTTTATTTTAGAGGGGGAGCCGTTGGATGTATGGAGTAGGTGGAAAGCAAAGCAGCCACTATTGACCATATGCTCCCCCGAACGGCCTTGTTAGTAAACCACAACGTAGGTCAGCCTTTAGGTCATTCTTATGTGCATCATATTGAGACCTAGCGAGGCCTACACGGTCCTTTGTAGGAGACTCACCTTTAAAGCATCGCTACGTGCTAACTGTTTCATATTTGAGGGTAACGTGGTCATTTGACGGACGGATTTTTTATAAAAAAAATATATATATATATATATATATATAAAAAAGTGAGTCGAAAAGAATGAATCAAAAGGAATGTCGTAGTTTATTTTAGAATTCTTTATGGCTTTTGTTCTTCACGATCCAAAAACTCAAAAATATTTTTTTTACATTTTTGCATTTTGTCTTCTCAAAGTACCGTAAATCCAAAACAAAAAACTTTTTTTTTCTACGTATTTTTCAAAAACGAAATACCAAAAAGATTTTTTTATAATTGATGGTGTCAGTCTTAGTTGAAAATCCAAAAAGTTTTCACTCGTTTGTTTTTGGTTGTCTTTTAAGTTAGGGTCAATTTATTAGTTAATCGTTAAGTGTCCAATCTGGATGAACTACGCATACCTGATTTCCATCCCTCGGGGCGGGATACGTAGGCAACCCTCGGTGGGTCCGGTAACCTTTATTTTGGTCTTCGTCTTAGTCTTAGGCTAGGTCTTTTATTCCGTAACCTAGAGTTGTTAGCCAAGTAGGCTGATTTTATTCAGCGTTACTGTTCGGCGATTTGGAGTCATGAAGCGGTCTGTCTCATTGACGTATGTCCGCATCAAATTCCCATTGGTTGGGAACCTTTTGCTCTTATCAAATTTTGAGACAATTTCTTATCTGCTACTACAGGATGGATCTTTCCACAAAGTCTAGAGTCCTTATGGTTGTCAAGGTACCCAAAAAGTTGATCAAGTGGTGGGCCACGTTCAATTACTCCGAAAAGCACGAAGTAAGGAAAGTGTTAGGCAATCTTGTAACACTCATGGATCTCACGCCTCGTCCGAATTTAATAAAAGCTGCGTTGACTTTATGGGATCCAAATAATTTGGTGTTTAGGTTCGGAAGTTGTGAATTGATTCCTACCCTGGCAGAAATATCTCATTTGTTTCGGTTGACTTACATGGGCCAACAGATGATTTTAGCCCGCAATCATACTCGTAAGAAATTCCTTCGACTCTGTGGATTAAAAGATAACAAGAATCTGGGATGTCTCAAACAATCTTGGATTTCCTTGGACTATTTGTTTGCTAGATTTGGGTCTTTAGAGGGTTTCGACTGCTTTTGGGATGAATTCTGTACTACCAAAAAAATCTGGGAACAACGTCGTCTTGAGGTTTTCTGTCTGGCTTTGTTGGGTATCTTAGTGTTTCCGTTAGATAAGAGGTGTATCAATACTCGTCTACAATCAGTGGTGATAGCTTTATTCAAGAAAAAAGATGAGGTCACCATTGTACCAATGATCTTAACAGAAATATATAAGGCTTTAACTGAAGTAAAAGGAGGGGTACGATTTTTTGAGGGGAGTAATCTGATATTGCAGCTATGGATGATGGAGCACTTGCATACTCCTTCTTTGATTAGAGCAGATGTGATCGACCGTTGTCTGAATGATCGAGTGCAAGCCATGCAAGAAAGAATGCGTTTTGACAAATTTTCTTTTCCTATTGGAGTCAATTCTTGGATCGAATTTCTCGAATCAAGAACTCCAAACAACATTCTTTGGTGTTATATGTGGTTTTGTCCTAAGAAAATCTTGATTGGATCTCAAATGCAACTCTTTCTAGTTTTGATAGGACTTAACTGCACTAGGCCTTACAGTCTAAGAAGGGTGATGCGTCAGTTGGGTAGGATGCAAGATGTCCCCCCAATAATGGACTTTCTAAATGATGTAGAGTACTTTAAAGACCAAGCCGTGGGGGAAAGCAAATATGAGCAATTCTGGAATAACGCGATAAAGTTAGGTGTCGATACTTTCGAGGAAAATCCAGGATGCACTCAAAACTATGAAATCTGGCTACAATCTCTGCCCCGTGGAATTAGTAGACCCTTACTAGCCCAACTTAGAGGGAGAATACGGGAAGCAATCATGGTACAAGATGATGAGCAGGAAGATCCGGGTGCCAAGGTGGAGTTTTTGAGAGTTCAGTTGTCGCGTTTGATCACAACTGTGGATGGGTGTCAGAGAAACCTTTGTGGGTGTACTCTCCAAGAGGCGGGGATACGGGCAAGAAATTTGTTTCCGGGTATCAAAACGTCATTGCAGGACATGTTGCAAAGTCTGAGTGGAAAAGTGGGGACTTCACTGATGGGTTCATCTCAGCCGGGGACATCACACAGAGCACCAGTTTGAAAGAGCATGTCTTATCTTTATGTAGTTTTGAGTCTTTTATGTTTCTGTCATTGTAGGTTGGTTTCTGTGTTAAGTCGGAGTCAAGTTGTTTTTGATATTCGGGTCTTTATTGCACGTATATCGTTAGGGGTTTAAAGTGTTGTTTTGTATTTGTTGTTTAGTTTTAAAGTGGTCCTAAATTCGTTGTATGTTTTGCTGTCTTTCATCGAAATGTTAGGATGTTATGTCTTTCTTTTGTTTACTTGTTTTCGTGTTTCGTGAAAAAAAAAAAACCTTCGATTGTGTAATGTTTATGCATAAGCCGCCCGAACTACGCAAGATCTGATTCATGTACAACATGATACGTAGGCAACCTACTTTTGGGTTCGATCTAATCATTTTGTTTCGTTGTTTTTCATTATTTTTTTCCTCTTTTAAGGAAAACAAAAGTCATAAAGAATGATAAAATAAGGGTAGATAACGTGAGGAAAAGAACAAATATTGATACAAAAAAAAAAGAGAAGAATAAAAAATCCGGATAATCTTAAAATGACTTCGCTACCCTTGAAAGCTGGTAGAAATGAATATGAACTTAGGGCAATTTTACCAATGTGATTCCCATGCTTTTGGTATACCCTAATCCTAACGGATGTCGTCTTTGATGAGCATGTTCGTTCAGATAACAGTGGTAGGTTTGCAGCACTCTTTCTAGTAACCCATACTTCACTAGATCTAAAGCAAAGTTCGCCATGGCTAGCAGGGAGATTGAAAATTCGCTCATTGATCCGGATCAGGATCACAGGGAAGAAAGTTCAGAACACAATGATGAGGTAGTAAGGCTTAGACAACAATTGATAGATTTGCACCGGGCATGGGCCAGCGGAATGCCTCCTCCTCCGCTCCCTGAAGGTCTTGGGAATATCTCTAATTGCCCACCGCTCTCTCAGGCATAATTCTCTGCTCCTACTGAGTCACCTGAGCACGCGCCAGGATTCACTCCGCGACATTATTATCCTGGCAATTCTAGTGTGCCCTTGGCAGCTCCCCAATCAAGAGAAGCTGCTCAGCCAGGGCCACCGATTACACCGGTATTCGTGGCCCCGCCACCACATGAAACTCCCATATATGTTATGCGTCCCACAATGAGGCTTCCTCGGTCGTCCAGTGAGCCAGTACTGAAGGTTTCAGATGGTCAATATTATGCTACGGAGCCTACTCTGCAATTGAATGAACCGTATCGGTACACTCAGCCGCCTGCATTTCCATTTGATACGGAGAAACCTGTCGTAACGGAGGAACAGGATGTCATAGCCCGGAAACTGAAGAGTTTAGAGCAAGTTATGAGGAATTTGCAAGGAATCGGAGATTATAGAAGTGTTTCCTATAAAGACCTGTGCATGTTCCCAGACATCAACCTGCCCCTCGATTTTAAGATGCCTATGTTCGAGAAGTACGCAGGGCACGGTGATCCTGTTGCACACTTGAGATGTTATTACAACCAGTTGAGGGCTGCAGGAGGAAAGGAAGAACTACTCATGGCCTTCTTTGGCGAGAGTCTTTCAGATCTGGCTTCAGCATGGTTCATCGATCGGGATATCGATAAATGGAATAGTTGGGATGATTTGGCTTCTGAATTTGTTCAACATTTTCAGTACAACATCGACTTGATTCCGGACGAAAAATCTTTGGTCAACATGAAAAAAAAAAGCACTGAACGTTTTAGGGAATACGCGATAAGGTGGCGTGAACAGGCCGCTAGGGTAAAGCCTCCAATGAAAGAAAGTAAGTTGGTAGAAGTTTTCATTCAGGTGCAGGATGAGACCTATTTTCAACATTTACTTCCGACAATGGGAAAGTCTTTTATGGAAGTCCTCAAAATGGGGGAGATGATAGAGGACGGGATTAAGACTGGTTGAATAGTGAGTTTTGTTGCATTAAAATCTACCACACAAGCGATTCAAGGTGGATCTGGCGCATTTGGAGGTAAAAAGAAGAAAGAGGATGTTGGGACTGTCGTAGCCGGAACCCATTCTTATCCTAAAAGACCACCTCGCCCCTATCCCCAATCCCAAGCCCAAGTCTACGCCCAAGCTCAATATATTCCTCCCCACCATTACTACCCTCCACAAAAACCTTTATATTCCATTCCACCACCCCCTTACCCAGTATATAGCGGGCAACCATATGCCCAAACCCCTTCTTACCCGCAGTGGCACGCGCAAACTCCACAAAATTGCCCATTCGCTCCACCAAATTACCAAAACCCTTTCAGACCCAGTTTTCAACCTAGGCCCGAGTATAAGAAGGAGAAGGCGATCAAAAATCAATTCACACCTCTTGGGGAGTCATATGCTAGCTTGTTTGATAGGTTGAGAAAGTTGAAGGTTTTAAGCCCAATTCACGGAAGGCTTTGAAATCCACCACCAAGGAATATCGATTATTCTTTAAGGTGTGCGTACTGTTCTGATATGCTAGGCCATGATATCAAGAAATGCTGGCATTTAAAGATAGCTGTCCAAGATTTAATTGACACAAATCAGATGCTGGTCCAGGCCCCGGAGGGTCCAAACATTAACCAAAATCCGCTGCCAACCCATGCTGAAGCCAATATGTTAGAATTGATAAGCCTATTATCAAGATACAGACCATTGAGGAGAAATCGGTGAATGTAGCGGAGTCTTTGAAAGCAATGTCATTGATCCAGGAAGGAATAAGAGAAGATAAAGCCCAAGAAAGCACAAAGAAGCCCATGATCACAGTACAAGGCCCCGGAAGGTATGTTGATTCAAGTCAGGATAAACCTAAGTTGGCGGTGGTGGGAGCTCTGAGTCAGCCCATCTTGACTGTGAAAGGAGCACTGGCAATGCCTATTGTCCTCAAACCGGTGACCCAACCTCCGATAGTTGATACGAAAAAAATTCCCTGGATTTATGGGCGGACCGTGATGACCTATCATGGGAAAGAAGTAGTGGAAGATGTAGATGAGGTAGGGGTTTGACTAGGTCAGGAAGATGTTTCGTGCCTGAAAGCTTAAGAAATTCCAAGCCAACAGTGAGTGGACCGTCATCTATCAAAAAGCCTATCACCGAAGAAGAAGCCAAAGAATTTTTGGAAAAGATGAAATTGTCAGAGTATTCAATATTAGACCAGCTGAAGAAAACCCCTGCTCAAATTTCCCTTTTATCTTTGTTGTTGCACTCCAAGGAGCATCGTGATGTTTTACTGAAGGTATTAAATGAAGCATATGTTCCAAGGGAGATTACAATCAACTAGCTTGAGAAAATGGTTGGAAAAATCTTTGAGGTCAATCGGATCAGCTTTTCTGACGAAGAATTATCTATTGAAGGTACAGGGCATAACCGGGGCCTTTACATTACAGTGAAGTGTGAAGATTTCTATGTCACTCATGTTATGATTGATGGAGGTTCAGTTGCAAATATTTGCCCTATTTCTACTTTGCAAAAGCTGAATATTGGTGCTGAGAGGATCAGGCCCAACAATGTATGTGTCAGGGCTTTCGATGGTGCAAAATCAAATTCCATTGGCGAAATAGAACTAGTGTTGACCATAGGGCCTGTTGAGTTCGCCATAGAGTTTCAAGTATTAAATGTAGAATCCTCTTATAATCTGTTGTTGGGAAGGCCGTGGATCCACAAGGCCAAGGCGGTTGCATCTACGCTGCACCAGATGATTAAGTTTGAGCATGACAGGCAAGAAGTAGTTATTCATGGTGAAGGATATTTGTCAGCCTACGAAGATTCTCCCTTGTCTCTTATTGAAGCAAATAACATAGAGGAGACATTCGTCTATCAAATTTTTGATACAGTTCCAGTGAATGGTATCCTTGAATGGCAGGCTATACTGGGACCATAATTGTCTTCTGCTTCTATCATGATGGTGAGTGAACTTTGGAAACACGGATTTGAGCTAGGAAAGGGTTTGGGAGTGTCTCTGCACGGTATAGTTCATCCCATATGTCCGAGTGAGAACGTGGGCACGTTTGGTCTGGGATTTGAGCCTACAGCTAAAGATCTGAAAAAAGCCAAGGGAAGGAAAAAGGAAATATGGTCACTTCCTCGCCCAATGCCACTACTCAGTGAATCGTTTGTTAAGAGCGGTGTCACGAAGCATGTAGAATTTGAGTTTGAATTGGTTGATGACTTCCAGAACCTTTGTATCGAAGTTGATATAGTCGAAGTAGGAGAAGGTACCAGTATGGCAGACGTGCAATTCATAGGTCCAGCTGTCCAGCTCAATAATTGGGAAGTCACTCCTCTCCCCGTCAGGAGGGAGTTTTGGTAGTCTATTTTGTTTTTCTTTCTGTTTATCCGAGTTATTTCAGGGTTGTAATTCGGACTTTAGTTTGTTTATGTCATGTTGGCGTCTGTGTTCAAACCCTTCTATCTTTTATTTAATGAAATGCAATGTCCCTTTTGTTTTGTGTCTAATATATTTTGTTTTCTTTTCTTACACAGTTCTCTTTATGCTGATTCTAATGACATGACATGCATGCGGAATTTTCAGCCTGATTTTTAAATCCAAACTAATCAAGATGTAATGAAGCAGGATGGGGAATATGATGAAGAACAAACACTAGAAGAAATAAGCAAAGAGTTGGAACAGTTCGAAGACAAACCGAATCTTAATTTGAATGAAACTGAGCCAACAAATCTAGGGGATCAAGAAGATGTTAGGGAAACTAAAATCAGTGCACATTCTTTGCCACAGCTAAAAGAGGGAATGATTCAAGCATTAATTGATCATAAGGATGTTTTTGCATGGTCTTATAATGATATGCCCGGTTTAAGCACTGAATTAGTGGCTCACAAGTTGCCAACTGATCCCGCGTTCCCCCTGTCAAATAGAAGTTGAGGAAGTTTAAAACCGATGTGAGTATTAAAATCAAAGAGGAAATCATGAAACAACTTGAAGCCAAAGTAATTCGAGTGTCTCGTTATCCCATGTGGTTATCCAATGTTGTTCCCGTACCAAAGAAAGATGGCAAAATTCGAGTGTGTGTTGATTATCGTGATTTGAACAGAGCAAGTTCGAAAGATGATTTTCCACTGCCCAACATCCACATTTTGTTAGACAACTGTGCTAAACACGAGGTTGCCTCTTTTGTGGATTGCTATGCCAGATATCACCAGATCATTATGGATGATGAAGACGCGGAGAAGACATCTTTTATCACACCATAGGGAACTTATTGTTATCGAGTGATGCCGTTCGGTTTGAAGAATGCTGGAGCAACATACATGAGAGCAATGACCACTATGTTTCATGACATGATGCATAAGGAGATTGAGGTCTACGTGGATGATATGATTATTAAGTCAAAAAGTCAGGCTGACCATGTTAATGATTTAAGAAAGTTCTTTGAGAGGCTTCGCAGGTATAATCTCAAACTTAACCCGGCCAAATGTGTATTTGGAGTTCCATCTGGAAAGTTGTTGGGGTTTGTAGTCAGTCGTCGGGGAATTGAATTGGATCCCTAAAAAATCAAAGCCATTCAGGATTTGCCCCCGCCCAAGAATAGAACGGTGGTGATGAGTTTGCTTGGAAGACTGAACTACATTAGCAGGTTTATTGCTCAACTCAAAACCACTTGTGAGCCCATATTCAAGTTGTTGAAAAAGAGTGCTGCGGTAAAATGGACTGAAGAATGTCAAGAAACGTTTGATCGAATCAAAAGATATTTGTCAAATCCGCCCGTGTTGGTACCCCCAGAGTCTGGTAAGCCTTTGATCTTGTATTTATCAGTCATGGACAATTCTTTCGGTTGTATCCTGGGTCAACATGATGTTACAGGCAAAAAGGAGCAGGCTATTTATTATCTTAGCAAGAAGTTCACCGCATATGAGGCCAGGTATACTCTTCTTGAAAGGACGTGTTTCTCCCTAACTTGGGTAGCACAGAAGTTGAAGCATTATCTATCATCCTATACTACTTATCTTATTTCCCGCATGGATCCTTTGAAGTATATCTTTCAGAAGCCTATGCCGACGGGTCGATTGGCAAAGTGGCAAATATTGCTTACCGAGTTCGACATTGTATATGTGACTCAAACCGCCATGAAAGCCCAAGCCTTGACAGATCATCTTGCTGAGAATCCCATCGATAAAGAGTACGAGCCGTTAAAGACATATTTTCCTGACGAAGAAGTGTCGTGTGTCGATGAAGTCGTTATAGATGTTGATCCAGTTTGGAGGTTATTCTTCGATGGATCTATCAATATGAAAAGAGTCAGAATAGGTGCGGTTCTTATCTCTGGATCGGGACAATATTTCCCGGTAACAGCACAACTTCGATTCTACTGTACTAACAATATGGCAGAGTATGAAGCCTGCATCCTTGGTTTGAAGTTAGCTGTTGATATGGGAGTCCAAGAATTATTAGTGTTGGGAGATTCGGATTTTCTCGTCCATCAAATTCAAGGCGATTGGGAGATGCGAGATTTGAAACTCATCCCGTATCGACAATTCTTGCAGGAGCTATGTCGACGATTTGTGTTAGTAAAATTTAGGCATATTCCAAGGATTCATAATGAAATTGCTGATGTTTTAGCCACTCTGTCTTTAATGCTCCAACATCCTGACAAAGCCTATATCGATCCAGTGTATATACAGAGTCGTGATCAACATGCTTACTGTAATGCGGCTGAAGAAGAGCTCGATGGAGAACCTTGGTTTTTGGATATCAAGCGGTACATTCAGTCAGGAGAATACCCAGCATATGCCACAACGATCAAAAGAGGACTATTAGGCGTTTGGCTAGTGGATTTTTCTTAAGTGGGGGAATCTTGTATAAAAGGACCCCAGATCTGGGACTTTTAAGGTGTGTAGATACAAAAGAAGCCTCGACAATCATGGTTGAAATACACTCTGGAGTATGCGGATCGCATATGAACGGTCATGTCTTGTAAAAGAAGATTCTTTGAGCAGGTTATTACTGGCTTACTATGGAGAGGGATTCTATTCAATTTGTTCGAAAGTGTCATCAATGTCAGGTGCACGGCGATCTAATTCGTTCTCCTCCTGTTGAGTTGCATGCAATGGCCGCTCCATGGCTGTTCGTGGCTTGGGGAATGGATGTGATTGGACCGATTGAGCCGAAGGCATCAAATAGACATAGATTCATTTTGGTAGCCATTGACTACTTCACAAAGTGGGTGGAAGCAGTAACTTTCAAGTCAGTAACAAAGAAGGCTGTGGTAGATTTTATTCATGCCAACATTATTTGTAGATTTGGAATTCCTAAGATGATCATTACAGACAATGCTGTCAATCTCAATAGTCATTTGATGCAAGAAGTGTGTCAACAGTTTAAGATCGCACATCGAAATTCTACTCCATATCGCCCAAAGGCCAATGGTGCTGTAGAAGCCGCCAATAAAAATATAAAAAAGATACTGCGAAAAATGGTCCAAGGTTCTAGACAGTGGCATGAAAATTTGCCGTTTGCATTGCTAGGTTATCGCACCACTGCTCGGACTTCAACAGGGGCAACTCCATATTTATTAGTGTATGGGACAGAGGCAGTCATCCCTGCAGAAGTTAAAATTCCCTCTCTTCGAGTCATTGTAGAAGCAGAGATTGATGATGATGAATGGGTAAAAACCCGACTAGAACATTTGAGTTTGATCGAGGAAAAAAGGCTAACGTCCGTGTGTCATGGCCAGTTGTATCAGAGGAGGATGGCTCGTGCGTATAACAAAAAGGTCCGTCCCAGGAATTTTGAAGTTGGTTAGTTGGTATTGAGACGTATCCTTCCTCACCAGGTTGAAGTGAAAGGCAAGTTCTCCCCTAACTGGCAAGGTCTCTTCGTTGTGAAGAAAGTGTTGCCCAATGGAGCCTTATATTTGACAGATATTGAAGGCAAA
Source organism: Capsicum pubescens (assembly GCA_030864215.1). Lineage (NCBI taxonomy): Eukaryota > Viridiplantae > Streptophyta > Magnoliopsida > Solanales > Solanaceae > Capsicum > Capsicum pubescens. The sequence continues at coordinate 258,323,858 of CM061547.1, read as the reverse complement.
ATGGCAGAAATGGCTATCAATTCTGGCGCGGTCAAAAGATACTATGTATGATATTTGATCCTTTGTTGAGTTTATTGCATGTTTAGTACTTGCATTTTTTAAGATTGATATGATGAAGGCATTTTATTCTTCTATCCAAACATTGTGTCATCCTTTGTTTACCCGTTTGAGCCTCATTTATTTTTCTTTCATATCCCTTTTTTGGAATCAAAATAGAGTCAAAGATAAATGTCAAGAAAATAAGAATAAAAGAAAGAGTTTGAAAATAAAAAAAAAATCAAAGCAAAGCAAAGGACAAGCAGATGGAACTACGTGCGACCACCTGATTCTCCTCTCTCGGGAGTGAGATACGTAGGCTGCCCTATTTCGGGCTCGGTCCAACCAAATAAAGATTTAAGATTCACCCAGTCAACAAAAACTGGGGCATGAGTTAACATGTTGTTTGAGTCGATTCCAAAAGTTGTAAGTCTCACCCCCACTTCAAGTATCGTTTGAGCCCCTTACCATTTTTTTTCTAACCTTAACCAAAAGCCAAGTTACAACCAAAGAAAGTCCTTCAGATCAATTTTTGATAATGTTAAGGCTAAGCATGCAATGGATATGATGATACATTGCGAAGTACCGCTTGTCTCCCTCAGCATAACAAATCAGGAAAGAAATACAAAAATGAGAGAGTCTTATTGGTGAAAACCTTTGCAGGCATCATAAGGCGATGGTGAGTTGACAGAAATACAAAAATAAGAGAGTCTTATTGGTGAAAACCTTTGCGGGCATCGTAAGGCGATGGTGAGTTGAGAGAAATACAAAAATAAGAGTCTTATTGGTGAAAATCATCACGGGCACCGTAGGGCGATGGAGAGTTTAAGAGAAAGGCGGAAAGTGAAAAGAAAGAGATTTATTGGCGAAAGTCTTTTTTAGATGTCGTCAGTCGAATGTGATGTATGAGTCCAATGGATTTGAAGAAGCGGCTCAGCGGCAAAAGGCACGAACTCAACAACAAATGGGGAGTTTGGATAGGAAGATCAGGCAGCTTAATCCAAAATGCATGTCATACTCATTGGAGTTGGTTGTCGTATTCAAATAAGTTTTCTTTTTGAATATAGGACATTGCCCTTTTCTTTCATTTACATATTCATATTTTTGTCTTTTCTTATGTTATTTATCAAAACAAGAGTCACCATCATTTCTTTACATTTTTTTAAGTCAAGTCTGTGTCAAAATAAGCGAGAAAAGATTTCAAAATTTACTACCAGTCTTTCCAATTATATGAGGAAAAGCCAAGGAACAACACAGGAAAGAAATATGATCGTAATTCAACACGAAGAAAAGGAAGTCTATCAACCGACAGGCTATTAGATTCGTGGAATCATTCAGATTTCGGAAAAGAGTGCACCTCAGGGGCATGGTAAAATGAAAATCCATTGTTTGAGTCAGAACTCATTTCCCTCAATCTGGATCTTGGTCAATGATGCGGTAAGACAGGGAAAATGTTAGCAATTTGGAACAAAGATAAAAGGAACGAGTGCTGGGCAGATACCTGAGAAGCCAAGATCTGCAAGCCACCACTAAGTTTTTAACTGACAAATTCTTTGTTGAAATAGGGGCAAATTCATTTCACTTGATTCAGCTACCATTGGAAATGCACATCCGTGGTATTTTACTTTATGTTCAGGACCCTCCTGAAAAATGGGATTTTACTTTCTGTTCAGGACCCTCCAGAAAAATGAGATTTTACTTTCTGTTTATGATCCTCCTGAAAAATGGGAATTTACTTTCAGCTCAGGACCCTCCTGAAAAATGAGATTTTACTTTATGTTCAGGACCCTTCTGAAAAATGGAAATTTACTTTCAATTCAGGACCCTCCTGAAAAATGGGAATTTACTTTCAATTCAGGACCCTCCTGAAAAATAGGAATTTACTTTATGTTCAGGAGCCTCCTGAAAAATGAGATTTTACTTTCTGTTCAGGACCCTCCTGAAAAATGGGATTTACTTTCTGTTCAGGACCTTCCTGAAAAATGAGATTTTACTTTCTGTTCAGGACCCTCCTGAAAAATGGGAGTTACTTTTTGTTCAGGACCCTCCTGAAAAATGGGAATTTACTTTATGTTCAGGACCCTCCTGAAAAATGGGATTTTATTTTATGCTCAGGACCCTCCTGAAAAATGGGATTTTACTTTCTGTTCAGGACCCTCCTGAAAAATGGGATTTACTTTATGTTCAGGACCCTCTTGAAAAATGGGATTTTACAAGGACCCTCCTGAAAAATGGGATTTTACTTTCTGTTCAGGACCCTCCTAAAAAATGGGACTTTACTTTCTGTTCAGGACCCTCCTGAAAAAATGGGATTTTACTTTATATTCAGGTCCCTCCTGGAAAATGGGAATTTACTTTCAATTCAGGACCCTCTTGAAAAATGGGATTTTACTTTCAGTTCAGGACCCTCCTGGAAAATGGGAATTTACTTTCAGTTCAGGACCCTCCTGGAAAATGGGAATTTACTTTTAATTCAGGACCCTCCTGAAAAATGAGATTTTACTTCATGTTCAGGACCCTCCTGGAAAATGGGAATTTACTTTCAGTTCAGGACCCTCCTGGAAAATGGGATTTTACTTTCAGTTCAGGACCCTCCTGGAAAATGGGATTTTACTTTCAGTTCAGGACCCTCCTGAAAAATGGGATTTTACTTTCAGTTCAGGACCCTCCTGGAAAATGGAAATTTACTTTCAATTCAGGACCCTCCTGAAAAATGGGAATTTACTTTATGTTCAGGACCCTCCTGAAAAATGGGATTTTACTTCATGTTCAGGACCCTCCTGGAAAATGGGAATTTACTTTCAATTCAGGACCCTCCTGAAAAATGGGAATTTGCTTTCAATTCAGGACCCTCCTGAAAAATGGGATTTTACTTTCTGCTCAGGACCCTCCTGGAAAATGGGACAATGCTTTCAAAAGTGAAATACTATTTTACTATAATTTTTGTTTGGGATAATTTTTGTTCTAGTTTTAATGTTGGGTTTCAGGAGCCCGCCTGAAGAACAAGGTGATGAAATAGCAAGTCAGGAGCCCGCCTGAAGAACGGGGTGATGAAATAGCAAGTCAGGAGCCCGCCTGGAGAATAGGGTGAAGAAACGAAAAGTCAAGCAACAAAGCGAAGCAATGGAAAGTCAAGCAACAAGTTGGAAGAAATTGCAAGTCAGGAGCCCGCTTGAAGAATAGGGTGATGAAAGTCGAGTCAAGAACCAACAGAAGCTGTATAGATAGGATTTTTGTAATTTCAATTATGTTTTAGCTTGTAATTTTCATTTTGATGTAATAACAGAGTCGCGGACCGGAACCTCACTCGACTCTCCAACTCGGTATAGTCCATCTCCGTCCAATCCTTGGAGTTACTTATCACTTGATCCCTTCATAACTTGGGTGGATAGGCTGTCCTAATTCAAGACCCGGTAGTCCTTCATTCTCCTGTTTCTTTCTTTGAATAATGGTCGGGACAAAATTCTATCTCGCTGTCTACTTCTTTTCCTGAAAACACTTCATGTTTACATTCAAAGGGGGCATGATGAAGACACCTAATTTCGTCCCTCCCCGATATCGTTTTACCTATTGTTTACCCTATCCTATCGTGTACCCTCACCCGTGTGATAATCCCTCCACAAAATGACAAAAATAACAACCCCTAACTAATTTTGTTTTATCCTAATATTCTAACAACCCACCCAATAAAAAAACAACACCTAATCCTTATCCCATCCAACCAAAAAGAAACACCTCACACCCTACCCCCTACCCCAAGTAACCCCACCTACCCCACCCTCACTTCAATATATACACACATACTCTCACAAAGAAAGGGATGAACAGTAACCCAAAAAAAGAGGACCAAAAAATCAGCACTCTCTCTCTCTAAACTCTAATCTTTCTCTCTAAACGTCGCCGGCGACTGACCGGAGCTCTGGCCACCACAACACCACCATCTTTCCACTCTCTTACTCTCTCTCTCTCCGTCGACTCACCCCCCCCTCTCTCTCCGACGACGGCAACAGCGCCGTCGTCACTCCAATCTCCCTCCATCTTTCTCTCCAACGACGGCAACAGCGTCGTCGTCACTCCCTCTCTCTCCTTTTCTTTCTCTCCGAACAGTAGCTCCGGCAGTGACCAGCAGCTTCACTCTGACCTCTTCGCCGCCGAACAGCAGCGACCAGCGGCGGCACTAGCTCCGTCACCGCCTAGATCTGCCGCCGCCGTTCTTTCCGTTGCCGTGAGCTCACCGCCTCGATCTGTTTGTTTTTCTGATTTCTTGCTGTCTTTGGTTGATTTTCGTTTCGTCTATTTCATGGTTCAACGTCGATAGTAAGTTTTAAGTCGACTTTATCGAATCTCGTCGTTGTGAGGTTGGGTTTCGTAGAGTAAAATTTTATTCACGGGTTTTGGAGCTGTCCGGTTATTATTTTAATACCGAGTTTGGTTTGTTCGTCGTGAGGTTCTACGATCGAGTTTTGGTCTTCAGATTTCCTTATTATCGATAAAACATTCTATCGAGGTCCATTTCTTAACTCGTCTCTTATATATATATATATATATATGTGTGGTTGTTTGTTTTGATTAGTTGCGATGGCGAGTGGTGATTATAGTTTTGTTGAATTTTTGTTTATGTTGATGTTATGATTGTGATGCTTGGTTGTTTGGTTTTGGTAGATTAAGGCATAAACTTGATCATGTTCTAATGGATGGACAGAAAGAAAGTCGGGGGATGGAATTGGAAAAATTAACAAAAAGGATAGATTCGGTTTAATTCGATTTATTATTGGTATGAATCGTGGTAGGATTATGTCTTTAGTCGAGAACGGATAAGCAAATGGTAGGTTCGGGTAGGCAAATTTAGGCATGGCAGATTGATGACATGTTTGAAATATGTGTCGGAATGGTTTTGTTTTATCGCATTTAATTTAATGCTGTAATTTGACCGGAGAATGCCCCGAAGTATCTGTATTGATTTCACCGGGGAATGCCTCGGCGTATCATGTTGGCGGAAAATAATCGTGATGAAGGCCCGCGGCGTCGGGTAAGGCATTGGAGCTTAGTCTAGATTTAGTTTAGACTAGGATTTATATTTTTGTATTTTTTGTATTTTTCGGACTGTATAATTGGACTGGACTTTTACATTTTTGGACTGTTTTGTTTTGTTTATTGTTTGATTATTTTGTGCTCTTTTGTGTGGTTTATACATTTCATAATGCCAAAATAGTCGATACACTCCACCAAGCGACCGTGGTCGAACCACGGGATCGAGGGGTGCCTAACACCTTCCCCTCGGTCAACAGAATTTCTTAGTCGGAATCTTTGTTCGCAAACCGGTTTAAGAGTCAAATGGTTTCGAAAAGGATTTTTCAAAGGTGACTTGGCACACCGGATTATGCCAAGTGGCGACTCTGAATAAAAAATGCAAATAATTCTTTTCCGAAACAAATTTTCATTTCTTTTCAGTTAAATAATAAAACTCTTTTGCGCTAAAACATAATATTTTAGAATACATAAAAAAGGGGTGTGACAGTTCTATCTCCATTTATGAATCCTCTCTTAAGATGTGCTATGTATGCTGAATTATCTCTGTATAAAATTGTGGGTAAATTGTCATATTTCACACCATATTTTTCTCAAATGAGATGTATCATGGACCTCAACTATACACATTCTTGGTTTGCTTCATGAATAGCTATTATCTCAGCATGATTCGATGAAGTGGCCATGATAGACTATTTTGTATATCTCCAACATATGGCAGCACCACCACATATGCACACATAGCCTATTTGAGACCGAGATTTATGTGGGTCAGATAAGTACCCAACATCAGCATGACCAATTAGATCGGGACTGCAACTTTAGAATAAAACAAGTCCATGTATTTTATCCCATTTTGATGTCTCATAGTAGGAGCAGAAATATACCTTGCTAACAAATTGACTGAAAAGGCTAAAGGCCTTGTAGTATTTGCAAGGTACATGAGTGCATCAATTACACTAAGATATGGTACTTCATAACCAATCCAATTCGATATATTTCAAATTTCAGCAAATAATCTATTGCTTTGAAAACTCTTGTGAAAACTCTCCAAGAGTTTCAATGATTTTCAAGCTATAAGCTTATACAATATAAGGATTATAAATAAGTTTCTCTGAAACTCTTATATTCTTCAAGCAGTTTGAATCCTCAAAAATTTTCACATAAGTTTTGTCAAGTGACAATATTCAACATTTCATGAGTGACATCTCCAAGTGTCTGGACTGCAAATCAAATAATTTTTACGCTTACCTAAATACATCTTTTCATGTCACTTGATAAATGTTTCTACGTCAGTATGCTTAAATAAACGTGGAATTCAGATTCTCATAATCTTTCATAATATTGTGCTAATATTTTGTCAAAGATATTGATGATATATCATTTTGTATCGGTTCACAATGCGACATAACATTTTGAGATCTCATCACTTCATTATTTTTAGGTACATGAACCTCTCATAAGGTTTCATGAAGCGGTATGTCGTAGGATTTTCAAGAGCTCATTGCCTTTTTATTATGATTATTTGCTCCTTATTTTTCAAGGACTATTTCATTTGGAACCAATCAATATACCACGCTTCACGCATGCATAGACTTTGTCCTTTAGGAATACAAAATAAGAGCATTTGCGCTTAATATGAGATGCTTTCAGCATTTGACTTGAATTATCTTTTGGATGAGGCTATGGTGATAATTCCTAACATATTTCATAGCGTTTATAATCTCCCCCTTATGTTAGGAAAACTAACATACATCCTCTACTTCTTTGAGAAACCCATCATTGTTCATTATGGTATATTCATTAATCGTATACCGCACATTAAAATTATTAGATGGAATAATTTATTTTCGGCCTTGAATCAATTGAAAGGAAAGAAATAATCACAATTTATTGGTGTAATGCATACAAATTCTATTTCAATATATCATATTTCAGACCAATACATTAAGTTTTGTTCTCATTAACAATGGTTTAGATATTTATCGAAGACATTCAATGCTAAGCCATCATCATAAAGATAAATTATCTTGATTACACAATCTGAAAATTATGCTCAATTTATATTGAACAAGTAACTTTATGAATGTCAAATGTAGGTTGACCATGAATGTACATGTGATCAGCTTATTGATGCATCTTTTCAACATATCACATGACAGGTGAACGAGCCCTTATTCACCTTTTATTCTTTTCAGATTTTGAGGGATCTAATCCCAAAATTAGTTGGTCCAACCAACTTATCATGAGAACAAGAAACATTAAAGTTCATGAAGAATTTTCTAATTCTTCAATATATGTTCAATACCCAATATGCACATCTTCGGGATATTGCAGTCGTTCATGTCAACTTATGAACTTCTATTCTAGTAAACTCCAAGTTTACCATGACATGTACTTTTCTTTAGTAAATTTCAGATTTACTATTAGAAAAATAAATTTCAGATTTACTACTTCAGAAGTAGATTTCAAAATTATTCAACCTCTTTCGGAGGTGAGTTGTGAAACAATCACAATCAAGTGGACGGTTGCATTTATAAGTTTTTCATTCTCCAGGAATGGAATATAATCGTGCCTTAAGTCTATCAAATTATGATGGCTTATAACCTCTCTCAAGATTTTGCTACTTCAGAAGCAAATCGAGGCATACATATAATGTAGAGAATTTTTCTCTAGCATATCTTATAATCATATAAGCGTGTGAAAATATCATCACTTTTGATGATCATTATCATATTGTCCCTCCTCGCATATATTCGTGCATTCAATCACTTGTCTTCTTTCAGACATATTATGCACTGCTACCGCATACACCTCAAGAATGAACTAAGTTGTCATATTTCAGACTTATCATATACTGCTACCACATTCACTTCATGGAATGGAGCATATTCAATGGGTCGAATTTCATGACTTTTCATCAAATACCCATTATTTTGCCTTAGCCATCATAATATATCAATATGGTGCATTGAGATTCAAACTAAACGTCTTATCCATATAAAGGTGTCTTAGACATAAATCGATGGGACTTGAACCCAACATATTATCATCCCTTTTGATATTATTGTTCTTGAGGAAGAAATTTAAAACATAAATGGTTTCAAATCCATTATTTTTCCTCAAATCCAACAATAATTATATCATTAATAGTAAAAGATAACAATAATTATATCATTAGTAGCAAAAGACAAATAACATAAGGAATTACTAACCTTGAAATCCTTTAGATTTATAATCTTACCTTGTTACACTATTATGACATTTAGTGTTATTTAAAGAGTCTGCTAACTACTTAGACATCAAGTAATAGAATATATAAAAAAAAACGGATTACCTATCCAAGAAAAGTCACAACATATATACTACAAATTAAATTCCTCAGGCTGGTTCATTGATCTCGTCCTCTGTTGACTATGAAGGTAAAGAAAATATTGTAGTAATTAATAAAAAATTATAAGCAACCTCCAGAACATTAGCTTCGCCAATCTCCAAGACATACTATTTAGTAGTCTAGACCTAATATGATAGAGACTCGTGCTGATAACATGTTATAAAGTAAGAAAGAATAAAGAACAAGAGTAGAGAGAAGATAGAGTAATTCTTATTTCTTCTCTTGAGGATGAGAGATTATATGATTGTAAATACAATGAACAAAACCCCTCTATTTATAGGAGAAATTTACTCCTAGTCTGAGTAAAAGACGGATGCTTCAAATCCTAATAGATATCAAAGTAGATCTTGATAGATCTTGATAGACATTCACTATAATGTAAATACATTTATAACAATAACTTTAATATTGTAGTTTTTCATAGAGAAAATAAAAGGTAAATACCTTTTCTTATTCAACCAACGAAACTGAATATTAAAAGCTTATATTGGTTTTTCTTCTTTTCAGCACTTTCAAACTGATCATCTTACTACAACTATGTCTCAGAGATTTGTCATGAAGTATTATGTTGTCTAATTCCAAAAGTCTAATCCTTATTTTTAACTAGATATGATATGCCCGTGCAAGCACAAGCTCGACAAAAGAGTCCTGAATAAAAAATTTGATTCAAATCCAATCAATAAATTTCATTAATGGATTCTGACAACTTCCAATACCAATTAGTACTATAATATAAGCATCACGGATGAAAGTTTCAATTATATAGTAACTAGTTTATGGACATGTGTGTTGCATGAGTGCGCCAAGCAAATTTTTATAGTGAAGTCAAAATTTTAAATAGATTTATCATATATAGATGGAAATGTCAATAAATTTAAGGTAGTTGCAATCATTTGTTTAGAAAAAAGTGTTATTATGATTTAAGAGTATGTAAATGCGGCACTTCTTCACTTTACATTGATTTTTTTCATTTGTCTTTCCTCATTTTTCCTTCTTATTTTTGCTTGATAAAACACTAAAATACAAATACTATATCACCATAAAAGCAAGGAATAATTACATTGAAATAACTTTATGTGAGAAATAAGGTAACATTGAAATAACTTTATGTGAGAAATAAGGTACTATGTATATATGTTATGATTAACGTTTTAAGAAGGATGTGTATGTTGTATTTTTTTCTTATATGTTTTTTTTTTGTATTTCTCCCATTAAACTTTTTTCATTTAATTTTCTACAAATTTTGTGTATATTATATGTATTTGGGCTCATTTTAGTATTTTGTAACTTTTTTGACAATTGGCTAACCACTAAGCAAAGCTCAAGATTTACAGTTTGTTGATTTAAAGGAATTAATTTTAAGCATAAATCATTCTAAGTGATCTATAAAAACGGAGGGGCAACTATTTTTAGTAAGAGGGCCAAAAATTTCAAATCCTAATATTCAAAATATACGGAAAATATTTTTGGGAGATCTGTAGATAAACACCCCAAAAGAACTGCAAAAATTAAAATTAAAAAATAGATCTGAAAATTCAAAGCTTTATATGATTTATATTTTTTAAAAAGATTGGGAAAATTTATAGGGTTTGTGCAAGATTATTATATTAATTAAGGAATTCAAAACAAGAAATCAAAGAAGGATTAAGGGAAAAAATTAACTGAATTTATTTATTTATTTTGGTTTCGCGGGTATGTATGAAAGGGCAATATGATGAGTTGTTTTTTTTACATTTTTGAATATATAATTTATTAATTGAAAACAATAACAATTTATAAAAAATTAAAGAAAGAATAAATAAGGTTTTTCGGTACCTGTACAGGAGTCACCGACTAATTTGAATATGCGCTTGGTAGAGCCCATTTGGAGGTAGTGCTCCAAAGATTTTTAAATACTAGGGCTCAAATCGAGACAACCTAGATATCCTTATTTTTTTCACTTGGCAACTTGATGAGTTGGTTTTCTTCCATTTCTGAACATATAATTAATTAGGTGATAAAATAATAATTTTGAAAAATTGAAAGAAAAAGCCTAATTTTTTTCGGTACTTGCATTGGAGTCCACCGACCAATTCAGATTTGCATTGGTTGGAGCTTATTGGGGATAGGGACACTCTCTACCAAGAATTTTTCATATCCAAAGCTCAGAATCAAGATAAAGTAACCTAGGTTGTTTCGGTGCCTGCATTGAAGTCCGCCGACTAATTCAAATTTGCGGCAGTTTACAGCTCATTTTAAATTTCCTACAAAAAAAGTTTTCATATCCAAAATTCAGAATCGTGATAACCAGATTTTTACAATCCAACACTCTCAAACCTCTCAATAATAATAGTCTATTTTTTTTTTTATTTTGTTTGCCTATTATCGTAATTAGTTATTAATACGCTTATAACATTCAATTTTGAAATTTTATATAATTGTTATAAATAAAATTACTTAGAAGCTTGTTTTTTGGAAAAAAAAATATGAAGACTAAAAGTTCAAGAGATGTTCATACTTCATTAATCAAGAATTTTTTTATTTTTTTTGAATATATATAACATAATATTATAAATCTACTACTAGTTGTGCATGCAAATATTTAAACTCGAAGGCACATATCTTAAACTACTTAAAATTAAATTATTTTTTAGTTCATAAAAGCTTTTGAAGTTCTGAATTCTCGTTGGAATTTTATTTTTTTAAAATACTAAATTAATTATGTCCCCAACAAAATTATAAGTAGTAATATATTACTCTACTTTTTAGTTATTTGAATCTAATCTTCTACTTTTTAGTTATTTGAATCTAATCTTCTACTTTTTAGTTATTTGAAACTAATAAAGATTAGATATTTGGGTAAGGTTGTTATGAGAATGTAATTATAGAAAGAGTGAGTTATTATAATGATAGTTATTGTAGACACCTAATTTTGTCCCTCCCCGATATCACTTCTACTCATTTTTACCTTATCCTACCATGTGCCCTTGACCATATAATTATCCCTCCACAAAATGATAAAAATAACAAACTCCTAGCTAATTTTATTTTATCCTAACAACCTACCCAATTAAAATAAACCACATCACACCCTACCCCTATCCCACCTACCCTACCCCACTACCACACGCCATATATACTTACACAATATAATATACATCTGGCAGGAAATTTCCACAGGACACTCACTGATGGACCCCACCTTTCCCTTTTGTTTTTTTTTTCTCTTTTCTGAATACATATTTACACGGATATCTTTACATTAGGGAGTCCATTCTTTCTTCACAGCTAAGGAACAAACACACTAGACACTGATACTTATACAGATGCCATTAACCCCCCAAAAAAACTCTCTCAATATCGACACACACAGTCTCACCCAAAATCGCACACATACACATAAGGAGCAAAATGACGTGAGAGACTCCGAGAGAGAAGAAATCGTTTGGAGATCGAGTTATCCCGGCCACTCTTCATCGAAAATAACTTCACCAGATCTGGTTTAACTCCGAAACCGGTTGGAAACCCAATTTAAACCATATCCCTGGCCGATAACCAAGATCGAGCAATGAAATCCATCTGAAATCTGCCTGAACGGGTTGATTTTGGCTGGTTTGGTTCAGATTTTGGACTGTTTGGGTTAGACTTCGGTTCGTTCAAGTTAGTTTTGGTGTGTTTGGCTTAGATTTTGGTCCGTTCGGGTCAGTTTCGTCTGTTAGGATCGATCCCGGTAAGTTTTGAATTAACTCCGGTGGAAAAGTCGTAGGCAGATCCCATCTGTTTCGCGTTGCAGGGCGTGTATTGAATACTTTCAGTCGCTTTGCAATTGGTTATTTGAATCGGACTTCGGGTTTCAATTTCCCAAATACTGAGCTAGACAGATTTGTCGTTGGGGCTTAAGTCGAGGTTGTCGGAGACCGGTTTTTTTTATCTCGTCGAATAATATTGGTCAAAAAGCGGTTTAAGGTTCATCCCTCAACTCTATATTCTTGTTATTGTCTCAAATGTGTTTAATTGTTGTGATTATATGTGATGTGATCGTAGTTGGTGAGTTTTATTGACGTTATGATGTCATGATTTTGTGCTTCACGGTGTGTTTTTGATGATACATGGAATGAATAGGAGTAGTAGTTGGTGTAATTGGTGAAAAATGAAAGTCTACGTGGGTGGTTGGAATTGACATTGATAAAAGCAATCATTAATTTATTTTAATTCATTAAATGGCATTGAAATGAATAGGCGAATGTAGTTTGGGTAAGCAAAGTTTAGGACTCGTTGTTTTTTTTTGTTGAATATTTGAGATTTTGTTAAATAGTTTGATTTTCTCGCACTAAAGTGTATTCATTTGGCCGGGGAATGCCCCGAGGTATTTGTGTTTATTCGCCGGGGAATGTCCCGAAGTATTTTGTACCCGGAGGACGTTCGTGACGAAGGCCTAAGGCAGCGGGTTGGAGTTTAGTTTAGGACTAGCTTAGAATAGAATAGGTTTTACCTTTCCGTATGTTTTTATTTTTGGACTGTATAATTGGACTGAACATTATTATTTTGGTTTTGGATTGTTGTTTAACGTGTTTGTTTCTTGTTTATGTGTTTTATGTGGTTTATACATTCTTAGTATCAAAGTTAGTCGATACGTTCCACCAAGCGACCGTGGTCGAACACGGGATCGAGGGGTGCCTAACACCTTCCCCTCGGTAAACAGAATTCCTTAGCCGTAATCTCTGTTCGCAAAACAGTCTTAAAGAGTCAAATTATTTTGAAAAGGATTTTTCAAAGGTGACTTGGCACATCGGATTATGCCAAGTGGCGACTCTGAATAAAAAAATGTAAATAATTCTTTTTTGAAACAAATTTTTATTTTTCGTCACTTTGATAATAAAAATTCTTTCGAACTTAAAAATTAATCTTTTGGAGTATGAAAAAGGGGTGTGACAGCTCTGGCGACTCTGCTGGGGAATAACTGTTCAGAATTCAAGCTTATTTTGGAGTCGTATCGGCTATGTTTGGCACTATAGGTGTATAAATATTTTTTTGTGTTGTTTTGTGTTATTGTTTTATCATTATGAAATGTTTTCGTGCTCTTTGTGTACAGTATTTATCCTATGTGTTATCGCTTTTATATCTGGCATCATGTGTGTCTACCCTCCGGCCTTCTTTCTGCAACAAGTCTGTAGTACACGTGTTGTACGCGACCTCTAGTTGAGTCACCCTTATTTTAGGGGGAGCCGTCGGTGTTATGGAGTAGGAGGAAAGCTGTCGCAGCCACTATCGACCATACGCTCCCCCAAACAGCCTTGTTAGTGAACCCCAACGTAGGTCAGCCTTTAGGTCATGCTTATGTGCATCATATTGAGACCTAGTGGGGCACACTTAGTCCTTTGTATGAGACTCACCTCTAAAGCATCCCTACGTGCTAAATGTTGCATCTTTGAGGATAACGTGGTCATTTGACGGACTAATTTGAAAAAAAATATGTGTTAGAAGTAAAGTGTGTGGGTAATTAAAAAATAGAGAGAGAAAAAACAAAAACAAAAAAAAAGAGTTTTGTAGTTTTAGAGTTTTTTTATGGCTTTTATTTTTCACAATTCCAAAATTTCAAAGGACTTTTTTTTACCTTTCGCACTCATTTTCTCAAAAACATCAAAAAGATTTTTCTTTGTCTCGTTTAGCATGCATTCACAATTCGAAAACTTCAAAAACGATTTTTTTTTCATTCATAGGATGTGTTTATAAAAGAAAATGCAAAAAAAAAGAGGTGTTTGAAATCTTTTACATTTCGTATAACAAAAATACCAAAAAAAAAAATTCTTTCATAGTTGTTGATGTCATTTTTCTGTGAAGTATCAAAATGAAAACTCAAAAGATTTTATTAACATGGTTCATCGTCTGTCTTTGGTCGTATCTCTTAAGTCAGGGTCTAGCCTGTTATTTAATTATTAATTGACCAATCTGGACGAACTATGCGTACCTGATTCCCGTCCCTTGAGGCGGGATACGTAGGCAACCCTCGGTGGGTCCGGTAATTTTAATTTTTATTTTTTGGCCTTTGTCTTAGTCTTAGCCTGGGTTTTCCTTCTCGTAATCTAGTGTTGTCAATTAATTCTTGCCAAGTAGGCTGATTTCATTCGGCGGTACTGTTCGATGAATTTGAGTTATATGTCGGTCTGTCCCTCTATGTCACACGATATTTTTTCTAAGATAAAATCCCGAGGGTCGAGAATTCCTTGTCTTGTTTTGAATTTTTGAGTTGTAAGTTTGGCTTGTTATTACAGGATGAAGCCTATAGGGTCTAGAGTCTTGATGGTTTTCAAAGTGCCCAAAAAGTTAATAAAGTGGTGGAGCACGTTCAACTACGCTGACCAACAAGAGCTATTTAAGATATTAGGTGATCTTACGGAACTTCTGCATGTCCCACCCCGTCCAGACCTAATAGATGTTGTGCTGACCTTTTGGGATCCTAGTAATTTGGTGTTTAGGTTCGGAAAGTGTGAAATGACGCCTACGTTGGCAGAATTATCTGGTCTGCTTCATTTGCCTTATATTGACAAAAGTATGATCCGATCTCGGAATCACTCGGGCAATAGGTTTCTACAAGGGTGTGATTTGAAGAGTAATAACGGATATTTGGGTTGTCTGAATCAATCATGGATTTCTTTAGACTTTCTATTCGCTAGATTTGGGTCCTCGGAAGGTTTTGATTACTTTTGGGATGAATTTCATATGACTAAGGAGAAGTGGGAGAGAAAGCGTCTTGAAGTCTTCACCCTCGCTTTGTTAGGTATTTTAGTGTTTCCACTAGAAGAAAGACGTATTAATACGCGTTTGCAATCTATGGTGATAGCTCTATTTCATAAAGATCAAAATGACAAGGGCACTAATCAAAAGGGCAAGGTCATTAATCAAAAGGGCAGGTTCACTCTCATACCCATGGTCTTAGCATAAATATATAAGGCTTTAACCGAAGTGAAGGAGGGGATGAGATTTTTTTAGGGCAGTAACTTGATATTGCAGTTATGGATGATGGAGCATTTACATGCGCCTTCTTTAGTTAGACTAGACGTGGTTGATCGTTGTATTCCCAATCGAGTAAAAGCCATGGGCTTCAGGTTATATTTGGATAAATTCTCGCTACCCGTGGGAGTCGACGCTTGGATTGAATTTCTTGAGTCAAGATCCGGGGATAACATTTTGTGGACTTATCTGTGGCTTCGACCAAAGATAATCTTGTTGGGTTGTCAGACGCAGCTCCTTTTAGTTATGTTAGGGCTCAATTGCACTATACCATACAGTCCTTCTAGGGTAATGCGCCAGTTAGGTAGGCTGCAGGACGTGCCACCAGCAGTGGATCTTCTGAAGGATGTTGAGTACTTTAAGGACCAAGCCTTAGGTGAGAGAAAGTACGAGCAGTTTTGGAAGCATGCAACAAAGCTAGGTGTGGACACTCAAAGAAAGTTTGGATAATCCAGGGTACACTCAGGGATATAGGGTCTAGCTTCAATCTATCCCTCGGGGTATCAATCAACCCTTACCAGCACAGCTTAGAGGGAGAATACAGGAAGAATGCATAGTTGACGACCATCAGGATGAAAGTGCGGGGTCCAAAGTGGAGATATTGAGAGTTCAGTTAGCAGATTTGTTCAAGATTGTAGAAAGGTAGCAGAATAATCTTTCTAATTGCACTCCTCATGAGGCAGGAATACGGGCCCGAAGCTTCTTCCCCAATATTAGGGTGTCTTTGCAGAACATGCTACAAAGTTTGAATGGGAGAAAGAGAACTTCACAGGGAGGTCCATCTCAGCCAGGGTCATCACACAGAGCACCAGTCTGAAAGAGCATTTCTTATCTTTATTCAATTTGAGTCTTTTATGTTTCTGTCATTGTAGGGTGGCGTCAGTTTTAAGTCGGAGTCAAGTTGTTTTTGGTATTAGGGTCTTTATCAGTAATTTCACGTATGTCGTCTTAGGGGTCTAGAATGTTATTTTGTATTTGTTGTTTAGTTTTTAAAGTGGTCGTAAATTTGTTGCATGTTTTGTTTCTTTCTTTCATCAAAATGTTATGAGGTTACGTCTTTCTTTTGTTTGTTTGTTTTCGTTTTCGCAAAAAAAAAAGAAAAAAAAAGAAAAAAAAAACTTCAATTATGTGATGTTTATGCATATGCTGCCCGAACTATGCAAGATTTGATTCATGTACAACATGATATGTAGGCAACCTACTTTTGGGTTCGATCTAATCATTTTGTTTCGTTGTTTTTCATTATTTTTCCTCTTTTAAAGAAAAAAAAACAAAAACCATAAAGAATGATAAAATGAAGGTAAATAGCGAGAGAAGAAAAGAAAGAAAGGATGATGAGACAATAAAGGGAAAGAACAGAGATTGATACGAAAAAAAATGTGTAGATAAAAATTGGGATGATGTTGAAATGACCTCGCTACCCTCAAAAGTTGATAGAAATGAACATGAATTTAGGACAATTTTACCAATGTTATTCCCATGCTTGTTGTGTGCCTTAATCCTAACGGATGTCGTCTTTGATGAGCATGTTCTTTCAGATAATAGTGGTAGGTTTGCAGCACTCTGGCTAGTCACCCATACTTCACTAGATCCAAAGCAAAGCTCGTCATGGCTAGCAGGGTGATTGAAAATTCGCTCATTGACCCGGATCAAGATCACAAGGAAGAAAGTTCAGAACACAATGATGAGGTAGTAAGGCTCAGGCAACAATTGATAGATTTGCACCGAGCATGGGCCATTGGAATATCTCCTCCTCCGCTCCCTGAAGGTCTTGGGAATATCTCTAATTGCCCACCACTCTCTCAGGCTCAATTCTCTACTCCTACTGAGTCACCTAAGCACGCGCCAGGATTCACTCCGCGACATTATTATCCTGGCAATTCAGGTGTGCCCTTGGCAGCTCCCCAATCAAGACCCGCTGCTCAGCCGGCGCTACCGATCACACCGGTATTCGTGGCTCCACCACCACCTGAAGCTCCTATATATGTTGTGCGTCCGACAATGAGGCTTCCTCGGTCTGTCAGTGAGCCAGTATTGAAGGTTCCAGATAGTCAGTATTATGCCCCGGAGCCTACTTTGAGAATGAATGAACTGTATGGGTACACTCATCCACCTGCATTTCCATTTGATACGGAGAAACCTGTCGCAACAGAGGAATAGGAATTCATAGCGCGGAAGTTGAAAAGTTTAGAACACTCATCCACCTGCATTTCCATTGAACTGATGTTTGTTCCCAGACATCAACCTTCCCCTCGGTTTTAAAATGCTCAAGTTAGAGAAGTAGGCAGGGCACGGTGATCCCATGGCATACTTGAAATGTTATTGCAACCAATTGAGGGCGGCAGGAGGAAGGGAAGAACTGCTCATGGCTTTCTTTGGCGAGAGTCTTTCTGATCTGGCTTCAGAATGGTTTATCGATCAAGATATCGACAAGTGGAACAGCTGGGATGACTTAGCTTTTGAGTTTGTGCAACATTTTTGGTATAACATCGACCTGATTCCGGATGAAAAATCCGTGGTCAACATGAAGAAGAAAAGCACTGAAGGTTTTAGGGAATACACGATAAGGTGGCGTGAACAGGCCGCTAGGGTAAAGCCTCTAATGAAAGAAAGTAAGTTGGTAGAGGTTTTCATTCAGGAATAGGATAAGGCCTATTTTCAACATTTACTTCCTGCAATGGGAAAGTCTTTTATTGAAGTCATCAAAATAGGGGAGATGATAGAGGACGAAATCAAGATCGGCCGAATAGTGAGTTTTGCCGCATTGAAAGCCACCACACAAGCAATTCAAGGTGGATCTGGCGTATTCGGAGGTAAAAAGATGAAAAAGGACGTGGCGACTGTCTTAGCTGGAACCCATTCCTATCCCAAAAGACCACCTCGCCCCTATCCCCAATCCCAAGCCCAAGTCTACGCCAAAGCTTCATATATTCCTCCCCACCATTACTACCCTCCACAAAATCCTTTATATTTCATTCCACCACCCCCGTACCCAGTATATAGTGCGCAGCCATATTCCCAAACCCCTTCTCACCCGCAATGGCTCATGCATGCTCCACAAAATTGCCCATCCGCTCCACCGAATTACCAAAATCCCTCCAGACCCAATTTTCAACCTAGGCCTAAGTATAAGAAAGAGAAGGCGGTCAAAAATCAATTCACACCTCTTGGGGAGTCATATGTTAGCCTGTTTGATAGGTTGAGAAAGTTGAAGGTCTTAATCCCAATTCAAGGAAGGTTTTCAAATCCACCGACGAGGAATCTCGATTATTCTTTAAGGTGTGCGTACTGTTCTGACATGCCAGACCATGATATTGAGAAATGCTGGCATTTAAAGAGAGCTGTCTAAGATTTAATTGACACAAATCAGATGTTGGTCCAGGCCCCGGAGGGTCCAAACATTAACCAGAATCCACTGCCAACCCATGCTGAAACCAATATGGTAGAATTGATATATGATGGGAAAGAGTCTTCAAGGTGTTATAAGCCTATTGTCAAGATACAGACCATTGAGGAGAAATCGGTGAATGTAGCAGAGTCTTTGAAAGCAATGTCATTGAACCAGGAAGGAATGAGAGAAGATAAAGCCCAAGAAAGTACAAGGAAACCCCTGATCACAGTACAAGGTGCCAGAAGGTTTATTGATTTAAATCAGGATAAACCTAAGTTGACAGTGGTAGGAGCTCTGAGTCAGCCCATCTTGACGGTGAAAGGAGCACTGGCAGCGCCTATTGTTCTAAAACCGATGACCCAACCTCCAATAGTTGATACGAAAAGGGTTCCCTAGAATTATGGGCGGACTGTGATGACCTATCACGAGAAGGAAGTAGTGGAAGATGTAGATGAGGTAGGGGTATGACTCGTTCAGGAAGATGCTTTGTGCCTGAAAGTTTAAGAAAGTCCAAGCCAATGGTGAGTGGACCGTCATCTATCAAAAAGCCTATCACCGAAGAAGAAGCCGAAGAATTTTTAAAAAAGATAAAATTGCCAGAGTATTCAATAATAGACCAGTTGAAGAAAACCCCTGCTCAAATTTCCCTCTTATCTTTGTTGTTGCACTCCAAGGAGCATCGTGATATTTTACTGAAGGTATTAAATGAAGCATATGTTCCTAGGGAGATTACAGTAAATCAGCTTGAGAAAATGGTTGGAAAAATCGTTGAGGTCAATTGGATCAGCTTTTCTGACGATGAATTGCCTGTTGAAGGTACAGGGCATAACCGGGGTTACATTACAGTGAAGTGCGAAGAGTTCTACGTCACTCATGTCATGATTGACGGAGGTTCAGGTACAAATATCTGCCCTATTTTTACTTTGCACAAGTTGAATATTGGTGCTGAGAGGATCAGGCCCAACAATGTATGTGTCAGGGCTTTCGATGGTGCAAAATCAAACTCCATTGGCGAAATAGAACTAATGTTGACCATAGGGCCTGTTGAGTTCGCCATAGAGTTTCAAGTATTGAATATAGACTCCTCTTACAATCTGTTGTTAGGAAGGCCGTGGATCCACAAGGCCAAGGCGGTTGCATCTACACTGCACCAAATGATTAAGTTTGAGAATGACAGGCAAGAAGTGGTTATTCACGGTGAAGGAGATTTTTCCGCCGGCGAAGATTCTCCCTTGTCTCTTATTGAAGCAAATAACGTAGAGGAGACATTCGTCTATCAAATTTTTTATACAGTACCAGTGAATCGTATCCTTGAATGACAGGTTATACCGGGATCGTAATTGTCTTCCGCTTCTATCATGATGGTGAGTGAACTTTGGAAATATGGATTTGAGCCAGGAAAGGGTTTGGGAGCGTCTCTGCACGGTATAGTTCGTCCCATATATTCGAGTGAGAATGTGGGCACGTTTGGTCTGGGATTTGAGCCTACGGCTGAAGATCTACAGAAAGCCAAGGGAAGCAAAAAGGAAACATGGTCACTCCCTCGCCCAATGCCACTACTCAGTGAATCATTTGTTAAGAGCGGTGTCACGAACCATGTGGAATTTGAAGTTGAATTGGTTGATGACTGCCAGAACCTTTTTATTAAAGTTGATATGGTCAAAGCAGGAGAAGGTACCAGTATGGCAGACATGCAATTCATAGGTCCAGCTGTCTGGCTCAATAATTGGCAAGTCACTCCTCTCCCCATTAGGAAGGAGTTTTTCTAGTTTATTTTGTTTTTTTTCTGTTTATCCGAGTTATTTCAGGGTTGTAATTTGGATTTTAGTTTGTTTATGTTATGTTGGCATCTATGTTTAAACCCTTCTATCTTTTTATTTAATGAAATGCAATGTCCCTTTTGATTCGTGTCTAATATATATATATATATATATATTTATATATAGATCTCTTTATGTTGATTCTAATGACATGACATGCATGCGGAATTTTCAGCCTGATCTTAAAATCCAAACTAATCAAGATGTAATGAAGCAGGATGGGGAATATGATGAAGAAGAAGCACTAGAAGAAATAAGCAAAGAGTTGGAACAGTTTGAAGACAAACCAAATCCTAATTTAAATGAGACTGAGCCAATAAATCTAGGGGATCAAGAAGATGTTAGGGAAACTAAAATCAGTGTACATGCTTTGCCACAGCTAAAAGATGGAATGATTCAAGCATTAATTGATTATAAGGATGTTTTGCATGGTATTATGATGATGTGCCTGGTTTAAGCGCTGAATTAGTGACTCACAAATTGCTAACTGATCCCGCGTTCCCTCCTGTCAAATAGAAGTTGAGGAAGTTTAAAACTGATGTAAGTATTAAAATCAAAGAGGAAATCATGAAACAACTTGAAGTTCACCGTATATGAGGCCAGGTATACTCTTCTTGAAAGGACGTTTTGTGCCCTAACTTGGGTAGCATAGAAGTTGAAGCACTACCTCTCATCCTATACTACTTATCTCATCTCCCGCATGGATCCTTTGAAGTATATCTTTCAGAAGCCTATGCCGACAGGTCGATTGGCAAAGTGACAAATATTGCTTACCAAGTTCGATATTGTATATATGACTCGAACCGCCATGAAATCCCAAGCCTTGACAGATCATCTTGCTGAGAATCCCATCGATGAAGAGTACGAGCCGTTAAAGACATATTTTCCTGACGAAGAAGTGTCGTGTGTCGATGAAGTCGTTATAGATGCTGATCCAGTTTAGAGGTTATTCTTCGATGGAGCTATCAATATGAAAGGAGTCAGAATAGGTGCGGTTCTTATCTCTGGATCGGGACAACATTTCCCGGTAACAGCACAACTTCGATTCTACTGTACTAACAATATGGCAGAGTATGAAGCCTGCATCCTTGGTTTGAAGTTAGCTGTTGATATGGGAGTCCAAGAATTTTTGGTGTTGGGAGATTCGAATTTGCTCGTCCATCAAATTCAAGGCGATTGGGAGACGCGAGATTTGAAACTCATCCCGTATCGACAATTCTTGCAGGAGCTATGTCGATGATTTGTGTTAGTAAAATTTAGGCATATTCCAAGGATTCATAATGAAATTGCTGATGTTTTAGCCACTCTGTCTTTAATGCTCCAACATCCTGACAAAGCCTATATCGATCCAGTGTATATACAGAGTCGTGATCAACATGCTTACTGTAATGCGGCTGAAGAAGAGCTCGATGGAGAACCTTGGTTTTTGGATATCAAGCGGTACATTCAGTTAGGAGAATACCCAGCATATTCCACCAATGATCAAAAGAGGACTATTAGGCGTTTGGCTAGTGGATTTTTCTTAAGTGGGGGAATCTTGTATAAAAGGACCCCAGATCTGGGACTTTTAAGGTGTGTAGATGCAAAAGAAGCCTCGAAAATCATGGTTGAAATACACTCTGGAGTATGCGGGTCGCATATGAACGGTCATGTCTTGTGAAAGAAGATTCTTCGAGCAGGTTATTACTGGCTTACTATGGAGAGAGATTCTATTCAATTTGTTCGAAAGTGTCATCAATGTCAGGTGCACAGCGATCTGATACGTTCTCCTCCTGTTGAGTTGCATGCAATGGCCGCTCCATGGCTGTTCGTGGCTTGGGGAATGGATGTGATTGGACCGATTGAGCCGAAGGCATCAAATAGATATAGATTCATTTTGGTAGCCATTGACTACTTCACAAAGTGGGTGGAAGCAGTAACTTTCAAGTCAGTAACAAAGAAGGCTGTGGTAGATTTTATTCATGCCAACATCATTTGTAGATTTGGAATTCCTAAGATGATCATTACAGACAATGCTGTCAATCTCAATAGTCATTTGATGCAAGAAGTGTGTCAACAGTTTAAGATCGCACATCGAAATTCTACTCCATATTGCCCAAAGGCCAATGGTGTTGTAGAAGCCACCAGTAAGAATATAAAAAAGATACTGCGAAAAATAGTACAAGGGTCTAGACAGTGGCATGAAAAGTTGTCGTTTGCATTGCTAGGTTATCGCACCACTGTTCGCACTTCAACAGGGGCAACTCCATATTTATTGGTGTATGGGACAGAAGAAGTCATCCCTGTAGAAGTTGGAATTCCCTCTCTTCAAGTCATTGTAGAAGCAGAGATTAATGATGACGAATGGGTCAAAACCCGGCTGGAACATTTGAGTTTGATTGAGGAAAAAAGGCTAACGTCTGTGTGTCATGGCCAGTTGTATCAGAGGAGGATGGCTCGAGCGTATAACAAAAAGGTCCGTCCCAGGAATTTTGAGGTTGGTCAGTTGGTATTGAAACGTACTCTTCCTCACCAGGTTAAAGTGAAAGGCAAGTTCTCCCCTAATTGGCAAGGTCCCTTCGTTGTGAAGAAAGTGTTGCCCAATGGAGCCATATATTTGACAGATATTGAAGGCAAAATGGCAGAAATGGCTATCAATGCTGATGCGGTCAAAAGATATTATGTATGATATTTTGTCCTTTGTTGATTTTATTGCATGTTTAGTACTTGCATTTTTTAATATTGATATGATGAAGGCATTTTATTCTTCTATCCAAACATTGTGTCATCCTTTGTTACCCGTTTGAGCTTCGTTTTATTTTTCTTTCATATCCCTCTTTTCGAATCAAAATAGAGTCAAAGATAAATGTCAAGAAAATAAGAATAAAAGAAAGAGTTCGAAAATAAAAGAAAAAAATCAAATCAAAACAAAGAACAAGCTGATGGAACTACGTGCGACCTGATTCTCCTCTCTTGGGAGTGAGATACGTAGGCTGCCCTATTTCGGGCTCGATCCAACCAAATAAAGATTTTAGAGTCACCCAGTCAATTAAAACTCGGGCATGAGTTAATGTGTTATTTAAGTCGATTCCAAAAGTTGTAAGTCCCACCCCACTTCAAGTGTCGTTTGAACCTCTTGCCATCTTTTTCTAACCTTATCCAAAAGCCAAGTTACAACCACAAAGTCCTTCAGATTATTTTTTGATAATGTTAAGGCTAAGCATGCAATGGATATGATGATACATTATGAGGTACCACTTGTCTCCCTCAGCATAAGAAATCAGGAATGAAATACAAAATGAGAGAGTCTTATTGGTGAAAACCCCCGTGGGCATCACAAGGCAATGGTGAGTTGAGAGAAATAAAAATGAGAGAGTCTTATTGGTGAAAACCCTCGCAGGCACCATAAGGCGATGGTGAGTGGAGAGAAATAAAAATGAGAGAGTCTTATTGGTGAAAACCCTCACGGGCACCGTAAGGCGATGGCGAGTTCAAGAGGAAAGTGAAAAGTGAAAAGAAAGAGATTTGTTGGAGAAAGTCTTTTAAGATGTCGTCAATTGAATGTGATGTATGAGTCCCATGGATTTGAAGAAGTGGCTCAGCGGCAAAGGCACGAACTCAACAACAAATGGGGAGTTTGAATAGGAAGATCAGGCAGCTTAATCCAAAATGTGTGTCATACTCATTGGAGTTGGTTGTCGTATTCAGATAAGTTTTCTTTTTGATTATGGGACATTGCCCTTTTCTTTCATTTACATATTCATGCTTTTTGTCTTTTTATGTCATTTATCAAAATAAAAGTCACCATTATTTCTTTACATTTTAAGTCAAGTCTGTGTCAAAACAAGCGAGAAAGGATTTCAAAATTTACTACCAGTCGTTCCAATTATATGAGGAAAAGCCAAGGACCAGCACATGAAAGAAATATGATCGTAATTCAATGCGAAGCAAAGGAAGTCTATCAACCGATAGGCTGTTGGATTCGTGGAAACATTCAGATTTGGGAAAAGGGTGCACCTCAAAGGCATGGTAAAATGGAAACTCATTGTTCGAGTCAGAACTCATTTCCCTCAATCTGGATCCAGGTCAATGATGCGGCAAGACAGGGCAAGTGTCAGCGATTTGGAAAAAAGATGAAAGGAACGAGTGTTGAGGCAGATACCTCAGAAGCCAAGAGCTCCAAGCCACCACTAAGTTTTTAACTGACAAATTTTCTTTGTTGAAATAGGGGCAAATTTGCTTCACTTAATTCAGCTACCATTGGAAATGCACATCCGTTGGATTCTACTCTATGCCCAGGACCCTCCTGAGAAATGGAATTTTACTTTCTGTTCAGGACCCTCCTGAAAAATGGGAATTTTACTTTCTGTTCAGGACTCTCCTGAAAAATGGGAATTTACCTTATGTTCAGGACCCTTCTGAAAAGTGGGATTCTACTTTATGTTCAAGACCCTCCTGGAAAATGGGATGTTACCTTATGTTCAGGACCCTCCTGAAAAATGGAATTCTACTTTATGCCCAGAACCCTCCTGAAAAATGAGAATTTACTTTATGTTCAGGACCCTCCTGAAAAATGGGATTTTACTTTATGTTCAGGACCCTCCTGGAAAATGGGATGTCACCGTATGTTCAGGACCCTCCTGAAAAATGGAATTCTACTTTCTGTTCAGGACCCTCCTGAAAAATAGGATTTTACTTTCTATTCAGGACCCTCCTGAAAAATGGGAATTTACTTTATGTTCAGGACCCTCCTGAAAAATGGGATTTCACTTTATGTTTAGGACCCTCCTGGAAAATGGGATGTTACCTTCAGTTCAGGACCCTCCTGAAAAATGGAATTTTACTTTATGTTCAGGACCCTCCTGGAAAATGGGATGTTACCTTATGTTCAGGACCCTCCTGAAAAATGGGATTTTACTTTATGTTCAGGACCCTCCTGAAAATGGGATTTTTACTTTCTGTTCGGGTCCCTCCTGAAAAATGGGACCACGCTTTCAAAAATGAAATACTGCCTTATGATAATCTTTGGGTGGGATAGTTTTAGTTCTAGTTTTGATTTTGATAAATTTTCGTTCTAGTTTTGATTTTGGTTTCAGGAGATCGCCTGAAGAATAGGGTGATAAAATTGAAAGATGATGAAACCGAAAGTCAGGATCCCTCCTGAAGAGCAGGGCAAATAAGTTGAAAGTCAACAGATTGAAAAATAGCAAGTCAGGAGCCCACCTGGAGAACAGGTTAAAGAAATTGAAAGTAGTCAACAAGTTGAAGAAATTGCAAGTCAAGAGCCCGCCTGAAGAATAGGGTGATGAAACTCAAGTCAAGACTTCAAAAGAAGCTGCATAGATAGGTCTTTGTAAATTCATTTATGTTTTAACTTGTAATTTTTATTTTTGATGTAATGACAGAGCCGCGGATTGGACCTCGACAGGGCCTCACTCGACTATCTAACTCGATATAGTCTCTTTTTTTCCAGTCCTTGGGGATACCTGTGACTTGATTCCCTCATAACTAAGGATGAGTATGATGTCCAAAGTCAAGACTTGGTTTCCCTCCTTCCTTCTGTTTCATTCTTGTTGAATAATGGTCGGGATAAATTTTGTCTCGTTGTCTACTTCTCTGTCTTAAAATACTTCGTATTTACATTCAAAGGGGGCATGATGTAGACACCTAATTTTGTCCCTCCCCGATATCACTTCTACTTATTTTTACCTTATCCTACCATGTGCCCTCGACCATGTAATTATCCCTCCACAAAATGACAAAAATAACAAACCCCTAGCTAATTTTATCTTATCCTAACAACCTACCTAATCAAAATAAACCACATCACACCCTACCCCTACCCCCACCTACCCTACCCCACTACCACACGCCATATATACTTACACAATATAATATACATCTGGCAGGAAATTTCCACAGGACACTCACTGATGGACCCCATCTTTTCCTTTTGTGTTTTTTTCTCTTTTCTGAATACATATTTACACGGATCATCTTTACATTAGGGAGTCCATTCTTTCTTCATAGCTAAGGAACAAACACACTAGACACTGATACTTATACAAACGCCATTAACCCCCGAAAAAAACTCTCTCTCAATATCGACACACACAGTCTCACCCAAAATCACACATATACACATAAGGAGCAAAATGACGTGAGAGACTCCGAGAGAGAAGAAATCGTTTGGAGATCGAGTTATCCCGGCCACTCTTCATCGAAAATAACTTCACCAGCTCTGGTTTAACTCTGAAACCGGTTGGAAACCCAATTTAAACCATATCCCTGGCCGAGAACCAAGATCGAACAATGAAATCCATCTGAAATCTGTCTGAACTGGTTGATTTTGGCTGGTTTGGTTCAGATTTTGGACTGTTTGGGTTAACTTTGGTTCGTTCAGGTTAGTTTCGGTGTGTTTGGGTTAGATTTTGGTCTGTTCGGGTCAGTTTCGTCTGTTAGGATCGATCCTGGTAAGTTTTGAATTAACTCCGGTGGAAAAATCGTAGGCAGATCTCGTCTGTTTCGCATTGCAGGGCGTGTATTGAATACTTTCAGTCGCTTTGCGAATTGGTTATTTGAATCGGACTTCGGGTTTCAATTTCCCAAATACTGAGCTGGACAGATTTGTCGTTGGGGCTTAAGTCGAGGTTGTCGGAGGCGGGTTTTCTTTATCTCGTTGAATAATATTGGTCAAAAAGCGGTTTAAGGTCCATTCCTCAACTCTATATTCTTGTTATTGTCTCAAATGTGTTTAATTGTTGTGATTATGTGTGATGTGATCGTAGTTGGTGAGTTTTGTTGACGTTATGATGTCATGATTTTGTGCTTCACGGTGTGTTTTCGATGATACATGGAATGAATAGGAGTAGTAGTTGGTGTAATTGATGAAAAATGAAAGCCAACGTGGGTGGTTGGAATTGACATTGATAAAAGCAATCATTAATTTATTTTGATTCATTAAATGTAGTTGAAATGAATAGGCGAATGTAGTTTGGGTAAGCAAAGTTTAGGACTCGTTGTTTTTTTTTGTTGAATATTTGAGATTTTGTTAAATAGTTTGATTTTCTCGCACTAAAGTGTATTCATTTGGCCGGGGAATGCCCCGAGGTATTTGTGTTTATTCGCCGGGGAATGCCCCGAAGTATTTTGTACCCGGAGGACGTTCGTGACGAAGGCCCGAGGCAGCGGGTTGGATTTTTGTTTAGGACTAGCTTAGAATAGAATAGGTTTTACCTTTTCGTATGTTTTTATTTTTGGACTGTATAATTGGACTGAACATTATTATTTTGGTTTTGGATTGTTGTTTGACGTGTTTGTTGCTTGTTTATGTGGTTTATACATTCTTAGTGTCAAAGTTAGCCGATACGTTCCACCAAGCGACCGTGGTCGAACACGGGATCGAGGGGTGCCTAACACCTTCCCCTCGGTCAACAAAATTCCTTAGCCGGAATCTCTGTTCGCAAACCAGTCTTAAAGAGTCAAATTGTTTTGAAAAGGATTTTTCAAAGGTGACTTGGCACACCAGATTATGCCAAGTGGCGACTCTGAATAAAAAAAATATAAATAATCCTTTTTCGAAACAAATTTTTATTTTTCGTCACTTAGATAATAAAAATCCTTTCGAACTTAAAAATTAATCTTTTGGAGTATGAAAAAAGGGTGTGACAGTAATTACTATAGGTAAAATAAAATGATTATAGAGAGATATAAAAATCTATTTCAAATTTTACTTTGGTATAATAAGACTATACTTGTATCACGATCCAAGTCGAGGTCCTGGCTGTAATGGGCATCCCGAGTCATGAAGGCTCAAGAGATCCCATAACATGCTATCATGAAGATAATTCTTATGTAATAAATGTGTGGAAGATAAAACTAAAATACAAGTTGATCTGATGGTCAAAATATGTCAATGAAGTTATGACAATACAATACTCAAATCCCGTCTATGAAACCTCTACTGAAAACTAATTGTCTAGATCTGGACAAGGCCCTTGGCTGGACCATAAACTGAAAGAATCCAAATATGAATAAATTATCTTCCGAAAGATGGATGTCTCACCAACTCTATCATATCCCAAATACTCCTCTGATATGATGGACCATGGAACTATACCGTAGAACAAGTATTATAAGGGTCAATACTTGAAAAGTACTAATATGTAGACTAATGAAAAATAACATATATTTTATGTAAAATAAGTGAAAACAATTGTGAAAACAATTTATTATAATATATATAGATATATAGAAACACATGGGCATAATTCAAAAGTTTCAAAATACTCTTGGCAGTCATAGACTCAACTCTTTACTTTAGTTCTGAGCTAGATGGTACACCCTACGACTTACAACCCACGGTCGGTCAAGCCCCCAATCCAAGTTTGTCGCAAGGATTGGAGTATCATGAAAGAGTATTCCCAACTTACCGACATTTCATGTTATCCCACTTATCGAATAAAATATAATAAAACCCGTATCGACAAAACACAATTTTGGGCTATGAGTTTTCTAAACTCGTGTCTTCTTAGGGTAACCATCTATCTCTCTTAGAGCTCATTTTTAGCCTTTTAAAACATGCATCTTATTTAAGACATTCTTTTCTTTCATGTTTAGGGCATTCCATAATAGGTATCGTCATACCTAGACTTACAAGTCATTCATATCTTACCCATATCATATCCATAGCCCATCTTATTCAAAAAAACATGTTAATGACCACCCAAAAGATTTAAAACATCACATGAAAGAGTTCTTATATTAAATATCATATGAACTTATGTAAAACACTCTCTTTTCAACACTTTAACATGTGGTGGTCAAATCTTACATAAAACACATGCAATTCTCTATTAAGAAATAATAACATTTATCATAATAATCACCTCTTTGTAAAACATGTAAAACAACCATGCATAATACACAAAGAGGCATTTAAAACTCAAGAATTATCCTTATTCGTAAAACAACCACAACATTAGTTATACATAAATCTCATGATAAAAAAAAGGATTATAATTCATTCTCTCAAATCTATTTCACAATGCATAACACATTAAGACAATGACTTTATCATGCAAGGGGAATTTCATGAATCTTGCTCTTAAATCACTTTTTGAAACTCATAACATATGTACACATAACTACAATTCAAGTTCATGGAAAAAAACCATGGTAATTTCATAATTTCATCAAACATGGGTTCATGATGCATGCTCTTCAAATGATTTCCAAAACCCCCTTACATATACATAATTATATGCCTTTAAAACTTCTTAAAACAATAAATTTACACCCATGAGATTTAGGATAGTCCCACATACCCTTTTTGATGAACAAGAATTCGAAATAGCTTGAAATCTAGTCTTGGAAGTATGAACCTTGGAAGAAACCCTAATATTTTTTTCTCTTGAGAGGAGACGATTATGAGCGTTTAAACCTGAGTAGTAATGGCTAATAACTCTTATTGGATGATTTAAGTCATAGGGGTTGGGTTTGAGGTAAGGAAAAAACTGAAATACTCCTAAAGAAACTGAATAAAAATTGCAGAAATTTTTAGCTGATGACTTAGGTGATAGCTTATCACCTAGTTGATGACTTATCAACTTAGTCATCACCCTCTAGCTAGACTTGGACACTTTCTAGTCAAGGATGATGACTTAGTTGATAGTCTATCACTTAGGTGGTGGCTTATCAACCTAGTCGTCACCTTTGCTAAGTGAATTAAGGTGTTTTTTGGTTAAGGCTGACGACTAGGGTGATTGCTCATTACCTAGTTGACAGCTTATCACTCAAGTCGTCAGCTTGTTGACAGACAGACACTTCAAAGTAAAATGAGCACAACTTTCTACTCCGATATTGGATTAAGGTGAATCGGATGCATTAAAAAGAAGACTCGAAGATCTTTCATTTGATATATGGTAGGAATCCTAACGGGTTATATTCTAGAAGTAATGGTCGTTGAAATTTGACCCAAGTAAGGATGTCCACTAAAACTCTATCGATAGAAAAGTTCCCAACTCGTCTTTGAGTTACGAGATTTTTATGATCTCACTCAACCTCCAAAGATGTTACCACACTTTAAATTTGATCGTCACACTTATATTGACATAGAATCATTGGGCTCGGGTCTATACACGTAGGGATGACGGTTCAAATTTTAGCCCGAAAATGTGGGGTGTTAACTTGTAAAGTTAAAAAATTGGATAATCCACGTACTAGGAAATGTAGAATAGCTTAGAAAAATAAGTATGTTAATTTGTTATCATGAACTTGACTTTCCTACAAGAACTATGGTTAAATTGGGGTCAAAATGCTATGGCCTTGCCCAATTTTTCTATAGACAAAAAGTTTGGAAGTTTCAAAAATTGGGAGAAGGTTATTTATGGCCAGAGCCAAAATTAAACATTTCAATTAGTTCTTTTTAGTCATTGAGATTTAAATTACTTAATACAAATATAGATTTGGATCAAAGTTGTTGAATTCAATCAAACTCATAAACAATATTTTATCTCCGCCCCGATTATTTCTATAATTTCATTTGAACTCTTAATTTCTTTTATTTTTTTTCCTCTTTGGAGTTGGTTCAGTCAACTAGCTTCTGCATACGTTAAATTTTAATAGTAGTATATAGCATTGAATTAGTGGTTAAGCAGTTAGTAATTTGCTCAAGCTAATTTTTATTTCAAAAAATTCAAATTAACTTAAATTAATACTTTCTTTTAAATATAATTAACTCGTTTAGAAGCCATTTAAAATTAAATTGAAAATAAATGTAAAAGAGAAGTCATACGATCCAATACGCTAGCATCGACGTTGGGCCAACTTTTTTCTGGGCTGCCCATGAGTTGCTTTCCGGTCATTGGCACTTTGCCTCTATTTTATGTAGGTCTTTACTTTATGTTCTTCAAGGTGTATGATTTCTCACGGGGTATAAAGTTATATTTTGGCAGTACAATATTTTATAAGTCATGTTCTACGGTCTGCGTTCATAAAGAGTTTTGTCCCTAAACATAAGTCCATTGCTAAACGAAAAATTAAAGATCAACTCATTTGAAGAAAAAAATAAAAATTAGCTCATTTGTAGGGCAAAAGTATCTCTTTTTGTGCATTCTAAACTTCCATTTGTCAGCACTACTTTTTTAGGTTAATAATAATTTTGGCCCCTCAATTATTGAAACTTTTTTATTTTAATCTCTTTGATATCTAACTAAACATGTTAAAATGAATTAATTGAATCGTGCACTTTTCATATCTTTAGTTTTCAACATTCACTAATGTATTTATAGTTCCACTACTTAATTATTCATGTGTTATGTTAAATATGTAGTGTTATTCCATATTTGACGCTAATATAATTAGATAGATTATCAAACACATTAGTATTTTCTGCATGAAGGAAATAGAAACACAAATTCTAATTAATAGGACGTTGAAAATACATAGTCATATCTCATAAAAGATCAAAAGTATATTTATATATTATTGAGGAATCAAAATTGGAGTTATCGTCTTCTGTTCATTATTTTTTTTATTTCATTAAGAATTTTCTCTATTTGCAGAGTATAGCCACGCAACACATGTTGTTCGTGTGCTTTCAACTCACATGAAAAGAAAAAATAGTGACAAAGTCCAATTCGAGTTTGATTGAAATCACGCAATTCATATTGTTGGAATGCTTCCTACTCACGAGAAAGGAAAGAACAGTGACAGAGCTTGATTCAAATTTTATTATTTGTAGTATGCTACTAATTTTTTCAACACGTGTGTTGCACGTTTATGTCATATTTCGTAGTAAATAAGATTATAAAATAAAATTTTTAGTTTTAATAAATTACTATATATAATAAGAGGGAGTTAACCTGCTGAAGCAGACACGAGGTCGACATGTCTACTCGTGTTTTCTGCTTCAATCGTAATTTTATTGTATCACCCCTAATTAATTATTATAAATTATTTATGTATTAGAAAATTAATAGTGTTTAATAAAAAATAATTTAAACATTTATGACATGTCCGTTTCAGCTACTTCAGCTGTAATTTGCTATATCATCCCCTAATTAATTATTATAAGTCATCAGACATTTTTGATTTGTTCATTTTTATGTTTTTTTTTCTATTTCGAATAGGATAAAATTTTCCTAGGAAAGTGGTAAGAACTCCGGTGGTAAGTTAAAAAATTATTGATATACCAACAAATGAGTGTTCATGGAGGAACTATGGTTAGAAGCCGATTAAGGGTCCAACATATCCTTGATAATTACAACGCACCATCAATCAGAACTGCTAACTTTAGTATATATCACGTACAATGAACGGATTAGACCAAAAATAAAAATTAATTTATGTTTCTTTAAATTCAGGACCTATTACAAGTGTATTCGTATTCCTGACTGTCCAGCAAAGAAACATGTGGAGAAGGCTATGGATGATCCTATAATGTTAATTGTGACTTATGGAAAGGAATATCGTCATACACAAGTCGCGAAACAAGAGAATAATTCTCTAATGGTAGATTTTGGGTCAGCATAAGGAAAGAAAAAGTGAATTCAAAGTTTTTTTAGGGTGGGGGGGGGGGGAGGGGGGAGGACAAGAAGAGATTATTTGAATGATAAGCATCGTCTAGTTTCAACTCATTCGAATAACCAAGAAAGTGAAAAATATTAAAGTTCTTAGGGAAGAGTTAGAAAAAAAAGGAGAGAAATTATTGTTGAAATAATTAAGAGGTTAGAAGCAGGGAAAGAGTTGCCTTTGTGGCATTGGACCTATTATGTAATTCTGAAAAGATTTTAGGGGTAGAAAGAGAAAAAAGAAGAAGAAAAATTTCACAGATTTTGACTCCTTTATTTTATACTCCCATGTGCAAAAGGTTTTCAGTAGGAGTTTGGATATGAATTTGACGGTAATCTAATAGAAAAAATATTTAAAAATTGAAATAATATTTGAATATATAAATAACTTTAATATTGTAGTTTCGCAGAGAGAAAATAAAGAGATTATTTGAATGATAAGAATCGTCTAGTTTCAACTCGTTTGAATAACCAAGAAAGTGAAAAAGATAAAAGTTCTTAGGAAAGAGTTAGAAAAGAATAGGGGGGAAATTGTAGTTGAAATAGTTAAGAGGTTAGAAGAAGCAAAGAGTTGCATTTGTGGCATTGACCTATTATATAATTCTGAAAAGATTTTAGAGGTAGAAAGAGAAAAGAAGAAGAAAAAAAGTTTCACAAATTTTGACTCCTCCATTTTATATGCCCATGTGCAAAAGGTTTTTAATAGGAGTTCGGGTATAAATTTGACGATACTATGTTAGAAAACATATTCAAAAATTGAAATGATATTTGAATATATAAATAACTTTAATATTGTAGTTTCACATAGAGAAAAGAAAAGGTAAAAAGCTTTTCTTATTCAATCATCGAAACTGAATATCAAAAGTTTATATTACTTTTTCTTCTTTTCAACACTTTCAAACAGATCATCTTACTACAACTATGTAGTATTATGTTGTTTTATTCCAAGAATCTAATCCTTATTTTCAACTAAATATGATATACTCGTGCAAGCACGGGCTCGACAAAAGAATCCGGAATAAAATTTTTTATTCAAATCTAATCAATAAATTTCATTAACGGGTTTTGACAACTTTCAATATCAATTAGTACTATAATATAAGTATCACAGATGAAAGTTTCAGTTATATACTAACTAGTTTATGGACACATATGGCGCATGATGTGTCATGCAATTTTTATAGTGAAGTCAAAATTTAAAGAGATTTATCATATATAGATGGAAATGTTATTAAATTTAAGGTAATTGCATTCATTTGATTGGAAAAAAAGTCTAATTATGATTTATGAGTATGTAAATGCAACACTTTTTCACTATACATTGATTTTTTTTCATTTGTGTGTTTTTCATTTTTCCTTCTTATTTTTGCTTGATAAAAATCTAAATACAAATACTATATCACCATAAAAGCAAGGAATAATTATATTGAAAAAACTTTATGTGAAAAATAAGGTACTCTGTATATAATGTTATGATTAACATCTTAAGAAGGATGTGTATGTTGTATTTTTTTCATATATATATTTTTTTTTGTATTTCTCCCCATTATACTTCTTTAGTTTAATTTTCTACAAATTTAGTTTATATTATATGTATTTGGACTCATATTAATCTTTTGTAACTTTTTTGACAATTTGCTAACTACTGAGCAAAGCTCAAGATTTTCTGTTTGTTGATTTAAAGGAATTAATTTTAAACACAAATCATTCTGAGTGATTTATAAAAACGGAGGACCACCTATTTTTAGTAAGAAGGCCAAATATTTCAAATCCTAATATTCAAAATATACGAAAAATACTTTTGGAAGATCTGCAGATAAACACCCCCCAAAAATTGCAAAAATAAAAATAAAAAAATAGATCTGAAAATTCAAATCTTAATATGATTTATATTTTGAAAATAAAGGGAAGATTTATAGGGTTTATGCAAGATTATTATATTAATTAAGAAATTCAAATCAATAAATCAAAGAAGGATTAAGGAAAAAAATTAACTGAATTTATTTATTTATTTTGGTTTTGCGGGTATGTATGAAAGGGAAATATGATGAGTTGTTGTTTTTTTTCATTTTTGAATATATAATTTATTAATTGAAAAAAAAATAATTTATAAAAATTTAAAGGAAAAATAACCAAGATTTTTTCGGTACCTGTACTGGAGGCGCTGACTAATTTGATTATGCGCTTGGTAGATCCCATTTGGAGGTAGCGCTCCAAGGATTTTTACATGCTAGGGCTCAAATCGAGACAACCTAGATATCCTTATTTTACAACTTGGCAACTTGATGAGTTGGTTTTCTTCCATTTTTGAACATATAATTAATAGTTGAGAAAATAATAATTTTAAAAAATTGAAAGAAAAAGCCTAGCTTTTTTTGGTACTTGTATTGGAGTTCGACGACTAATTTAGATTTGCGTTGGTTGGAGCTTATTGGGGATAGGGATGCTCCCTACCAATAATTTTTCATATCCAAGGCTCAGAATTGAGATAAAGTAACCAAGGTTGTTTCGGTACTTGCATTGAAGTCCATCGACTAATTCAAATTTGCGGCAGTTTACAGCTCATTTGGAATTTCCTACCAAAATTTTTCATATCCAAGGCTTAGAATCAGATTTTTACGACCCAACACTCTCAAACCTCCCAATAATAATAGTCTAATTTATTTTAATTTTCTTGTCTATTATAGTAATTAGTTATTAATACGCTTATAAAATGCAATTTTGAAATTTTATATAATTGTTATAAATAAAATTACTGAGAAGATTGTTTTTTGGAAAAAAAAATTGAAGTTTAAAAGTTCAGGAGATGTTCATATTTCATTAATTAAGAATTAATTTTTTTAAAAAATTATATAATATAATATTATAAATCTATTACTAGTTGTACATGCAAATCTTTAAACTCGAAAGCACATATCTTAAACCACTTAAATTTAAATTATTTTTTTAGTTCATAAAAACTTTTGATGTTCTGACTTCTCGTTGGGATTTTAAGAAAATACTAAATTAATTATGTCACCAACAAAATTATAAGTAGTAATATATTACTCTACTTTTTAGTTATTTGAAACGAATAAAGATTAGATAATTGGATAAGGTTGTTATGAGAATGTAATTATATAAAGAGTGAGTTATTATAATGATATTTATTACTGTAGGTAAAATAAAATGATTATAGAGAGATATAAAAATCTATTTCAAATTATACTTTGGTATAATAAGACTATACTTGTAAAGTTAGAAAATTGGCTAATCCACGTACTAGGAAATGTAGCTTAGCAAAATATGTTAATTTGTTATCATGAACTTGACTTTCCTACAAGAACTATGGTTAAATTAGGGTCAAAACGCTATGGCCTTGCCCAATTTTTCTACAGACAAAAAGTTTGGAAGTTTCAAAAAATTGGAAAAAGGTTATTTATGAGCAGAGCCAAAATTAAACGTCTTGAATTTTAACTAGTTTTTTTAAGACATTGAAATTTTAATTGCTAAAGATAAATATAGATTTGAATCAAAGTTGTTGAATTCGACCAAACTCGTATGTAATATTTTAGCTCCGCCCTGATTATTTCTATAATTTCATTTGAACACTTGATTTTTTTTTTTCCCCTCTTTGGAGTTATTCAGACAACTAGCTTTCTGCATACATCAAATTTTGATAGTCGTATATAGCATAGAATTAGTGATTAAACAGTTTGCAATTTGCTTAAGCTAATTTTCATTTCAAATAATTCAGATTAACTTAAATTAATACTTTATTTTAAATATAATTAACTCGTTTAGTTGTCCATATAAAAGTAAATTCAAAATAAATGTAAAAAAGAAGTCATACGATCCAATACGCTAGCATCGACGTTGGGCCAACTTTTTTCTGGGTTGCCCATATTTTGCTTTCTGGTCATTCGCACTTTGCCCCTATTTTATATAGGTCTTTACTTTATGTTCTTCAAGGTAAACGATTTCTCATAGGGTATAAAGTTATATTTTGGCAGCACAATATTTTATAAGTCATGTTCTACGGTCTGCGTTCATAAAGAGTTTTATCCCGCAAGATATAAGTCCATTGCGAAATGAAAAATTAAAGACCAACTCATTTGAAAAATAAATAAATAAAAAATAGCTCATTTGAAGGGCAAAAGTATCATTTTTTGTGCATTCTAAACTTCCATTTGTCAGCACTATTTTTTTTAGGTTAATAATATTTTGGCCCCTCAATTATTGAAACTTTTTTATGTTAATCTCTTTGATATCTAACTAAACATGTTAAAATGAATTAATTGAATTGTGTACTTTTCATATCTTTAGTTTTGAACATTCACTAATTTATTTATAGTTTCACTACTTAATTATTCATGGGTTATGTTTAATGTGTAGTGTTATTCCATATTTGACGCTAATATAATTAGATAGATTACCAAATACATAAGTATTACATAAAGGGAATAGAAACACAAATTCTAATTAATTGGACGTTGAATATACATAGTCATATATACTAAAAGATCAAAAGTAGATTTATATATTATTTAGGAATCAAAAATGAAGTTATCGTCTTCTGTTCATTATTTTTTTCATTTCATTAAGAATTTTCTTTATTTGCAGAGTATAGCCACACAACACACATTGTTTGTGTGCTTTCAGCTCGCATGAAAAGAAAAATAGTGACAAAGTCCAATTCGAGTTTGATTAAAATCACGCAATTCATATTTCTAGGATGCTTCCTACTCACGAGAAAAGAAAGAACAGTGACAGAGTTTAATTCAAATTTGATTTTTTGTAGTATACTACTATTTTATCAACACGTGTATTGCACGTGTATGTCATATTTCGTAGTAAATAATATTATAAAATTAAATTTTCAGTTTTAATAAATTACTATATATAATAAGAGGGAGTTAACCTGCTGAGTAGGCACGAGGTCGACATGTCTGCTTGTGGTATCTACTTCAGTTGCTTCAATTGTAATTTTACTGTATCACCCCTAATTAAATATTATAAATCATTTACGTATTAGAAAATTAATAATATTTAATAAAAAAAGTAATTTAAACATTTATGACATGTTTGCTTCAGCTACTTCAACCGTAATTTTACTATATCACCTCCTAATTAATTATTATAAGTCATCAGACATTTTTGATTTATTTATTTTTATGTTTTTTTTTTCAAACAAGAAATTTTTTCCTAGGAAAGTAATAAAAACTCTGGTGATAAGTTAAAAAATTATTGATATACCAACGATGAGTGTTCATGGAGGAAGTATGGTCAAAAGTCGATTAAGGGTTCAGTATACCCACGGTAATTACAACGCACCATCAATCAGAACCTCTTACTTTGGTATATATCACATACAATGAATGGATCAAACCAAATATAAAATTAATTTATATTTTATTTAATTCAAGACCTATTACAAGTGTACCAATATTCCTGGATGTACAACAAAGAAACATGCATATGGAGAGGGCTATAGATGATCCTATGATGTTAATTGTGATTTATGGAGAGGAATATCTTCATAACAATCCGTGATGCAAGAGAACAATTTTCAAATGGTGAATTTTGGGTCAAAAGTGAATTAAAAGTTGGGGGGGGGGGGGGGAGGAGAAGAAGTTATTTGAATGATAAGCATCGTCTAGTTTTAACTCATTCGAATAACCATGAAAGTGGAAAAGATAAAAGTTCTTAGAGAAGAGTTAGAAAAAAATATTAGGGAAATTGTAGTTGAAATAGTTACGAGGTTAGAATGAGCAAAGAGTTGCATTTTTTGCATTGGACCTATTATGTAATTGTGAAAGGATTTTAGGGTTGAAAGAGAAAAAAATTCACAAATTTTGATTCCTTTATTTTATACTCCTATGTGCAAAAAAATTTTAATAGGAGTTTGGATATGAATTTGACGATACTTTATTAGAAAAGGTATTTAAAAATTTAAATAATATTTGAATATATAAATAACTTTAATATTGTAGTTTTGCATAGAGAAAAAAAAAAGTTATTTGAATGATACGCATTATTTAGTTTCAACTCGTTCGAATAATCAAGAAAGTGAAAAGGATAAAAGCTCTTAGAAAATAGTTAGAAAAGAATGGGGGGGGGGGGGGGGGCAAAGAGTTGCATTTGTAGCATTAGACCTATTATGTAATTCTAAAAAGACTTTAGGGATTGAAAGAGAAAAAAGGAAGAAGAAAAGTTTCACAAATTTTGACTCCTTTATTTTATAATCCCATGTGCAAAAGATTTTTAATAGAAGTTTGGATATGAATTTAATGATACTCTATTAGAAAACATATTTAAAAAATTAAAATAATATTTGAATATATAAATAGCTTTAATATTATAGTTTTGCATAGAGAATAGAAAAGGTAAAAAGCTTTTCTTATTCAGTCATCGAAATTGAATATTAAAAGTTTATATTGCTTTTTATTCTTTTCAACACTTTCAAACCGATCATCTTACAACAACTATGTGTTAGAGATTTGACATGTAGTATTATGTTGTGTTATTTCAAGAGTCTAATCCTTATTTTTAACTAGATATGATATGCCCGTGCAAGCACGGGGCTCCAAAAAAGAGTCCAGAACAAAAAATTTTATTCAAATCCAATCAATGAATTTTATTAATGGGTTCTGACAACTTTCAATACCAATTAGTACTATAATATAAGCATCACAGATGAAAGTTTCAATTATATAGTAATTAGTTTATGGACATGTGTGTTGCACGAGTCCGCCAAACAAATTTTTATAGTGAAGTCAAAATTTTAAAAAGATTTATCATATATAGATGGAAATGTCAATAAATTTAAGGTAATTGCAATCATTTGATTAGAAAAAAGTCTAACTAAGATTTATGGGTATGTAAATGCGACACTTTATTATTTTTACTTGATAAAAATCTAAAATACAAATACTATATCACCATAAAAGCAAGAAATTATTACATTGAAATAACTTTATGTGAGAAATAAGATACTCTGTATATAATGTTATGATTAACGTCTTACGAAGGATGTGTATGTTGTATTTTTCTTATATGTTTTTTTTTTGTATTTCTCCCCGTTAAACCTCTTTAACTTATTTTTCTGCAAATTTAGTTTATATTATATGTATTTGGATTCATATTAATCTTTTGTAACTTTTTTGACAATTTGCTAACTACTAAGCAAAGCTCAAGATTTACAGTTTGTTGATTTAAAGAAATTAATTTTAATCCTAAATCATTCTAAATGATCTATAAGAACGGAGGGTCAATTATTTTTAGTAAGAGGGCCAAAAATTTCAAATCCTAATATTCTCAATATACGGAGAATACTTTTTGGAGATCTGCAGATAAACATCCCAAAAAATTTGTAAAAATAAAAATAAAAAAATAGATCTGAAAATTCAAAGCTTAATATGATTTATATTTTTGAAAAAAGGGAAGATTTATAGGATTTATGCAAGATTATTTTATTAATTAAGGAATTCAAATCAAGAAATCTAATAAGGATTAAGGGAAAAAATTAATTGAATTTATTTATTTATTTTGTTTTCGCGGGTATGTATGAAAGGGCAATATGATGAGTTGTTGTTTTTTTCATTTTTAATATATAATTTAATAATTGAAAAAAAAATTATAAATATTTAAAGGAAAAATAATCTTGGTATTTCGGTTCATGTATTGGAGTCGCCGACTAATTTGAATATGTGCTTGATAGAGCCCATTTGGAGGTAGCGCTCCAAGGATTTTTACATACTAGGGCTCAAATCGAGACAACCTAGATATTCTTATTTTGCCATTTGGCAACATGATGAATTAGTTTTCTTCCATTTCTGAGCATATAATTAATAGTTGAGGAAATAATAATTTTGAAAAGTTGAAAGAAAAAGCCTAGTTTTTTCGGTACTTGTATTAGAGTTCGTCGACTAATTTAGATTTGCGTTGGTTGGAGCTTATTGGGGATAGGACCGCTCCCTACCAAGAATTTTTCATATCCAAGGCTCAAAATCAAGATAAAGTAAGTTAGGTTGTTTCGGTGCCTGCATTGGAGTCCCCCGACTAATTCAAAATTACGATAGTTTAGAGCTCATTTGGAATTTTCTACCAAATTTTTTTTCATATCCATGATTCAAAATCGAGATAATCAAATTTTTACAATCTAACACTCTCAAACCTCTCAATAATAATAGTCTAATTGATTTGATTTTCTTGCCTATTATAGTAACTAGTTTTTTTTTGGTTAAATTATAGTAACTAGTTAGTAATACGCTTATAACACTGAATTTTGAAATTTTATAGAATTGTTATAAATAAAATTACTTAGAAGCTTGTTTTTTTGGGAAAAAAATATGAAGTTTAAAAGTTCTAGAGATGTTCATACTTCGTTAATCAAGAATTGAATTTTTTAAAAATATATATAATATTATAAATCTATTACTAGTTGTACATGCAAATATTTAAACTCGAAAGCACATATCTTAAACTGTTATGGAACATGGTAAATGTCCATGTGCCCAAATTAAGTTACTTGTGTCACTATTCTAAAAGACTCAATATCAAAGTCACCCATCACCTCTTTTCTTAGGATAAGATTCCATTTTTTACTTGGTTTTAAATATCCTATATTTTGTGTAGAAAAGGTGATGTTGTGAAAATCTTAATAGAGAAATTCTCCCTTGTTTCATAATTATACTTTGTTACATAAGTAATTTTAGATCACATTATCAACACGAGTCTCTACCATCCCGAGCAAATACAGATTATGAAGGTTAGTATTTATTTTTCTTAAATAATGTCAAATATTTCTAAACGAAAATTTGTTGCTCTAGATATATCGGGCAAAACTTACATGTCCTGGGCATTGAATGCCAAAATACATTTGGATGCGATGGGTCTGGCAGACACCATCAAAAACGAAAATCAGGCATCAAATCAAGACAGGGCTAAGACCATGATATTTCTCCGTCATCATCTTGACGATGATTTGAAAATGGAATACCTTACAATTAAGGATTCACTTAAATTGTGAAATATTTTAAAAGAATGATACGATCACCTAAAGATGGTCGTCCTTCCACAGGCACATTATGAGTGGACACATTTGAGGTTACAGGACTTTAAAAATATAACTGATTATAATTCTGCGATGTTTAGAACTAAATCGCTGTTCAATTTATGCGGAGAAGATATCACAAATCACGACATGTTAGAGAAAATATTCTCTACTTTTATTGCCTCGAGTATGCTCCAGAAGTAGCAGTACCGAGAAATGGGATTCAAGAAATATTCTGAATTGATTTCTCATCTTCTTGTTGCAGAACAACATAATGATCTTTTAATGAAAAATCATGAAAGTCGACCTCCTGGTACTACTCCATTTCCTGAAGTAAATGTTTCACATGTTTACCAAATCAGGCGTGAAAGAAGCCCTGACCCCAGTCGTGGTCGTGATCGTAGTCATGGTCGTGGAAGAGGTAGATATTTTAATCAGGGTGATCACCTTGCAATAAACAATGAACCTTAGCACCAGCAGTGCAAATAAGAAGGGTGAAGGTCCTGAAGCAACGCCAAGGACGAACACTAAAAATAGATGTTGTCGGTGTGGAGAAAAGGGACACTGGTCACGTATCTGCCGTACGCCAAAGCATCTGGTGAAGCTCTATTAGACATCCCTTAAGAAAACAGATAATGATGTTGAGGCAAACTTTATATTTGAAGATAATGTTAAGCCCATGAATTTAGATGCCTCGAATTTCTTTACTATCCTCGAAGGATATGTTAATCATTCTGTAGATGATGAATATGAAATAGTCTGATTATTTTATAGTCTGATTGTTTTACTTTCCTATTTAGTTGTATTAGTTTACATTTTTGTTAATAGTATCTCACTAATCTTGTAAATTGATAAAGTTTGATGTAATACGCTATGTGCTAGTAATATTATAATATTTACATTATTTATATTTTTATCTTGAAGAATATATGAATACTCCTGAAGTAGTAAATCTGAAATTAAAGATATGATAGAGAAAATTCTCTACAGTTATATGTATACCCCGATTTGCTCCTGAAGTAGCAAAATATTGAAAGAAGTCCTAAGGTATCATCGTTTGATATGCTTAAGGCACACTATAATAATTATATTTTATTATCGAAGAATGAAAAGTTTTGATAAATTGTTAATTATCTTTCATTCTTAAGGAATGAAATTTTTTTATAAATGTTATAATTACAGATCCATTTTCGGAGGTGAATGTGATATTTAGTAAGGTATATAAATATGTACTTGAATGTGAAAACCACATTCAGAAGGAGTAGAATGAATTATTCTAAAATTTACTCCCGAAGTAGTAAGTTTGAAATTTATCTCAAATCTACTCTTGAAATAATAAAACCTTGAAATTTACTCCTGGAGTAGTAAATTCGATATTTACTCCCGAAGAGTAAGATCTTGCAAACTACTCTCGAAGTAGTAGACCTTTTACTCTAGTAAATAACTCATGCCATGATAAATTTAGAGTTTACTGGTTCTATTTATTGCGTGAATGATTTTGTCATCCTGAAGATAAGAATATTGAGTTTTAGACATATAATGAAGAACTAGAAGATTATTCAAGAAATATTACTTGTTCTTATAATAAGTTAATTGAACCAGCTAATGTTGGGACTCTTTAAGAACTATTACTTGTTCTCATAATAAGTTAATTGAACCAGCTAATGTTGGGACTAAATTCCCTAAATTCTGGAAAATGTAAAAGGTGAATAAGGGCCCATTCATCTGTCATTTGATATGATGCATCCTTAAGATGGTCACATGTACGTTTATTGTCAACCTACAGTTTGACATTCATAAAGTTGTCTTCTCAATTAAATTGAGTTAAGAGCATAATTTTCAGATAACGTAATCAAGACAATTGATCTTGATAATGCTGATTATATTCAAGTTGGTTAAGCATTGAATGCCTCATATAAATAGCTAAACCATTGCTTATGAGAACAAAGATAAAAAGTATTGGTTAGAAATATATATTGCATACAATAGAACTTGTGTGCATTAGACCAATAAATTATGATCAATTCTTCCCTCTCAATTGGTTCAAGGTCAGGATCC
Organism: Capsicum pubescens; assembly: GCA_030864215.1. NCBI lineage: Eukaryota > Viridiplantae > Streptophyta > Magnoliopsida > Solanales > Solanaceae > Capsicum > Capsicum pubescens. Next base: position 258,279,556 of record CM061547.1, on the reverse strand, counting down.
ATATGTTTTTATCTAATAGTTTTCTGATGTGTGGTATGTAATTAATAGATATACCATGATTCACAAAGGTGGATTCTCCAAAGTAGATTGGAGTATCTGTTAGTTTTCCTAACATAAGGGGAGATAATAAGCAGCTAAGAAATATATTGAGAATTATCGTTCGTACAATCCTCATTTAAAAGATAATTCTAGTCAAATGCCAGAAGCATTTGCTAACCCAAAATTGACTTTATATTTAGCTGCAGATGCTCCTACTATGTGTCCCTGAAGGACAGAGTCTATAGCATGCATGAAGCATGGTAGCTCAATCGGTTCCAAATAAAGTAATCCTTGAAAAGAAAATGGAGCAAATGATCGTAATAAAGAGGCAATATGCTCTTGAAGAGTGATAACATAACGCTTTATGAAACCTCCCGAAGAGGTTCAGGTACCTGAAAACAATGATGTGATGAGATCTCAATAAGTTATGTCGTAATGTGAACCGATACAAATGATATCTCGTCAATGATATCTTTAGTACAATAGTACACAATATTATATAATATTATGATCATCTGAATTCTATGTTTATTTAAGCATGCTGACGTAAAAATAATTATCAAGTGGAATATGCTTCTTGGTAAGCATAAAGTTTATTTAGACTACAGTTCTGACACCAGAAGATGTCATGTATTTAATATTGAATGATTCACTAGATAATGAAATTTAGATGAGAATCCTAGAAGGATTAAAGATGCCTGAAGCATATAGTTCAAAGTCTCGAGAATTATATTCAATCAAATTATAAAGATCATTATACAATTTAAAACAATCAAGGTAATCGCCTTAGTGAGTACTTGATAAACGAGGGTTACATAGATGATGTCATTTGTCCTTATATTTTCATTAAGAAAACGACATCAGAGTTTGTTATACTCGCTGTTTATGTGGATGACATAAATCTCATTGGTACTCTAGAAGAGGTCCAAAAGGGCAATTGAGTATCTAAAGAAAGAATTCAAAAAAAAGATCTTGGAAAGACAAAGTTTTGTCTTGGTCTGCAGATTGAACATTTAACAGACGAGATCTTTATCCACCAATCTGCCTATACAGAGAATGCCTTGAAATAATTTTACATGGACAAAGTTCATTCATTAAATAATCTAATGATTGTTCGATCACTTGAAGTGAGTAAATATGTATTCCGACCTCCAGAAGAGGGTGAAGAGATTTTTGGTCCTGAAGTACTATATCTAAATACTAACTGTACACTTATGTATTTTTCTAATAGCTCGAGGCTTCATATAGCCCATTCTGTTAATTTGCTAGCCAGGTACAGTTTTCTTTCATATAGAATTAGGGCTTAATGACCCATGCATTAAACTTATGTCAAAGCATCAAAATGTTCATGCTTGATAATGTAAATATTGATAAATCAACTCAAAATCTGAAAATTTCTGCAATATGCATGAAAGTATGAACATAAACATGCAACTCAACTTCTAAATCACTTGAAATCTCATAATCTTATAAATAGCAATATTGGGTATAAACCCTAACTTCAATTTCATGGAAAATCACATAAAATTCAGCAAATTTGTAATTAAAATAAGTTTTGGGCATAAGGATGAAAAAATTATCCTTGTTGAAAAAACCCACATACCTTAATTGATAACTAGATGCTAAGACTTGAATCTTGGATCCCTATTGATGCTTTGGGGATAAATTCTTAGAATTCTTGAATTGGAAATTCTTAATCTTGAATTGCCTTGGACAATTAAGGGAGAAATTGGGTTTTCTTGGAGAGAAAGTTTGAGCTTTAGGGTTTTCTTTGAGAGAGAATTGATAAAACAAGCATAAAGTGCTTCGAAATATGCTTAATTCTTTGTTTAAGATGGATTGAGGCCTTGGAAATTGAACAAAATGTCCCTATTAAACTTTAAATCGAAACTGAAAAACGATCAAAAATTCAAATTTACTAGGCCACCGCGACGCGCCACAATCGCGGTGGCTCACTGGAAAAGGATGAGTGGGAACTGGGCGTTCACTGCGATGCACCACAATCGCGGTGCCCCTTTGAATTTCCATTTTGACCACTGACGCGACGTGCCAATATCGCGTAGGCTCACTGAAAATTGCCAAATGTGAAATGAGACTCCTCCACGATGCGCCATAATCGCGGAGTCTCACTGGAAATTGCCAAATGTGAAATGGGACTCCTCCGCGATGCGCCATGATTGCGGAGTCTCACTGAAATTTAACAATTGTGAATTTACACTTCTCCGTGATGTGTTACGGGCGTAAATAACAGTGTTTTACGACTGAAACTTAAAATAGTCATAACTTCTTACTCGGTTATCGGATTTAGGCGAATCTTATATCGTTGGAAAGCTAATTCAATTTCCTACACATTGGCGGGTTTAAAACTGGAAAATTGAACATTTATAGGAAATCATTCTTTCTTGAAGCTAACGCTTGACATTCTAGACGTCAAATTGAGTTAAGAAAAGTATGGGGTTTTATAGTTGTACTCTTTTTTCCTTAACCAAGGTTTTTATCCCACTGAATTTTTCCTAGTAAGGTTTTTAATTAGGCAACATTCAAATACGTATTCAGAAAGTTTTTCTTTACATGGGCATCTAAGGAGGAGTATTATGGAACATGGTAAATGTCCATGTGTCCAAATTAAGTGACTTGTGTCACTATTCTAAAAGACTCAATATCAAAGTCATCCATCACCTCTTTTCTTAGGATAAGATTCCATCTTTTTACTTGGCTATAAATAGCCTATATTTTGTATAGAAAAGGTGATGTTGTGAAAATATTAATAGAGAAATTCTCCATTATTTCATCATTATACTTTGTTACATAGGTAATTTTATATCATAAACCACTTAATTAAATTATTTTTTAGTTTATACAAGATTTTGATGTTCTGAATGTTATATTAAAGTAGAAACACACCACAGATTTACATAAACCAAGAACACCTATAAAGTAGCAGAATATGCGAGAGGAAAGGTGCATACATTTGTCCGCCATTGTATCACGAAACTGAAGATGAAGAAGGTTGAGTCTTCCTCTCCTTTGCTTATGACGGCTAGAAGTTTATGAGAATATGTCTTATGTTAAAGCCAGGAGAGGTGACCTAGCCTTATATTTATAGGCTTACAAGCCTTAACCTAGTCCACCCTCCATTATGGGCTCACAGGTCTACTATAGGCCTACACTATTGTCAACCCACACCAATAATATGAAATGGATACAGGCCTATATGGAATCCGCATGAATACACGGTCTGTGTCTTGTCTACCAACTAATAACATCAGCCTGTTTTACTTTAATGTAATAAAAGTTAATGTTAAGTCCACATAAAATAAATAATTCTAACATTCTCCCACTTGGACAACGTTAACTTTTAAAGAAAAGTTTTTGAAAAACTTATTTTTATGAAAATGACTCTTGGGCTGAATAGACAGTGGCCATAAATATTTAGTGGTGGAACACCATCTCCAACATAGTTCAGTCAAACAAAACATCACTGTTGAACTGCAGCAATACTTGCATCAACCAACGATATAAGGCCGGTCCACAATTACTAACACTGAAGTTTTATAGACATAAACCAAATGATGTGATAATATAGCAAGAAATAGCCAACATGGACTCCAAATCGAGGCTATTTCATTGTTAGTCCTTCAAACGATTTTTCATATCAACGTGTACGCTTAAAATCAACATGCGTACCATTGAAAAATCATCACGGTGATTTTATGTTACAATATGTGTGAGCACTAAAACAACATGTGCTCCACCAGAAAATCTTGATTTTCAAGGTTCAACATGTGCAACATATTACATGGTGCAACAACCAGAAAATCTACAAGGTAGAATGATATACCATATATGTCTCCAAAAGAAAGATCCAATAAAACAACAATATGATCTTATCAATATGAGACATAGCTAACACGTAAGGCAAAATCCTTAATATAATAAAACAATATTAAAATGTGCACAATAATAATCAACAACATAAATAGTGAGATGAACTTACTCCCACTGATCTTATGATAGATGCAATGATCAATCTTGTTCTCCACAAATCCTATAAAAATGATAATTTCCTCGAACTTCTAGTACCACTATCGAGAAGCTTGCTTCAAGACATAGATATATTTCTTCAACTTACACATGAGATGCTCACTGCCTTTACCAAAAAAAAAATGGTACGATGTTGTTGCATGTAAACCTCTTCATTAAGATCACCATTCAAAAGGTTGTCTTTACATCCATCTGATGTAGCTCAAGATCAAAGGGTCCCATTTGTTGCCTATTCTCTACGTATCTACCATAGTACTCTCTCCTTCGATCAAACCTCACTTTTTTAATGACCTTTCCCAGTTGTTTCTCTACTTTAGTTTTAAACACTTTGAACATTTCAAGAGAATCTGATTTTTCTTTAATAAGAAAAACATAACCATATCGAAGAAAGTCATCAATGAAGATGATAAAATAACTTGAATCACTTATTGTAGTAGAATACATACCACTTATTTCTGTGTGAATGATTTTCAATAAATCAGAACTACGAGTAGCATTTCATTTTTTTTTATCAATTTTCCTCTAATGCAATCAATACATGTTCTTATGTCCCCAAAATTAAGAGAAGGTAAAATATTAGACTTAACCAATTTATCAACTCTATCCTTAGAGATATGACCTAAACGCCTATGCAACCACATGCCCAATTTTTCATTTAAAATTATAGTTTAGACCCAACAATTTCAGAACTAAAAGAGTTGTATTCAAAATCAGAAGCCAAGGAAATTTTAAACAAACCATCAAATAGGATTTCATGACCAACAACTCGAGAGTTCAAAAGCAAATTAAATTTTTTTTATTAAGAGAATCAAAACCATAAAAAAATTAAATTTATTCATTAGATCTCCAGTCTTAGGCTTATTGGATACAAGATACTTTTCTTCCACTTGGGCAAGAAACCTTTTGGCATCGATAGTTTCAGGCAAGCCACTTTTGACGTGCTCAACAATCAACCTTCTAAAGGCAAGGATGCATAACCTATTAGATCTCTTCCACTTAGCATAAAATTCTTTTCAGTAGCTATACTAGAATCAGTAAGAGTTGGAGGCTCATCCTTATGCAAAGCTTGCTCTATGTCAGTCATGCCCAAAGAAAATTCAATATCTTATTTCCATCACTTAAAGTTAGAGCTCGATAGAACCATAACCTCAGCATTGTTATTGTTCAAATAAATAATAACTTTTCAGAACATAACATGAATGAATTTATCAAAATAGCAAGGCATACGAATAATAATTTTAGCACAACGACGAGTCCCGCAGCATCAACAAGTAGCCCCCCTTTGGGAAAGGCAAAAAAATATTTTCAATATTAGAAACCTATCCCCTTTGGATAGATAAATTTACTAAAATCAAAATATTTTCACATAATAGGACTTATCACAATACTAATTTAAAATACACAATAAATCTCCTTTGGGCAGATCATTGTACATTTTAACTTAGTAATATCCCTCGAAATGGATTAAACAAGTCTCGTAAAGCAAAGCAAATAGGTCACTTTGGTGTATACTATTTACCCTAATTTACAAAATAAATTCAATCTTAGGGATTCAACATGCCATTGCTTAATTTGCTCATGTGACACAATAAGTAACCACACAATTAAAAATATTATAAATTTAATTTAGTTACAATTCAAATGAAATCAAATTCAAATAGAATAAATAAATAAATAACAATTCGACATCTTTTATAAACAATAGTTTAATTTTTTTTATAAAATAAATAAATTTTTATATTATTTAATCTAAGCATATAGAACTAACTAAATGAATGAATCTTTAATAACATGGCTTCCAGAACGCATTCTTAAGAAGACTTTAGTTTAGCTGACTTTACTTCAGCCCATATCAAAAATAAATAAAATTAACACTCTGTAAACAAGAAATACAGCGAAAAAACACTTGAATAAGGCACATAGATTTTTCTCAAGATCATTTTTGGGACATAAGTCTAGGCTTAACTTATCACCTTTCACCACAGGGACATCACCGGGATTATAATTTTTTATTTGAAACCTTTTTCAAAGTACGATCAATATAGGCCTTTTGTGAAAGTCCCAATAACTTACGAGATCTATCTCATCGAATCTCAATGTCCAGAATAAATGATGCCTCTCCTTGATCTTTCATATCAAATATTTTGTTCAATAAATATTTAGTTTCATGCAACAGTCCCAAATTATTAATAGCAAGTAAAATGTCATCAACATAAATGATAGCAAAATCTACCATAACATAAATTTCAATTCAAGAGATAATATCACCATAAGCCCAAAACAATAAGGCGAATAGTCTAATGACAAATGAATAATAATATTAAATACTCTCACTAACCCAGCAAATCAAATGACTCAACAACACTCATATTCTGGACATGTTGCATGAAAACTATGGGTTTTAGCCCCTTGGTTAGTGTATCAGCAAGCATCAAATCGATAGGTATATGTTCATTCACAATGTCATCCCCTTTAACCATGTTATTTGTCCCAGTATAATCAGTCTGATCTTTACCATGCCTTTTATTTTCCTGAACCTTCTTAAAAGTATGATTATTAGATCTTTTAAACTTCCTAGGTCCCTTGCTAGAGCTTCATGAGAAGCTAACATGGCAACCTCATCCTTCTCCTTTTTAATTTTTTCCTCTTTAACAACATATTTAGAGATGAGATCATTGATTGACCAAGATTCATCCTGATTATTATAGGCAGTTTTCATTTGGCTAAACTCAGTAGGCAAAGAGTTAAGAGTAGAGTGAACAATGTAAGTTTCAGGAAGAGTTATTTTAAGAGTCTTCAATTTGGACTAAATGTGGACCATTTAAGTATGTAATCTTTAACACCCTCAGTAAAGTCATACCTCATCCCTGCAAATTTATTCATTACATTCCACATCATATCTATAGCCCTTTTATTCAAAAGCATGATAATGACCACCCAAAATATATAAACATCACATGAGGAATTCTTATTTCAAAACACATGAAAACTTATACTTTATCATACGATGGTCATCTCTTTCATCAATCACATGCACATTCTTTATTAGAAAATATGAGCATTTGTAAATCAAGGGAAAAAAAACCTCTCGTTCATTTATAAAATAATAATAATTCATAACATTGTTAGGATAATGGATTTCATAACAAGAAAGGTAACACTCAAATCATGCTCTCGTATAACTTTTCAAACTAATAACACATGTACACATGAAAACAATTTAAGTTTAGGAAAAACAACCCTATAATTTATATAAAATTTCATCATAAAATGGGCCTTACAATGCATGCACTTCAATAATTTCAAAACCCATCTCATGTATGAAATTAAATACCTTAAATGCTTACTTAATCGATAAATTTATGCCCGCGGAGTTTAGGATAGTCCCACATACAAGAAATTTTGCTTTTTAAGTTTTAATTATTCTGGTTCCCCTAGTAAGACAGTAGAACCTGTATACTTTAGAATGAGCTGGTGTAATACCCCGTATTTTTCCTAACTTAAATTCATCCTTAGAATGTCAAGAATTTTCTTTAAAGATGAATAAAATTTATTTCATGTGGTATTTTCAAGATTTCAACTTCTTATCATGTGGAAAATTGAATAACTTTTCCATCGATATCAAATTCTCCTATATCCGACACTCGGTGAAGGAGTTATGGTATTTTTAAGTTGACAGTGTCCCACCTGAGCAACCACCGTGTCGCGGTGAAGGGAAATTTCATAATTGTCAATTCCAGTGGACCTCCACAATGTTGGCGCGTCGCGGAGAGGTCTAAATTCTCAATTTTCAAAATCCAGTAGATCAACGCGATGTTGGCGCGTCGCGCCAGTGGCCAAAATTATAGGGCACCGTGATAGCTCTGCGTCGCGGAGAAAGTCCAGTTTTCATTCTTCTTTTTTTCAGTGAGCCACCGCGATAGTGGCACGTCGTGGAGACCCAGTAAATCGGGATTTTTAGTTATTTTTTCAGTTCCATTTGAGAGTTTAAAATGAGTATTTTGGTCAATACCCAAGCCCCCCCAATCCGTCCAAACATAAGTTTTAAGCCTATTCTAAGCACTTTAGGCTTATATTCATTAACTTTCTCTCAAACAAAAACCCTAGAGTTCAAAGCTCCTTCTCTAAGAAATCAAATTCCACCATGGTTTCTCTAAGAAAGCTTAAGATTGAGGATTCCCAAGGCAAGATAATCAAGAACCCATCATCAAGAACTCAATAGGAATCCAAAATTCAAGGTTCCTTCATCTAATCTTCAATCAAAGGTATGTGGGGTTATGAACAAGGATACTCCTTTCATTCTTATACCCAAAATTAGTTTTCAATTACATATTTACATGATTTTGACTGAAATTACATGAGATTCGAATTAGGGTCATACCCATCATTTCTATTTACAAGATTATGAGAATTCAAGTGAATTATGAGTTGAATTACATGTTTATTTTCATATTTTCATGCTTATTGCAGTAATTTTCAGATTTTGAGATGAATTATCAAGCATGATTATTATGATATTTTGACATGAGTTCGATACATGGATTTTTAATCCCCAAGTTTATATGTTGAGATTTTGAGAAAAGTGATGTTTTAAGCATCTTAAGAGCTGATTATATCAGATTTAAAATAAAGTTTTGATCTTTTGATCCTTGGATGAGTTTTGGAATCTACTTTACAGATTTCTCATAGATTTCAGGAAGTAATATAGCTTCATTTACAGATTTATTCAGATAAATGCATAATTGGTTTCATAATGAACCCTTATGCGAGTTTTAAAGTGGATTTCCACGAGATGAGCATAGCTAATTTAAGGGAGTAGTATTTAGCATTGAGTCGGGTATGATTCCAAGGTCTTATGCCTCAGAACTACGTGCCACCGTAGGATTGAGATTAAGTGCCCATAGTGGGCAGAGTTGTCATCACTTTAGCTGTGGTTATACTCCATGCCAAGAGTATGACACCTCTCCCCAATATGAGGTTCCTTCCTTAGGAGGGCAAGACGTTGGACTCCATGTAGCTCGCATGGTTTATGTCGGTTAAGAGAACCTCCCTTAAGATGAAATATTTTTCCCTAAAACTTTGAAAGATCTCCCTTGCAAAATAGTTTTCCCTATAATAAGCTTTTCAGAATAGTTTTCAAGTATCTACTTTCAGATAATGTATTTTCCCTAAAGTTTTTAAAGCTTACAGACTACAGATTCTAGAACAGAAAGAGTAACAGAAAAACTTCCAGAAAAAATTAAGTGTTAATGCTCATAAGTTTTACTCAGATTATGCTTTACAGAAAGATATTAGCTATAGTTTTCAGCTTTCAGATTTCAGATTTAGAGTGAGTCCTTTCTACACTTAGACAACATAATTTAAAGGGAGAATACAAGTACAGCTTTTAGAACTAAATGGTATGACTCACTAGATTTATAAAGCATGATTTGCTTCTCATGATTATTATTTTCAGTATTTCAGATATTCCATCTTATGTAAGTCATTTACATTTAGCATGCATTGTTTTGCAAATTGAGATGATGTTTTACTTATGTATTCACCCCCATATACTCAGTACATCCTCAAAGTACTAATACACATATATGTCTATGTGCTACATTGTCTCATAATGTAGGTATCAGCTCAGTTGTAGCACGTATACTATATTCAAATAGATCGCAGATTTCAGCCAGCAGATGAGGAGTCCTCCTACTTCGGGGACTTTAGTTAGATGTTATTGGTATACTTTATTCTCTTTTTCATATCTATTGATTTGTGATAGTTGGAGTCGCATCCCATCTATTTATAGTCAGTATAGTAGAGGCTTCACAGATGTCAGTTAGAGTTAGTTATGTATTTTCAGTCCCTCTTTCAGATTTCATCAGAATGTAAAAAGTTATATTAGTATTGTATTTTTCTCAAATTTCATCATTATTATGTTTTCGCACAGTAATATCAGTCATTTTATACATATTATTTAGTTGCTTATGAGTTATGCCAATAGTAGGGTTAGCTTGGGGCCACTCGTAGTTCTAAGCACCATGTGACATCTCAGGATAGATTTTTGGGGTGTTACAGTTGGATAAGTTCTAGGTTCAGTTTTCTTTTCTGAAGGATTATATATCATTACCACCGCAGGACATCTCCAAACTCAAAAAAAATAAATTTAAATTGGGTTTCTATTGGTCCACAGAAATAGTGATTCATATATTAATCATACTATACAACCCGAATTAAATCCTCTCATTACCTTACAGAAAACATAACACTTTACTGTGCAATAATATTATCAAAGTCTAATTCGAAACCCCATCAAATTCCTACCAACAACCTTTTGAGATGTTCCAAGTCAGTTAGACCAAATGGAAAACTAATATTGTCACAAAATAATTTCAGAAGTAAGCTTGGGAAGAGCTTGATATCCTATGACATTGTGGAGCCTACAAATCAGTATTATGTTCAACAACCTATGTCTAATCTGGTACTCTATCTACAACTTATTTCATCTTTCGCGGCTTTGCCAATTATTCAAAGAACCAACAAAATTTGTAAAGAAGTTGCATTAAGAGCATATTAGAATCCAAAAAGAAAAAAAGAAAAGAAAAAATAAAGATCCATAGGCGTTTCAAATAATCTATCTAGTAACCATCTCAATACTAAATCAGTTGTCTTTCAAATATTGCAGTCTATTAAGCAAGCGACAGTGAAGATTCATACAAATTCGATCCAAATCAATCTACGAGCTATATTGAGTTTCAACTTTAATAGATCAGGTTGTATATACTTAGTTATAACATCAATTAACACCTCTACTTCAACACTTTATCATCGAAAAAATGCAGCGAAAAAGAAAATTAAATTACAATCATATGGAGGTTCTCGAAACGTACATCATAGTATTCGGTCATAGGGTTCAAGATCTATGTGAAAAGCTCTGATACCAATTATTATATTAAAATAGAAACACACCATAGGTTCACATAAACCAAAAACACCTATAAAGTAGCGGAATATGCGAGAGAAAAGGTGTGTATATTTGTCCGCCATTATATCACGTAACTGAAGATGAAGAAGGATGAGTCTTCCTCTTCTTTTCTTATGACGGCTGGAAGATTATGGGAATACGTCTTATGTTAAAGTCAGGAGAGGGGACCTAGCCTTATATTTATAGGCTTAAAAGCCTTAACCTAGTGCACCCCCCATTATGGGCTCACAGGTCTACACTATTGTCAGTCCACACCAATAACATGAAATGGATACAGACACATATGGAATCCGCATGAATGCACAACATGTGTCTTGTCCACCAACTAATAACATCAGCCCGTTTTACTTTAATATAATAAAAGTTAATGTAAATCCACATAAAATAAATAATTCTTACACTGAATTCTCGTTGGGATTTAAAAAAAAATACTAAATTAATTATGTCCCCAACAAAATTATAAGTAGTAATACATTACTCTACTTTTTAGTTATTTGAAATGAATAAAGATTAGATATTTGGATAAGGTTGTTATGAGAATGTAATTATATAAAGTGTGAGTTATTATAAATTTAGTTATTACTATAGGTAAAATAAAATGACTATAGATAGATATAAAAATCTATTTCGAATTATACATTGGTATAATAAGACTATAATTGTGAAGTTAGAAAATTGGCTAATCCACGTACTAGGAAATGTAGAATAGCTTGGCAAAATAAGTATGTTTATTTGTTATGATGAACTTGACTTTCCTACAAGAACCATGGTTAAATTAGGGTCAAAACACTATGGCCTTGCCCAATTTTTCCATAGATATAAAGTTTGGAAGTTTCAAAAAATTGGAAAAAGGTTATTTATGGGCAGAGCCAAAATTAAACGTCTTGAATTTAATTATTTCTTTAAAGTCACTGAGATATAAATTACTTAAGACAAATATAGATTTGGATCAAAGTTGTTGAATTCGACCAAACTCGTAAGCAATATTTTTAGCTCTGCCCTGATTATTTCTAGAATTTCATTTGAACTCTTGATTTTTTTTCTTTTTTCTGTAACGACACTCCCGGTTGTTTGTGAAATTTTATCATCTGTCCTATTTTAGCTCTTCTCGTAGTTTATGTACGTGAGTCATAACCCAAAGGATGAGTAGTATCAATTATTGAGGTGTTCGGAAGTAATTAAGTCATTTGCTGGATTATTGAGTTTTAATTAAGTTAAGCTTGATAATGGTCAAGTTCGATCAAGATGGCCCCAAATTAATGTCTTAATGATTCCAATAGGTTTGAAACATACTTTTTAGTCAATTTACATATTTAATTTATTTCTATGGGGTTGTGAACATATTTTGAGAAATTATTAAAAATTTTGGATATTAAATAATTAATTTAATTAGAAGTAGTGGGTCAAAACTACAATTATTTTCTTCTCATATAACCCATGTTATTGAAGTCAGTAGCCAATTGATTTAACCTTGAACTTTAGTAGAAGTTGAAACAAGGAGAGTTTACGCGTGGTTGAGTTGGGAAGAAGAAGTTCTCGATAACTTGAGGTTAATTCAATTTAATTTAATTAATACACAATAACAATAGCATAATAATTTATGTATGTGGACGCCATAGGCTTCTAATTCTTGGAAAGGAATTAGAAAGATTCTTTTACTATAATGAAGTAATCATTACTTATAAAGCAATCTAATGGATAGAAAAAGAAAAATAAATCATTGGTCAATAACGATGAGACAATGATGATAACAAATTGCAGTATAGTTAGTTACTAGTTTTTGTTTCTGCTTGGTTTAGACCTGAGGTTCTTCCCATAAAATTATCAACCATGCACGATCTATATTTTTTTAATTAATTTGGTTGTAAGTTTGGAGTTTTTAGAGCAAAAAATTATAAAACAAATGTCATTAGATTCAGATTTCTATGGGGATTATCTATTGGAATAGATTTTGAATGTTCTGAAACTTTGAGGAAGGGCAAGGCACTTGCGGACTAACTTTATTCAAATTCATTGGTTGAGGTAGATTATGATTTAAATAAAAGTTTAGACTGATTTAATTGTGTGTATGCTCATAAATTGGATGCTTGTTGATTGATATTCGAACATATTTGAATTTGATGATATTTGAATTGTTGAGACGTGTATAAATAGTTATTGAAAATTTACTTGATGGAATTGTCTTATGACTTAGAGTGTACTCCTAAACTTAGTACTTTGTATTGTATCGTGAGAGGTAGTATGAATTTGATAAAATATAACTGATATGGTCATGAAGGATCGGATACCACGTTGGTATGAATATGGTATTGATATTACTTATTTATGAAGGATTGGGTACCATAACAGTACGAATATGATATTGATATTACTTGTTTATGGAGGATGGAGTACCACGCTGGTATGAATATGATATTGATATTACTTAATTATAGAGGATCGAGTACCGCGCTGGTCCAAATATGATATTGATATTACATATTTATAGAGGATCGGGTACCACACCTGTACGAGTATGATATTAATATTACTTGTTTGTAAATGATTGGGTACCACGTTGATACGGTATATAAACATAGATTGTTCCCTGCAAGTCATGAATAGTTGGGAAAAAATAAGTCCCTTAGCATGTGTGTACATATTTGTGTTGAATTTGAGAGGTTGTATAAGTTATTAAGTAGATAACAAGCTAATGGTATTCTAATTGCAAAGTTTAGAAGGATGTGGTTGTTGCTTATATTATTGTTATTGACTCTGTGGATGTTTACAGTATGGTTGATACTCTTAATGGTTATGTGGCTTGTTTGTAAGCACTGTTTGATGTGTTATTGATTCATTGAATACTTTTTATATGACAATGCTTGTCTACTTGTTATTTGGTTTATGTTATGTACATGCTATTAAATTGAGTTGGTCTATGATACCTACCAGTACATAGTGGTTTGTACTAATACTATCATGTACTCTTCTTTTGTTAAGTGCAGAAAGTGTTCCAAAGGCTTAGACATGACCTCACTTCTAGAGTTTGATAGCAGATCTTGATCCAAGGGTGAGCACTCTATCTCCAGGCTGCCATGGGTCATTCAATTTGTTCTTTTCATCTTTCAAGCAATGAAACATTCTTTATTTTCTTTATTTTTGGATGTCTCTTTTATACATGATCTTTGTTTAGAAGTTCTTGTACGATGACTTTCGGGTCTTAGGGATTTTAAAAGTACTTTGTTTGATTTTTGCCTTACTAATAATTAGCTCTGAATTATTATCATTAAGTTGTTTTTATGATACTCTCATTTTAATATTGACTAAGTGATTGGATAATGGTTCGATTTAGATGGTTCTCCCACGGGAAGATTAGTGTGGGTGCCACTCATGGCCATTTGGGTTGTGACAAAGTTGGTATTAGAGCCCTAGGTTCATCAATCTCATCGTACAAAAACATGTCTAGTAGAGTTTTTCAGAATGGTAAAGAGACGTCTGTACTTTTTTGAGAGGTTATAGGACACTAGGAAAATTGAAATTCTTCATTCTTACGTGCTATTACTTGATTTCAATTGGTATCTAGCGATTCTAATTGGTATCTAGAGATTCCAATTGGGATCTGACTAATTTCACTCTTATTTTCACAGATGGTAAGAACACAAAAAAATGGAGCAAGAGTTGAGGTTCCTGAATAGGTTGCAAAGGTTGTAGTTTGGGGTAGATGACAAGCAAGAGGATGACGAGGAATAGGAAGGAGAGTTTTACCCACCAGGGACAGAGCTCAGGCCACGAAACCAGCTAGAAAGAGGTTAATATCTACTCCCACACATATGGATATTCCTGGGATATCAGAGGATGGAGTGATGCCAGTACATAATGAGGGATTTCGATTCGTGATGGAGGTTGCACCAGTTTAGGAAGATGCAGCTCCAATTTAGATATCTTTCGCTGTGATTCAGTGGGTCCTAAGCTTTTTGAGTGGGTTGGCAGGAATCGGAACTATGCCCACAACAACCGCAGTCCAGTATTTGGGGATGCAGTATACTGCTACGGTAGCTCCTCAGATGGAAGAGGTGCCAGGGGTGGATACTTTTCCAAGATAGGTAATGGATTCAGTGATGACTGGAGATGAGCATGTTTGTTCTATAAGTTTATCAAGATGAAGCCTTATGTTTTTTCTGACACCGAGTTTGAGGATGCCGATGAGTTTATTATTGACTATCATAAGAGACTTCACAAAATGGGTGTGGTTGAGAGGTATGGTGTAGAAATAGTTACTTTTCGGTTTCAGGGGGATGCCAAGATATGGTGGAAAGCTTTTGTAGAGTGTAGGGATGCAGGTTTGCCTCTATTGACTTGGACTCAGTTTTACTTAGTTTTTCTAGAGAAGTATATGCCTCTTACTTTGAAAGATAGAAAAAGAGATGAGTTCACTAATCTTAATTAGAGAAATATGTCAGTTTTGGCCTATGAGGACAAATTTCATTCATTATCTCGGTATGCACCTCGTTTGCTGAAAACTCAAGAGGAGAAGATTCATCTCTTTATGAAGGGTTTGAATACATGTCTTTTGATTTCTGCTCTTTAGATAGCATTTTCAGATAAGTCTTTTCAGGAGATGGTTGATTTTGTTTCAGTGGTTCTTATTCTAGGGATCAGAGTTCACAGGGATACCCTGCCTTCCCCATTTAGTCAGCGATGCAGGTGTCTGTTGGGGGCCCGTCAGGAGCTAGCCAACCATTTTTAGACTTTGGTGATTACCTCGTTTCATCTTCGTCAGCTCAGCGGCCTACCTTAGATCATACAAGTTATGAGTGCGGCGGATTTGGTCTCATCAGGAGGTTTTGTCCTAATGTGGGGTAGTATGGTCAGTCTAGCCAGCATTAGGCTTCTAGAGCTCTAGCCAGCATTAGGTTTCTAGAGCTCTAGCCAGCATTAGGCTCCTAGAGCTCTAGTTCCAGCAGGTAAGTGAGGTGGTGGTAATGGTAAAGGTCGTCCATAGAGTGGTCATAGTGGTCATCAAGAAGGTAGGGGTGGTAATCATCCCCATCGAGGTAGTTCTCATCTTGGCAGGGGTAACGCTCAGACTGGTGGTAGGGCTCATATCTATGCCTTTCCAGGAAAGCTTGAGTCAAGGGCATCAGATATTGTTATTACAGGTACTATTCTTGTCTGTGATCGAATGGCCACTGTATTATTTGATCATGGCTCTATTTTTTCATACGTATCTGCTAATTTTGTTGTGGGGTTGGTCATGGTGTGTGATCTACTTGACTTTTTTATTCACGTGTCTACTCCAGTTGGTGATTAAGGTTTATCATTCTTGTTCTATTATATTTATGGGGTATCAAACTTGGGCAGATTTAGTGATTCTAGACATAGTAGATTTTGACATAATTTTGGGATGAGTTGGTTGTCTCTGTGTCATGCTATATTAAACTGTCATGCTAAGACAGCAATGGTGGCTATGCTGAGAATGGATAAAATTGAGTGGGAGGGTGATTATAGTCCTTCTCCAATGAACTTATTTCCTTTTTTCGTGCAAAGATGTTAATTGGGAGGGGTTGTTTGGCCTTCCTAGCACATCTTCGGGACACTTCTGCAGAGGTCCCATCTATTGAGTCAGTTCCTGTGGTGTGTGAGTTCCAAGGGGTTTTTTCTACAAATTTTCCTGGTATGTCACCAGGCCGTGATATTGATTTTTGTATTGATCTAGAGCCAGGTACTCGTCCTATTTCTATTCCTCCCTATAGGATAGCTTCGGCTGAGTTGAGGGAGATAAAGGCACAGTTGCAGGATTTGTTAAGTAAGGGATTTATTCATCTGAGTGCCTCTTCATGGGGTGCTCCTATCTTGTTTGTGAAGAAGGAGGATGGTAGTGTTCGTATGTGTATAGACTACAGGAAACTAAACTAAGTTACGATCTGTAATAAGTATCCTTTGCCCGTATCGATGACTTATTTGACCAGTTACATGGTGCATCTATATTTTCCATGATTGATTTAACGTTTGGGTATCATCAACTTAAGATTCGGCCTGATGATATTCCTAAGACTGCATTTCGAACCAGGTATGGGCACTATGAGTTTCTTGTGATGTCTTTTGTGCTGACTAATGCCTTAGATGCTTTTATGAGTTTGATGAATGGGATATTTAAGCCTTACTTAGATTTTTTTGTGATTGTCTTTATTGATGATATTCTGTTTTATTCGAAGAGTAAATAGGAACATGAGAATTATTTAAGGATTGTTTTGGGTTTGTTAAAATAGAAAAAGTTTTATACGAAGTTCTCTAAGTGTGAATTCTGGTTGGCTTCTATATCCTTTTTGGGGCATGTGGTTTTTAAGAAAGGGGTAGTGGTAAACCCGCAGAAGATTAAAGTGGTTAAGAATTGGGCTAGGCTTACTTCAGTGTCAGAGGTTCGAAGCTTTGTGAGTTAATAAGTCACTATTGAAGGTTCGTAAAGGGATTTGATTCTATTGTTACTCATATGACGTGATAGTCTCAGAAGGATGTACTTTTTATTTGGTTTGATGTGTGTGAGGAGGGATTTCATAAGCTCAAGACCTTGCTAACTACCCATCTTATTCTTGCCTTACCGGTAGAGGGTAAGAATTTTATTATTTATTGTGATGCCTCACGTTCTAGTTTAGGTGCTATTTTGATACATAAAAAGCATGTGATTTCTTATGCTTCGAGACAATTGAAGCCAAATGAGAGGAATTATCCAACTTATGATTTGGAGTTGGCTGGTGCGGTTTTTTCTTTTAAGATATGGAGGCATTACTTGTATGGGTTCATTGTAAAGTGTTCATTGATCACCGCAGTTTGCAGTACGTGTTCACACAGAGGGATTAGAATTTGAGATATCATAGATGGATGGAGTTGCTTAAAGATTATGATATCACTGTTCTATATCATCCAGGGAAGGTTAATGTGGTAGCTGATGCATTGAGCAGAAAGTCAACAAGTATGGGTAGCGTGGCTTATTTGAATGCTAGCAGGCGTCCATTGGCTAAGGAGATTTAGACTCTAGCTAATAAGTTTATTCAACTTAAGGTGACTAAGAGAGGAGGAATTCTAGCTAGTATTGAGGCAAGGTCCATATTTCTATATCAAATTAAGACTAAACAATTCGAGGATGCTAAATTGAGCAAAATTCGTGATAAGGTTTTGCAGGGTGAGGCCAAGGAGGCCATTCTTAATGGTGATGGTGTGTTGCGGATTAATGGGCGAGTTTGTGTGCCCCGTATTGATGATTTGATTCCTACGTTCTAGCTGAGGCTCATTGTTCAAAGTATTCCATACATCCTGGAGCCACTATGATGTATCGTGATTTGAGGCAACATTATTGGTAGGGCCGAATAAAGTGTGATATAGTTTATTTTGTTGCCAAATGCCAAAGTTTCCATCAGATAAAGTACGAGCATTAGAAGTTGGGTGGTACTCTTTAGAGAATTCCTATTCCTAAATGGAAATGAGAGAGGATAGCTAAGGATTTTGTTGTTGGTCTTTCCAAGACTTTGGGGAAGTATGATTCTATATGGGTTATTATGGATAGGTTGACGAAATCTACACATTTTATTTTGGTTCAGGTAACTGTAATGCAGAAAAGTTTTCCAAGATTTATCTTAAGGAAATGTTTCGATTGCAATTTCTACTATTTTGGATAGGGGTACTCAGTTTACCTCTATCTTTTGGAAGAAGTTGCATGAGGAGTTGGGTACAAGGTTGGACTTTAGTACAACCTTCCAACCTCAGATAGATGGGCAGTCCGACCAAATGATTCAAGTATTGGAGGATATGCTCCATGTATGTGTGATGGATTTTGGAGGTCATTGGGATCAGTTCCTACTTTTGGCCGAGTTTGCATATAATAGCAGCTATCATTCGAGTATTTATATGGCGCCGTTTGAGGCTTTGTATAGGAGGAGATATAGATCTCCTATTGGATGGTTTGATACTTTTGAGATGAGACGGTGGGGTAATGATCTGTTGAGAAACTCATTGGAGAAGGTTAGATTCATTTAAGAAAAACTTATAGCGGCTCAAAGTAGGTAAAAAGAGTATGTGGATGGAAAGGTTAGAGATATGCACTTTATGGAGGGTGAGCAAGTGTTGCTCAAAGTTTCACCCATGAAAGGTGTCATGCATTTTGGAAAGCAAGGTAAGCTCAGTCCTAAATATGTTGTACCGTTTGAGATTCTTTAGCGTGAGGGGCCGGTGGCCTATAGGTTAGCATTGCCTCCGAGTTTATCAGGAGTTCACCCTGTGTTTTATGTATCTATGTTAAAGAAGTTTCATGGTGATGGTAACTATATAATTCATTGGGATTCAGTCTTGTTAGATGAAAACCTCTCTTATGAAGAGAAATCAGTTGCTATTCTTGATAGAGACATCCGTAAGTTGAAAAATAAGGAGATTGCATCTGTGAAAGTCCAGTAGAAGAATCGTCCTATTAAGGAGGCCACGTGGGAGACCAAAGTAGACATGCGTAGCAAGTAGCCACATTTTTTTGTTGATTTAGGCAATTCCTTGTCTCCCCTTCTTGTCACATGTTTGCCCATTCGGGGACGAACGATTGTTTAATTAGTATCTGATGTAACGACCCTCCCAGTCATTTGTGAAATTTCTAATCTTCCCCATTTTAGCTCTTCTCGTAGTTTATGTACGTGAATTATGACTCACGGGATAAGTAGTATCAATTCTTGAGGTGTTCTGAAGTAATTAAGTCATTAGCTGGGTTATTGAGTTTTAATTAAGTTAAGCTTGATAATGGCTAAGTTCGATAAAGATGACCTCAAATTAGTGTTTTAGTGATTCCAATATGTTTGGAACATACTTTTTAGTCAATTTGCATATTTAATTTATTTTTATTGAGTTGTGAATAAATTTTGAGAAATTATTAAAAGTTTTGGGTATTAAATAATTAATTTAATTAGAAGTAATGGATTAAAACTACAATTATTTTCTTCTTATATAACCCATTTTATTGAAGTCTGTAGGTTTAACTTTGAACTATATAAGAACTTGAAACAGGGAGGGTTTACGCGTGGTTGAATTGGGAAGAAGAGGTTCTCGACAACTTGAGGTTAGTTTAATGTAAGTTAATTAATACACAATAATAATAGCATGTTAATTTGTGTATGTAGACGCCATAGGCTTCTGTTTTTTGAAAAGGAATTAGAAAGATTCCTTCACTATAATGATTATAAGTAATCATTACTTATAAAGTAATCTATTGGAAAGAAAAAGAAAAATAAATCATTGGTCAATAAAGATGAGATAATGATGATAACGAATTGCAGTATAGTTATTGATTTTCGTTCTTGCTTGGTTTAAACCCGAGGTTTTTCCTGAAAAATTATCAACCACGCACGATCTATATTTTTTCAATTAATTTGGTTGTGAGTTTGGATTTTTTAGAGAAAAAATTTATAAAACGGATGTCATTAGATTCATATTTTTATAGGGATTATATATTGGAACAGATTTTGAACATTCCAAAGCTTTGAGGAAGGACAAGGCGCTTGCGGACTAACTATATTCGGATTCATTGATGGAGCTAGTTTATGATTCAAATTGTAGTTTAGACTCGATTTAATTGTGTGTATGCTCTTAAATTGGATGCTTCGTTGTTTGGTATTCAGACATGCTTGAATTTGATGATATTTGAATTGTTGAGACGTGTATAAATAGTTATTGAAAATTTTCTTAATGGAATTTCCTTATGACTTAAAGTGCACTTTTAAACTTAATACTTTATATTATATCCTGAGAGGTAGTATGAATTTGATAAAATATACCTGATATGGTTATGGAGGATCAGGTGTCACGCCGGTACGAATATGATATTGATATTACTTGTTTATGGAGGATCGGATACTATGCTAGTATGAATATATATTGATATTACTTGTTTATGGAGGATCGGGTACCACGTCAGTACGAATATGGTATTGATATTACTTATTTATGGATGATTGGGTACCACACCAGTACAAATATGATATCGATATTATTTATTTATGGAGGATTGGGTACCACACCGGTACAGATATGATATTGATATTACTTGTTTGTGGAGGATGGAGTACCATGCTGGTACGGTACATGAACATAGATTGTTCCCTACAGGTCATGACTAGTTGGGCAAAAATAAGTTCCTTAGCATGTGTGTACATATTTGTGTTGAATTTGGGAGATTGATTCATTGAATACTTGTTATGTGATAATGTGTGTTTACTTGTTATTTGATTTATGTTGTGTACATGCTATTAATTAAGTTGGTTTATGATACCTACCAGTAAATAGTGGTTTATACTGATACTACCATGTACTCTTCTTTTGTTGAGCGCGGAAAGTGTTCCAGAGGCTCAGACACGACCTCACCTCTAGAGTTTGATAGTAGACTTGATCCAAGGGTGAGCACTTCATCTTCAAGCTGCCATGGGTCATCCCATTTGTTCTTGTCCATCTTTCGGGCAATGAAACATTCTTTATTTTCTTTATTTTTGGATATTTTTTCGACATGATCTTTGTTTAGAAGTTCTTATACGATGACTTTCGGGTCTTGAGGATTTTAAAAGTACTTTGTTTGAAATCTGCCTTACTAATGATTAGCTCTAAATTATTATGATTAAGTTGATTTTATGATACTCTCATTTTAATATTGAGTAAGTGATTGGATAATGGCTCGATTTAGATGATTCTCCCACGGGAAGATTAGTGTGGGTATCACTCATGTTCATTTGTGTTGTGACATTTTCATCTTTGGAGTTGGTTCAGACAACTCGTTTTCTGCATACGTCAAATTTTAATAGCAGTATATAGCATTGAATTAGTAGTTAAGTAGTTAGTAATTTGCTTAAGCTAATTTTCATTTCAAATAATTCAAATTAAATTAAATTAATAGTTTATTTTAAATATAATTAACTCATTTAGTTGCCCATATAAAATTAAATTCAAAATAAATGTAAAAGAGAAGTCATACGATCTAATACGCTAGCATCGACGTTGGGCCGACTTTTTTCTGGGTTGCCCATGTGTTGCTTTCTGGTCATTGGCACTTTGCTCCTATTTTATGTAGGTCTTTACTTTATGTTCTTCAAGGTAAACAATTTCTCACGGGGTATAAAGTTATATTTTGATAGTACAATATTTTATAAGTCATGTTCTACGGTCTGCGTTCATAAAGAGTTTTGTCCCGTTGGACATAATTCCATTGCTAAGCGAAAAATTAAAGACCAACTCATTTGAAGAGAAAAAATAAAAAAAATAGCTCATTTGAAGGGAAAAAGTATTTTTTTTTGTGTGCTTTCTAAACTTCCATTTGTCAGCGCTATTTTTTTAGGTTAATAATATTTTGGCCCCTCAATTATTGAAACTTTTTTATTTTAATCTCTAAGATATCTGACTAAACTTGTTAAAATGAATTAATTGAATTCTGCACTTTTCATATCTTTAGTTTTGAGTATTTACTAATTTATTTATAGTTTCACTACTTTATTATTCATGTGTTAGGCTAAATATGTAGTGTTATTCCATATCTAACGCTAATATAATTAGATAGATTATCAAATACATTAGTATATTCTACATGAAGGGACTAGAAACACAAATTCTAATTAATTGAACATTGAATATACAGTCATATATCATAAAAGATCAAAAGTAGATTTATGTATAATTTAGGAATCAAAAATGCAGTTATCGTATTCTGTTCATTATTTTTTTTCATTTCATTAAGAATTTTCTATATTTGCAGAGTATAACCACGCAACACATGTTGTTGGTGTGCTTTCAACTCACATGAAAAGAAAAAATAGTGATAAAGTCCAATTCAATTTTGATTAAAATCACATAATTCATATTGTTGGGATGCTTTCTATTCACGAGAAAAGAAAGAACAGTGACAGAGTTTGATTCAAATTTGATTATTTGTAGTATACTAATTTTTCAACACATATGTAGCACATGTATGCCATATTTTGTAGTAAATAATATTATAAAATAAAATTTTTAGTTTAAATAAATTACTATATATAATAAGAGGGAGTTAACCGGCTCAAGAAAGCACGAGGTCGACACATGTCTGCTTGTGGTTTCTGCTTCTGCTGCTTCAATCATAATTTTACTATATCGCTCCTAATAAATTATTATAAATCATTTAAATTATAAAATTAATAATATTTAATTAAAAAAAGTAATTTAGACATTTATGAGATGTTTGCTTCAGCTACTACAACAGTAATTTTACTATATCAGCCCTAATTAATTATTTATAAGTCATCAGACTTTTTGATTTATTTTTTTTTTGTTTCAAACAGTAAAGTTGTTCCTAGAAAAGTGATAAGAACTCCGGTGATAAGTTCAAAAATTATTGATATACTAACAGATGGGTGTTCATGGAGGAAGTATGGTCAGAAGCCAATTAAGGGTTCAGCATACCCACGGTAATTGCAACGCACCATCAATCAGAACCGTTAACTTTGATATCACGTACAATGAATTAATCAAACCAAATATAAAAATTAATTTATTTATTTTTAATTCAAGACCTATTACAAGTGTAGCAGTGTTCCTGGATGTCCGGCAAGAAAACATGTGGAGAGCGCTATGGATGATCCTATGATGTTAATTGTGACTTATGAGAGGAATTTCGTCATACACAAGTCGTGATGCAAGAGAACAATTCTCAAATAGTGGATTTTGGGTCAGCATAAGGAAAGAAAGAGTGAATTGAAAGTGTGTGTGTGAGGGGGGGGGGGGGAGGGACATTGTCTAGTTTCAACTCATTCAAATAACCAAGAAAGTGGAAAAGATTAAAGTTCTTGGAGAAGAACTTGAAAAAAATAGGGGGGAAATTGTAGTTGAAATAGTTGAGGATAGAAGGTGCAAAGAGTTGAATTTGTGGCATTGGACCTATTATGTTATTGTGAAAGGATTTTAGGGGTTGAAAGAGAAAAAAAAAAGAACGAAGAAAAGTTTCACAAATTTTGAATCCTTTATTTATACTCCCATGTGCAAAAGTTTTTTAATAGGAGTTTGGAAATGAATTTGACGATACTCTATTAGAAAAGATATTTAAAAATTGAAATAATATTTGAATATACAAATAACTTTATTAATGTAGTTTCACATAGAGAAAAGAAAGAGGTTATTTGAATGACAAGCATCGTCTAGTTTCAACTCGTTCGAATAACCAAGAAAGTGAAAAAGATAAAAGCTCTTAGGGAAGAATTAGAAAAAATAGGAGGAACGTTTGAATAACCAAGAAAGTGGAAAAGATAAAGGCTCTTAGGGAAGAGTTAGAAAAAATAAGGGCAAATTGTAGTTGAAATAGTTAAGAGGTTAGAAGGAGCAAAGAGTTGCATTTGCGGCATTGAACCTATTATGTAATTCTGATAAGATTTTAGGGGTTGAAAGAGAAAAAAAGAAGAAGAAAAGTTTTACAAATTTTGACTTCTTTATTTTATACTCCCATGTACAAAAGATTTTAATAGGAGTTTAGATTTGAATTTGACGGTACTCTATTAGAAAAGATATTTAAAAATTGAAGTAATATTTGAATATATAAAGAATTTTAATATTGTAGTTTCGCACATAGAAAAGAAAAGGTTAAAAGCTTTTCTTATTCAGTCATCAAAACTGAATATTTAAAGTTTATATTGCTTTTTCTTCTTTTCAGCACTTTCAAACTGATCATCTTACTACAACAAAATAAGCTTAGGATTGAATGTAATAGAAATTATGTCCAAAGGATCATAAGTTTACTTACAAATTTTGACTGAACTATATTTCAGAGATTTGTCATGTAGTATTATGTTTTCCTATTTCAAGAGTCTAATCCTTCTTTTAAGTAGATATGATATGCCCGTGCAAGTCCAACAAAAGAGTCCAGAATAAAAATTTTGATTCAAATCCAATCAATAAATTTCATTAATGGGTTCTGAAAACTTTAATACCAAATAGTACTATAATATAAGCATCACAGATGAAAGTTTCAATTATATAGTAACTAGTTTATGGACACGTACATTACACGAGTGCGGCATACAAATTTTTGTACATCCCTTAAAATGATTTATTCTTAAAATTAATTCCATTAAATCAACAAACTGTACATCTGAAACTTTGCATAGCAGTTAGCAAATTGTCAAAAAAGTCACGAATGACTAATATTATCCCAAATACATATAATATACACTAAATTTGTAGAAAATTAATAAAAGAAGTTTAATAGGGAGAAATAAAAAAACAAATAATAAAAAAATACAGCATACAAATCCTTCTTAAGATGTTAATCATAATATTATATACAGAGTACCTTATTTCTCACATGAAGTTATTTCAATGTAATTATTCCTTACTTTTATGGTGATATAGTATTTGTATTTTAGATTTTTATCAAAAAAATAAGGAAAAATAAGAAAAGACAAATGAAAAAAAACAATGTAAAGTGAAGCAGTGCCGCATATACATACTCATAAACCATCACGACCCGATCTATGAGTCATGATGGCACCTACTAAAACCCACCTGTAGGTAAGCCGTCACAGTAACCCGGAGCTAAGGTGTAACACCCCGCACTTTTGGGCATAAGTTTGAACCATCTTTTTTACGAGTATAGGCCCGAACCCAATGATTACTTGTTAATATATGTGTGATGATCAATTCCATAGATTTGGAATACCTTTGATTATGAATTGAGGTCCCAAAAATTCCCTAACTTAAAGACGAGTTGAAAACTTTTCTATTGATTAAGTTTTAGTGAATGTTTCAACTTAGGTCAACTTCCATTGACCATAACTCCTTGTATCTATTGAGTTAGAGGCCCTACTATACATCAAATGAAAGATCTTCGAGTCTTCTTTCCAACGCTACTAGTTTTGCCTTAATACAATAACGGGGTAAAAAGTTATACCCATTTCCTGAGAGGTATCAGTCTACCAAGGTACGATGGCCAGACTGACGGACCGTCAAGACAGTGACGGCCCGTCAATCCAGGCCGTCAACATGAATCAGTAAGGTCGAAAAATGGTTTTTTTGTGATGGTTTGAGCAACGTTCAGCCACGAGAGTGACGGTCCATCACTCAGGCAGTCGGTAAGGGACGACCAATGCTAAAGTATCGATTTCAAGGGATATTTTGATATTTTCCCATCTTAAACTCCTTCACCACGAATATAAATCATACTCTAAGTGTTATAATCCATCATATATCAGTTTTTAACATCTCAAATCCTCTCCACTCTCAAGAACAAGAGAAAATTAGGGTTTTCCTCTAGGTTCAAGATTTTAAGAAAAGGGTCAAGATTTGGGTTTCAATCTTCAAACTAAACAACATAAGGTATGTGGGACTTTAATCAAACTCCATGGGCACAAATTTTGTTATTTTTCTCAAATATAATGATTTATAGATCATGTTGCAAATTAAGGGTTTGAATAGTGTTTTGAAAAGGCAGTTTATTAAATCGTTTGATGAAAATATATGTTTTTGTGATGAATACTTTTTGTGGAAATTGAACTTTAACCCCTTGTATATATACGTTTATCATTTTTAAAGGTTTAATCGAGAGCATGAATAATGAATTCCCTCTCTTGTTACAAAATATATTATTTATTTGTATTGTGGGTGATTTTGAAGGCATGAACTAAGGTTTGAAAGTAAGTTTCTTAACATCATGGTGCTTGACATATTTTATGATATGATGAGGGGGATTTTTCTTGATATAACTACACTCTTGCATTAAAAGAGAAGAATTGTGTGTGATTGAATAAATTGACATGACCACCACATATTTTGAATCTTGTGAAAAGAGGATAATTGCATAAATTTTTCTTGAGATTTCAAAGTGATGATTCTCTTATGATGTTGTAAATATTGGGTGGTCATGTGCATATTTTGAATAAGATGGGCTATGAATTTGATATGATATTGACTTACAAGTCAGGGTCGGCGATACCCGGTGATGATATGACCTTAACAGAATAAGTATTGAATGTCTTGAAAATATGAAACATGATGTTTAAAGAACTAAAAGTTGGTCTTAAGAGATCTAATTGGTTACCCGAAGAAGGCGTTTGAATGTAAGAGCTCATCATTGGAAACCGTAGTTTTCTATACGAGTATTATCCTGAAAGAGGGATAATGTGGACGTCATGTAAGGGTGATGACATGGTACTCTTGTAAGGGGGTGTACCAACTTATTAAAACTCCAATCCTTACGACACACTTGGATTGGAGGCTTAGACACCAAGTCAATGGTGGATTACATATAGCCCATGAAATTTCAGATTGTAGGGAGTACCGATTAGCTCAAAAGAATAACAAATTGAGTCAAGATTGTAAGAAAACATTTGAAATTCTAAATTATGCCCATGTGTTTTACTCAACTTATATGTAATGTTTTACAAAATGCTCTCATCTATGTTGTGTAATAAAATGCTAATTTGGATCACATACCAGTACAATTGTACTGACCCCCTATATTTCAGGATCTCAAACACAGTCCCGGGGTCTCGCTAAGTTGTAGATTTGTTTGGTCAGAAGTTTCAATTGGTGAGCCTCCCTTATTTCGAAAGGCCTAGTTTATGAGATATTGTTGTCTTATTTTGGCTCATGGTTCAACTAGGGGCCTTGTCCCAGTTTTTAGATGGATGTTGGTTTTTATATTTTTAGAGATTTCGCACACTGGTGTTACGTGTTTTGAATGTTATGAACTTAATTTCATACTGTTCAGTTTAATTATGAAATTGACCATGTTTTTGTATGTTAAAACTTCCGCATTTCTTTATATTGTTCGGAATGTCCATTACGGCCAGGGCCCCGGTTTGGATCGCGACAATAAGGCAATAGGTTACTCTGGTAGAAACGTCCAACATGGACCAAATATACGAACACAATTATAAAAACAGTGTTCTAATACAGTATAGAATCCATAATACGAATACCAACCCCACGACCTGGTAATATAAGTATAAGAGCATCTAAGTTCGAAAATAGGAAATACAATCCAAAGTTTAAATAATCTTATACATTCGTCTTGAATACAAAAGACTGAATAAAGATAGGAGGGAAAAGGGCGACTCGAAACTCCAAGAGCTCACCCTGTCTCCGGAAGATCAACACTACACGAACTCAACTCAACGGCGATAATTAGTACTCGAATCTGCACCAAAAAGATACAGAAGTGTAGTATGAGTACCAAAATAATGGGTATAGGCATCATCGGCCAACTGAGCTAAATCATAATATAAAGATTAAATAAAGTAAGACAATATCTCTAAGTCAAGATACAAAATCGAACCTGAATCATCTTCGTCATCACTGTGTATACTCAATAATCAAACTAGAACAGTATTGCATCATATCTATTCGATATGCGCCATTACCATAATACATAAGAAGTAAATGCTCCAAAATGTAAGGCATCACTAATTCAATCATAATCGCATAAAGACGAAGATGATATACAAACATTCGTTAAGCATAAGTAAAAGAACCAACCTCGGTGTCCCATACCACCGGGGAGTATACCCAAAAGAATATAAAGTAAAGAAACTCATCACGGCGTCCCATACCACTGGGGAGTACACTAAAGAATCAAATCACCAAGTATATAATCATATAACCAACTCATGAATGTCCATGGTTTACCACTTTCGTATAAACGGTCATTGCCAAGTTTATGATCATCATTAATTACCATCATTGAATTAACATATATCAAGTACTCACGATCATACTCTAAAGCCATTTAGATATTAACTCATCAATACACTATATCTACTCATTTATAATAATCCAAATACTCTTTACCAAGTTACTAATCCACTAGTCATTAGGACCTTCATTTATTAGCCTAGCTGTTTTTGTAGAGATTTCCCCATTCAAGAAATAGTAACTAATTATCATTCACTAGGCAGTCAACATCTACATCTAGCCATGTTGCACTACTAAATCATAGTCCATTTAACCAAAATTCATTCCTAGTTATCATAGGTGTACTAGTCACCATATAAGAAAAGAATACATATTATTAAACACACTTATCTATCTATTAACTTACTAATTAACACCATAAATCTCTAAGTCAACAATTAAGCCACCAACGGCGTTACATATTAGGCATCAATATCACTAATCATCAACAATGTTAAGTCTATTATCTTCATTAGCCATTTAACAAATATAATTACTAGTTACCACATTTTAACTAAACAAAGTTCACCAACTAATATTCTAGGCTTCTAGCCATCAAGTAACATAATCACTTCATATATACAACTAGTTATTACATAATCCATTTTCTGGGCGAAATTTCATAATTATTCCATTTATTCAATCCAAATATATCCAGGTGAATCCTTAATTCTACACATGATTACACTTACCAATTAGTCTTAACTTATTATACGAAATATTATACTTATATTCACTAAATAGCATCAACAAGAGCCATGTCGCTTAACAAGTGATTAATAGTAGAGAATTATCGACAACTTCCCAAGGAAAACATCATATCCATAATGCACATACGGGTGTAATCCATACAAGGGCATAACTACACATATACATATATATATACATATGCTTACCATACATAGCATCAACATAACATCAATATATCCTTCAAATTTAGCGGGAATCATCATACCATCAATACTTTTTTCGGATTTATCGGGCATCATCATAACATCAATATATCCTTCAGATTTATCAGGCATCATCATAGCATCAAGACCTCTTTCAAATTTACCGGGCATCATCATAACATCAATATATCCTCTGACCTTGTCATGGATCAACATATCATCAATATATCCTCCGATCTTGCCGGGTATCATCATAACATCAATATATCTTTCAACCTTTTTGGGCATCAATATATCATCAATATATCCTACGACCTTGCCGGGCATCAATACATCTTTCGAATTTATCAGGCATTATTATAAGATTAAAATATCCACCTTGTCGGGAATCATCATAACATCAATATCCATCATAACATCAATATATATATATATGTATACATAGAGAGAGAGAGAGAGAGAGAGAGAGAGAGATCCAAATCAATGACAAATTCAAGCCCAACGAAGAATGGAGTGGAAAAGAAGTAAGAGAAGATATATCATTGCTCCTTACCCTTTATTATTAATGCAATATATTTGTAGAGGCATGGACATGTGTATACAAATGGTATGAATATTCCACACATTTTTGAATTTAATATGATTATTAGCATAGTCAATAACAAGCCATGGTTATACTTTCTAGAATCTCTTTTATTAGGCATGCTTCACAATACTAGCACAAAGGGATTCTTTGCCACAAGCATAAGTTTAGTCACTAGGCATGAACATAATATGAATTATAACATAATCCAAGACTCAATAGTAAACTTAGCCAATTGATTAAGTGATAGCATAATCGTGGATTCAACTTACAAGACTATCCATTGCTATTCAAGTGGTGACAATAAGGTCATAATCAAACATGCACATTATTTTCAAAGTCAGTCATCATGAATAACCCATCTACCGGGTTTAACCATCACATTACAAAAGTATATACTGGGCACTTAACAAATATCTAGGTCACTAAAATTTTACATAATCCAAACTTAATGCGGTCACTTTCCGCTTCTAACATCCCAAAATATCCATTCAAGTCTAACTTCTACCCGGGACTAGACTAATTCATCCACATCATGTCTTAGATGTTAAACAATTCATATTAGTTCTATGGTATAATTCTTCCTTAAGTATTCCTCTTAGCTCATTCAAGGCATCTAAGGCAAATTTCACAACTAAACATATCTAAAGTCAAACTACTCTTAGTGTGAGTGAACAAGCTCACTCTCATCTAATTACAATAACTAGAGCATTCTCATACTATTCATGAAATAACAAGTCCAACTATAGCCAAGGTTCTAAGCTCTAAATCAATCACCATACTATACAAGTTCAATGACCTAAGTAGTTCAACCAATCCCAAATATACCATTAATCATACCAATGCCTAAAACCCATTCCAATCTCAACGAGATATCAAAATCATACTATAATAAAGCTCAATCTCACAAAAGTAAGTCTAACCTACCTTGAATCCAAATATAGCTCACGAACCAACAATTTTCGCTTTTCCTTTCCTCGAAGATTCTCCAAGGATCCACGCTATCAAAAACATAATCTATGCATTATTATGAGAATAACAACACCTATATTACACTATTATGCTTCAGGTCCAAAACGACACCAAGAAAATCCCAAGTGGGTCCCACATACGGAAATCGAGTTTCCGCGACCAACCCAACGTTTAAATACTATTAAGAAACTAAATCCCTCAAGAAATTTGTGCAAACCAATCATATTTGGGGATAAAATCAAGCCTCGATCCATTTGGAGTTTTGAAAAAAAAATTCAAGAAATTAGAGTATGAAATGGAAGGATTCTTATCTCAAATTTGTTGTTAATGTAAATATAAATGTTAAACAAGCTTCTAGTCACCCCAAGAGTCAATTTGAAGTTACCAAGTCTTTCTAGGATTGGTAGAGTTCAAAAGGAAGTGAAGAATGCCCAAAATTTGACCAAAAGAGCCTTTTTATACGAGCTTAAATGGAGTCCGCAAGGTCAAAACTTGTTTTTGACCTTGTGGACTCATTCGGACTTTGTTTTCTACAAACGAACTATGTAATCCTACTAATTGAGATGTTTCGGATACATTGGTGAAGTCAGATTTTCCATCCAAGGTCATCTAGACCACTTGTGGGTCCCACACTCATAATTGCAATCAATGGCTCAGGTACAGTGGGATCCGAACCAAGGGTTTACCCAACCTAAAATTGATATTTCAGAGCTGCTGGAGCAGTCGAAATTTGCATCCAAGATCATTTAAATAAAGTTTTTGCTCAACAGCTATTTGGGATCGAGGAAGACTTCTAAACGAGAAATTGGCTCTAAAAATCAAACGAACTCCCTGGTAACCGAACTATCAGTTCCAGGAAGTCATAAATGATTTGGGGCAGCTATGGAAAAGCTCTAAAGGTGAAAATAAGCTGGAATACGGAAAATGACCTGAAGGATCATTACATAAATCATAAATAGACTTTTTTCTAATCCAATGATTGCAATTACCTTAAATTTATTGACATTTCCATCTGATTCCTCTTCTCTCCGAAAATAGTACTTTTCATGGCTGGAAATTTCATATTTTAAGAAGCAAAATCAATCTCTCATGCACCTGGCAAGCAGAAGAGAATCCCATAGTCTCCCAGCAAGATACTCAACATTAAATTACGAACAATTAAAGGGTAAACTATTGAATCCCATAAAAATAAAATGAACAAACATAATAATGGAGGAACCAAAATTCCAACTTAAGAAAACAAAAAAGAACAGTAATCATAATTCATATAGAGTCTCGTTATTTTAAAATAAGGTGTGAAATTTACCTGTCATAATAATCAACTGTAACATAAAAAATTTGACAGACTAAATAAGTTGAGATTACAATCACTACAAAGAAGATATACCATTTCCTGTAGCTTACTACATAGCATAAAAAACTACATTTGTAATCCCTTGGTACTGAAATCAAGAATTAAAAGTTTCCAATAATTGCAAGAATAAAAAACAAAAGTAAGAGCAAATTGCACAGCATGAATATTGCAGCAATGGAGTCTGTAGAAGAACTCACATTGCTTTGACTACCTTCGGAGGAATATCCCTGTATGGCCGAGAAATCATGCTATCTAATAATGTTATTTATAAAAATTATCTATAGGGCAATTTGGTTAAAGGGAATGTGAACTTCTCCACTTCTTTCTTGTAACTCCTTTGTGACATTTAAGATCCATTACTTATTATTGATGATGGGCCAGGAATGATCCATTGAATATGAATTTGTTGGGCATTTGAAAGTGACCACGAATTTTGAAGGAAATGATATACATTGTATTTATATTTAATAGAGTAGCAAAAAAGTTTCCCTACGAAAGAGTATTCTGTTACATTCTCTTTCTAGTAATTATGACATTTATTTCTACAATTAAGACATTTTCTATTACCTTCCTCAAACATGATAATGGAGAGAAAGCACGGGAGGTAAACTTGAAAGCTCATGGGGCTTTTCAATTCTCCATTAACTTAACTACAATATTATTCATGATAGTCAATAAATAGGGTAGAATATTGTTAACCTTTTAATTAGAAAATAAGGGGAAAATAGGGGGGAAAAGGTCGAAAAAGGAGAAAAAAGATAAATGGGGTTCCTTGATTTTGAGGCACGCCACATCAACAAGGTCTTATTTCTTCTTTGTATAGTTATATAGATGATAATACAACATTAATACATTAATGTATGATCATTTCCGGTAAAGATATACATAAACGAATCAGCAAAGACTGAAGTTTATATCTTCAGCCATTCTAGACATCTTCAATATCTGCCCAATTTTTGGCCTTTGTTTTCAGGTGTGGTTCCTCAGCCTCGATTCCAATTTATCCCTAGTGTGTGTTTCATTTTCAAATGAAATGCCATAACTACATACTTGGCTTATTATAAGTCATCTAAGACATGTCTCGTTATGTTTCAATTATTATTTTATTATATCACCCCTAATTAATTATTATGATTATCTAAACATTAAAAAATTAATAATATTTCATAAAAAAAAAAGTAAAATAGACACTAAATGATATATCAACTTAAAAAATTTGATTGACTGTCGAAATTATATTAGTTTCACATAAATTGGGATGAGACATAGGAAGACATAAAGTAACATATATATAGAAAGAGAGAAAATACATAAATACCTCCCTAATGTTGGACCGTTTTTTTAAAAAGACACTTGAACTTTGTGAGTGTCCTAATATTCTCCTAAACAATTCTGAATCGATATTATTACACCATTTTTGGACGAAACCCATTTTCAAAAAATAGGTGCTTTACACGCACCAATTAAAATTTGACACGTCTGACTTAATAAAAAAATACATTTTTTATTTTTAATTATTTTCTTTATATTTTTTTTCTTCTTTCTTTTTTATCTCTCTTACTTTTTGACTTTCTTTTTTTTTTTGCACCAATAATTTTACTCTACGTGTCCTTTTCTCCACAAAACATCTCCATTCCCTTCGGCCATTACACATCAATTAGAACCATTTTCTTATAATTATTTTTAGCACTTTCTCAACTTTGATTAAGTTATTAAAATGAAATTAATCATCTTTTTATCTAAATAAACTTTGATATTTTAAAGCAATGAAGATTTTGAGAAAAATAATATCAAAATTGAATTTTTTTGTAAATGAATTAGTGAATTTTCTAAAAACCGTAAATAGCTTATTGAAATGTAAATAAAAAAAAATACTCCTAATCATCTTGAAATATATTGGGTTTTATAAAATTATTCAAAATGTAAAAAAAAAATTGAAATAAGAACTTGAAATTGAAGAAAGTAAACATGGTGATGGTAAAAGGTGAGTAGAGTTATGGTGATGATTGAGAAGATTGCGGAGAGAGAGAGAGAGTTATGGTGATGATGATGTTGTTTTTGTAATTGATGTTGTTGTTTAGTTATGGTGATGAAGAAGAAGCTATCAAATGGGGAAGAAGACAATGGTGGAGTGGGGGTATTGGCGGGGGTGGGGGTGGGATAGGGAGTATGGGATAATTTTAAAAATTAAATAAATATTAATTTTTTTTAAAAAAATAAAAAGATAATTATATATCAAATTATTTACACGTGACAACTTTTAATTGGTCAATAAAGTCAATTTCAAGCCTTTTTACGCGCCTGTGGCGCGTGTATACACGCAAAGAGTTAAAATGGTGTATTTGTAACGGAATAAAGAAGAATCGTGGGGTAATAGGTTGAAGTTAAAGTTTAGGTGTTTTTTTGCAAAACTCGGACAAGATCAGGGGGGTCTTTATGTATTTACTCATATATATATATATATATATATATATATATATATATATATATATATATATGTATGTATGAATGTATAAGAAATTGATTGACTGACGAAATTTTATTTGTGCCACATAAACTGAAACGTAGAGAGTGTTCATATCTTATTTAAAAATTATGTAAAAAAGTTATAAATCGCATAATTAATAACTTAAAAAATTAAAAGATAACGTATTTGGAAGACTGTCAAAATTATATCAAGTGTCACTTAAATTAGAATAAAAAAAAAGTATTATAAATAAGAATAATTAAAAATTTAAATTATTTTAATGATTGATTATCTATATTCTATTTATGTCACACAAATTAAAATAAAAACAATATATATTGGGTCTGTGCTAGCACAGGCCGTTGATATCTAGTAATTACATATAAAAGAGTAAATTAAATAAATATTATTTTAAAAATTAAATAAATATTGATTTTTTTTTAAAATAAAAAGATAATTATATATCAAATTATTTACACGTGACAGCTTTTAATTGGTCAATAAAGTCAATTTTGAGCCTTTTCACGCGCCTGTGGCGCATGTATACACGCAGAGAGTTAAAATGGTGTATTTTTAACGGAATAAAGAAGAATCGTGGGGTAATAGGTCGAAGTTAAAGTTTAGGTGTCTTTTTGCAAAACTCGGACAATATCAGGGGGGTTTTTATGTATTTACTCATATATATATATATATATATGTATATATGTATGTATGTATGTATGTATGTATGTATGTATGAGAAATTGATTGACTGTCGAAATTTTATTTGTGCCACATAAACTGAAACGTAGAGAGTGTTCATATCTTATTTAAAAATTATGTAAAAAAGTTATAAATCACATAATTAACAACTTAAAAAATTAAAAGATAACATATTTGGAACACTGTCAAAATTATATGAAGTGTCACTTAAATTAGAATAAAAAATAGTATTATAAATCAGAATAATTAAAAATTTAAATTATTTTAATGATTGATTATCTAAATTCTATTTATGTCACACAAATTGAAATAAAAATAATATATATTGAGTCTGTGCTAGCACAGACGGTTGATATCTAGTAATTACATATAAAAGAGTAAAGTAGAAGTTTTTATGACTGATTAATATGGATCATAATATGTCAACATGTTTGTCGAGTTAAATTAATATGATACTACTTAATTTATGCAGATGAAAAGGATCAACACTCTACTTCTACACCGTTTATAGTTTCATGTTGCAACTTTTTTGGCATGATTTATTGCACAAAAATGTACTTTTATATCATCTACAACTTCAGGTGCATAGTTAGTAGTGAGATTAGTTATACAACAATCTAATTGTACACGACCAAGAGATGTTGTTCCTAAATCGTTATTTGAGTATGAGGAAGGTAAATATTTATCAACTAAAAGTCTTTCTTCTTGTTCCTCTGAGAATTCTCATACGCTTAAAAATAATTAATGGATCAATTTTGTGAAAAAGTTGGCCAAAAACGACTTTAAAAAGCCTTGAAAAACTGCTTCATGCTGATGGATCCTCAATCCAACATGTTGAAAAAGTCATGACTACTGAAGCGGTTGCTATTAGGAAAATTCTTGAACGTGCTATTAGCAAGGGGTGAGACAATGTGAAGATTTTTAGCTGACGGTAAAAATGTTGTTGACATGATTCAGAAATAAGGGATATTTTTTGAAAGATAGAAGTGTGTGTGATGATGTTTAAATGCTCTCGTTGTTCATACTTTAGATAGTCAATTATATGTTTTAAATAGTTTAAGTTTTACATTATTGTGATGTATGATATTTTTTCTTCTATTTCAATCTAAGTGTAATGATGCTTAGATGAACACAATAATTAATTATGGGAGATATAGTAAATTTACGCGTTTTAATGACTCACAACAACTAATTAGAAGTGATATAGCAAAATTACTATAAAAAATACATGTGAAATTTTTTTGATTAACTTATCATTTTATAGTTATTTTATCTTTTTATCAAATATTATTAATTGACACAATGCTTAAATTATCATAATAATCAATTAGGAGCGACATAGTAAAATTACGATTGAAACAGCGAAGCAGACACGTCTAATTAGAAGTAATATAATAAAATTACTACACAAAGATACTTACGGGAAAAAATTAAATGGATCTCATATAAAACATCAAGTAAATTTAATATTAAATATTATTAATTTTATACTACTTAGATGACTTTATAATAATTTTTTAATAAATAATTAGAGATGAGATAATAAAATTACGAAGAAAGCAGCTTATGAAGCAGACAGGAGAAGCAGACACATTGACGGAGACCTGCCTGCTTCTCTCACCCCATTCACTCTTATTAGATAGTATAAAAGTAATATATATATATATATATATATATATATATATTCTACTATATAATAAATGGCAATAACCACACAGGTCTTCAACATGCCTGCTTGGCATTGAAGGACATTTTTGTCTTTTAAGGTTCCAAATTTACAGTTGTACTCCACCGTCTGTTTATTCCCTGTTTATTTATTCTCATCTCTTTCACTATTTTACTCTTCTATCTTCCATCGTCTCTCTATTTATTGGCATCTCTTCCACAGTTTTACTCTTCTACCTTTCACCGTCTTTCCATCATCTTAATTATGATTTTCTATTATCTGTAGTTTCATGAATGATTTTGGTCAGAGGCGGATTCAGGATTCGGACTCTTTGGGTGACAAGTAAACTTATTAACAGGGGCAGAGTCACCTTCGATGAAGGGTGGTCAGATGCACACCCTGTGTCGGAAAATTATGTGGTGAATAGAGGTTAAATGTTAATCATAATGAGTGTATATTTAATTTTGCACACTCTTAACATAGCTGAGAATAAAATTTGCATATACTTTGCTGAATTTCTAGCTCCGCCACTGCTTATCGATTAAAGTAATCAAATTATTCATTTTTTGATATATAAGACAATTAACCAACCAATTAATTAAAAAATCTAATAATAAAATGATAAAACTTGATCTTTCAATAATATTACTAATATCATAATATAATATTCATAATTCATTTAAATGGTAGAATATGCATCTGTTGTCCTGTTTTAGTCAACAATGCTTCACAAAAAATAATTTTGTAGAATGTATGCTTGTTGCTTTGTTTTAGTCAACAATGCTTCACATAAAATAATTTTAAAAAATAAATACTGCAAACTGGGATAGAACAAACGACCTATGGGCAACAAAAGTGTTGCTTTGCTACTTGCATTAGATAATGCTTTGATATTATGAGTGATAGATTTAATACTCCCTCCATTTAAAAAAGAATGACCTACTTTTACTTGATATAAAGTTTAAGAAAATAAAGAACTTTTGAATCTTGTTGCTTTAAATTAAAGTAGTGCCAAATGTACCAAAATGTCCTTTAATCTTGTGGTTATAAACATGTAATGTGGAAAGTTGAAATTAAAGTATTGTTAAAAAAAAAAAGAACGGACTAAAAAAAAAAGTAGGTCATTTTTTTTTAAACGGAGAGAGTATTTGACTATATTGATATTTAAAAAACAAATGTTGCAAACTGAATTCGAGCACACAATCTATGAACAACAAAAATGACGCTTTGCCACTTGCACTAGATAGTGCTTTGATATTATGGGTGACAGATTTAATATTTGACTATATCAATATATATATATATATACGTATATACATATTTACGGATGGTGTGCTATCCCCACGACAATGAAAAGATCTGCCCCTGATTTTGGTTAGTGTTTTATTTATACAACATCTTTTGGTACTCTTTTTTTGTGTTCAACTGTGGACTAAATCATTTTATGATTGCTAATTTTTAATTGTGATTTAATAGAGCGTTACAATTATTTGGGAAGAAGAAGAAGAAGAAGAAAAGAACCTGAAGCCTGTACAGCTGCATCGTTGAAGCGCTTGCTTGGCATTGGAGGATATTTTCGTCCTTTAAGCTTCCAGTTTTGCTGTATGATACTCCACCGCCTCATCCATTTTCTGAGTATTATCTATTTTCATCTCTTTAATCATCTTTACTCTTGTAGCTATTTATGCTTTTTGCTAATTTCGCTTATCCGCGCTGCAGTTTTTAAAGATAAATGTCTTCAACTTTCTGTGCTTATGTGTAATTTTGATTTTTCTCACACAATTTTCCACTGAATTTAGGTTAGTTAGGGAAACCTCATTCTAAATTAGAAATTTGATTAGTTTTTGGTATTACAAAGTAGATTGGAATAAAGATGAAACAAATACAGTCCTAAAATTAAGATGTTTTTATTGCGTTCTGCACTTTTCTTTTCGGTATTTCGATTGTCTTCCACTTTTTGTGTTCGTCTGTAATTTGGTTTTGTGTTGAGGAAACTTTGGTTCAATAGTATGTTCCTTATCTTTCACTTATGGCACTATGTTGTGCTGGTCAAAATTTGGAAAGGTGGTTTCTTGGCTTTTGAATGGTCACGGGTTCGGGCCACTACTTAGCTGTTATAGTCCATTAGAGTGTTTGTGATTGATACAGCATTTTTATTCAAAAGTGTTAATTGTACATCCTGATTTATTCAAAAGTGTTAATTGTACATCCTGATTTAGATTAGGCAGCATGTTTTGTGGAGAATCACACTACTGACCAAAATTGTGATCTTGATCACTACAAAAGCTTGGAATCATTTTAAAAATTGTTCAGAGTTTTAATAGATTGTTGGAATATGTAGAATGGTTGAATTTACGTCCACAGAGATCTGAGTTACTCCTTTCGGCGAGGCTATTTGTATATAATATGGTCGCACAGTCCTGCATTCAAATTCAATTATAAGACGTATCTTACTATAAGTTCCATGGACACTTTACTTTCATGTTGCACCCTTATCGGATTCTCCAAAATACACTACTTTTGCACAATCCGACAAGCACCCACTGGTATTTTTTGAAGAGTCCAAACTACATAAATCTTACTGTGAGTGTTGAATATAGGAAGCATGGATAATGTTGAGTGAAAATGTTACCTTCATGTTTTAGCTATAAAGATAACTGGACTGCAAAACTTATCCAACGTTACAATTCCAGTAGTTGTATTTAAGACTGATGTACTTAGAAATTTGTTGAAACTAAAGAAACATGGATTCTTCTGATTATTGAGCACTTAAAATAGAAACTTTGGTTGTATAGTGGATTTTATCAATGCTCCTATATCCTTAAATTTCCTGTTACTATCCATCTGAGGCTTCAAATATGTGATAATGCACCGGAAAGTACCTATATAACTATATGGTTGAGGTTTCGTTTATCATTAGCAAGTTCTCTTAATGATTAGTGGTTACCAAGTAGATGCAACCAATAATATCTTAAATTGATAGCCTGAAGTTTCTTTGTTGGAATCTTACATTGTATCCTCTAAGATCTTTAAATACTTTGTTTTAGATTATGAAGCTTGATGTTATTTATGTTTTGCTGCTATGTTGAACAGACTCCAGCTGAAAGAGTCAAAGCTAAAGTGAAACTTCAACTTTCAGAAAGTGGTAACTTTTAACTTCTATTTCTGCTCTTTCTTCTCATTGTTATAATTTTCTTCACTGTGAATTGCTTAGTGGAGGCCATAAAGCGAGAGACATGGTAATTTATGTCCCTTTTTCTTTTTATTACGGTGATAGGATTTGTGCAACAGCAAGAACATATCCCGTGTGACCCCCAATGAATTTTGGGAAGGGTGGTATATATGCAGTCTTACCCCTTACCACTTATGTTCAAGTAACTATATTTATGCTTATATTTTTTTTTTGGAGTCTCAAGACCAGTAGACCATTGATAATTCTTTTGCCTAATAGGTAATTGAGTACATTAGAGACCTTGTTAAACCTCCTATTGCTGACCGACTGGAGCACCTAAGTTACAAATCACTAATGATAAGAACTATATCCTCGCCTATGATTTTTGATTTTCATAGTAGAAGTTTATAATTTCTTTTTTCATTGAAGATATAATTTTTAACATTGGTCGGAGACAAATTTGGCAAAAAGATCCATAGATTGCCTGCGACATATGTGTTACTGTTATTATTGAAATATTTTGCCCCTGCCTGCACCCAGGATGCCCGAGCTGCTGGTATCGAACTTCTGCTAGGAAAGTTCCCAGAGTTTGTTGCAAGGACTTATCATCAACCACCGCACCACATGATGTTGGAAGTTTTTCAGACATTCGGAAAATTAGTGATTGTTTAGGGGCTGAGTTACTCTCAGAAACTGTAACAACCTTCTGGTTCTACTGCCACACATTGTTGTTATTTGCACAATCTTCTTTGCAAGCATTAACCATGTGATCGATTTCATTCGACTTTCTACATATACCAGAATATCTATCGTCGTGGCAATTATAACAGTATCGATGTCCCTAAGAAATTACAATAATTTAAACTTTTTGATATTAATGTATGGCTGCTACCACAATGTTGCTACTTTGCAGGTTTTAGCATGCTTTTATCAACTGTCTACCAAAATGACTGGCCTATTTAATTCCTCAGTGATATTTTCTTCTTAGGCTGTCAGATTCACAGTTCAACCTGTTGATATACATTTAGGTTGCAGCAACACATGAAACAAGCAACTATATTGGGCCCGTGCTGAGCACGGGCGCCTCCCATCCCTTTACTTACAAAGGGCAATAACCTGGCACTTGTGCTGCCAGCTGAAGTTTCAATTGTTATTTTACTATATCATCCCTAATTAATCATTACAAGTCATCTAAGTATAAAATAATTAATAATATTTAATAAAGATAATAAATTAAATATAAAATAATAAATTAATTGCTGATGTTTTATTTCTACTTAATGTCTTATATGAGACTTATTTAAATTTTTTCACAAGTATTTTTATAGTAATTTCATTATATCACTGTTATAGGTCTTTTAAGACATGTCTGCTTCGTTGTTTCAATCGTGATTTTATCATATTACCCATAATTAATTTTGAAAAAAGAAGAAGATAAAATAGAAATAAAATAATAAATTAACTCTTGATGTTTTGTACTATCTTCTTCAGCTGCTTTAATATAATTTTACTATATCACCCCTAATTAATTATTACAAGTCATTTAAGTCTTCCAAATTAATAATATTTAATAAAAATATAAAATAAACATAAATGATAAATTAACTTTCGATGTTTTAAATTAATTAGATGTCTCGTATGAGACCCATTCAAATTTATTTTCACATGTATTTTTTATAATAATTTTATTTTATCAATTCTAATTAGTTGTTATAAGTTATTTAAGACATGTCTGCTTCATTGTTTCAATCGTGATTTTATTATATCACAAAAATTAATAATATTTCATAAAAAAATATAAAATACATACAAAATGACATGTCAACAAAAAATATTTGTTTGACTATTGAAATTATATTAGTGCCACAAAAATTACGATGGGACAGAGGAAAACTTAACTTATTGAAAAATTATGTTAAAAGCATTATAAATCACATATTTAATAACTTAAAAATATAAAATATATAAAATATTCGATTGACTCTCGAACTTATATCCGTGTCACTTAAATTGAAATAGAAGAAAAAGTATTATAAATCACAATAACTAAAAATTTAAATTATTTTAATGATTGATTATCTAAATTATATTTGTGTCACATAAATTAAGACAAAAAATAATATATATTGGGCACGGGCCTTCGATTTCCGACATATATATAGGGCAAAATTCAGAAATAACATACTTATCCCCTTAATTATGAGTTTCATAGCAACAGTTTCATAATTATATAATATCTGTGTCACTTAAATTGGAATAGAAGAAAAAGTATTATAAATAACAATAACTAAAAATTTAAATTATTTTAATGATTGATTATCTAAATTATATTTGTGTCACATAAATTAAGACAAAAAATAATATATATTGGGCCCGTGCTCAGCACGGGCCTTCGATTTCCGGCATATATATAGGGCAAAATTCAGAAATAGCATACTTATCCGCTTAATTATGAGTTTCATAGCAACAGTTTCATAATTATATAATATCCGTGTCACTTAAATTGGAATAGAAGAAAAAGTATTATAAATAACAATAACTAAAAATTTAAATTATTTTAATGCGGTAATTTTATCTATATTTCAAATGTTTGAGCATAACAACTCATAATTTAGCTAGATTTTCTACATTTTTATTGAAGATCTCTTGAGAGACGTTTAACTTAAAGTTGTATCGTCGATGATGCTAAAGTTACTTTTGAACTATGTAGCTTGTTGATGCAGTAATACTAGCTACTAAGTTTTGGAGGAAAACAAATTTAAATTTCTGAGTTCCTGATCAATAGAACCTAAAATTCATTTTCTTTCACACTTTGAATCATCATTTATAGGTTTCTCAATTTTCATTATTACATCACTCATTGCCGTGATACAAATTTTTCATTTCCCTACGGCCTACCCTCATTTTAATACACCTTATTACAAACTCAACCATACAAAAGAACCCTCATACAAAAAATAATGCAAGGCACATTGTTGATAGTCGTAGAATATTGACAATGTCCAATGTCCAATTTGATAATTTGTAGTATATTGGCTTCTTGCACATACGTTCCAAGTGCATGTCACATTTCATAGTAGACAATGTTAAAAAATAAATTTTTCAATAAATATTACATATAAAAGATTGAAGTACCAACTTTTATGACTGGCTAATGTGGATCATAATATGGTGGCATAATTTTCTAGTTGAATTAATATGATATTATCTTAATCTATGAAGATGAAATGAATCAAAAGTAGATTTATCAATAATTTAGGAACCAAAAATGTAGCTATTCATCTATTTATTCATTTTCTTTTCCGTTTCATTAAGAATTTTCTCTTTTTGAACAATAGAACCAGGCAATACGTACGTGTTGTTGGTGTACTTCTTAATGATGAGAAAAATATGAATAATGACAAGGTCCTGTTCAAATTTGATGAAAAATCAAGTAACATACGTTAGTTGGTGTGCTTCCTGCAGCTCGGGAGAAAAAAAATGTAAAAAGAATATTGACAAGGTCCAATTCATAGTTGATGTAGAATCACGCAAAGCACATCCTTGGATGCTTTCTACTCACGCACACACACAAAAAAAGAAAGATTTGTGGCATGACACAATTCAAAATTTATTTATTTTTGTATAAAATTATTTTTTTCAACACTTGTGTTGCACGTGTATGTCACATTTTATAATTCAAAATTTATTTATTTTTTGTATAAAATTATTTTTGTTCTACATCG
Source organism: Capsicum pubescens (assembly GCA_030864215.1). Lineage (NCBI taxonomy): Eukaryota > Viridiplantae > Streptophyta > Magnoliopsida > Solanales > Solanaceae > Capsicum > Capsicum pubescens. Next base: position 258,235,287 of record CM061547.1, on the reverse strand, counting down.
TATAGAGTTTTATATTCTCCTTCCCAACTCATACCTCCTCCTGTCTAGTACCATCGTCATACTTGGAATCATCAACATTTTCGGGTCTTTCAATTTCATCATTTCATCAATCTTTACCGGACTATAAATTTTCGGTGCACCATTTTTGACACAACTATCAAATTCTGCACCACCTAAAGTTCTAAATCCCTCCTTCTCAATGTGTAACTCTTCATGCTCAGCACCGGGTTTCTCAACATCCATCATTTCAAAAATCACCCCACAAAAACATCCACAAGCACAAATTTGTTCAAAAAATCAAGAAACAATTAACTAAAAAAAGTATATATATATATATGTACTTAACAGCCAACAAAAAAAAAACTAACTCTCAGATGCAAAAAAGAAAGAATTTAAATTTTGTGCACCGTCAGTGTACAAAATATTCTACATTATTAGGTAAACTTTACTTGCTATTGCAGGTTACCTAATTTTTTTTATGTAAATAATTGAATAACTTGCAATAGCATGTCAAGTTAACTGATAGTGTAGAATATTTTGTACACTAACAGTGCACAGAACTTAAACTCTTTCATTATTACATCACTCACTACCGTGATATACAAACTTTCCATTTCCTTAATTACACTTATTTCAAATACACCTTATTACAAACTCAATCATACCAAAGAACCCTCATACAAAAAATTATGCAAGATACGTTGTTGATAGGCGTAGAATATTGACAATGTCCAATTCAAATTTGATTATCTGTAGTATACTAGCTTCTTGCACATACATTGCACGTGTATGTCACATTCCATAGTAGATAATGTTACTCCCTCCGTTTAAAAAAGAATGACCTACTTTGACTTGACACAAAGTTTAAGAAAATAAAAAAAACTTTTGAATCTTGTGGCCTTAAATTAAAGTTGTGTCAAATGTACCAAACTGTCTTTTAATCTTGTTGTCCTAAAGATGCCATGTGAAAAGTTGAAATTAAAGTATTGCCAAAAAAAAAAAATGTCATTCTTTTTTAAATAAACTAAAAAAGAAAGTATGTCATTTTTTTTAAACAGGGGAGTATAAAATAAAATCTTTAATAAATAATTACATATGAAAGAATGAAGTACGTTTTTATAAATGCCTTATGTGGATCATAATATAGTGGCTTGTTCTTCTAGTTGAATTAATATGATAATATCTTAATCTATGAAGATGAAATGAATCAATAGTAGATTTATCAATAATTAGGAACCAACACTACTAGAAATTAGCCCTATGGCAACAGTTTAAAAATCGTTGCGATAGATAAAAAAACCGTTGCCTTAGATGTATCACAATGGTTAGGCAGACGTTGCATATCTGGGCGTTGGGATAGGTCTATCGCAACGGTTATTGTAATAGATAGACCTATTGCAACAGTTTTTCTAACCTTCTATTGCAACACTTCGTATTGTCTATAGCAATAGTTAAAAACAGTTGCAATAGACTATATTGCAACAACGAAAAAGAGTTGCAATAACCCTATTACAACAATTTTTGAATATCTACTGCAACACTTATTGGTCTTTTGCAACGGTTTTTAACTACCTATTGCAACTCTTTTTGACACCTATTGCAACGGTTTTCGGGTCTTTTGCAACACTTTTTTGCTACCTATTGCAACTATTATATTTAGCTATTGCAACGATTTTTGTCACTTATTTCAACTACTTCAAATTCCATTAATAGTTCAAATATCAATTGATATATATACACACATCACAAAAAAATCTTTCATTAGTAACAATCCAAATTCAAATATGCAATAAACTAGTAATCTAAACCCAAAAACAAAATGTTAAGTCAAATGATCATTAGTTTTTTCATAGTATCAAGTTCGATTGGCGATAAGTTTCACGAAATTTAATATCAAAAAGATCGATATTAAAACATCTATCAACAATTCAAAAATCTTCTCAAGTAAGATCAATTTCTTCATCACTTCTTTCTTCATCTCCTTCATTTTGGACACCTATAAAAAAGAATAAATAATCTCAATTAGCACTTAAATGACAACATATTTAAAAGGGATGAGTTGGGCGATCGTGTATAATACCATAACGAGTAAGGAAGCAAATTGAATTTTAAGTCAAATTATTTAACTTTTTGAATTTTAAGTTAAATGGAACAATGACTCACTATTTCACTTTAAGAATTATTAATTATGCAGCCTCTGTGATGGCTATTGATTAACTAGTAATAGAAAGTAAATTTCAAAGCAAAAAGAATTAGGTTTTGCCCAGGTTACAGTCATATCATGAAGAAAAAAGTCCGCATGTAAATCACTATCAATAATTACAATTTCCTATCACCAAATCCACATAATCAAATTATCACTCCCACTTCTAGGCTGACTTTCTGAGAATAGCACTACTAGAAATTACCCCTATTGCAACAAATCTTTCGGCAACGGTTTCAAAAGCATTGCGATAGATTGTCTATTGCAAATAACCATTGCGAAAAAATTTATTCTAGTAGTTCTATAACCGTTGCTATTGATAGATAACCGTTGCAATAGGGTATCTTATAGCAATGGTTTCATTAACCGTTTCCATAAAGTCACCTATTGCAATGCATTTTTGAAAAAAAAAAAGGTATTGCAACGGTTTTTATTTTTCCTCCCTATTTTTCCATAAAATCTGCCCAAACTTTAACAAATATATAATAAAAATTAAAAAAATATATACAAAACTAACTTTCACTCTCAACTCTTATCAGTCGACAAATGTAACACTACAAGTACTGCCACTGCGCCGACTGCTCACCACTCTTCGACTGCCTCTTCGACGGCCACTGCTGCTCTGATTGTCACTCCGACAGCCAACTGTTGCTCCGATTGTCACTCCGACGGCCCACTGCTACTCCGATTGTCACTGCGACTGCTGCTCTGACCTCGGCTCCGACCACAGATCTAGTTGCTGAATCCTCATATTAAGCTTGCTCTTCATATGCTAACAAAAAGGAGAATTAAATCCCTATGAGTTCATTCATTTTATGTTGTATATGAGTCAAGATCTAAAAATTTATTGTGTTTGTCATTAATTTTAAGTATTCAGTGCAATCTATTCTGATTACTACAGATTATTTCTTTGTTCGAATGCGTCATTCTTTCTTTAATAATGTTGGGTTAATTTATTTTTTTTCTCACTTCAATTTTTTGTTGGGTTGGCTTTGTTTGTTTCTTATGATTAGCTATAAATATTAGGGGTATGGTCATGGATAATTTTAATATCATTTGTTGTTTTTCATTGCTTCAAACCCAGAAAAGAGAAGGGCTTTCTTTTTTAGTATTTGTTTTTAAGTGTCATGTGCGACTAAATACCAAATGCCTCGTAAGCCCTCGTAAGCCATTTTTGTTTATCTGTATATTGAACACTGGGGTTTGAAAATTCATTTAATAGACACCATTTTTATGCTAAATATTCCATTTCTGTGGCTTATGGCTAATCTAGATTGGTTTGAGGCATAGTAGTTAAACTGTTAAATTAACCCAAAAGAACTACAAAATAAGTTTAACTGTGTAATCACACAGTGCTTTTTGGGAAAGGTATCCTGCAAAAGATATCAAAATATACATCCAGGGACTCTTTGCCTAAAGCTTTAGGCTACTTCTGTATCTACTCTTTGTAAAATTGGAAAATGTCTTTGGCTTGCTGCAGATGATTAAAATGATGAAGCAAATGATTGTCATAATTAAGTGCAATGAGATACCAATTCTTTTGGATGAATAATGTAGTAATAATATATTGAATCTGAACATTATATTTTGGATATCTTACTCTCTGAAAAGCTTTCTACCTAATATGGATAGGTAGTGAGAACTAGTGCCATTCTGGTGAGGCTAGAACTATTCATCCTGCTAGTTAGTGAAGCTGCTCGTTGTCGGTCATTTGCGCTTACTCGGAATGCTTTTCTCTAGCAGTGACGATTGAATTTTGCTGAAGTTTATAGCTGGAATCGTTATTTATAAGTTTTTCTTGTCGGTCATTTTTGCTTGCTTGGAATGGGAACAGTTTTCTCCTAGCAGTTGCTCTTCCTTGTTGGATTGAATTTTGCTGAATTATAGTTGAAAGTCGTTAGTTTTATGTTTTTCATTTCCGTCATTTTGGTATATGTTCCCGAGATGGTTTTCTCCAGCTGTCACTCCCTGTATATGTTAGATTGAATTTTGCAGAGTTGAAAATCGTTACTTGTAGGTTTCCTTTTTGGTCATTTTCGTATATGTGCTCGAAATGGTTTTCTCCAGCAGTCACTCTCCCTTGTTAGATTGAATTTTGCTGAATTATAGTTGAAAAATCATTACTTTTAGGATTTGAGGTTTCGATCATTTTTGTATGTGTACTCGAAATGGTTTCTCCATCAGTCGCTCTTCTTGTATATGTTGTTAGATTGAATTTTGCTGAATTGTAGTTGAAAATTGTTATTTGTAGGTTTTTCCTTTTTGGTCATTTTTCGTACATGTTACCTTAGTTGGAACGGTTTTCTCCAGCAGTCACTCTTCCTGTATATGGTGTTAGATTGATTATTGCTGAATTAAATTTGAAACCGTCACTTGTAGGTTTCCTTTTCAGTCATTTCCAACATTCATTCTTCCTGCACGTGTTGTTAGATTGAATTTTTCTGAATTTTGTGTGTGGTTTGATTGGATTTTGCTGAATTCTATAGTTGTTATCGTTATTTTGTAGGTTTTAAGGTTTTGTTGTTGGTCATTTTTGCTTACTCAAAATAGTTTTCTCCAGCAGTCACTCTTCCTCTTTAGATTGAATTTTGCTGAATTATAGGTGTAATCGTTACTTTTAGTTTTTTCATTTTCGGTGATTTCCAGCCATCACTCTTCCTGCATATCTTGTTAGATTGAATTTTTCGGAATCATAGTTGAAAATTGTTACTTGTAGGTTTTCCGTACCAGTCATTTCCAGCAGTCACTCCTCCGGCATATGTTGTTAGATTTAATTTTTCTGAATTTTAATTAAAATCGTTACTTGTAGGTTCATCCTTGTAGGTCATTTTTGCTTACTCAGAATGGTTTTCTCCAGCAGTAGCAGTCACTGTTCCTGCATATGTTGTTAGATTGAATTTTACTGAACTAAAGTTGAAACCTCTACTTGTAGGTTTCCTTTCGGTCATTTCCAACAGTCACTCTTCCTTCATTTGTTGTTAGATTGAATTTTACTGAATTTAATAGTTGAAATAGTTACTTGTAGGTTTCCTTTTCGGTCATTTCCAACGGCCACTTTTCCTGCATATGTTGTTAGATTTTTTTTTCTTCAATGCATATTGTTAGATTTCTGTTATGGTTTGATTTGTTTTTCTGTTTCTGTTATACATTAATAATGGAAATGAATCGAATTAGGAAATTTAGTATTTGAGTCTCCAAAACGTCCCGATTTTCTATTCTGTATAGCCTAACACTTGATTAATGTCTACTTTTAAGAAAACCTTGATTTTGATGCACTGATTCTGTGCCATGATTTTGTGTGAGGTTTGATTGAATTATAATTGTAATTATTACTTGTAGGTTTTAAGGTTTCTTATTGTCTGTCTTTTTCGGATATGTTTTAACTTACTTGAAACGGGTTTCCCCAGCATTCACTCTTCCTTCATATGTTGTTAGATTTTTTTTCTTCCAAATGCATATTTTGTTAGACTTGTGGTATAATTTTTTTTTTCTATTTCTGTCTTACATTTATGATGGTCGTGCTCTATGCTTTTGATGCTTGTGTATACTGTCTTTTATCTTGAACCGGGGGTCTATCAGAAATAACCTCTCTACCTCTTTAGAGGTAGTGGTATGGACTGCGTATACTCTACCCTCCCCAGACCCCACTATGTGGAAATATACTGGGTTTGTCCTGTATACTACTATGATTTACCTTCCAAATGTATTTCAGTTTAATCCTTGGAATCTTATGCTTTAATTTCATTCCTTGCGCTGGTTAGTGAAGCAACCATATAGATATTGTGGGACTGTTGATATATATGTGGATCATAATTTATTTTAATTTTGGTGATTTTCGGTGTGTTATGTAGGATTATAATGGATAGTAACGATAAAAGTTGGATGAATTGTTTAATATGGTCTGACGAGTTTCAGCATGGAGTGAAAGACTTTCTTGAGAAGGCATTTAAACGAGCTTCTCAAGGAAATGAGATATTATGTCCTTGTAGAGACTGCAAGAATTATTATTGGCATTATAGAGATGTAGTGGAGGATCACTTGTTTTCTAGAGGGTTTCGTGCTGGTTACACCAAATGGACTTTCCATGGAGAAAATGCTTCCTCGAGAAAGACATATCATCCAATCAATGATGATGAAGGTTCAAATATGCGGGATGATATTGATGGACTACTTCATGATATATTTAGAAATGTAGAGGTTAAATTGGGGCATGAAGAAGGGGATAGAGAGGGATTACCTGAAGATGCAAAGAGATTTTTTAAATTATTGGAGGATGGAAAGCAACAATTATATCTGGGGTGTGAAAATCTTACTAAATTGAGCTTCACTATTCGGTTGTTCTTGTTTAAATCATTGCATGGGTTGATTAATGTAGCATTTTCAGATTTGTTTGTGTTGATAAAAAAGGCATTTCCCTTTGCTCAGATACCGGGTCTTGATTATGAAAAAATACATGGATGCCCTAATGATTGCATGTTATTCAGGAAGGACAATGAGAAAGCTGAGAACTGCTCTGTATGTGGGACTTCTAGATGGAAGAGTGTTGATGGTTTCTCAACCAATGCAAGGTCTAAAATTCCTGCAAAGGTTTTACGATACTTTCCCTTAAAGCCTAGGCTTCAGAGGATGTTCATGTGTCCTGAAACAACTGTTGCAATGAAATGGCATGCTAATGAACGACCAAATAATGGAAATCTAAGGCATCCCGTTGATGGGCAAGCATGGAAGGATTTTGATCGCTTGTATCCGGACTTCTCTAGAGATCCTCGTAATGTCAGGTTGGGTCTCTCAAGTGATGGTTTTAATCCATTCCGAACAATGAGCATTTCTCATAGCACGTGGCCTGTTATGTTGATGAAATATAATTTATCACCATGGATTTGCATGAAAATCGAGTATCAATTTCAAAGAGATATACTGCATATTTCATCAATGGATATCGATTTCATACAAAAGCTCGAGATGCCCCCACGCAAGAATCAGAATTCTGGAGTGACTTTATCAACAATAACGGATAGTTTTGCTAGTGCTAGGGACCAAAATCCCATAGATGAAGATGTGGTTTATTATGGATTTATTCAAGATATCCTTGAGATTGATTACTATGGTTGTTTTAATGTTTTATTATTTAGGTGTGATTGGTATCAGAATGAAGTAGATGAGTATGGGTTGACTTGGGTATACTTCAACAAGTTATGTTGTAAAGATGATCTTTTTGTGTTGGCATCACAAGTTTATCAAGTTTTTTATATTGCGGATACAATTGATAAAGATGTTTATTATGCAAGGAATAAAGTTTCCGTAGATTTGTATGATCTAGAGGAAGAGAATTTCCCTAATATAGGAGAAACATTTTCGAGGGAGCCTAATGATGACATTGGTCCCTCAACTAGATTAGATGAGGGTGACTTTAGATGGTCAAGAGAATATGGAGCCATTGTTGTTGTTGATATTCCATCTACTGAAGAACATTCAGAAGCTATAGTTGTAGAAACATCGGAAGAGGAGGATGAGTTTGATAATACTGATTGGGATCGGATGGAGGCAGATGATTAGACAAATAGATTCATTTGAATATATGCTCATCATTATTTTCATCTTTTGTGAGTGTTAATTTCCTATTGCATACGTATCTTATATTCATGCTTATTTATATCATTTTAATCATTTTCATTTAGAAATTTATTCTAAAATAGTATAATTTTAGAGAATTGTCAAAGTCTGATTGAAATGAATCTACTGAATCATTGAAGAGGATCGTGGTCTCATTGGTAAAATTCCCCCCCCCCCGCCTTAACTTTTGATTGTAAAACTATCTTTAGTTTCTATTGGCTTGAAGTACACATTTGAAGCATTTGGTATTTGTTGTTGTTGTTGATCTATTCATTTGGTATTAGATGATAGCAGTGTTACAAATCCTAGATATTTATAATCCTTTGACCTTTTAGTGTAACATGAAAGGTGTACTAATGGATAACTGAAGCAGGTAATGTCTCATACCTGCCCATAGGATTTGTTATCTTCATATTCTAAAGTGTGCTGAAGGAACAACCAAATATCATAGTCAGAGTGAGGTACAAGGTATACTTGAAGATGCTAATCCCTACAGAATAAAGTTATTTTTTGTCGTGTTAATCAGGTTATCATTCTTATAACCATGTTGTTAATATCATATGAGCAACTAGTTGATTATTTTTATGTGATGCGAGAAAGCCCTAAATTGAGTTAAGTGCAAGATCATATTCATATCTATATGATGTAAGGAGTCTCAACAAATGTTGCCCTGCAAGAGTGGATTTCACTCAATTGTGCAAACATGACTTATCATCAGCAGTAGTGAACAATGGACTCAACAGTAGTGAAACTAGGCATACTCTTAGGGGACTTGAAGATATTTGCACCTACATGATTAGGAAGCCTTCAAAGTTTCAAATCAATAAGTGACGAGTCTCTAGAAATTGAACTAGACTTATCTTCACCAGAAAATGCACCTACCACTGAATGTGTAACTGCTTTACAAATGATGCTTCAAGATGGTACAAAAATGTATTGTGTTTCTCATTTGTCCATCCTGTGTACTTGTCCTGAAGTCAAAAAGTGAAATATGCAAGTATTATTATCCAAATATTCTGGCAGGTTATTGGAAAATAGGCATGTCAATTTCAGTTTTGAGCTTTCTTATTTTGGTCAGTTAGTTCCACGCAGCTTAAAATAAAACTACTGCAGATGGGTTAAGGACATTAAAGAACGTAGGATTAAACCCTCGATGAAAAAAAATACTGGTTCTCCATATTTTTCTTTTATGCTCAACTGTTTTTGGTTCTTAGAGTACTACTCCTAGTTCTCTGTCTTCCAAGCGGATATTTTCTTATTGCAGATTATTATTTCCTTATTGTTAGCAATTTACAGAAACCAAAAATTGCATACTACTAAAAGTATTAGTATGTTCTGTTAGCATGTTTTGTCCAAAATGAAACAAAAAACATTGTTCATTGATGGTTGTTATCTGGAATTACAGTACTCGACCTATGTTACATTGTCTTCATGATCTAATTCTGTTTTTATCGTCAAGTTTCTTGGTGATAACAAGTTAACAGGCACCCTGCTAGCTCAGAAGAGACGGTCTCTCTAGACTATATGATTAACTCTTGTTTTTATATGATTTCACTGTAAAATATACGTTAAGTGCAGTAACTATGATCTAGTCTCCGCTGTTAAACGGCAAAGCCCTTTCTTTTACCACTGTACTCCTTTTGGCTGCTTGGTAGCGACTTAGCTTCTTCTTGATTTTCACTTTCCGTTGCTTGCTTCTTCTTATATATTGGATGATCTTCATAGAACTAGTATGTGAAAGAATTTTTTATCCTCTTAGACTAGGCATTCATGTATGGTAGATTCAAGTATGGTAAAGGTAAGGTGAAAGAACCTTATTTTTGAAAGTACAGTACAAAATCTGAGAGCATGAAAGAGTTCTGAATCTTTTGATATTAAACTATAGATACGTATAATTAATCAGGATTTGATATTCCGTTGCACAGTATGCAGTATGTTATAGTTCTTACTATATTAGTAGTTCTAATTGTTTTTGCTTCTTGGAGTACTATTCCTAGTTTTTCTGTCTTCCAAGATGATATTTCCTTATTGCAGATTGTTGTTTCTTTATAGTTAGCAATCATGAATCACGAGAAAGTTAAGAGTTTTGTTTTAGCTGGATCACTAGCAGCATTACGAAACAAGCAAATACTACAACAGAAAAAGAAGAAAAATACAGGCTACGTAAATGAAAAGGAAAATCATCATAAGCAGAAGGAGAAGTCAAACAATGTTTCAATTAGATCCCAAGTACAAGAACAAGTGCAACAGGTGTTTCAGGATCCTATCTTACCTGTACCACCAGTAGAAGAGCAAGTGCACCAAGAATTGACAGATTACACCACTCGTGCATCACAACCATCACTTGAACAAGTGCAGCAAGATCAGTCACAACTTCCTAATTTTGAAGCAAATGAACAATCTGGAGAAGGCAAGCATACATAAATTTTAGTTCATACTATTTTAAAAATTATTTTCATTCCTGTAATTTTGTTGTTCATATTATTGTAGGCCCTTCAATTAAAAAAAGAAAAAGAGGCGCTACACAAATGGCAGAAGTACATGGACAAACTGAGCGTCAACTAATAGTGCTAAATGAGTTGAATCAGCCTATTGGTCCTACTAAAGTAGCGGTCACCGAGTTTAGCAGTTTTCTTGGCACTCTGGCAAGGAATGGGACATTTTGTCCTCTTAATCTGAGTTGGAAAAAGTTGAAGATACATAATGAAATGTGGAGCCATATCCAGGTTCAAGAATATCACTATTTTAATTTCTAGTTCAAATCATTTCACAATTTTTGCATTAACCAAATTGCACCAAATTACAGAAGAAATATGACATTCTTGAAAATGAAAAAAATTAGGCTATGAATGCAATTGATTCTACTTTTAGAGGGAACAAGTGCAGGTTTAAGGAATAATAGTATTATGCCTACCCCTATGATGAAATTTGAATGGCAAGAGGCCTAAAACTGTTCCAGAACCTGTATTTGCGGATTTGCTTCAGTATTGGAACTCCAAAGAAGCTAAGGTATAATATGAATATGTATATTTATTACTTTGTTCCATAATCACTACTTCAATTTGTTTTTTAAAAATGATCTCTACCAATTGTCTTGTAGGATAAGTCCGATGCTAACAAACAGAATCAGAAAATGTGGAAGTATCCTCACACTGTTAGCAAAACAAGTTTTGCTCTAATACGTGAGGTTTGGTATTCTTTTATATTTGTTACTATGAACTTGTTGACTTGAAATTTTTTTAATGTTGACTAGCATGTAACTAGGAAAAAAAGAAGGAAAATTTTGGTGATGTGTCAAACAAGAAATTCTTTGTGGATACTAGAAGAAGGAAATCTGGACGAGTGTACAAGGATTCATCTAAAGATATTACAAATTAAATAGTATGAAATTTTCTAATTCAAAATTGATCTAGATCATTTGTTCTTTATTAAATATTGAATCAACTCAATTTACTTGCTCGTTTTGGATCTGACTTGTAGGTTGAAATGGAGAGAGTAGAAACTCAAGAAAGTGAAGATGGTAGTCAATCAGTTGATGCATTCACAACAGTTATGGGTCCTGATCATCCAGGTCGAGTAAGACTATACAGACGCGGGGTAACCAAGTCTATTTTGAAATAAAAAGCAAGTGATTCTGGACTCTCTTTAAATATTGCTGTGGATGAATTGGTGGAAAAGAGAATAGATGAACTGGAAGAGAGGATACAACAAAGAATGCATGCTCAAAGAGATTCCATTGAATGAGATGTTACAATGAACATCATTTCACAATTGCAAAGTCAAAATCCAGGATTAACACTTGATCCTAATATGCTAAGATTCAATGCTCATTCGTCAAGGGAAGAGGCTGCTATTCAACAAATCAATCGTCCATTTACTGGGAGTAACAATGAAGGCCTGTCTTTTTTTCTTCTTCTTCTCGCCCTTTCTTCTTCTTCTTCTTCTTCTTCCCCTTTTTAGCATGAGAATTTTTCTATTTTGTTTATTTTTCCTAGTTTTTCCACTTTTAAGTAATGAAACTGCTATAACTATGCTCAATTTTGGCATACGTAAAACAAAGCTTGAACAACTTTATGAAGCTTGAAGTAGTACTGAAAAATAGATCTCAGATGTCATGAAAAGTTCAGAACCATTATTTTACATATACAATAAAAAAAAGTACAATAAGGTAGACGATATACGTATAAGCCTATAAGGAGTCATTGAGAAGTCATCCTTTTTATTTTCTTTCAGATGCGTGCTCATAGTTTTCCTCGTGTGTTTTAGTTACTGAAGCTTTGGATAGAAAAGAAAGAAAAAAACTTACATTAGAAAAGAATTTTTTAATACTGAAACTTGTATCTAAATGCTTAAAGAATGTCACTTACGCATTACAGTTAACGTTTCTGGAGATACATGGAATGACACTTGTAATTTTGGAAGAACCATGAAAACCTGTTAAAGCTGAGATTGGATTGATTTCCCTACATACATGGAATGGCACTTGTTTTCTTATTTCTTGCTTTTAAGTTCCAAGGCATGGTTGCATCAATTATTGAGATGTTAAGTCCGATAGTTTTATCTTGTAGAATGATCCCACTTGCCCGTGTTGATTTGATGGTAGAGGATGGGTTTCTGCAGTTTTTCATTTTTTTGTGAAACTGGGCATAGTCATTGATCTCACTTAGGTGTAGAAGTTCCTTGAATCCAAAGTAATGCAGGCCATTCATTGTATATCATGGTTGGTTAAGAGCATGAAATTGTTTCCTCAACAACTCTTGAAATAAATTGGCCTTTTCTCTATCATTTTAAATAAAGGAAAATTCAAGTATAAATCAACCAACATTTGGCAGCATTTTTTGAGTTTATGCTCTATTTATAGGTGTTCTATGTTCTAATTGAAAATTAAATATGTTGTCATTTAAGTACTAATTGAGATTATTTTTTCTCTTTTTATAGATGTCCAAAATGAAGAAGGAGATGAAGAAAGTGATGAAGAAATTAACCTTACTTGAGAAATTTTTTGAATTATTGATAGATATTTTAGGATCGATTTTTTTGATATTGAATTTTGTGAAACTTATCGCCACTCGAACTTGATACTTTATGGGAAAACTAATGACCGTTTAACTTTAATATTTTTCTTTTGGATTTAGATTACTAGTTTGTTGGATACTTTAATTTGAATTATTAATGAAAGATTTTGTTGTGATGTGTATATATAATTGTGTATTAATATAATTCTCTCTATATATATTGATATTTAAACTAGCTGCAATAATAGGTGGCAAAAAAAATATTGCAAAAGATTCGAATATCGTTGCAATAGGTGTCAAAAACCGTTGCAATAGACTTACCTATTGCAACGGTTTTTGGAACCGTTGCAAATGTCGTTGCAATAGGCCTATCTCAACGTCTACATATGCAACGTGTATAAAACCGTTGCGTTAGCTCTATGGCAATGGTTTTTGTACCTGTTGCAACGAATTTTGAACCGTTGCCATAGGGGTAATTTCTGGTAGTGTACGCAGCAGATTACTATTTGGTAACAATTTCAACTCAGGCCAAATAATTAACATAGGCATTACCAAGGTCTACCATCGATAACTACAAACTAAGCCATCAGTTGTCAGAATCTTTTACAACATTTCGTTAAGCTAGGCCAAGGTATCTAAATCTCACAGAAAGATATTTTACTTGCAACCAACATGACAGTACATGAGCTTTCTCTGATCTTAAGCAACTGTAATGAGACAATGAACTGAATATGTACAATTAAATTTCTCTTGGAAACTAATAAAGCATTAATACTAAGTCACTATTTCACTTTCTGAGCCAGCCTTGTAAGGAGGTCTAAAACAGGGTAGAATCACTGTGTAGAAAAAAAGAGTGAAGACTTCTGGCCAGAGTAACAGTAAGTATTAATATCTTCAGTGGCCTCTATTGCCTTGTGCCAAGGTGCAAATTGCAGTGGAATTCTTTGTTGGAATTTTCATGCAATGAAGAAATTGTTTGAGTTTGAAATGAGACATGTCAACAATCATCAACTCTAGTAGCAAAAGCCAAAGACCAGAAACCAGCACATCACATAGAGTATTCGAGTGAATAGGCGTTAGCGTCTTACCTGGTGGTGTTCCACATCACAAACTTTATTCATCACTATGTTCAACATCAAGCCCAATAAACAAAGAGACAAGAGAAACATCTTCATTTGCATACCTATGGAGAATGTGCCTGAAGAGAAATTCTTTATGAATAAACAGTAGATTGTGACCAGTAAATCACATGGATATGCAATAAATAGAAAGCTTGAGAAAAAACTTACTAAGCAAAAGGTGTACCCATTGATTGATATGTAGGTATCCAAATCCTTTGAGATCGCATATATTTGTCCAGTTGCATGCCTAAAATACTTATTTCCCTCCTCACCAAATTTCCAGTATTCCGGTTCATTACACTTCACTCTACACTAAAAGTATGTCATACTTGAAAATTTCAAACCTTGAAGTAGAACTGTAGAAGCTCATTATGGATCTAGAATCTTACTTCTGCGAGAGAACAGGTCCAGATTTCATGCCACCACATACACACTAGGTTTAGATTGATTACGGTCTAATAGTGAACCTAAAACACCTGTGACAAAATATGAAATTAGTACATATTAATCTCTCTCCTACTTAGTATTGAGTGGATGCATTATTTTTCATAAGGGTATATAATGTTGCACAAGGATCTCAAAAGGAAAACCGTCTCCATTTACAACTATTGGACAGTAAAGGCCAATTTGCTGCACATTATGCACTGGCAGTGGCCATTGATATGCAGAATTGTTTTTCCAATAGCATTTGATTTAAATAAGCCAAAGAAACAATATTGCCTTATGGATTGGATGGACACCCTTCACACTTTATCATCATGGAACCACCACCTTGTCTCCTTGGGAGATCTGGCATTTCTGCAGTTCTTCACATAGCGATCATTATCTTTAGGGCGTTGCTACACAAGTGATGGGAACTAATAAGAAAAAAAAACTAAAATAAAGCAAGAGAAGCTTGGTAGAACAATGTGGTGTGTTACATATTTAAACAAACAAGAAAAAAATAGGTTCTGACACATTTAAAACAAAAGTTCTTTTCGCATGGTGGATCTCATAAAAGCAACTCAAATTAACAATAATATAAATACAGGAAAGGCACCTTCACCGTTGAACTTGACAGCATGGAAATGGAAGCTTCGCACTAGCATAATAATTAGCGAACTGCGGATGAACCCTTCAAGTTTTCACTTTCCACTCACAGAATAAACAAAAGGACTACTATATAACAAGATAACAGGAGAAACTAAAAGAAGAAAAACAAAATATGGTATGGGACATGTTGTTTTCACTTTCACTCACAGAATAAACAAAAATCTACAATATGATTTCTGCAAATCCATAAGACAGGAAGAAACTACAGAAAGAAAAAATAAGTGAAGAAGATGGAATTCGAAAGTTTCCCTCTTCAGCACCATCCTAATCCAGAGGTTACTTCAGGATGAGTTATGTGAACATGAGTTCTACAAACCTGCCCAGTATATTTGAAAAACCTTTCAAATTGAATAGGTTAATACGTGACAAGACAATGAGATCACATGCCATGTCAACACAGGAGAATTTAGATTCTAATTTTGGAATAGTTGGACCTCACAATGAAACTGAGTGTAGATTGCCACTATCGACACAAGTAGACTCTTGTTTTCTGCTGATGTACTTTAGTCAAACAAATAGGCATGGATATGGATATTTTTTCATGCCTCTTAACAAAATACCAGATACCAGAAAAGAATTGAAACAGATACTAGTAAACCTGGTACTCATGCTGATGTCAACGTAATATATGTCATGTTGATGCCAACTTAATTTAGATTCAATGTATGTGCATTAATGTCCGTACCCTCTAAAAGCATGTTCTCCTAGAATACACGCATCATTTAGTTGAGATAAGAATAGAGTTGACTCTATCGCAAATCATGCAACTTCTACAACATATTGTAACAATGCTCATTATGGTAAAGGTAATACAACTATTTTTAAAGATTCTGATAATATAGACTTCACAAACTGATACAACATAGTAACTTACTTAAATCACTATATCAACCAAGAACCTGATGGCAAAAATATTCACTAGACTAGGAAAAACATAGTAAATAACAACTCATTGATGTCCATCAGTCCAGAAATGGTATGAATATGAGAAGCTTACTTAAATATTAATGTAGTTGTATCTATCGGGCTCGTGAGATTAGGATACGGTAAAACTAAGGAGCAATTAGTTAATGTTCAAATGTGTTGCCTACCCATCAATGAAAAGAAAAAGGTTTGATTACTTATATCTTTTTAAAACACATAGACCTTGTACTTCGTCCAAACACACACACGCGCACACACAGACCTCCTAATCTTGTATAGGAGCCATGATAATTAAGAACTAAAAGAAATTTGAAGCTTTGAACCTCAGTGATTCAAACTTCACAGATAATGACCAGAGGTGAATAGCCAACTTTCACTTTTCAAAAAAACAAAAACAAAGTAATCCTCGTAAATTTACCTCAAATTTTTTTTTGTTTTTGTTGTTTATCCAGTCATTCAAAAATAAGAGTGTAACAATTGTTATCTTTGGTAGTGATAGAACTACTCCTTCCATCCCTAAATACTCATCATATTATTGGTTTGCACACCCCTTATAAAACTACGTATTTTTACCATCATACCTTATTTAATTTCTTTAATCATATTTCTTTAATTAATGAAAAATGCGATCTCTCTTCACTAAATGAAAAGCATGGTACGGGTAAAATGGGAAGAATAAACTCAATTATGTCTTGGATTTCTAAAATGACAAGTATTGTGGAATATCAATTATAGTTAGGATGACAAGTATTTAGGAACAAAGGGAGGGAGTATTAAAGAATCAAGTGTTAGGAACTTAGGAGACTTAATAAAGTGAAGCCTTAAACCACATCTTGTTAGTGACTCAAGCCACAAGGACAATGATCAGAATCATATGGGCAGCCAGGACATGGATTACTCTTTCGCATAATCCCTTTGTTAAGTAAGGTGATTGTGGCTAACACTTTCATCAAGTAATCCTAGATAAATTTTCATGCTATATCTCAAAATTTTTGATGTTTTTTCTTTCTTTTAGAAAATTGAAAACAAACAAAAAAATTGGATTCTCATAAATGAACTCTAGGAGAGGATTAAAGAAAATAGAAAATTATTTTTTATAAGAGTCCCAAATTAGAGCAGGTAAATTTTCTTGGAATCTAAAATAGCACAGAGTACAAACTGAGGATAGAACTGATGCTTCTCCACACTGCTTGTTAAGATTTATTTTACACCGCTCTAGGCAAAATTCTCTTGCATAGCACAAGAACAGGTGAAATTAGCAATAGTCGCCACTTCGCAATTGGAAATGCCATTCAAGTATAAGCACAACAACAATGAACAAAAAATTCAAGATATACTAGATAGGGAATGGGAGTAATAAACTCGACATACCAGACCTAATGCTACAGCCACACTTCTCCTGGTCTCATCACCACACACAGGTGGAAAACTGTTCATTAGGAACTCACGTTGGTCTAGTTTTAAGTGTTTCTCAAGTCCACGAGCCACCATCTCTATCTCAGGCTATAACGATAGCCAATAAAACAATAAATAGCTTGAAATAGTCTAAAACTGTGGTGCAAAGTACAATAGCACCTTAAAATAGTGACAACTAGAAAAATTACTACAAATGGTAAATATTCCATAACCTAGGATGGTCGCTAGCCATTTTCTTCAGATAGTAAATTATACTCCATTAGAAATTGGGATCAAGAATAAGTTATAACTATTATTTTTCCTGGATTCTTTTCTTTTTAAAAGATATCAATGACTTAATGCTAAGACACTTCCAAAAGAATTAAAGCAGAACACACTATGTGATACACAAATAGAGCATAAATCAGACATACAAAATGAAGAGATACAAACCAAGAACTCTTTAGGAGGAAATATCTGCTGAATGACACAAATTTTAAACAGTTCCACCACAACTTCAGAATGCTTTCCTTGTATTTTCAAGGACTGAAAATTAAAAGATTATAGTAGCATCAGTACAAGCAAAATATAAGGAGCTGAAATTAAAGTCGGAGTGGCAGCGATAGGAGCATGTGCTCCAAAGTCATCTCTATCTCCCTACTCCCACCCCACCCCCACTCCGTACTACAATATCTATCTACACCTCATCCACAGTATTACTGGGCACCACATCCCTAACACCACCACCATCGGAGGCCACCGTAACAGAATTAACAACGGCAGCAGTGGTGACGGTGAAGGTAGTAGTGGGGTTAGAAGCAAAAGGGTTAGAATCAGAATAAATGTTCTTGGGAATTTCATCCATGTTCATAGAACCAAAGTTTCTAGAAGGATGAGAGTGAAGTTGATGATGTAGAGAAGAAGAAGAATGATTCGAATTAGGCGGTCAATTTGAGAGTAAATTCATCGGAGCTCAATGAAATAGCACAGTGAAATTGGGTCGTCATAGCTTAAGGAAACATAGTGAAATTCGGAACATAATGTTTATATTTCTTTAATTTTTAGCAATATTGGGGAGGAAAATAAAAAAGTGTTGCAATAAAATCTTTTTTCCAATAAAGAATTGCCATAGAGTCTATGGCAACGGTTCGTGCAACCGTTGCTATTAGACACTCTATTGCAACGGTTCTTCAACAATAGCAACGGTTATACTACAAAATCGTTCTATTAGAATAATTTTTTTTGCAATGGTTGTAACCGTTGCAATAAAAGGTCTGTTGCAACGCTTTTGGAACTGTTGCTAAAAAGTTCGTTGCAATAAGGGTAATTTCTAGTAGTGCAAAAACATAGTTATCCATCTATTTATTCATTTTCTTTTCCGTTTCATTAAGAATTTTCTTTTTTGAATAACAGAATCTGTTGGAAAGTTTGATTTGAATTCAAGCTCATGTTCAGAAGTTTCATTCACTACATGTCATACAAAGAATGGGCCTGGATCCATTCATAGGGCTTCCGGTTCAAAATGGTTCTCTAGGTAAAAGAAAGGATTAGGCTCCAATATATGCAACACAGATAATTCCAAATAATGAGAAAAATGATGTACTGAATAAAAAGAAAATAGTTGTACATAGAGGAAAATAGTTTTGTTTTGGCTGTTATGGTGTGGACAACAGAAATAGTACAAGAGTACAAAATTTATTTATATATTTTGGTTTTGTTTATTCACAAAATACAGATATAAATCCACAGGAAACTTGTACATGAGATTAATGAATACAGAAAAATTTTCATAGTCCTTCTTGAGTTTTTGCTCTTCAATTTTTTCTTCACTTTCTACATGGTATCAAAGCAATAAGAATTATATTAATATTATCGTCATTCTTTCATCATGACATACACTAGTTCATCCACTACTTCTATCAGCAGCAGTAACACTAACATTGTTATGGATTCAAGTAATCCTTTCTTTCTTCACCCATATGATGCACAGGTATGATGTTGGTAAACACTCTTTTTTTGGGAAAAGGATATCCTGGATGGAGAAGTTCCATCCTCATCTCACTCTCAGCTAAAAATAAGTTGAGTTTCATCGATGGATCTTCTCCTCCACCACCAGCAACTGATCCTTCAGTCAAAATTTGGAGTAGATGCAATGATATGGTAATATCTTGGTTGCTCAACTCCGTCTACAAAGAGATTGTTGATAGTGTGTTGTATTCTGGAACAACAAAGAACCTTTGGTCAGATCTTGAGCAAAGGTTTGGATAGCCTAATGGGTCTAAGCTTTATCACTTACAAAAGGAATTGGCAGATCTGATTCAGGGGTCTAGTAGCATTGCTAGTTACTATATCAAAATCAAGTCTTTGTGGGATGAGTTGGATGCCCGTAACATTCATTCTGTCTATAGTTGTGTGTGTACCTGCCATGGAAAGAGCAAAATGAATCAGTCCAAGAAGGATGAGAGGCTCATTCAATTTCTTATGGGGTTGAATGAGACATACTCATAGGAAAGAAGCAACATTCTCATGATCAATCCATTTCCAAGTGTAAATCATGCTTATTCCCTTTTGATACAAGATGAGAATAAACGAGAGGTCCATCACCCTCAGTTTCCAGGAGAAGGGTATTCTTTTCTAGTTGGGAGAAATGATTATGCATATAGTAGGGTCAATTTTTAGAAATCTAGAACTATGAATTTTCCTGGGAAAGAGACCTATAAGGGTAAGAAGTTTTGCATAAACTGTAAACTGACTAATCACACTATTGAAAAATGCTACAGGATAATTGGGTATCCACCTGATTTTAAGTTCACCAACCCCAAGAAGTCTCAAAGTGTAGTCAGGAGCAACTCTATTGTTTTTATAAGAACCATAACACCACCACAATATGTTAAAAAGAGAGAATTTTTGCCAGCTATGAGAGAGGCAAGTCCTGCTATGAGAGAGGCAAATCATATTGTGAGGGATACTAATCACTTTACACAACAACTATCACCAGGTCAATATAATCAATTAATGAGATTGCTAAGTGAAATGGAACAAGCACATGAGAAAATCTTGATGTGACTGCATACTCAGCAGTTGGTATAGTTTTTGAACACTCAAATTCTTGTTATTCTGTGGGTAATGCTAATTCTAAATCATGGATTATAGATTCAAGAGCCTTTGCACATATGTGCTTTGATTCTAATTCCTTTGTGTCTTTAACTTCTCTTCCTAAGCCTATTATTGTCAAACTGCCTAATTTTACTAGGGTCAAACAAACTCATGCAGGGAGTATTTCTCTTCTTCCAAGATTTGTTTTGAAAAATGTCCTTCACATTCCCTGTTTCAAATACAATTTACTCTCTGTTAAGAAGTTATGTCAAATTTTCAAGTGCACCATTATGTTTACAAAAACAGGATGTATTTTGCAGGGCCCTCACATGAAGAGCCCATAAGATTTTGGTGAAGTCAATCAAGGTCTGTATGTTCTGGAACCTAATGAAGTTCAAGACAAGAGTCCTCCTACAAAACATGTAGCACCATCTCTTAAGAATAGTGTTTCTAGTTCGGTTTCTAAGTGTTTATCTCAATCTATTTTTGCTTATGTTCCTTTACCTATTTCAGCGAAAACTAATTCTGATGTAATGTTATGGCATGTAAGGTTAGGGCACTTGCCTGTCAATGAAATGAGACATATCAGTTCGATATATTTTCCTTCATATGATGATTGTTCTTGCACTACTTGTCCTTTGGCTAAGTAATCTAAGTTACCTTTTCCCATCAGTCAGATTAGAACGAAAGCTCATTTTGATTTAATTCATGTTGATACCTGGGGACCTTTCAAAGTTTCTACTCATAATGGGTATAAGTACTTCTTGACCATCATGGATGACTTTAGTAGAGGGACATGGACTTATTTATTAGCTACTAAAAGCAATGCTTTCACAGTCATAAAATACTTCTTATCAATGGTGGAGAGGCAGTTTAATACTAAAGTCAAGATCATTAGGTCAGATAATGCTTTGGAATTGGGAAAGGGTACTGCAACATCTCATTTTTTTCAAACTCAACGAATAATTCATCAAACGAGTTGTATTGGTACACCCCAACAAAATGGGATTGTTGAAAGGAAACATAGGCATATCTTGGAAGTTGCAAGAGCACTTATGTTTCAATCCAAAGTACCTTTTTTCTATTGGGGGGAATGTATCTTAACGGCTGCTTACTTGATCAATTTGTTTCGTTCTAAAGTTCTAAAGGGTCTAACCCCTTATGAGAAGTTGTATCAGCAGAAACCCTCCTATAATTATCTTAAAAACTTTGGTTGCCTATGCTATGCATCCACTTTACCTAACAACAGAGATAAATTTCAACCTAGGGTAAGAGCTTGTGTGGTTTTAGGATACCCTGCCGGGCAGAAAGGTTATAAAGTTTTGGACCTTGAGTCTAGAAAAATATCTGTTTCTAGAAATGTTCATTTTCACGAGCTTGTCTTTCCTTTTGTCTCATTTCCTAAAACTGTTCTATCAAGCATATTCTCACAAGACTCTTCCTCTGTCTTTCCATCTTCTCTTGCTTAACCTACTTGTTCATCACCTCTACCAACCACTTCTTCACATATTTCTATACCCGAGTTAGTTGTCACAACACCACAAAATAATGGTGTAACTGATGTGCCTCATTCACCACCTACAATACCTCTTAATCCCTCTTCTTTAATCATTCCAGTTAGAAGGTCTTATAGATCAACTAAGGGTACCTTACCTTCTTACCTTTATGATTTCATTTGCAATAATATCTTTTTAACTGAAATCACTAACTCTTGTCTCACTACTCCTTCTACTCCACCCACTCTCTCCTTTACTAGTCTAAATTCCATCAACCAAGCACTTCTCATTTCTATTTATACCATCACTGAGCCTACTCACTACACTCAAGCTTGTGGTCATCTGAGATGGAAAAAGGCTATGAAATCTGAAATTACTGCTTTAAAACTTAATGAGACTTGGGATGAGGTGGTACTTCCTCCTAGACATAAGTCTTTGCCTTGTAAATGGGTGTATAAAGTTAAACATCTTGTTGATGGTTCAATTAAAAGGCTTAAGTCCAAATTAGTTGTTAGGTGTGATATTCAACGGGAAGGTGTAGACTATAATGAAACATTTTTACCTGTTGTGAAGATGACTACAACCAGGTGTCTTCTAACCATAACAGCTAAAAAATAATGGAAAGTATCCCAATTTGATGTTAGTAATGCATTTCTACATGGTGAACTACAAGAAGTCTATATGAGGTTCCCTCCTTGTTTAACACCTCCTAGTTCTAATCATGTATGCAAATTAAAGAAATCTCTTTATGATCTCAAGCAAGCCTCAAGGCAATGGTATGCCAGGTTTGTAGAGCACTCAGTTTCAAGGGCTTCTCTTCTTCACTGAATGATTACTCATTGTTTTTCAAGAGTTTAGGAGATTCTGTTACTATTATAGCAGTTTATGTTGATGACATTTTAATTACTGGCAATGATCAGACTGTTATTGCTGAATTAAAATCATTTCTTCATTCTGAGTTCAAGATTAAGGATCTTGGGGAGATCCATTATTTTTTGGGATTAGAAGTTCTACGAGAAAAATAAGGTTTTATTATTACTCAAAAGAAGTTCATTGGACTTACTTACAGAGTTTGACTGTTTCGGGCTTCCTAGTGTCTCTACTCCACTTGATCCTCAACTGAAGTTAACTGCAGATTCTAGTGCACCTTTGACTAATCCTACTCTTTATCGACGTTTGGTGAGTAAACTTAATTATCTGACTCATACAAAGCCTGACCTTTCTTTCACAGTGTTGACCTTAAGCCAATATATGCAAAGAACTTTTATGGGACATTACATGGCGGGATTTCGTGTGTTGCAGTGTATGAAATCTAATCCAGCCCAAGGCATCTTCCTCAACTCTCAACCATCTTTCTCACTTTTGGCATTTTGTGATGCCGATTGGGAATCATGTAGGGACTCTTATCGATCTGTTAGTGGTTTCTTCATCAGCTTGGGAGGTGCACCAATCAGTTGGAAATCAAAGAAACAAAGCTCTATTTTTTATCCTCAGCTGAAGCGGAGTGCCAATCCATGCGACACCTTGTAGCAAACTTACTTGGCTCACTCGACTCCTCACAGATCTTTCTATTTCACCTTTAATTCTGGTACCAATTATTTCTGACAGTCAAGCTGCCATACATATTGCTCGGAATTCGGTGTTCCACGAACAGACGAAGCATGTGGAGCTCGATTGTCACTTCGTCCAGCAATAATTTCTTGCTGGTCTCATATCCCTTACTTTTGTTCCCTCAAAATCTCAACTTGCAGACCTATTAACGAAGCCATTGTCTGGTCCTTCTCTTTCTTCCCTACTTGGCAAGTTGGGTGTCTCTTCCTTCCCCTCCAACTTGAGGGGGGTGTTGGAAAGTTTGATTTGAATTCTAGCTCATGTTCAGAAGTTTCATTCACTACATGTCACACAAACAATAGGCCTGGATCCATTCATATTGGGCTTTCAATTCAAAATGGTTATCTAGATAAAAGGAAGGATCCGGCTCCAATATATGCAACACAGATAATTCCAAATGATGAGAAAAAGGATATACTGAATAAAAAGAAAACAGTTGTACATAGAGGAAAATAATTTTGTTTTGGCTGTTATGGTGTGGATAGAAGAAATAGTACAAGAGTACAAAATTTATTTTCATTTTTTGGTTTTCTTTATTCACAAAATACAGATATAAATCCACAGGAAACTTGTACATGAGATTAATGAATACAGAAAAATTTCCATAGTTCTTCTTGAGTTTTTGCTCTTCAATTTTTTCTTCACTTTCTATAGAATCAGGCAATTCGTGTTGTTGGTGTGCTTCTCAATCACGAGAAAAGCATGAATAATGACAAGGTCCTGTTTAGATTTGATGAAAACTCATGTAACATAGGTTAGTTGGTGTGCTTCTCGTAGATCACGAGAAAAAAAAAGAATATTGACAAGATCAAATTCAGCCTGTACTGATCTGTTGAAAGAACACAAGAAGAAAACAATAAGTAGCTAAGTTTTAAAAGAACAAACCTAGAAAGAGAGAATAACCACAGAAGAGGAGACTGGAGGGGGAAGAACAAAGAAGAAACCTGAAGCAGAGGAGAAAGCAGAGGTGAATGATCGAGCAGAAAAACATAAAATCATAAACGTACTATAATTGGAAGTAATATATATAGGGTAAAGTATAAAATAGGATTAGATAATATAAGTAAGAGTATATTCAAAAGAAGAAATAGTTAAACTATGGGATACCACCAAATCGTTGGTTCTATAAATTGAGATATTTCATGATAATCAAGTCATGAAAAAGAATCATACCATGACATACCTTCTAAGAAGGCATAATACATAGACATGCCCTTCAACTTAATCTCAAATCATATCTATGACCTCTAACTCTAGATGTGCACAAGTATACACTTAAACTTGTATAAAGTTGAACAAGTAGAAACATACGTCCTATGTGGCATAATACACATAGAACACCATGTAGGACAAGAATTGGCCATGTAGGACGCCACATAGGACATATGTGTCTACCAGAGGCGGAGCTACACTAGGGAAAGGGGGTTCATCTGAACCCCTTTGACGAAAAATTATACTATATATACATAGTTAAAATTATTTTATATATATATATATAGTAGATGTCGAACCTCTTTCGGTTAGTTTGTATGTTCACTTATGAACCCCGTTGTTGAAAATCCTGGCTCCGCCACTGGTGTATATTTGTTCAACTTTATACAAGTTTAACTGTCAACTTATGCACGCTTAAAGTTCGTGGTCATAAATGTGATCTGAAACCAAGTAAAAGGGCATGTTTACATATAGTGTCTACTAAGAAACAATAAAAACAAACATGTTTCTCTTAGTAACCAACTAACCATACCATACCATATCATGGAAAACCACCATCTAAACAGTGTGTTATGCGAGATGCTTTCTCTTTTCGTCCATCTTAAGAAAATATCACCTTAACATAACTAGAAAAAAATATAACACTTTCAAATTCATTTAGTATTCTTAATAAAATGATTTACAACTATATAAATATTTAAAAATTATTTTAGATCACAAATTACAAAATCATATTTTTCTAACACCGTATCAAATTTGAAAATGCAACATAAAATAAGATAAAAAAAAATATACAATAATATTAAAATAATATCTACGTACACTCTATTCTCTCGGGCTAAAAAGCAAAACTGGACGATGGCGTTGGATTGACGCAGAAGTAGGAAAAGAAAAGATTCTTGATGACACCAGCATTACTTTTCCAATCTGGTACATAAATGACATGATACCAAAAGCCATGCATAAAATCATACGGACTCAATGAATATTATTTTTATATTAATTTATGTGGCACAAATAAAATCTAAAAATTTAATTAATTTTTTGTATAATTTTTAAATATTTTAAGATGTTAATTATTAATTTATAGTACTTTTACATAATCTTCAAGTACTATATATTAATCTTTTTGTCTCAATTTATGTGGTATTGAAGGAATATTTGAGAAAGTCAATTAAATTTGTTATATAATTTTTAAATTTTTTAAACTGCTAATTATTATGATTTATATGACTCTAAAAGTAATTACTCAATTTATATGACATTGATAAATTTTAAAAGTCAAATCAATTTCCTATACAACCTTCAAATATTTAAATTTGTTAATTTTTATGATTTATATTACTTTTCACATTTTCAAAAAATTATATAACTTCCTCTATTCCAATTTATGATGCACTGATAGAACTTTGAGTCAATCAAAATCTTTTTATGTTCCTTAAAGTAATTTATATTATAATTTATAGTACTTTTTATTCAATTTTTCAAATATACAATAGATTAAAATAAAATAAATAATTAAATCAAAGCAAAAGTATGAAATTACGAAAATGTCTTCGATAAAAAACAGGTAGGTGAAAGTAGGTAAGACAACCACCGGCTGCTTATTGACTGACATTTCTATATAGTAGTAATTATTATACTCCTTCTTGGTACTACTCTCTTCATTCAAAATTACTTGTCACTTATATCCTAATTGAACTTCTACTTTTATTTATTATTTTTCATATAAGGACAATTTTTTTAATGTATTTTATCTTTAGAATTAATTTTTATTTTCTAAACTAATTTTACGATACAAAAATAACCATCAATTAATAAGAATACTATGATAAATTGATCATATTAATATATTATTTTATTAATGGATGTGCCAAGTCAAAATATGACAAGTAATAATGAGGAACAATAATAAAGTAATTGAATAAACCCTAAAATCTCAGGAACAATTGTAAAGTAATGTAAAGGAGTGTAATAATGAGTAATAGAGCGTAAAATAATAAAAGATAAACCCTAGGGTATTTATAGTATCTCAAAATAACCAAAAATCCTATTAAAAATGAGAAAGGTAAAGTAATGTCGGCAATCGATGTAGACACGTAATATTGTCCTTTCCCGAAAATATTTTAATCATTTTTTATTTTTATTTATTATTTTTAATTTTTATTTTTATTTTATTCACATTACCATACTTTTGTTTAATTGATAATTTCTCAAAAAAAAAAGAATTGAAAATAATTAAATACATAGCATCTTTGTCACCTCACTATGCCACCTCAACACCTCACTTTCCATTTTTTCATTGGATACATGGAAAAGACACACACCTTACTTACTTTTCCACACGCCACCCTCATCTTTCCACATGCAACACTATTTTTTTCACATGCCACACACTTATTCCCACAAGCCACCAATTATTTGCTTCCACATAGGATAATAAATAAAGAAAAAGAAAAACCAAATAAAAAATATAAAAGGAAAATTCTAAAAGAGGAAAAGGGGAGGCTCATTCTTTGATCATCATCTTCTCCACAATAACAACAATCACAAAAATAATCTTCCCCATAAAAAAAAATCCTCCATTTTTCTTCCATCTTGGAGAGCAAGATAACAATCCACACACACACAACAACAATTCTCCACCCATCGATCTTCCTCACAAGAACAAAAACCAAGGGAGAGAAAGAGAGAATCGTGAAAAAAAAAAGATTTGGTGAACAGTACCGGTGAACAGTAATCGGTGAATAGTACTGATGAACAGTAATCAATGAACAGTACCGATGAACAGTAACGCCGTGAAAAGTGACGGTGAACGGATCATTATTTGTCGAGTTGGATTGTTGGTGTTAAGGTTCGGCTCGAGGTTTTCGGGTGCAGACTCTCTTTATTCGAATAACATTGAGTTTGAAAGCTTCAAATTGAGGTCCAATTCTACTCTCTTTCTCTTTTTATTTCATTGTTTATTATATTTGATGTTGGATTAAATATTGTATTATTGGGTCCTTGTTGGTGATGAATGCGTGTTTATTTTGACTCATGGTTGGTTTGCTTGATTATGGTTTGGTGAAATGGTATCTCGTTTGAGAATTGAAATTGGTTGTTTGGGATGGAATTGAGAAATTGATAAAAATGGTGAATTTATTTTAATTTTTGTTTATTGTTGTTTTGTTTAATTTGGAATGTTTGTGAACTCGATAGGAGCATATTTTAGGCCGAGAGCTTAATAGGCAAAGCTAGGTTTGGCTAGGCGAATTTAGAGATATCGTTGAATGTTGAAAATTTGAATGTGTGGTGAATATTTTCTAGTTTATAGTACTTGATTCAATTCTACTCATTTGGCTGGGGAATACCCCGAGGTACTTGTATTATTTTATCCGGGGAATACCCCAAAGTATTTTGTACTTGGAGGACATTCGTGATGAAGGCCCAAGGCATCGGGTGAGGCATTGGAGCTTAGTCTAGGATTAGTTTAGAATATGATTTACATTTTCATATTTTTCTATTTTGGTACTGTATAACTCGGACTGGACACTATATTTTTATTCGTTTTGTTTTGTTTGTTTGTTTAATTGTTTTACGTGTTTTTGTGTGGTTTGTACATCGTAGTGTCAAATTAGCCGATTCATTCTACCAAGAGACCGTGGTCGAACCACAGGATTGAGGGGTGCCTAACACCTTCCTCTTGGTCAACAAAATTCCTTAACCAGGATCTCTGGTCGCAAACTAGTTTTAAAGAGTCAAATCATTTTGAAAAGGATCTTTCAAAGGTGACTTGGTACACCGAATTATGTCAAGTGGTGACTCTGAATAAAAAAATGTAAATAATCCTTTTTCGAAACAATCGTTTTATTTTGTCACTTTAATTAATAAAACCTTTTTGAACTTAAAATCATAATCTTCTTTGGAGTATGAAAAAGGGGTGTGACAGCTCTGGCGACTCTGCTGGGGAATTTTTAGAATTCGAGCTTACTTTCGTATCGGCTTTGTTCGGCATTATGGTTGTATAAACATTATTTGTGATTATTGTTTGTGTTATTGTTATCACTGTTGTGCATTTCTGTGCTCTTTGTTTATAATTTTCTTTATGTGTTACCGCTTCATATCTGGCATCATTTGCATAACCCGAGTCAATTCTTTCTGCAACAAGTCCCGGAGTGCATGTCGTGCGCACGAACTCTAGTTGAGTCACCCTTATTTTAGGGGGCGAGCCGTTGGATGTATGGAGTAGGTGGAAAGAAAAGCAGCCACTATCGACCATATGCTCCCCCAAACGGCCTTGTTAGTAAACCACAACATAGGTCAGCCTTTAGGTCATTCTTATGCGCATCATATTGAAGACCTAGCGGGGCCCACTTGGCCCTTTGTAGGAGACTCGCCTCTAAAGGATCTCTACGTGCTAAATGTTGCATCTTTGAGGGTAATATGGTCATTTGACGGACTGATTTAGGGAAAACATGTGTTAGAAGTAAAGTATGTAGATAAGAAACCGTTTAAAAAAAAGAGTTTCGTAGCTTTTAGTATTCTTTATGGCTTTTGTTTTTTCACAATTCAAAAATTCAAAAAGATTTCTTTATTTTCTGCACTAATTTGTTCAAAAACCAAAACACCAAAAAGATTTCTTACTTTGTCTCCTTTAGCATGCATTCATAATTCGAAATTTTCAAAAAAGATTTTTTTTACAATAGAAGGTTTTTATAAAGGAAAATGCAAAAAAAAAATGGTAGAAGTTTTGTACATTTCATATAACGAAAATATCAAAAGATTTTCCTTTCATATTTGTTGGTGTCATTTTTAGGTTAAGTGTCAAATTGAAAACTCAAAAAGATTTTATTTATGTTTTTCATCTTCTGTTTGTGGTCACGTCTCTCAAGTCAGGGTACAATCGGTTATTTAATCACTAATTGTCCTATCTGGACAAACTACGCACCCCTGATTCTCCTCTTGCGGGAGTGAGATACGTAGGCAACCTATTGTTGGTTCGGGGATCTTATTTCAAAAATTCATAAAGATTTTCTTCACTCTTCATTTAGAGTAGGTGTTTCATATACATCTTTAAAAGAAAACTACAAAAAGATTTTTCTTTAATAGGTTCAAGTTCCATTTTCATATGAAATTTAAAACTGAAAACCCAAAAAGATTTTCTTTGGTAATCATAGATTTCACTTTGTATAGGGATGTTAAAGCTGAAAAATTCAAAAACATTTTCGTCAATTCTTTTGACAAATTGTTATTTTCTTTTCTTCTTAAAGTTTTGAGGGAAAAAAAAAAGAGTTCAATTGGCCATTTTGGCATGACTTCACGAACTACGCACACCTGATTCTCCTCTGTGATATACGTAGGCGCCCTTCTTGGGTTCGGTGATCTTTTCAAAAATAAAAAAAAATAATAAAAGGTTTTGAAAAAATGTTGAACTCTAATATATTTGTTGCCTCTTGTTTAGTTAGTTTAAGGTGGTTGGTTTGTGGCTTCCTGGATGGTCCTCCATATCACACCAAATCCAAGGAAGGTTTAGTTGTGTCCAACAAGGATATAGAGAGTTGCACCATGGATGAAACAAAGAGTCAGAAAATTGAGAGTTTAAAGAAAGAGAATTTGAGACTGAGACAACAAATGATAAAAATGTACCGAGCTTGGGCCAGTGGGCTTCCTCCACCTCCGTTCCCTACTTTTGACCCTGCAAAGACCTTGAGTCTTTCACCAAAATCACAAAGTCAGTTTCCTACTATTGTTGATGCACCACAGTATGCCTCAGAATCTATTCCACGTCAAATGCACCTCAATACTTCCACCACTCTTTCTTTAGATCCTCAGTATAAGTCTACCACATTTACAGCACCACATACCGTTTGTGCTTTTGTTGCTCAACCTTCTACTAAGACTTCCACTTTGGCTATCAATCCAACGATTGTGCTTCCCCAGTCTACTAGTGAATCCACATTCAATACTCTTGATGATCATTGTTATACTCTTGAGCCTACCATTAAATTAAGTGGACCACCAAAATTTCTTACTAAGAAACCTAGCATGCTAGAAGAGCTAGAGAAAGTGGTTGGGAAAGTTAAGAGTGTAGAAAATGATATGAAAAATTCCCCTGGACTTATGGGCTATGAGGATGTTTCATATAAAAACTGGGGCATGTCTTCAAGTGTTAACCTTCCTCCCAGCTTTGAGACATCAAAATTTGGGGAGCCGAATGGACAGAAGGATTCTGTGAAACATTTGGGACGACATTGCAATCAACCAAGGGAAACTGAAGGAAAGAAGAAGGAAAACACACCTATTGTCATGCCAGGGCCAAAGACGAGTTTAAGAGGTCCAACCGACCAATACTGTCAGCCTCAATCTAGAGCTTACATATTAGATCCAGATAACCACTTGCAACAAGGTTTCTTTCCCTAAAATCCAAGAAATCCCATTCCACTTCCTCAATATCCTTTGAACAATGCACAATTGTATGCTCATCCATCTTCTTATCCACAATGACATGCACCTGTCCCTCAACATCATCCTGGACCCCCACAAATTTACCAAGAAACCTCTAAATCCAAGTTTCATCCGAGGCCAGAGTTCACAAAGAGGAGGAAGGAAAAAAATAATTTCACTCCTATTGGGGAATCCTATACCAGTTTATTTCAGAGATTGTTACAATAGGGTATGATCACTCCTCTCCTTGGGTGTACTCCTGACCCACATTCAAGAAGTTTTGATCCTAATGTACGATGTGCATATCATTCTGATGTTCAGGGTCACAGTATTGAAGATTGTTGTGCTTTGAAAAGAGAAATTGAAAAGATGATTCAAGATGGATCAATTATGGTGCAGAAAATTGACAGTGAGGGAAGCTCTAGTTATGCTGATATGCAAACCAGTGGCTAAGTTGTCAGGCTGAGCAATTGAGAAGTCACCCCTCTCCCTACTAGGAAGAGGTCTGGTAGTTTGTTTTGTTTTCTTTTCTGTTTTTTTGAATTATTTCAGGGTTGTAGTTCGGGATCTATCTTGTTTTGTATTTTTTTTCATTTATGTTCTACCCCTTCTATCTTTTATTTCAACTAAATGAATTGTCCCTTTTCCTTTGTGTTTTAAATATGTGTTATTGTTTTGTTTTCTTTATACAGTACATTTTATGTTGACTCTAGTGATATGACATGATTGCAGAATTTTCAACCAGATCTTAAAGTCCAATTTAACCATGAAACATGGAATCAGAGGGATAAGGTTAGAAAAAGCATCTGAGAAAAAATTGATAGAGTGTTGACACATTTGGTGACCATGTTGAAGCCTTCTTTCAAAATTAAAGCAATTATTTTGAGAATCACAAGAATAACTTGGTCATCAATTGAAAAACAAAGCTCAATTAGGTCAAATAGCGGATGTGTGCTCCTAAGGAACAGAACAAAAATCAACTCCACGAAAGCATGGGTCATTCAATGTGAGGGATGTACAACAAAGGTGGAGTTGTATGTTCGACAAGTGTAAAAGAAGAGGTGACACATATGCTAGGGGCAAGTTAGTGTTGTAAAACATGTCATAAGTGATATTGATTGTGTACTTTCACATTGCATGGTATGTACTAGCATCTTCGAGGATTGATATGATGAAGGCATTTCATTTTGCTATCCAAATATTATGTCATCCTTTGTTTACCCCATTTGAGCCTTAGTGTTAGTTTCTTTCATACCCCTCTTTTGGAATCAAGATAGAGTCAATAAAGCTCAAAGGAAAAGTGTCGAGCAAAACAGTAGAGTCATAAAAACTTTAGAAAAAAAAAGAAAAGATAAGAAAAAGAAAAAGAAAATATGACCAAAAAGAAAGTAAAGAGAAGAGTGTCAAGAAAAATAGAGTCAAAAAGTTAAAAAAAAAAGTCAATAAAGAAAAAAAAAGGAAGAAAATCAGAATCAAGCAAAAGAACAAGTTGCCAGAACTACGCATGACCTGATTCTACTCTCTCGAGGGTGAGATACGTAGGCTTCCCTACTCAGGGCTCGGTCCAACCAAATAAGCAGTTTAGTGTCACCCAGTCAAAAGAAATTGAGGAATGATTTAATCCTCATTGTTTGAGTCGATTCCTAAAGTTGTAAGTCCTATCCCACTTCAGGTGTCGTTTGGGCCTCATGCTATCTTTTCTTTCTAACCCTATCCAAAATCCAAGTTACAACCAAAGAAAGATCTTCAGATCAATCTTTGAGAATGTTAAGGCTAAGCATGCAATGGATATTATGATGCATTTTAGGAACTACTTGTCTTCCTCAGCATAAGGAACCAGGAGAGAAATAAAAATGAGAGAGTCTTATCGGTGAAAACCCTCATAGGCACCGTAAGACGATGGTAAGTTGAGACAGATAAAAACGAGAGAGTCTTATCGGTGAAAACTCTCACGGGCACCGTAAGACGTCTGTGAGTGTAAAACCCTTACGGATAGCATAAGACAATAGTGAGCTGAGGAAAAGAAAATGAGAGAAGCTTGTTGACGAAAACCCTTCAAGTTCGACTAGCCGAATGAGGTCTTGAATGCAATTGACCTAAGAAAGTAACTCAGTTTCAAGACCGTTAACTCAACAACAATTGGTGAAAGTTTGGATGAAAAGATCAAGCTGCTTAATCCAAAATGCATGGAATAATCATTAGTGTTGACTGTCATTTTTAGATGAATTTTTCGTTTCTTTATTTTAAAAGGGGACATTCATTGTCTTTTCTATCTTCTCTTTATTTTAATTTTATCTTTCTTGAGTCAGTTATCAAAAAAAATTATCATTCTTTTTTTTTCATTTCTTGTCTTTGAGTCAAGTCAGTGTCAAAACAAGTGAGAAAAAATTTCAAAACTGGCTACCAACTTCTTTAATTACACAAAGCAAGACAAAATCTAGCATATGAAAGAGACATGATTGTGAACCGAAATAAGGCATGCAAAAATTATGCCAACAGATAAGTTTGGGAACTCATGGAAATACCAAGGTTCAAAGGGTTTATCTGATGAGCATGACAAAGCAGAGATAACCTGTTTGTTTCAGAGTCCTTAATAAACTGAGTTGGGTCAATGATGCAGCAAGTCAATGACATGTGCTTATGGTTGGAGGCAAGGTTAAATATGATGACGGCAAGAGAGTTTGCCACGAAATCCAAAGCCACAAACCAACCACCATGTTTTTAAACTCACAACTTTTCTTTAGATGAAACAGGAAATATATTACCTTCAAAGTAAGGACTTCAGAGCACGAAAGGGCTGCAATGCCTCACTTTTACAAATGCAGGAAGCAATGTTGCTGCACAAGTTTGATAGTCAAATCATGGTAAAATTTATCATACTATATCCCTCAGAGACACACTTGTCCAGGGATTTCAAGTTTTCATTTGCTAGGTGATACACTTCTTAAATTGAACCTTCACTCCTAAAAGACGTACCTTTTAGTCGAGTCATTCCCTTTGATTCCTATAAGACATACCTTTTAGTCGAGTCATCCCCTTGACCCCTAGAAGACGTACCTTTTGGTCGAGGCATTCCCTTGATTCCTTTAAGACGTACCTTTTAGTCGAGTCATTCCCCTTGACAACTAAAAGATGTACCTTTTAGTCGAGTCATTCCTCTTGACCCCTAGAAGACGTACCTTTTAGTCGAGTCATCTCCCTTTGATTCCTATAAGGCGTACCTTTTAGTCGATTCATTCCCCTTTACCCCTAGAAGATGTACCTTTTAGTTGAGTCATCTCCTTTTGATTCCTATAAGGCATACCTTTTAGTCGAGTCATTCCCCTTGACCCCAAGAAGACGTACCTTTTAGTCAAGTCATTCCCTTGATTCCTATAAGACGTACCTTTTAGTCGAGTCATTCCCCTTGACCCCTAGAAGACGTACTTTTTAGTCGAGTCATTCCCCTTGACCCCTAGAAGACGTACCTTTTAGTCGAGTCATCTCTCTTTGATTCTTATAAGGCGTATCTTTTAGTTGAGTCATTCCCCTTGACCCCTAGAAGACGTACCTTTTAGTCGAGTCATCTCCCTTTGATTCCTATAAGGCATACCTTTTAGTCGAGTCATTCCCCTTGACCCCTAGAAGATGTACCTTTTAGTCGAGTCATCTCCTTTGATTCCTAGAAGACGTACCTTTTAGTCGAGTCATCCCCTTTGATTCCTATAAGACGTACCTTTTAGTCGAGTCATTCCTATTAATTCCTATAAGACGTACCTTTTAGTCGAGTCATCCCCTTTGATTCCTATAAGATGTACCTTTTAGTCGAGTTATCCCCTTTGATTCCTATAAGATGTACCTTTTAGTTGAGTCATCCCCTTTTATTCTTATAAGACGTACCTTTTAGTCGAGTCATCCCCATTGATTCCTATAAGACGTACCTTTTAGTCGAGTCATCCCCTTTGATTCCTATAAGATGTACCTTTTAGTCGAGTCATCCCCAGTGATTCCTATAAGATGTGACTTTTAGTCGAGTCATTCCTATTGATTCCTATAAGACTTACCTTTTAGTCGAGTCATCCCCTTTGATTCCTATAAGACGTACCTTTTAGTCGAGTCATCCCTAGTGATTCCTATAAGACGTGCCTTTTAGTCGAGTCATTCCTATTGATTCCCATAAGACGTACCTTTTAGTCGAGTCATCCCCTTTGATTCCTATAAGACGTACCTTTTAGTCGAGTCATTCCCCTTGACCCCTAGAAGACGTACCTTTTAGTCAAGTCATCCCCTTGATTCCTATAAGACGTACCTTTTAGTCGAGTCATTCCCCTTGAATCCTAGAAGATGTACCTTTTAGTTGAGTCATCCCCCTTGATTCCTATAAGACGTACCTTTAGTCGAGTCATTCTCCTTGATTCCCATAATGATGTGACTTGCACAAAAGTCCTTTGATGATAAACTGGGGCAAAAATTTAATTCTTGTGTTGGAACTTCACCTTTCTAGAAAATGAAACCTCTTTATAATAATCTTTGTTTGAGATAATTTTCTTTTTAGTTTTGATGTGATTTCAGGAGCCCGCCTAGAGAACAGGGTGAACAAATGAAAAGTCAAGCAACAAAGCGAAGAAGTTGAAAGTCAAACAACAAGGTGAAAAAGTTAAAAGTTAACAGATTGATGAAATAGCAAGTCAGGAGCCCGCCTGAAGAACAGGGTGATGAAATTGTAAGTCAGGAGCCCGCCTGAAGAACAGGGTGATGAAATTGTAAGTCAGGAGCCCGCCTGAAGAACATGGTGATGAAATTTCAAGTAAGGAGCCCGACTGAAGAACAGGGTAATGAAATTGCAAGACAGGAGCCCGCCTGAAGAACGGGGTGATGAAATGGCAAGTCAGGAGCCCACCCGAAGCACAGGGCGAATAAATGGAAAGTTAAGCAACAAGGTGAAGCAAATGAAGACCAAGCAACAAGTGATGAAATTTCAAATCAAGACCCCGCCTGAAGAATAGGGTGATGAAACTAAAGTCAAGAGTCCAACAGAAGCTGCGTAGATAGGATTTTATAATTTCATTTATGTTTTTAACTTGTAATTTTCATTTTTGAGGTAATAACAGAGCCGCGTATCGGAACCTCGATGGGACCTCACTCGACTCTCCAACTCGGATAGTCCTTCTCCTTCCAATCCTTTGAGATAACTGTCACTCGATTACCTCATAACTTAGGTAGGATGTCCTTAGTCAAAACCTAGTTTCCCTCTTTCCTCGTGCTCCGTGCTTTTGAATAAAGGTCAGGACAAAATTCTGTCTCGTTGTCTACTGCTTTGTATGAAAACACCATGTGTTTACATCCAACGGGGACATGATGTAGACACGTAATTTTGTCCTTTCCCGAAAATATTTTAATTATTTTTATTTTTATTTTTTATTTTATTCACCTTACCATACTTTTGTTTAATTGATAATTTCTCCAAAAAAAAAGAATTGAAAATAATTAAATACATAGCATCTTTGTCACCTCACTATGCCACCTCAACACCTCACTTTCCATTTTTTCATTGGATACATGGAAAAGACACACACCCTACTCACTTTTCCACACGCCACCCTCATCTTTCCATATGTCACACTAACTTTTTCATATGCCACACACTCATTTCCACAAGCCACCAATTATATGCTTCCACATAGGATAATAAATAAAGAAAAAGAAAAACCAAATAAAAAATATAAAAGAAAAATTCTAAAAGGGGAAAAATGGAGGCTCATTCTTTGATCATCATCTTCTCCACAATAACAACAATCACAAAAATAATCTTCCCCATAAAAAAAATCCTCCATTTTTATTCCATCTTGGAGAGCAAGATAACAATCCACACACACACAACAACAATTCTCCACCCATTGATCTTCCTCACAAGAACAAAAACTGAGGGAGAGAAAGAGAGAATCGTGAAAAAAAAAATTGGTAAACAGCACCGGTGAATAGTACCGGTGAACAGTACCGATGAACAGTATTGATGAACAGTACCGATGAATAGTATCGGTGAACAGGAACACCGTGAACAGTAATGGCGTGAAAAGTGACGGTGAACGGGTCATTATTTATCGAGTTGGATTGTTGGTGTTAAGGTTCGGCTCTAGATTTCCGGGTGCGGACTCTCTTTAGTCGAATAACATTGAGTTTGAAAGCTTCAAATTGAGGTCCAATTCTACTCTCTTTCTCTTTTTATTTTATTGTTTATTATATTTGGTGTTGGATTGAATATTGTGTTATTGGGTCCTTATAGGTGATGAATGCGTGTTTATTTTGACTCATGGTTGGTTTGCTTGATTATG
The DNA here is from genome assembly GCA_030864215.1 of Capsicum pubescens. Classification (NCBI taxonomy): domain Eukaryota; kingdom Viridiplantae; phylum Streptophyta; class Magnoliopsida; order Solanales; family Solanaceae; genus Capsicum; species Capsicum pubescens. Next base: position 258,197,772 of record CM061547.1, on the reverse strand, counting down.
GTTTGGTGAAATGGTATCTCGTTTGAGAATTGAAATTGGTTGTTTGGGGTGGAATTCAGAAATTGATAAAAAGGGTGAATTTATTTTAATTTTTGTTTATTGTTGTTTTGTTTAATTCGGAATGTTTGTGAACTCGATAGGAGCATATTTTAGGCCGAGAGCTTAATAGGCAAAACTAGGTTTGGGTAGGTGAATTTAGATATATCGTTGAATGTTGAAAATTTGAATGTGTGGTGAATATTTTCTAGTTTATCGTACTTGATTCAATTCTACTCATTTGGCTGGGTAATGCCCCGAGGTAATTGTATTATTTTATCTGGGGAATACCCCGAAGTATTTTATACTCGTAGGACATTCGTGATGAAGGCCAGAGGCATCGGGTGAGGCATTGGAGCTTAGTCTAGGATTAGTTTAGAATAGGATTTACATTTTCGTATTTTTCTACTTTGGGACTATATAACTCGGACTGGACACTATATTTTTATTCGTTTTGTTTTGTTTGTTTGTTTGATTGTTTTACGTGTTTTTGTGTGGTTTGTACATCGTAGTGTCAAATTAACTAATTCATTCTACCAAGCGACCGTGGTCGAACCACGGGATCGAGGGATGCCTAACACTTTCCCCTAGGTCAACAGAATTCCTTAACCAAGATCTCTGTTCGCAAACCAGTTTTAAAGAGTTAAATCATTTTGAAAAGGATCTTTCAAAGGTGACTTGGTACACCGGATTATGTCAAATGGTGACTCTGAATAAAAAAAATGTAAATAATCCTTTTTCGAAACAATTATTTTCTTTTGTCACTTTAATTAATAAAACCCTTTTGAACTTAAAATCATAATCTTCTTTGGAGTACGAAAAAGGGGTGTGACAGTCGATACGACTTGGTCATCACTCGTATCCTCATCTTACAAGTCGTACCCTGCCTTCTCGTATCCATTCCAGTGTCTGATCTTCCCAAAACTTCAACTTTTTATTCAGCAATACGACCTCTTCTTACGAGTCGTACTCGAGTGTACGCCTCGTGTCCTTCACTCGTATCCACCTGGGACTTCAGTCTTTCCAAGTCTTGGATACTGTTTTGTATACGACATCCCTATACAAGTCCTATTCATACTTCCGACTTGTATACCTTTGACACTAGTCGTAATCAATCGATACGACCCGTATGCTGAATCGTATGAGTAACAGAACAAAAAGCCAAACTGAGGAATAAAATATAGATTTCACATTTTAATAATGGAGCCTTGGCTTGTTCTTATAAAAACTGACTTCCGTTTTGTTCTTAATTAGAATAATAAAATCAAAATTTCTGCTACTAAAACAAGAAGAAGAAAAAAGTGATGGTCGTACAAAAACTTGTTTGGAACCCATCAATATTATTATGTATTTTGAATAAAGTTAATTGACTTGATGTACATAATTATTTCTTTTAAGGATAGTGTTAGGATATACTATTAATCATGTGGTTTATATTATAGTATTATATTTTCATTTCATGTAAAGATAATTTATGTTATTAATAAAAATGTTATTTAAATAGATTATTGTGTTAACATGCATGTCCTTTACTTATATAGTAGACAATTTTTTTAATGGAGTATTTTAACTTATTTATGGAAGATTAAAATTATCGGTTCTTATAAGTTGTAAATTAATGTTCACAATTCAAGATGAGGTAGGACAAACATCTTGTTGATTGTAGCACAAGACTAAATATAATTTGATCTTAATTATGGGAGTGGTAAATTCTAATTTCTTGTGCTAGTACATTTCGTATGTATTAAAAGGACTAATTAGAGATGTTTGTTTATATCTGAATATTATAAACAACTTCTCTAGTCCATTATATGTACTTATACTCTTAATCTTGATATAATTATTGTGATCTGTGTGGTTTGGTCTATTATTTTAATCTATTACGAGATAAGACTTTTTTATGAGTCAATATATTCCTAATAGGTTGGATGATGGCAAATTACTCAGTGAAATATTAATTAGTTGATAGAACCATGTCTTGGACTTGAGATAGAAGACACCCTTTTATGGTTGTTTATAAGTTTTTGCTTGAAAACTTTGCAGGTAGATTTTATATCCATCATGTGAAATAAATTAAGCATTATAAATAAAGGATTAAATTAATCAATAAGTTAATTTTTTTAGAGAATTTAATATTATTGATTGGCGTCGGTAATTCTAACATGGAAAGTTAAATAAGATGTAATGTTAGATTTCGAATTAAATTTTGGAGTGCAATTACAGGTTTTTAGTGAAATAATTTATAATTTATTATGATATGATAATTCATTCATTTGTGAATTAATATGATAATTGGAATCCTCAATTAGTAAATTTGTGGTTCGTACTATGCCTGATTAACTAATCAATTTTGAAAAGAAAATAATTTTTTGGTAGAAAAAATAATTTTTACTGCTCTTCTATAAAAATAAAAAGGACTTTAATATCAATACACAATATTTTAATACCAATAAAGAGCTGAAAACATTTTTGCCCTTTATAGGACTAATTAAGGCAAAAACATTTTGCCCATGGCAGTGCCATTAAGATAGGAATAATAGTTGAAAACATTGTCTTTTTCCTTTCCTTCTTCAATCGAAGATTGGTATAAATAAGGGTGGTTTTTCAATAAAAAATTTATCCTTTTTCCAAAAAAACAAAAAGTCACTTGCCCACACAAGTCTTGATTAAAAAAGTTAACCAAGAAGTAGTAGAAGGCAACAGACCTAGCAATTAAGGTGTTGAACGAATTGTGTAAAAGTTTCAACAGGTAAGTAGCTTTTAAATTTCATTTGTTGATTTATGTTGTCTAGATTATATGTAAGTTAAATTGATCTTTAGAATTGCATCAATTGTGCATGTTCTAACAATTGGTATCAGTAGTTTTCTTACATATGCTAGATAATGTAAAAAAATACTAAGGGTAAAACTGCATTGAGTTTCGACTAAGCCCAACCATATTCGTTACTCACATGCGCTAACGAGACTGTTGTGGTAGGGCCTAACTTCCTAGACAGTTCGTTTCACCCTCGTATGTTATTTTCTCAGAAAACGTCTAAATTGTGCCCAAAATATCTTTTGAATTGAGGGAAAAACTGTAAAGTTTTTGGAATTGGCCCAATTACCTTCTTTATTTATATAGCTTAACAAGTAGTATAGTGGTAAGACCAAGAAATGCAGGAAGCCCTGTAGACCCTCACAAACAACTAGACGATAATTTATTGATTTGGTCGATTTTGGAGTTTTTCAGCCTTTGACGAACTCTGAATGACCTGAAATTTGGTAGGTTCATCAGAAATGACTCACTGAGCAATACTCACCCGTTTGTTGTGATTTAATCCCTTTTTTCGGTCATTCGAAGTCGTTTTGATGGGTTATTGATCATTTTTGTATTTTTTGGAAAATTAAAAATTCTGAAAAAATATTTTTTGTGGTGATATGGATTATTTCTTATGATTTGTAGTGATTAATTACAGTAGATAATATGAGTTTAAATGTTGACATAGGTTATCTTCTCCATCGGATAAACTTATATATTATAGTACTGTAGTTTAGTCTCTTATTTTTTATGACTTGTATTAACTTTTCAATTAAGTTAAATGTTAGTTCAATGGTACAAATACTTATAAAATGTGATATTTATCTAACTTAAATCAACAGTTCAATCTCTAACTGAGTTGGTTCTGTTTTATTTAAGAGATAATATATCTAACACTACATGTATATATACTTAAATGATTAAGTTTTCCTAACAATTCTACCTGATTATGTTCAAGGTTATATGTGTGGTGTTTTTTGTAAAGGATTTTATTATTCTGTAGCATGCCTAATGATCTGTTTTAATTTGATTATATAACAGATTAATCATGTCTTCATTCAATCCCTTAACTTCCATCCTGAATCAAATAAACTAGAAGGTCTTAACTATGTTGACTGAAAATGAAATTTGAATATTGTTCTTACTGCTAAGGGTTTTAAATTTGTTCTGATTGAGGAATGTCCTGTTAAGTCGGTTGAACCCACTGATGATGAAACTAAAGCCTATGATAAGTGGGTTAAGACCGACAACATGTCAAGATACTACATTCTTGCCTCCATGAAAAATGTATCGCAGTATCAACATCAATCCATGACTACTGCTTACGATATGCTTGAATCTCTAAAGAGATGTTCGGTGAGAAAAAACGTATTGCAAAGCAAATAGTAATGATAGCCCTTTTGACCATGAAAATGGCTGAAGGAACTTCGGTGAGAGAACATGTTCTTAAAATGACAAGTTTGTTGAACGAGCTAAAAATTCTTGGTGTGGTTGTTGATAAGGAATCTCAGGTAAAGATGGTCCTACAGATTCTACCGGATACTTTTCAGCAGTTTTACTTAAATTATAACATGAAGAAGATTTACTTATCCCTTGCAAAGCTACTGATTAAACTGCAAGAGTCAGAATCTATCATTAAGCAACAAGCTCCTTCTGTGATGTTGATGGTTGACAAACCTTTATCTTCTACTTGTAACCTTGAAGAAAAGAGAAAAAAAAAAGAAACCCCGTAAGGTTATAGGTGCTAATGGTGGTGTTGTTAAGCCTAAGGGCAAATGCTATCATTGCAAACAACCTGGTCATCACAAAAAGCAATACCCCAGCTACATAGCTAAGATGCAGAAACAAAGTATTTCTTTCTCATATGTCGTTGAAACACTTTTAATGGCTGTTTCTACCCAGTTTTGGTCTATAGATTCAGGAGACACTAATTATATCTACAGATCTTCGTAGGAGTTTCAGGAAATACGACACCTAAGTAAAAATGAACTGAACGTGTTTCAAGCAAATGGGAAACCAGCATCAGCCTTAGCTGTAGAAAATATTTCCATTTCATTTAGTAGTTCTAGAGTTTTGACTTTGAATAATGTTCTTTACGTACCTTTTATACGAAGAAATTTAATTTCAATTTCGAAAAATAATGGATGTTGGTTAGAATGTTTACTTTGCCAATAATTATACAATTATTAAGTTTAATAAGCATTTTATCATTTTTGCTCATAGAAAGACATGATCTATTTGTATTTGATATTTCTCATAATATACTACAAAAAATGGAACTATGTAATATTGATCTATCACATAAAAGAAAACGTATTTTGAAATTGAGTCAAACATACTTATGGAACTTACGTCTAGATCATATTAACATAAATAGGATTTCATGTTTGGTTTTTGATGGACCTTTGAGTTCACTGAAAGTGGAGGTACTTCCAACTTGTGAATCCTGTTTAGAAGGTAAAATGACCTAGAGACCTTTTCCTTAAAAAAAAATAGAGCCGATAATAAGTTAAAATAAATTCATACAGATTTTTGTGGTCCTATAAATATACAAGCAAGAGGTAATTTTGACAATTTTGTAACTTTCACAGATGATTACTCAAGATAGGGATACATTTATTTGTTGCACCGTAAATCTGAATGCTTTGAAAAGATCAAATAATTTAAGATGAAAATGAAAAAGCGACATAACAAACATATCCATACATTATAATCTGATTGTGGTGGTGAATACCTTTCTATGGAATTCATTAAATACTTATCTGAATCAGGAATTAAATTTCAATATTCTGCTCCAGGAAAACCACAACAAAATGGTGTGGCAGAACGACAAAGTAGAACTCTTATGGAAATGGTTAGATCAATGTTAAGTTATTCATATTTGCTCTTTTCTTTATGGGGTTATGCATTAGAAACAACAAATTATATTCTGAACTTAGTTCTTTTAAAATCAATACATTTAAGCCCATCTGAATTGTGAGTGGGAACAAGCCTAGTCTACGGTATATTCGAGTTTGGGGTTGTCCAGCACATGTGCTAAAAAGAAAAATTGATAAATTGAAATCTAGGACAGAAGTGTGCATTTTTATTGGATATCTGAAAGGGACGAAAGGGGGTTATTTATTGTCCTAAGGAACAAAAGGTAATTGTTTCAACAAATTTCTGATTTCTTGAAGAGGATTATTTAATAAACCACATTCCTAAAATTAAATTGGTTTAGAGAAATTGAGTAATAGAATAACAAATAATGAAACACAAGAACAAATTTTAAAAATCGTTATTGACAAACCACTACATCCACGTAGTGGGAGAAATGTCAATAGACAAGAGGTTGCACAAGAGAAAACACTTGACATCATACTACCTCAGAATAGTGGGAGAAAGGTCGAGCAACCTGTAATTATGGAGGAAAATGTTTAGGGCAATGTCGAGGAACCTGTCATAGTGCAGGAAGACATTCAGGGTGTTCAAAATTCAGGGTGTTCAGGGTAATCTCGATCTAGAGGCATACCAGACAAGTCCATAGGGAACACGTCCATAAACTCACAAACAATACAGACAGAATCTAAGAAAGGAGGCAAAACAACACTAGTATCACGAATATAGGCCAAGTAAGATAAACATTCACCCCCCAACCAATTTACGAGCCTGAACATAAGATATGACCCTCTTGAGACTCAAATGAAGTGCACCCTTCAAAGATATCCTTGGCACACCCGGTGAAGCTAAAGTTATGGTCTTGGCATAACAGTCTAGGACAGTATGATGAAGAGCCAACCAATCCATGCCCAAAATAACATCGAAATCAATCATATCTAATGCAAGAAATTCTACAAAAGTCTCACGCCAAACAAAAGTCACAGCACAAGATTGATGCACCTCTACCACTAAAGAATCACCTATCGGGGTAGAAACACAAATAAGCATGGCAAGAGGCTTACTAACAAAATCAAAATCCGAAGCAAAATACACAGACACATAGGAGAAAGTCAATTTGGGATCAAATAATAGAGATGCAAGTCTAAAATAAATAGGGACAATACCTGTAATCACAACATTGGAAGCCTCTTCCTCAGGTCTGGCTAGTATAGCATAATACTAACTACAACCACAAGCTACCTGGGTGACCCCACGACCATCAACTACCTAAGTGGCCCCATGGCCACCCTACGAGCTTCACTACCTCTGCCCCCCGCACCTCTAGTAGCACCTTTACCCCTCATAGATGAAATGGGAGTAGATTGAATCACTCGGTGGGGACAGTCCCTGAACTCACCAAAATGCCGCACCTTCTTGGCGCCTCTCTAAAATATACTAAGAATACCCTCTGTCATCTTAGCATAATCTATAATACTCTAAAAATATGCCCCAAGCAAAACCAACTAAGACGTAGCCAACTAAAAGGAGACATCCAAACCCTTCACAAACTTCTGAATCTTCTCAAACTCAGTGAAAATGTTATCCTAGGAATATCTGGACATAGTATGAAAATGTGCCTTATACTGAGCAACTGTCATGGAGACTTGCTCCAAACGATTAGACTCATCCCGCATCCGATTTGTCAAACTGTAAGGCACGAATTTCTCTAGAAAGGCATCAGCAAACTGATCCCATGACAACTCAAGAGCATCAATAGGCCTACAATCGACAAATAATCTCCACTAACTCTCGCAGCATCTCTCAACTGATAGTATTACAAGCCACACCATTCGCGTAGAGAGAGTAAAACACAACTCAAAACACAAGATATGAAAGAACTTGGCACGATAAATAATGAAATGAGGAAAGTTTCCTAAAGAAGTCCTATAGTCTCTCAAAGATAGATACAAACATCTACATACCGATCCACGAGACTCTATTAGATATCCCGTTCTTACACCGTTGAGACCAATGAACCTGGCTTCTCTGATACTAATTTATTAGGACCTAAAAATGAAGGTCATGATGGCACTTGTCGCGGCGTACCTTGACAAGTAAACCTATCATCCAAACCAATACAAAAAGAGAAAAAAAAAATATAAGTAAGACTTCTAGAATAAAGCTGAACCATATAAGTAATCATAACAATGCGGAAAGAACTTATCCAAAATACCAATCATGCCCAAAACCAAGTGTCAATAGTGTAAGAACTACTAATACAATCCAAAAATCAGATACATTAGAAGAATAAAGACATAACTAATACAGAAAGATAGAGGTGAACCCCGGACGTATGGATATCCAATTACTACCTTGAATAATCTGAAGACGCGTGAAAAATTAACAAATCTGAGGCGTACCCGAACCTGAAGCTGCACCAAAAGGGTGAAGTAGGAGTGAGTATGGTCCACTTGTACTCATTAGGTATCATAGGCCGACCGAGCAAAGTAGAAAATAAAGCATACAAAACACACACTAAGGGCACGTCACCTGCAACTAGAAAATAACCCACAATGGTAGCCCACACAGCTTGCACTAATAGTTCTAATATATCACATATATTGCAACATCACAACCAGATAGAACACAAATATGCATTATATCACATATACGTAGAACAAGGGGAAACATGCATATACAAGATAATCAAATACAAGTAAAAGAAGATAAGACAATTACATAAAGGGCAAGTCAATATGGCAATACAACATAATATAAACACAATAAAGCAAGTACAATATATATGATGATGATGATGCACGAGGTCATTTCACAACCTCTAAGATCGTAGTACAATCTCTGTATACACCTACGGAGGCAAGCCTCCCAACGCAGGACCCATGGGGGGTTCGTCAACCCTATATAATCTACATATCTCATATCTAATTTATAGCACATCCCTCAAAAAGGGTTTTATAAGGTGTTACAATATCTCTTTCCCGGTACATTCCTCGAAAAGGGTTTTAAAAAGGTGTTGTCAGTGTTACTCAGGTGTTGCCACGGTGGTATCAATGTTTCCTGAATGAGTATGATATGAAGTTGTAAAGCTCACAACCAATCACAATGAGTATTTCCACAATCAATCACAATGATATATTTCTATAACCAACCACAATAATACATTTTCACTACCACGTGAGCCAATATTCACTCATTATCTCTATTTCATTTATGAATTTCCAAATGTCTCATATAACAACAAGTATGAATATATCACAATACCAATGGTACCACATTAGGCATTTCCCCAACACAATACAATTATTGACATATATTCAAGGCTATTAATATCACATAGGACCCCACACGGTCACACATATCACATAATATCTCAATTTTGACAATTACATCACATATATACCCCCCACACGGGCACAACACAAATAATCATTTTGTATCATCATTTACTACCCAGCCTAGTCTGAAAGAGTTAAGCTATAACCTACTTCAAAAGCTGAAACCGGTCCGCTACACTTCGAACCCACGATCTTATTTTTCATGAATGATCCCTAACTCCACTAAAAATATCAAATATGGAATCTACGCATCAAAACAAAACCAATGACACCCATATTGACCACTTTTGGTTCGGGGTCAAAACAGACACCTGGAACGGGTTTTCAAAAAAGAAAGACAAAATTGAAACTTTATTTCAAAAATATGTTCCCTATATTTTTTAGAATCTACTGCTGAAAACCCAAGTCAAATCGAGTCAAACGAAGTTCAAATTAAAGAAAAAATATTTTTAAGCTTTACCGGGTAAAATCTTTGAAATCCGGGTTAAAGTCAAGAATCGAAGTTGTTTCGAAGGTTAAATTGATGAAAAACTAGTAATTATAAGATAAAAACATTATTCATGTAAAAAAAAAGGTGAAATTGAGGTTTAAAATCAAGCCCTAAAATTTTTGGGGTTTTAAAAAATTAATTAAGAAATTACTAAGAAAAGAGTAAATTCTTACCTTAAATTCATAATAGAACCAAGAAATAGATGGTAATCTAGCTTCCCAAGTTCTTATAAACTTTACTTTTAAGCTCCAACACTATTTTAGGGTTTAACACCCAAGAGACAAGATGAAAAATGAACAAAATAGGCCAAAAAGAGTGAAAAGGTTGTTTTTATAGCAAAAATTTGTTATGCGCCAGATTTTTCATCCTTTTAAGTCCAACGAGGACTTCATCGGGGTGTTCGAAATTCATTCGAAGTCTGATATATACAGACGAACTATGCAATCACACTAAATTTGATGTTCCGAACGTGTTGGCAAAGTTGTATTTTTTAAAAAATGTTATTTTCACAAAGTTGAGCCCCGAAACCCGAAATCACAATTTTTCAAATCGAGAGTCGAAATGAGATTTAAAAGCCATAAAATTACACCAAACATGTCACCACCCTAAAATCGATGTTCTGGATCTGCTGGCAAAGTCAAATTTTTTATCCGAGATCATTTCAACCAAATGTGGGTCCCACACCCATATTTCCAGTTTTTCAATTTTTCGACCAATAGGTCGAAATGAGCTTGGGAGCACCGGTCCCCAACTAAAGGTCTACTTAGCCTAAAATCGATATTCGGAGCTGCTGGTGCAGTCCGTTCAGCTATCAGTCGCACTGATCAAAAGATATCTCATAAGTGTAAAATAAAACTTTCGAAGCCATCAAAAACCACAATATCGCATAAATGGTACCAAAATGCATTGAAGACCATGCCAATCACTCCCACACCCCAGAAATACCATAATGCAACTAGGAGAGAGGTAACATAATCAAATCACATAAAATCACAAATTTCATATATTTCATCAAATTTTTAGGTCGTTACATCATCCACCACTAAAAATCTAGTTTGTCCTCGAACTAAGGCAAAGAAATACCTGAATCAATAAAGAGCTGGGGATAGAAACTACGCATATCAAACTCAACCTCTCAAGTAGCCTCATTTACAAATCGATGTTGCCACTGAAACTTAACCACAGGGATAACTCTAGAGCGCAACCGCCTAACATCCCTAGCAAAAATGAAAATCGGCTCCTCAACAAAGGACAACCGTTCATCTAATTGAACCGACTCCCAACGAATGACATGAGACTCAATAGGAATGTAATGACGAAACATAGAAACATGAAAAACTAGATGAACAACTGAGAGATCAGGGGGCAATGCCAACTCATAAGCCACATCACCAATAGTCCAAAAAATCTCAAATGGACTAATATACCTGGGGCTAAGCTTGCCTCTCTTTCAAAACCTCATCCACTCTTCATGGGTGAAACTCAAAGGAAAATACAATCACCAACACAAAATATCAAGGCATGAAGTCTACGATCAGCATAGCACTTCTGCCTACTCTGAGCTGCTCAAAGTCTATCCTGAATTATCCGGACTCTGACCAAAGACTCATGAAGCAAGTCTGTACCTCAAGGTCTCACCTCTAAAATATCAAATCAACCTACTGGCGAGCAACAATGCCTACCATAAAATGCCTTAAAAGTAGCCATATCAATACTGGAATGGTATCTATTATTATATGCAAACTCTGCCAAAGCCAAATGCCTCTCCCACTAGCCACAAAAATCCATCACACAAGCGCGAAATATATCTTCCAAAACCTAAATAGTCCGCTCTGACTGACCATTAGTCTTGGGGAAAAACGTTGTGCTAAGATCAACCCGAGTACCCAACTCATCCTGAAAAGTCTACATAAAGTGAGACGTGAACACAGAATCTCAATCTGAAATAATGGACACCGGCATACCATGAAGATGCATAATCTCACGAATGTAGATATGGGTAACCTCTCTGCACTGAATGAGACCTGAACCAAAATAAAATGAGTTGATTTGGTCAATTGATCCACGATGACCTAAACACTGTCAGAACCATGAGATGTACAAGGCAAACCAGTCACAAATTCCATGGAGATCAATTTCCACATCCACTCGGGAATGGGTAACCTCTGAAACAATCCACCAGGCCTCATATGCTCGGCCTTCACCTGCTAACAATATAGGCAACAAGACACAAAATCTTCTATATCTCGCCTCATACCACCCCACCAATAGTGTTGTCTCAAATCACAATACATCTTTAGTCATGCCTGGATGGATAGAATATATGGAATAATGGGCCTCCTCCAAGATCAACCTAATCCAGTCACCCACTCCCGGCATAAAAACTCAGCCTCCAATCCACAAAACTCCATCTGAATCAAGCGAGGCTTCCTTATCATCCCCACTAAATACCTTATCTCGATTCGTCCTCAATCCAACATCATCAAACTGATGATCTCGAATCTGCTCCATCAAAGAAGATCTAGCATCCACAAATGCTAAAACACACCCCCGGTGTCGAAATATCAAGCCTAACTATTTGTTTAGCTAAAGACTGAACCTCTAAGTCCAAAGGCCTTTCCCGGATCAAAAGATACGCCAAGCTACCTATGCTAGTCAACTTCCAGCTCATGGCATCCACAACCACATTAGCCTTGCTTGGATGATAGAGAATAATCAAGTCATAATCCTTAAGCAACTTAAGCCAACGACGTTGCCTTTATTAAGATCTCGTTGGCTAAAGAAGTACTGAAGGCTACAATGATTTGGGAAGATCTTACAACAGACTCCATACAAGTAGTGCCTCCACAACTTCAAGGCAAACACAACTGCGTACAACTCCAAATCATAGATAGGATAATTCCTCTAATGAGGCTTCAACTGGCGAGATGCATAAGCAATTACCTTACCCTCCTGTATCAACACAACACTTAACCCAACACGTGAAGCTTAAAATAAGATGATAAAACCCACGCCGTCCTTGGGCAAAGTCAAGATAGGAGCTAAAGCCAATAAATCCTTAAGCTTTTGAAAGCTTGCCTTACAAGCATCGGACCACTGAAAAAAAATCTTCTTCTAGGTCAACTTGGTCAACAGAGCTGCAATAGAAGAGAAACCCTCAATAAAACATTGATAATAACCCGTCAAGCTAATAAAACTTTTAATCTCGATGGGCGAATTAGGTCTAGCCTAGTCACGAACTGTTGCAACTTTGGCTGGATCAACCAAAATACCTTTCTTAGTCATGACATAACCCAGGAAAGAAACAAACTCCAACCAAAACTCACACTTAGAGAACTTAGCATAAACTTCTCATCCCATAATCTCTGAAGCACAATCCGCAAATGCTCCTTATGCTCAACCTCACTTTTGGAATAAACCAAGATATCATCTATAAATACAATAACAAAGGAGTCAAGATATGGTCGAAACACCTGGTTTATCAACTCCATGAATGCGGCAGGGGCATTGGTCAACCCAAAGAACATGACCAAGAACTCATAATGATAATATCAAGTCCAAAAATCTGTCTTTGGAATATCCAAAGCTCTAATCCTTAACTGGTGATAACCGGACCTCAAATAAATCTTCAAAAACATCACAACACCCTGAAGTTAAAAAAATACTTAATGCAAGAAAAAGGATACTTATTCTTAACCGTCACCTTGTTCAATTGTCGATAATCATTACACATCTGCATCGAACCATTCTTCTTCTTCACAAGCAAGACAAGCGCATCCCAAGGTGAAACTAGGTCGGATAAATCTCGTATCCAACAACTCCTGCAACTGGTCCTTCAGTTTTTTCAACTTCGTTGGAGCCATCCTATAAGAAGAAATAGAAATGGGCTTGGTACCTATCTCAACATTAATAGCAAATTAATATCTCAATCTGGAGGCATACCAGACAAGTCTGTAGGGAAGACATCTATAAACTCACGAATAATACAGACAGAGTCCAAGAAAGGAGGCGAAACAACACTAGTATCACGAATATGGTCCAACTAAGATAAACATCCCCCCCCTCAATAAATTTATGAGCCTGAACATAAGATATGACCCTCTTGGGACTCGAACGAAGTGCACCATTCCAAGATATCCTTGGCACACCCGGTTAAGCAAATTTCACGATCTTGGCATAACAATCTAGGTCAACATGATAAGGAGCCAACCAATCCATACCTAAAATAACATCAAAATCAATCATATTTAACACAAGCAAGTCTACTAAAGTCTTACACCAGGCAAAAGTCACAGTATAAGATCGGTTCACCCGATCCATCACTAAAGAATCACCTACCGGGGTAGATACACGAATAGGCATGGCAAGGGGCTCACTAACAGAATCACAAACTAAAGAAAAATAAACAGACACATAGAAGAAAGTCAATATGGGATTAAATAATACAAATGCAGGTCTAAAACAAATGGGGACCATACTGATAATCACAGCATTAGAAGTCTCTGCCTCAGGTCTAGCTGGTATAGCATAATACTGACCATGACCACCAGCTACCTAGATGGCCCCACGATAGCTAACTGCCTAAGTGGACCCATGGCTACCCCCCAAGATCTCCACAACCTCTTCCCTCCGCACCTCTGGTAGCACCCCTACCCCTCACAGATAAAATTGGAGTAGCTCGAATTACTCGGCGGGGACAGGTTCTGGCCACATGGCCAATCTCATCACATACATAGCAACTTCTACAACCAGTCTCAATAGGAGAATGTCTAATTAGGCCCAAACAACCACCTTGAACTACTGAACTAGAATATTCACCACTTGACCTCTATAAAGCCATTGCTGGCCTACCATGGTATCCATGAAAACCTCTAAAATCTCTGCCTCAAGAGGTCTGACTCCTGAACTCACCAAAAGGTCGCACTTTCTTGGTGACTCCTTGAGATGAACTAAGAATACCCTCTATCATATCAGCATGATCCATAATACTCTAAAAAGAAGACCCAAGCACAACTATCTAAGACGCAACCAACTAAAAGGAGACATCCAAACCCTTCACAAACTTTTAAATCTTCTCAGACTCGGTGAAAATATTATTCTAGGAATATGTAGATAGGGTATGAAAACATGCCTCATACTCAGTAATTGTCATGGAGCCTTGCTCCAAACGATCAAAATCATCCTACATCTAATCCCTCAAATTGTAAGGCATGAATCTCTTCAGAAAGGCATCAATAAACTAATCCCATGATAACTCAGGAGCATCAACAGACCTACAACCGACAAATAATCTCCACCAACTCTCGCAGTATCTCTCAACTGATAGTATTACAAGCCACACCATTTGCACAGAAGGAGTGAAACATAACTCAGAACACAAGGTATGAAAGAACTTCACACGATAAAGAATAAAATAAGGGAAGTTTCTTAAAGATGTCCTATAGCCTCTCAAAAATAAATATGAACGTCTACATATCGATCTGTGAGACACTATTAGACATCTCGTTCTTACACCGTTGAGACCAATGAACCTGGCTGCTCTAATGCCGATTTTTCATGACCCAAAAATGAAAGTTATGATGGCACTTGTCGCGGCGTACCTTGACAAGTAAGCCAATCATCCAAATTGATACAAAAAAAGAAAGAGACAAAAATATCTCAAGGTAAGGCTTGTAAAAAAAAGCCAAACCATATAAGTAATCATAAAAATACCGAAAGAACTTATCCAAAATACCAATCATGCCCAAAACCAGATATCAATAGTGTAAGAACTACTAATACAATCCAGAAGTCAGATACATTAGAAAAATAACCACACCAAAATAATATTTATCTCTGAATACTAATAAAGACACAACTAATAGAGTAAGATAGAGGTAAAATCTGAACGTATGGATGTCTAACGCTACCTTGAGTAATCTGAAGATACCCGAAAAATCAACTAACCTGAAGCTGCACCGAAAGGGTAAAGTAGGAGTGAGTAGGGTCCACTTGTAATCAGTAGGTATCATAGACCGACCAAGCAAAGTAGAAAATAAAGCATACAAAATACACACTAAGGGCAAGTCACTTGCAACCAGAAAATGTCCCACAACGGTAGCCCACACCGCTTGCACTAATAGTTATAATACATCACATATATTACAATATCACGACCATATAGAACAAAAGTATACATTATATCACATATAAGTAGAACAGGGGGAACATGCATATACAAGATCATCAAATACAAGTAAAAGAAGATAAAACAATTACATAAAGGGAAAGTCAATAGGCAATACAACCCAATATAAACACAATAAAGTAAGTGCAATGTATATGAAGATGATGATACACTAGGTTGTTGCACCACCTTCGGGATCGTCGCACAATCCCGTATACACCTACTAAGGCAAGCCTCCCAACGCAGGACCCATGGGTGGTTTTTCAACCCATATACAATCCACATATCTCATATCTCCTTTCCAACACTTCTCTCAAAATGGGTTTTATAAGGTTTTAGAATATCTCCTCCTAGGCACATCACTCGGGGAGGGTTTTAAAAATGTGTTGTCATGGTGGTACCAATGTTTCATGAATGGGTATGATATGAGGTTGCAATGCTTACAACCAATCACAATGAGTATATCCACAACCAATAACAATGATATATTTTCACAACCAACCACAATTATACATTTCCACAACCATGTGAACCAATATTCACTCATTATCTCTGTTTCATTCATGAATTTCCACATGTCTCATATAACAACAAGTTTAAATACATCACAATACCAATGGTACCACATATGCATTTCTACAACACAATACAATTATTCACATATATTCAAAGCTATCAATATCACATAGGACCCCACACGGTCACAAATATCACATAATATTTTATTTTCGGCAATTACATCACATATAGGCCCCCACACGGGCACAACACATAGATAATCATTTTTCATGATCAGTTCTCACCCTTAATATGCATTTTGTATCATCATTTACTACGCAACCTAGTCTGAAAGAGTTAAGCCATAACCTACCATAAAAGTCGAAACTGGTCAGCTACAGTTTGAACCCACGACTTTAGTTTTTATGAACGATCCCGAACTCTACTAAAAACATCAAATATGGAATTTGCACGTCATAACAAAACCAACGAAACCTATACGGACTATTTTTTATTTGGGGTCAAAACGAACCCCTGGAATGGATTTTTGATAAAGAATAGCAAAATCAAAATTTTACTTCAAAAACATGTTTTCCATATTTTTATGAATATACAGATAAAAATCCAAGTCAAATCAAGTCAAAAATATATTTCAAATTGAAAAAAAAAATGTAAGGTTTACCAGGTAAAATCTTTAAAATTTGGGTTAAAATCAAGAATCGGAGTTGCTTTGAAGGTTAAATTGATGAAAAACTAATAATTATAAGATAAAAATATTATTCAAGTGAAAAGAAGTGAAATTAAGGTTTAAAATCAAGCCCTAAGATTTTTGAGATTTTAAGAAATTAATTAAGAAATTATTAAGAAAAGAGTAAATTTTTACCTTAAATTCGTAATAGAACCAAGAAATAAATGGTAATCTAGCTTCCCAAGTTCTCATATACTTTACTTTTAAGCTCCAACACTATTTTAGGGTTTAACTCCCAAGAGGCAAGATGAAAAATGAACAAAATAGGCCAAAAAGAGTGAAAAGGTTGTTTTTATAGCAAAAATCTGTTATGCGCCAGATTTTTCATCCTTTTAAGTCCAACCCAGACTTCATCGAGGTGTTCAAAATTCGTTCGAAGTCTGATATATGCTGAAAAACTATGCAACCACATAAAATTTGATGTTTCGCACACGTTGACGAAGTTGTATTTTTAAAAAAATATTGTTTTCACAAAGTTGAGCCCCGAAATCCGAAATCACAATTTTCCAAACCGAGAGTCGAAATGAGATTTAAAAGCCATAAAATTACACCAAATATGTCACCACACTAAACTCAATATTTTGGATCTGTTGGCGAAGTCAGAATTTCCATCCGAGATAGTTTCAATCAAATGAGGGTCCCAGACTCATATTTCTAATTTTCCAACTTCCGACCAATAGGTCGAAATGAGCTTGGGTGCACCGGTCCCCAACTAAAGGTCTACTTAGCCTAAAATAGATATTCTGGAGTTGTTGGCGGGGTCTGTTCAGCCATCCATCGCACGAATTAAAAAATATCTCATAAATCTAAAATAAGGCTTTCGAAACCATCAAAAACCACAATATTACATAAATGGTACCAAAATGCATCGAAGGCTATGCCAATCACTCCCACATCCCAAAAATACTATAATACAACTAGGAAGAGGGGTAAAATAGTCAAATCACATAAAATTATAAATTTTACATATTTCAT
Organism: Capsicum pubescens; assembly: GCA_030864215.1. Lineage (NCBI taxonomy): Eukaryota > Viridiplantae > Streptophyta > Magnoliopsida > Solanales > Solanaceae > Capsicum > Capsicum pubescens. Next base: position 258,179,847 of record CM061547.1, on the reverse strand, counting down.
CAAATTTTTAGGTCGTTACACATATACTGTAGTCACTAGTCATCATAGTGGGAAAATTATTAGAAAACCTTTATGGTTTGCTCTCTTGGGAGAATTCTATGATAGAATTCCTGAGGATCCTAATATAGAACCCCTTTAATTATGTCGAAGCACTATATAATAAAGATGCTAAAATGTGGATTGTTGTTATGAAATCTGAAATGGAGTTTATGTATTACAATTAAGTTTGGAAACTTTTAGAACCACTTACAGGAGTCAAACCCATTGGTTGTTGATGGATCTATAAGAAAAAGAGAGTTGTGGATAAAGAAGTGCAAACTTTTAAGGATAGGCTTGTTGCAAAATAGTTTACTAAAAGGGAAAGAATTGATTTTGAGGAAACTTTTTCGTTGGTAGCTATACTGAATCCATTAGGATTCTCTTATCCATTGCTGCTCATTATGATTATGAGATTGGAAAAATAGATGTCAAGATGGTTTACCTAAATGAAAGTATTGATGAGTACATTCATATGACACAGTCAGAAGATTTCATGAAAATGATAATGAACATAAGTTTTGTGAAATCAAGAAATTCATTTATGGTTTGAGACAAGCATCTAGGGCATGAAATTCTTGTTTTGACAGTTTAAGACTTTTGATTTTGATCAATATGAAAATGAGTCATGCGTCTATAAAAAATGGGACAAAAACAGAGTAACATTTTTTATTTTGTACGTAGATGACATTTTTCTCATAGGAAATAAAGTAAGCATGTTAAATTCTATTAAGGAGTGTTTTTCCTCACGTTTTGATATGAAAGAAGCAACTTATATCATTGGGATCAAGCTTACGTAAAATCGCAAATAAAGGATACTAGGCTTATGTCAAACACTTTATATTGATACTATTCTTGCAAGGTTTAGTATGCAAAATTTCAAAAAGGGATTCTTCCTTTTAGGCATGAAATTACTCTATCAAAGGATCAGTCACCCAAAACGATTGATGAGATAAAGAGAATGAAGGTCGTCCCTTATAATTTTGTTGTAGGGAGTCTTATGTATGCTATATTGTGCACTAAACCTGATATTTTCTTTGCGGTCAGGAACCTGAGCGTCCGAACCTATGATATGAAACATCATAGCGCAAGAAACGAGTATGTGATCAGTACGTGGGAATGTACTAGTATGCTAAATGAGGTAAGGCTTAATGCATTGGTTCATATGCATGAACAATAACTAACTGAATGATATGTAAAAGATGGATTAGCATACATAGAGGATCTGTAACTACTGAACATACTGTGCATACTGTGAATAAGTATATTGGAACTGAATCTGATAACTGATAACTAAATATGCTGATAACTGAGTGACTATATCTAACAGTCTTGAATTTGAATTACTGATAACTGGGTGACTGTATCTGACAGTCCTAATTTTGTAGAACTAAACTGAGTTCTATTATAAAGAATGAGACTGAAACTAAAACAGTAGGAGGTAATCATCTAACCGACATGCCCCAATCTAAACTAATAGGGGTCCAATCTGTAACCCCAATTGGAAGGGTATCAGTACCATGCCACGGGTAAAGACAAAATGAAGAGTCACCCTCTACTGGCAGGTTTCTTAAATGAGAATGGTGGTACCCTCTACTGGCAGGTAGAGCACCTCATCAACCCTCAACTGGAAGGTTTGATGTCTCAACCTACGCTGGTTACGTAGTTCTATAATGCAAGGATTACTTTAAAGGATCACACCCTCTGCTGGCAGGTGAGCCACTATCCTTGGGTTCACTCAGTGCTGAATTCTACTCCCAACTGAAAGACACTAAACTAATTAACTAGACTGAATTGGATTAATACTGAGATCATTGAGTTTTCCTAGGTTCTATAACTGACTGAGTTCTACTGAGTTTTGTAACTGACTGAGAATACTACTGATCATGACATGATTGATACTATTATATAACTGACAATGCTCTAGATAAATAGCTAAATTGTCGGGTATTAAATAACCCCAGGACTCAATAGCATGAAAAGTAAATAAAAGCATAATCTTGAATAACATAGCAATGTTCACTTGGTCATAATTCATTCATAGAGACATTTCAGCAAACACTTGTAATTCATTAACTTGTACATGAAAGGGGGAATACATGTTAATAGGCTATAATGGCATTATTCCATTCTCATAGATAATTTATCAAACACATGGGAAGCATGCTTGGTTCATTGAATCATAAACACTTAGGGTTAACATGGTTACAACAATCAACTTACAAATGGAAGGGTTTATCATGAATATCATGTAATTCAACACATATTGTAATCAATTCTTGGAACTTGTAATCTAAATCATGGATTAAAACTCTAACAACACCTTGAACTTGAATTCAATATAATTCAAACATAGAAATCATAAATCATAAATCTTGTATTTTGAAAAAGGGTTCTTGGCCTCCATGGAAGGTAAGGATACATGGATGAACATCTAACATACCTGGAAATCTAAATTCTTGAAGTTCTTGAAGACTCTTGGAGGGATTCTTGAGATTGCTTTTGAAACTTGGGGGCTAGGGTCTGTTTTCCTGAGGGAGAACTACCTTTGATTTTGGGAAAAAGTGAATAATGAAGGGTTTTACACATTTTTAAGGCTTAAATCCCACATCTGGGGGGAATAAAATCATGGAAAAAGACTATTTTAACCTAGGCCGAAACATTAATTTTTCGTAAAAATTTCCCGATCTGGACCCCTGGCGCGACGCGACGCTATCATGCCGTGTCACTGGAAAATGACAACTGGGAAATTGCATGGTGACGCGATGTTGTACAATCGCGTTGCCACTTTGATTGCGAACTAGAAGTGCACCACAACGTGGTGTAATCGCGTTAGTACACTGGAAATTGACAATTATGAACTGGATTTATGACGCGACACGCCAATATCACAGAGCAACACTGGAAACTGACAATTTCTATTTTGACACACTCCGCGATGTACTACTGGCCTGAATGACGATGTTTAACGACTGAAACTTAAAATCACCATAACTTCTTACTCGGTTGTCGGATTTAGATGAATTTTATATCGTTGGAAATCTAATTCAATTTCCCACACAACAAAAAGTCAAAATCTTGAAAATTCAATATGTATAAAAGCACATTCATCTATAAAGAAAGTCTTTGACATTTCTAGGATAAATTTAAGCTAGTTAAAAATATGAGGTGTTACAATATCTCCCCATTAGGAATATTCATCCTCGAATGTGGCTAGTTAAGCTGAGAGAGTACTGACAGACTGAGTTTACGTACTGAACTAGGCATGCACAATTGAAGCATGATTACGTGACTGGTCTGATATACTGAACTTACATACTAAACTTGCATATTTGATGCATGATTACATGGCTAAAACTGATTCATGAAATACATGACTGACATAAGAATAATATGAGATGGTAACTGATGAAAAGTTTGTAACACTACTAAATATGGGACTGGGTAGGTTTAAGGAAGACTGTGATGATGTACGAGACACTATCTAACTGAAGCACAACTGAACGACTTCGAACTGAGGCTTGAGGAACACATAACATAAACTAAACTTCACAGACCATTAGGAGCGTAACATGAGTCATGGGAACTGAGCATACTGGAAACATGAATACGTGCATCATGGACTGCATGACCTGAGTTTGGAATTTCTAAACTTAAGGAACATGATTTGTACTACAAAGTGAACTGGAACTCCTTATACTAGGAACTGTAAGCATGCATGATTTTCAATGATGTGTACGAATATGATCTGTGATCGTAGAACTGACATATAAGGCATGAGTACTAACATTATCGACATCACTACTAAAATCTGAAAGCCTGACTTGGTTACTTGTTCTACCATCTCCCCCTTAGCTTAAAGCCATTATTCTAAATCCGTGAATAACTTAACGAACTCTAAATTGGACTAAAGACACTCTGCTCTAGAGTCTGAGATACAATAATACTCATTAATATTAAACTCATCCTGAAGGACTACCCTTGATAATGTAAGGCCCACTGCTAGTACTTTCTTTTGATACATAATTCTTAGCTTTCTATAGCCCCAACAATCATCATATCATAGCTTAAACACTGACTAACTTAGAATCTTCAACTCTTCCTTATATTAGCTCAACCTTCAACAATTCAAACTTAGATTCTGATACATAACATGGATATCCACAAATTTTAATAACCATACTACTTTCATCATAGCCTGAAAGTATCATATCCACAACATATATTTCAAATCAGCAAACTTAAGTTCTTGCATACACTGTTCACCTTTTATACACTATCTCCATGAAATATAATCTGCTCAAATTCAGATAATATTATCCCTATTTTACTGCTGCTAAATCTCTGGGTCCTTGTTTTCAACTCTAGGTCATATGCTATTATAGGATTCTGGGGAGGGGTTTAAAAAGACACCTGACTTTGGCTATATGCACTATTTTTCATGAATCATGAACAAAATCGTTCTTACTCATAAGGGCACTGATAGGATTTTCAAGCCTACATAAAATCCCATAACTATTTGTAAGGAACTGCCTGAGAAATCTCTATTTGTAAGGACTATTCGATCTTGTTTATTTTTGTTACCTTGAAAACAAGGCAGGGTTGGCTAGAATAGAGCAAGATGAGAATCTATATAACTTTCTTAGAGGACCTTTCTATAGTACGATCTGAGACATGAAAGAAATGAAACTTTTCCTAAAACATCTCATAGCCTCTTGTCCATAAGTGTGGCACATTACACACCCATGCACAAGACTCTACTAGATGTGGATTTTCAGACTCCCTAGGACACTGTTGAACCTTAGGCTCTGATACCAAGTTTGTAATGACCCGAGACTACCTCCTAGTCATCACACGGTGCTTACGACCCCAAAGGACCACAAGCTAACCCATGAATAATATCTGCTACGAGCACTAAACAATAATACTGAAATTAATGCGAAAAAATGGGCCGATATAAAATAAGGTTCAAAATATCTAAAATACTGATAATGAATAATAACATCTAAATCTTAAATACTATCTGAAAAGCCTCTAACTGAATCTGTCTGAAAGTGGAGTTGATGGGACAATCCCCCAACTAACTCTATCTACTAAAATACTGCTAAGCTGACATACTGAAATAAAAGCATATCCTCGATAGATGAGGACTCACTGTAAAATTTGCTACTGATGGCTGAATCTGGCTAAGCGCAGTCAGGAACCTGGGCATCCAAACCTATAATATGAAACATCATAGCTCAAGAAACAAGTATACGATCAGTACGTGGGAATGTACTAGTATACTAAATGAGCTAAGGTTGAATACATGGGTTCATATACATGAACAATAACTAACTGAATAATATGCAAGAGCTAGATTAGCATATATGGAGGATCTGTAACTACTAAACATATTGTGCATACTGTGACTGAGTATACTGGAACTGAATCTGATAACTGATAACTGAATATGTTGTTAACTGAGTGACTATATCTGATAGTCATGAATATGAATTACTGATAACTGAGTGACTGTATCTGACAGTCCTGATTCTATAGAACTGAACTGAGTTCTATTCTAAAGACTAAGACTGAAACTGAAACTGTGGGAGGTAATCATCTAACCGACATGCCCCAAATCTGAACTAATAAGGGTCCAATCTATAACCTCAATTGGAAGGGTGTCAATACCGTGCCATGGGTAAAGACAAGCTGAAGAGTCACCCTCTACTGGCAGGTTCCTTAAACGAGAATGGTGGTACCCTCTACTGTCAGGTAGAGCACCTCATCATCCTTCTATTGGTAGGTTTGATGTCTTAACCTACGCTGGCTACGTAGTTCTATAATACAAGGATTGCTTCTAAGGATCACACCCTCTGCTGGCAGGTGAGCCCCCATTCTTAGGTTCACTCGGTGCTGAATCTCACTCCCAACTGAAAGACACTAAACTAATTAACTAGACCGGCCTGGATTAATACTAAGATCACTGAGTTTTTTTAGGTTTTGTAACTGACTGAGTTCTGTAATAGACTGAGAGTACTACTGATCATGACATGACTGATACTGTTATATAACTGACACTGACTCTAGATAAACAACTAAATTATCGGGTATTAAATACCCTCAGGACTCAATAGCATGAAAAGTAAAGAAAAGCATAATCTTGAATAACATAGCAATGTTCACTTAGTCATAATTCATTCATAGAGATATTTCATCAAACACTTGTAATGCATTAACTTGTACATGAAAGAGGGAATACATGTTAACAAGCTATAATGGAATTATTCCATTCTCATAGACAATTTATCAAACACATGGGAAGCATGTTTGGTTCATTGAATCATAAACACTTAGGGTTAACAAGGTTACAACAATCAACTTGCAAATTGAAGGGTTTATCATGAATATCATGTAATTCAACACATATTGGAATCAAGTCTTGGAACTTGTAATCTAAATCATGGATTAAAACCTTAACAATACCATGAACATGAATTCAATCTAATTCAAACATAGAAATCATAAATCATAAATCTTGTATTTTGAAAAAGGATTCTTGGGATCCATGGAAGGTTTGGATCCATGGATGAACATGTAACATACCTGGAAATCTAAATTTTTGAAGTTCTTGAAGACTCTTGGAGGGATTCTTGAGATTGTTTTTGAAACTTGGAGGCTAGGGTTTGATTTTTTGAGAGAGAAATACCTTTTGGTTTGGGGAAAAAGTGAATAATGAAGGGTTTTACATGTTTTTAGGGCTTAAATCCCACATTTGGGCGGAATAAAATCATGGAAAAAGACTGTTTTAACCCTGAGCGAAACTTTAATTTTTTGTAAAATTTTCCCGATCTGGACCCCTGGCGTGTTGCGGTTCTATCGCACCGTTTTACTGGAAAATAACGACTGGGAAATTGCATGGTGGCACGACGTGGTACAATCGCATTGCCACTTTGGTTGCAAACTAGAAGTGCACCGTGACGCGGTGTAATCGCATTGGTACACTAAAAATTGACAATTATGAACTGGGTTTATGGCGCGACGCGTCAATATCGCGGAGCAACACTGGAAACTGACAATTGCTATTTTGACACACTCCGTGATGCGCTACTGGCCTAAATGATGATATTTAATGATTGAAACTTAAAATCGCCATAACTTTTTACTCGGTTGTCGGATTTAGGCGAATTTTATATCATTAGAAAGCTATGTCAATTTTCCACACAACAAAATGTCAAAATCTTAAAAATTCCACATGTATAAAAGCACATTCTCTCTAAATTAAGTCTTTGACATTTTTAGGATGAATTTAAGCTAGGTAAAAATATGAGGTGTTATAATATCTCCCCATTAGGAACATTCGTCCTCGAATGTGTCTAGTTAAGCTGAGAGAGCAATGACAGACTGATTTAATGTACTTAACTATACATGCACAACTAAAGCATGATTACGTGACTGGTCTGATAGACTGAACTTACATACTGAACATGCATATCTGATGCATAATTACATGGCTAAAACTAATTCATGAAATACATGACTGACATAAGAATGATATGAGATGGTAACTGATGAAAATTTTGTAACAGTACTGAATATGGGACTGAGTAGGTTTAAGAAAGACTGTGATAATGTACGAGACACTATCTAACTGAAGCATAACCGAACGAATTTGACCCACTACTGAGGCTTGAGATACACATGACATAAACTGAACTTCACGGACCATTAGGAGTATAACATGAGTCATGGGAACTAAGTATACTGGGAAACATGAATACGTGCGTCATGAACTGCATGACCTGAGTATGGAATTTCTGAACTTAAGGAACATGATTCGTTCTACAGAGTGAACTGGAACTCCTTATACTAGGAACTGTAAGCATGCATTATTTTCAATGATGTGTACGAATATGATCTGTGATCGTAGAACTGGCATGTAAGGCATGAGTACTGACATTACCGACATTACTACTAAAATCTGAAAGCTTGACTTGGTTACTTGTTCTACCATCTCCCCCTTATCTTAAAGCCATTATTCTAGATCTGTGAATAACTTAACAAACTCTAAATCGGACTGAAGCCACTATGATCAAGAGTCTGAGATACAATAATACTTATTAATATTGAACTCATCCTGAAGGACTACCCTTGATAACAAAAGGCCCACTGCTAGTACTTTCTTTCGATACACAATTTTTAGCTTTCTATATCCCCAACAATCATCATATCATAGCTTAAACACTGACTAACTTAGAATTTTCAACTCTTTCTTCTATTAGGTCAATCTTCAATAATTCAAACTTAGATTCTAACGCATAACATGGATATCCGCAAATCTTAATAACCATACTACTTTCATCATAGCTTGCAAATATCACATCCACAACATATATTTCAAATCAACAAACTTAAGTTCTTGCTTACACTGTTCACCTTTCATACACTAGCCCCATGAAATATAATCTACTCAAATTCAGATAATACTATCCCCATTTTACTGCTGCTAAATCTCTGGGTCCTTGTTTTTAACTCTAGGTCATAAGCTATCATAGGATTCTGAGGAGGGATCTAAAAAGACACCTGACTTTGGCTAGATGCATGATTTTTCATGAATTATGAACAAAATCGTTCTTACTCATAAGGGCACTGATGGGATACTTTCAAGCCTGCATAAAAACCCATAACTATCTGTAAGGAACTGCCTGAGAAATCTCTATCTGTAAGGATTGATCGATCTTGATTGTTTCTGTTACCTTAAAAATAAGGTAGGGCTGGCAAGAATAGAGCAAGATAAGAATATGTATATCTTTCTTAGAGGACCTTTCTATAGCACGATCTCAGACATGAAAGAAAGAAAACTTTTCCTAAAACATCTCATAGCCTCCTATCCATAAGTGTGGCGCGCTACACACCTATGCATAAGACTCTACTAGATGCGGTTTTACAGACTCCCTAGGAAACTGTTGAACCTTAGGATCTGATACCAAGTTTTTAATGACCCGAGACTACCCCCTAGTCATCACACGGTGCTTACGACCTTGAAGGACCACAAGCTAACCCATGAATAATATCTGTTGTGAGCACTAAACAATAATACTGAAATTAATTCAAAAAAATGGGTTAAAATTCCATAAGGTTCAAAACATCTAAAATACTGATAATGAATAATATCTGAATCTGAAATACTGTTTGAAAAGCCTCTAATTGAATCGGTCTGAAAGTGGAGTTGATGGGACAATCCCCCAACTAACTCCATATACTAAAATATTGCTAAGCTGACATACTGAAATAAAAGCATATCCTCGATAGATGATGACTCACTGCAAAATTTTCTACTGTTGGCTGAATCTGGCTAAGCGCAGTCAGGAACCTGAGCATCCAAACCTATAATATGAAATATCATAGCACAAGAAATGGGTATGCGATCAGTACGTGGGAATATACTAGTATACTAAATAAGGTAAGGCTGAATGCATAGGTTCATATGTATGAATAATAACTAACTGAATAATATGCAAGAGCTGGATTAGCATATATGGAGGATCTGTAACTACTGAACATGTTGCGCATACTGTGACTGAGTATACTGTAACTGAATCTGATAACTGATAACTGATTATATTGTTAACTGAGTGACTGTATCTGACATTCCTGATTCTGTAGAGCTGAACTGAGTTCTTTTCTAAAGACTGAAACTGAAACTGTGGGAAGTAATCATCTAACCGACATGCCCCAATTTGAACTAATAGAGGTCCAATCTGTAACCCCAATTGGAAGGGTGTCAGTACCATGCCACAAGTAAAGACAAGCTGAAGAGTCACCCTCTACTGGCAGGTTCCTTAAACGAGAACGGCGGTACCTTCTACTGGTAGGTAGAGCACCTCATCAACCCTCAACTGGCAAGTTTGATGTATTAACCTATGCTGGCTACGTAGTTCTGTAATGCAAGGATTGCTTCTAAGGATCACACCCTCTGCTGGCAGGTGAGCCCCCATCCTTGGGTTAACTCGGTGTTGAATCCTACTCCCAACTGAAAGACACTAAACTAATTAATTGGACTGAACTACATTAATACTAAGATCACTAAGTTTTCCTAGGTTCTATAACTGACTGAGTTCTACTGAGTTCTGTAACTAACTAAGAGTACTACTGATTGTGACGTGACTGATATTGTTATATAACTGAAACTGGCTCTAGATAAACAGCTAAATTGTCGGGTATTAAACACCCCCAGGACTCGATAGCATGAAATGTAAAGAAAAGCTTAATCTTGAATAACATAGCAATGTTCACTTGATCATAATTCATTCATAGAGACATTTCATCAAACACTTGTAATGCATTAACTTGTACATGAAAGGGGGAATATATGTTAGCAGGCTATAATGGCATTATTCCATTCTCATAAATAATTTATCAAACACATGGGAAGCATTCTTGGTTCATTGAATCATAAACACTTAGGGTTAACATGGTTATAACAATCAACTTGCAAATTGAAGGGTTTATCATGAATATCATGTAATTCAACACATATTGTAATCAATTCTTGGAACTTGTAATCTAAATCATGGATTAAAACTCTAACAATACCATGAACATGAATTCAATCTAATTCAAACATAGAAATCATAAATCATAAATCTTGTATTTTGAAAAAGGATTCTTGGGCTCCATGGAAGTTTTGGATCCATGGATGAACATCTAACATATCTGGAAATCTAAATTCTATAAGTTCTTGAAGACTCTTGGAGGGATTCTTGAGATTGCTTTTGAAACTTGGGGGCTAGGGTTTGTTTTCTTGAGAGAGAACTACCTTTTGATTTTGGGAAAAAGTGAATAATGAAGGGTTTTACATGTTTTTAAGGCTTAAATCCCATATCTGGGCGGAATAAAATCATGGAAAAAGACTGTTTTAACTCTGAGCAAAATTTTAATTTTTCATAAAATTTTTCCGATCTGGACCCCTGGCGCGCCTCGGTGCTATCTCGCCGTGTCACTGGAAAATGATGACTGGAAAATTGCATGGTGGCGCGATGTGGTACAATCGCATCGCCACTTTGGTTGCGAACTGGAAGTGCACCGCGATGCGGTGTAATCGCGTTGATACACTAGAAATTGACAATTATGAACTGGGTTTATGGCGCGATGTGACAATATCACGTAGCAATACTGAAAACTGACAATTTCTATTTTGACACACTCCGTGACGCTCTACTAGCCTGAATGACGATGTTTAATGGCTAAAACTTAAAATCGCCATAACTTCTTACCCAATTGTTGGATTTAGGCGAATTTTATATCGTTAGAAAGCTAATTCAATTTTCCAAACAACAAAAATTCAAAATCTTAAAAATTTCACATGTATAAAAGAACATTCATCTCTAAAGAAAGTCTTTGATATTTTTAGGACGAATTTAAGTTAGGTAAAAGTATGGGGTGTTACACCTCTAAGGCGCCTAAGGAGGTTGTTTGGCTTGGTAACTTTTTGAAAGAGCTTGGAGTGGTTCCTTTGGTTCAAACACCACTACCACTTTATTTTGATAATAGTGGTGCAGCTGCGAACTTGAAAGAACCACGAAGTGATAAAAAAAAGTAAGCATATTGAGAGAAAATACAATTTGATTTGGGATATAACTCAAAGGGGTAATGTGAGAGTTTTGAAGATTGAGTGAAAGAATAATTTGGCGGACCCATCTATAAAGGGATTAACTCAAAAGGTTTTTGATAAGCATGTGGAAGAAATGGGTGTTAAAATTGTGCATGCATGGTAATGAGTCTAAGTGAGAGATTTTTAGAATATACTATTACCCATGTGGTTTATGTTATTGTATTATATTTTCATCTCATGTAAAGACAATTTGTATTATTAATAAAATCTTTATTTGAATAGATCATTGTGTTAACATGTGTGTCCTTTATTTATATAGTAGATAATTTTTTATATGGAGTATTTTAACTCATGCACGGAAGATCTAAATTGTCGGTTCTTATAAGTTATAAATTAATGTTCACAATCAGAGGGGGGTGCGGATTAGGTGCGTAGATTCAACTAGATAATAAATACGTATGTATTTATTTTTATAATGAATATTATTGATTGGAATAATTTTCATTTTTATCTTCTTGACTTAAGATGTTTTATTAATTCATATTCTAAATTAGATATTATCGTGATTAGATTATCTAGTGTTTTAGGATCCTCGTTAGTAATATGTAATCTTTTGTATTCTAGGAATAAACTATATAGTTGAGTTTCTATTTCCTTTAATGATTTATTCTTTTCGTGAGATGTATTCATTAATTTATTTGGTTTATTATTTTATCCTGTAGTAACTGCAGAGTTACAAATTTTTGTATAATAATTTATCCTATCTGTACTGTAGTATATATCTAATTCTAGATTTTCTATGTCATTTATTATCTTGTGTTGTTCTTCTCGTAGTGAATTTTTTAAATTATGTAAACTATCACATGTACTTTTTTTCTAAATTTTCTAAGGTTTTTTCTATCCATATTAACTTTTCTTTTAGATCTTCCATTATTTTTTTAATTCGGTTTCTGTAATTAATCTCATTATTTAGACTATCTTGGTTTTCCCTAGTTTTTCTAATATATTCTAACATCCACAGTCTTGATCCGAATAATATCCTTCTGGGTAAATGTCTTCGTATATCTATTCTAACGCATTTATTGTTTCAATTTCGTAGTTTATTACTTCTTCTAATATTATTTTCTTAATATCTATAATTTCTATGTCTTTAAGTATATATAAGATTAAAACTTTAAGGTAGTCTAAATGATCTATTTTCTAAAATTGATATTTTATAATTGTTTGTTTTAGCCTTAGTAGTTCTTGCATATTTTATAATTCTAGTAACTGTATATTTCTCATATCTTTTTCTAAAAATTCTATGTAATTTATCATGCTAAGTATTTATAAGAGTAGTTAGGTAGGTATGATATATAATTTACTCTAGTCATGTAAAATTTACCAAATGCTTTTTCTAATATGATTTTTCTTATTTCTACTACTTTTATATCTTTAAGTGCATACAAAATAAGTATTTTAAATTTATCTACCATCACATCAGATAAATAATTATTCATTTTCATAAAATTGCTTTTTTCAAAATATTCCCTCCAACCATGTTCATAACAAAATATGGTCATCTTAGATTACTATATACTAGATTATTCTTAAATAACATGTTCTTCGGTCACTATTAGCATGGTAATCTGGATATTTTCCCTTAAACAGCGCCTCTACTCTGGTTACTCCCCACCACGGCTTCTTGCCTTATTGGTTTCACCTTTAGGATGGCATAGTTCTTAGGGATTTTTCTCCTTTTCCACTTTGCTAATAAACTTCTTAACATATTATTCTTCGAATAATTCTACTATAAAGTAACTAACATGAATTTATTTTATCATATCATGATTGTTGGGAATTATGAATTTAGCTATTCATAATCATAAATAAATATACCTGTTCTGGTAGGTTTGATATTTCTGAGCTTTGTTCCTCCATAGATTTTTCCATTGAAATATACCTGTTTTTAATTAACTGAGCAAAATTTTTTTTTTGTGGATTTGAGAGAGTATTTGCTTCAACGCATGAAGGCTTGCCCTTCGCAATGCCTTCTTCCTCTTCTATTTATAGAAAGAATACCTCTTTACATTGTTTTACATCTGTCCGCTAAAAAACAAACAAAAACTATTAAAGAAAGACTAAAAAGTCTTCCATTCTACCTACCCTAAGCCTATAAGGCTAAAAATTCAAGCTTTACATTAAATTTACATTAAATGATGCTATCATCTACTATCTTTACGTAAACAAATTTACAATAAGTCTTCCGTCTATTTTGTCATATCTGTTGTATCTCCATTATTGCTCTGGTCTTATCTTTCCAGCTGGCCTTTTTATCTCTTTTTATTCTAGCCGAACTGCTGGGACATCATTATCTCCTCCATTACATTTTGAACATTTGTGATCTGGATATTTATGTTCAATAGTCTTGCAGTATCTGGTCAATAATTCTTCCGAAATAAATTTTTCTCTGATAGCTCTAGCAATAGGTTCTGTTTCTGGTTTAAGCAACGTGATAATCCATTGCCTAATAGTTTTCATATCTGTTTCTCGTAACTCTTTTGAATTTGAATATATTAGTACATGATTTCTTGAATAGTAGCTCCATATGGGATTTTGTTTGCAATATGTATTTGCTAGCTCTTGTAAAATTGTAGATAGTCCGATAATCCTCTTGTTTGCATAAAATTTTGGTATCTCGATTCTAGGTATCTCTGGTTGTGAAATAATATCTTGTGGTATAATCATATCTCGTGTCATTCCTATCTTTACAACTTGTATAGGTTTTTTAACTTCATCAAATAATATCTCTGCTGGTGCCGTGTAAATTTTAATAAAAAACAAGGTACCTTTGGTTATTCTTTTAAAAGTGATAAATGCTTCATATATCTCTGGTATAGTGGATATCTCAGTTCCGTCCGTGGTATATACAGTACTAAGTAGTCCATATTCGTAGCAAGTTTTAACTAAGTTTGGTTTGGTTTTAGGTAAGGCAATTAGTTTATTATATCCGGTCAATCTCTGGGTTATATAGTTTGTATCTGGTTCTTGGATATTTGTAGCTTTGGGGTTGCTATTTAAAAAGGTTTGTACATTGTAGATATTTTCTATGTATGTACGGGCTGTGTAGTTGTATGTCTTTTTGTCTTGGTTTAGACTATCTCGGTATGTGGTAACTTGTGGGGGTATAAACATGGGATCTTTTGATGTATTTGGGGTATATGGTTTTTCAAATAGCTTATTTAGGTTCATATTTTTTCTAACTCCTTTGCTTGTACCTGCAGAAGTAGATAGATAAACGTTATGGGTTTTATGGAGTGTCCCAACGTCTCCTTCTAGCTCTGGAATTTTATTGTCTTCCGATCGACATAGCTCTGCGCATTGCTGAGTTAGCTGATTCATAGCTATAGACTTCAGTTTATCTTCACTAGTCTTTAGCTTTAGCTCTTCTATCTCAGTACCCATACTGTCCACTTTTAATGAAAGCGTAGTTAGGGCGTTGAGTATTTTTTCATGTATATTTTCTTCTATCATTTCAGTCTGTGTAGCTTTGTCTTGATATGTAATCTGCAATAACATTTTTGTTAGTATTGATTACTTCTATTATAAATGTAAAATTTAATATGTTTAAAACTAGTCTCCGAATCTCTTTTGTTGTAACTGAATTTTGTATTTTCTTTGTTAGCCACTAGCGTACCTGTGTATTATCTGTTCGCACAATAAATTTGTTATATACAATATATGGCTCAAATGCTAACAAACATTTATATAATGAACATAATTCTTTTCTATTTATTTCCCATTTTATTTCTGTCTCGTTGAACGTACCTGAGTAGTATCTACAATGGTATTCTATTTTTTCTGCTTCATATCTATATTTAAGTACTCCTCCGTAACTATATTCACTAGCATCTGCTTCTACTATGTATATGAATTTTCTATTCTCATCTGGAATTTGTAATTTTGGTAATTCTCTACAAAGTAATTTTATTTTTCAAACTTGTTTTTTATCTTCTTCATTATAGTTATATTCTATGTCCTTTTTTAATTTTTTTTGTAATGGTTTTAGGTTTTCTGCTAATTTTGGAATATATTCTCTTACTTGGTTTATTAATCCTAAAAATGATTGTAATTTCTTTTTCGTATCTAATTCTTCTTTCGAATTTATTATTTTTTGCACTATATGTTGTTGCATTTTTACTCCACTTTTATCTATTTGTATTCCTAAAAATTCTATTTGATTTTTCATAATTTCATCTTTCTTTTTACTTAAACTTATTCCCAATTTTTCTATTATATCCGTAAATTATTCCAATAATTTTAAATGTTCTTCTTTGGTTTTTGTATATAATAGTATATCGTCTATATATACTATACAATTAGGTAGTTGTTTAAAATAACTATCCATAAAATGTTGATATCTACCTGGTGCATTTTTATATCCAAATGGTAGTACATTCCATTCATAAAATCCTTGTGGTACCGTAAATGCGGTTAACTCCTTAGATTCTTCTTCTAACTTTAGATGGTAAAATCCTAATTTGCAATCAAATTTACTAAAATAATTATATCCTTGGTTGAATACATACGTATTTATTATCTAGTTGAATCTACGCACCTAATCCGCACCCCCCTCCAAATGGTATCAAAGCGCAGTTATTTAAAAAATACAGAAGTAGCTTCTGCTCCTGTATCTATCATAGGCGTATAATATCTACTGTAATATCCTTCTACTACTATCTTCATTAATACATATATCTTCATTTTATGTTAAATCTCTTCTTAAGAATAATTTCTCTCTGTTATATGTTGTAGTTAATTGTGTATGTTCTATATTATATGGTTTTACTTGTTCTAACCATTTTATTCCTAATATTATGTCTGTTTTTTGCATTTCTTCTTTTACTTCAAATTCTATTTTTATTTTTCTTATTCCTATTATTATTTCTTTTTCTGCTATATTTTTAGTGTTTATTAAACTTCTTGGTAGATCTGGGCATATATTATTGTCGGTTTTTATTTCCTCATTTTTTACTAGATATTTTGCTATATAATTTTCTTCTTGTCCTGTATTTAAGAGTATTAAATATTCTTTTTCATTTACCTTTCCTGTTATGTAATATTGGTTTGAATTTTCTATTGAACTTGTTTCATAACTTATTCTTTTTGATGAGCTTGATGATTCCGGTTTATCATAAGCTGTTCTTTTTGTTGTACTTATTCTATCATTTATTATTTCTTGATTTTCTTCTACATCTATGTCTCTATAGCTATAATCATTATAATCTATTATTTTTACAAATTGTTCGAATGGGCTATCTATTTGTATCTTGTTAATCTTATTTTTTCCTGTTATTTTATGTTTTGTCGTTAATACATATAAATTTTTGCATCTTGCTGTAAATATTTTACTTCCTGGGGTTAATTCTATTCCTGATATCTTCCAATATAATACTAGTGATTTATCTATATTTCTATCCGTTACTGCTACTGAATAATTTGCACTTATTATAAATTTAAATTTTTGGTATATTAAATTTCCTTTTATGGCAGTTATTATACTTTTTTCTATAGGTTTTATAATTCTATCATCTGCTAAATATAATTCTATTGGTGTATCTATTCCTTCTCTAAAACATGCTTTTATTAATATTTCTGTACCCCCAAGGTGTACATATTTTATTGGGTCTCTACTTTTTATATCGTTTATCTCTTTATTAATTATTCTTTTTGTTACTAGTGGTATACTGGCTTTACCTTTTGCATATCTACAGTCTATTACATGTTCTTTTTGACTTACTACATAATATTCTTTCTTTTTTCTAGTAAATATATTTTTTATTGTTGGTATTTTAAATATTTTTTCTACACTTAAGTCTAACTCTTTTCCTTTTATTTCATCAAATACATTGTTATCAAATATTATTTTTTGATCTGTTCCTTCATCATTTAAATATTCTTCTTTTGTTAATATTTTTATATCTTCTTCAGTCATTTAATTCGTCTAATTCACTATCTATTTCGTTATCTGTTTCATTCTCTGAAATTTCATATATACTGTCTTCACTTTCTAATTCGTAATCTATGTAATCTATCTGCATATATTCTGTGTTTTCTATTTTTATTTCTGATATTTGTTTATTTTTTTGGTTTTTAGGTAATTTACAATCTCTAGCTAGATGTCCTAACTTTCCGCAATTATAACAAGTACATTCTTTTATAGATTTCTTTTTTCTATATGGTCTTTTATGTTTATAGTTTTTTACATTATATCTTTTTCTTGGTTTCTTATACTTATATTTTGATTTTTTGTATTTCTTATATTTCTTATGTCTTTTTCTTTTCTTATAATATCTATCTTCGCATCCAAATTGAGGTGCTATCTTATCTTTGCAACATGCTAAATTTCTTATTAATGTTTTTTCCATTTTTATTTCTTCTCTATATTTTTCACATAGGTTTCTATACCATTGTTGTAAAAAATTTATTCTTGCTCCTAGAGTATCTACTATTTTTGTTTCATCCCAACTTTTTATTATTTTTGAACTAAATGGTTCAGGTAATTTATTAAAATATAATTTTCTTATTTCTTTACTTTCTTCTATATTATATGCTCCTTTATAATAATATTTTTTAAATGCGCAAGTATATTCATCTATGTAGCACATATTACATATTGCTAATTTTAACATTAAATTCCTATTTATATCTTTCTCTTCATTTTGTTCTTCTTCTGTTGTTGTCATGCTACTAAATTCGTCTTTTATAGCTGTTTCATATTTTTTTAATAATTCTATAGGTGTTAATATTTTTCCTTCTGTAGATTTGTCAGTTCTTAATATTCTTTTACTATTTTCAGTTAGATTTAAAAACCATAACTTCACTGTTCCTATTAGTGTTCTTTCTATATATTCTGGTGCATCTGTTGCACTTATATTATTATCTAATAATTGTTTTGTCATATATCCTATCCATAATTGTATCGTTTTTTCTGTATCTATTACACAATCTAAGTCTAAAAAGTTATAATGATAACCTATCCTCCTTGGTTTAACTTGTTGATTGATTTGTAGAGTAGATCGTTTGTACCCATAATGATTTTTTTTACATTTTATTTATTTGTTGAGTTATTTCATGTAATTTTTGAAGGCTTCGATTTATTTTATTTTGTCTATGAATATAATTAATTCTGAGTTCTGAACATGTGAATTGAAATGGAGTACTAGATTCAAATATCGCAACAAATAATACATCTGCTGCAACAGACGACATATCTTATCAGATAGATTTAGACATATGTTGCAACACGTAGGTCATCTGCTGGAAATTATATAACAGGTCTTCCTACTTTTTTTATTTTCTTTAACAGATTACCGATCAGTTACAACAGATAAGTCATATATTGTAACAAATCGTAAATCTGTTGCGACAGACAGATGGGGAATATCTGCATAATGCAACAGATGACCAACCTATTCCAACAGATAATCAATCTGTCATAACAGGTACTATATCTATTATGACAGATATAAAATCTGTTGCATTATAAAAATTCAACTTTGCCAGACATAAAAATTATTGCCCCTACATGTATAGTGAATTGGCTTGAAATGAAAATTTGTTATCGTTTTCATCTCTGTCTTTGTACATGTTCTTTTTTATACACGGGCTCCAACCATTTAGTTAGTACCCCATATGCCCAGACCCATTGCATCTTTCCCACAACGGTGTTGCACACACCGGTCATTTGTGTGCCGATCAGCAAACACTCGATGTATGCAAGCGAGTACGGCCCACACGCTGCACCGATTGTATTTTTTGGGAGCTGGATGTTCTTATTTTGACCTTTAAAAACCCATGATTCCTTCGCCAAGACTTCAGCCAGCAAATGATCCATCAGCTTACTCTGCGTCAACAACTTGGGCAACAACTTCAAGAGTGGCTGCATGTGGGTTAAAAATGTCTTCTCGCTGAACATAGGTAAGTTGCAGTCATAAACCTTAATATTTCCCTCATATAGTAGTATCTCAACATTGAGAAAATGGGTGATATCCACGTTCATGACTGCAAGGATTGTCCTTGCCTTGGTCCAGCTCTTGCCGTGTGGATATGGCCTCTTTCCTCTAATATATTTAATCGCTTCTTCATCCTATTGGAACGTAGAAACTAACTGATCAAATCTCGGGCCACCGAAATCAACTATCTTACAGAGTTTAGCGTACCTATCCTTGAAATTATTGTAGAAGTTGAGGTCCATTATCCTATCGGCAGCCTCATAAGCATCCGGGTACGCTAATTGCCTGCCCCTCATGAGGCAGAGAATTTCATCAACATATTATGGTATTAGAAGACAATTTTTAAATAGGTTAGTAATTGTAAAGAATAAAAACACAGTCGAAAGAATCCGATGCAGAGGGTTCTCTGAATCAGATCACAAATTACCCAGCCAACGCAACTTAAGCAACAGATGTGTATTATGTTGCAACAGAATACCAAGTTTTCGCAACAAATTACACATCTGCTGCATAGATTCTTTTTCATGGAGTAGATTGGAAGGGTAGGTTAGAAAAAGTAAACTTACCTTGTCCTCGTACCACACGCACATATTTGTCATATTCGAGAAGTTTTTGGCGACAAATGAATACATGGTGTATTCTTTTTGAACCTTCATCTTGATGAATTCTTCCAGTTCCTTCTTCTTATCCTTGCCAAGCACCGCGAATATGTTCACCTTCTTCGGCGGCCCCTAAACTTCAACAACTATTGGAGCAGGGGGAGTTGCAATTTTTGCTGATTTCAGAATGGAGAGAATTTGTCTAATTTTTCTTCTCTTCCTCCTAACCTCCACTGTAGGAGTGCATGGCTCCCTCACCTCGTTAGATGGTATGACACCCCTCCTGGATTTCAACTCCTCGACAGCTTCAACAATAGCCTCTAGCTTGTCGATGAGTTTATCCTCTCTGTCCTTGTACACTTTGCATTTGCAATGAGAACATGAGGTGAGGAGGGGTGAGAGGGACCATTGTAAGGGTGGGAGAGACTGGTGTAGGGGTGAGAGGGAGGACCTGCGCAAGGGGTATTTTCAAACATATTTATTTTTTGCTGAGAACCAACATGCTCATAATCATGACTGGCAGCAGAAGTAGCAGCAGGATGGCTGCCACCATCACAAATAACTCCACCAGCAACACCCCCAGAAGAAGCACCAGGATCTGTTGTTGTTTGAGTTTGGTTGTGAAGAGCTTCAACATTAGACTGACCTTGCCTAACTGCTCTTCTTATGGATGTTGCTCTATCTAATTCCTTCTTTATTAACTCCACTATTGGGTTTTCTTTTGTATCAACAAGACCCAGAGTAAGAAAAGAAGTCATCCCCAATTCATCAATGGTAGGCACGATCCAAGGATGCACAACCTATAAAAAAATAACAGGAGGAATTTAAATCATATAATAATAATTTGCAGTCAGTTGGGTTACATGGGGCTCGGGTTATGTTAACACAACCAACTTATGCAATAGACGATCTAGCTACCGCAACAGCTGATCTGTATGTTGAAGCAGATTGATAATAGATTACATCAGAATACCCATCTGTTGCATAATTTACAGTAGATGGGTAATCTGTTGAGTAGGGTTTAGAGAATAGAGCAATATATGGTTAATCTGTTGCGAAATATGGATCATCTATTGCACTAGTTGCAGTTGACAGGTAATCTGTTGCAACAGATGGAACATCTGTTTCAATATCTTTCTTTGAGGCAAATTATTTTAGTTGAAAGAAGACGTACTGCATCATCCGAAGGGTTAAAGAGATCAGCCTCATTAATATTTTTTTTGCTGCTCTCTACTGCAGCTAACCACCTAAGGATCCTTGGATGAGAAACTTTATTCGGGTAATCCGTGAAATACTTTCGGAGGGGAGGAATGGCTTCACATGCCCAAGCCTAAAAATTGTAAACAGGAAGAAAGCAAAAAAAAGTCACAAGTATAGTCAATATAAATTAATGAATGAGTAAAAATAGTGATCAATTTTACCATGAAAGCCCAAGGAAAGCCGTATAATGTGGTCGTCTTTGGCTTTAGCTCTTTCAGTAAATATTTGACAATCAAGTAGTAGTTGTCGTATCCCGAGGGATAATTATTGAATTTTCCAAAATCATCAGCAAGCGCCAACAAATCACGTTCTATGACTTTCTTGACGTCTCTTGCCAATAAAACAGAATGGACAAACCAAACTAAGCACAATTTCTCCCTGTAGTGCTTTGGTATGTCTTTATTCTTGAGATTTGCTATCAAATCCTTCACTTTGTAGCTAGGTACAACAATGCCCAACAACCCATCTTTTTTTACCTTGCGTTTGTTGGACCCTTTGTGGGGTGTTTTCTTGATGGCAGGTTCTTCTGGACGATCGCATCTCAAGCCCGTCACAATGGCAAACTCTTTCAATCCAAAACAAACCGGCGTGCCACAGTAGTTGATCCAGACTTCATCCATCTTATTTACGCCCTCCTTCGGACCTCCATCATCCCCCGCATACATGATCCTGCGCTTGAGAAGGACATATACCACGATCATTGTGAAATGGAGAGGGCGGGGCCCAGACAGCTCAAGAAAGTGTGCAAAGCAGCTCTTCTTAAAATTCCATCTATGTTTTCCTTCTTCATAATACTCCTAAGTTCGTCAAAAGGTTTCCCCAACTAACATTTAAGTACAAGATCACCAAATACTGCATTAGGGTTATTCATCGGCATCACAACTCAAAACTCTTCAATACTAATGGTTTTGACAGAATCATGCTGGAATTTCGATATTATTTCACGCTCCATTGGTGAGGAGGAGTTATCACTTTCCTCGGCTTCATTTTGCCCTGACTAAGATTGTTTTGGAAGTTCCTTCGAATCTATCTGTACTATAGACTTTTTTGTTTGGTGATCGGAAGTTGATCCACTTTCTTCACTTTCAGTTTCTTTTCTTTTGGGAGACATCTTTTAACTACAAACAAAAGAAAAACAAAAAATACATTGCATTTGATGTCTGCATAATTTTTTTAAAAAAGGCGAGACAAATTTCAATAAATTATTCTTACCACATAACCAAAATAAATACTCCAACGGACAACCTATCAGTTGAAAAATATGGGGAACCCGAATCTGTTTGAAGACCTATTTAATATCTCCCCATAGATATTCCACCTGTTGCAACAGGTGGAGAAATTTCAATAAATTATTCTGTGCCACATTACAAGAAAATACTCCAACGGATAACCCATCAGTTGGAACAGATGGAGAATCTGTTTGAAGACCTATTTAATATCTCCCAACAGATCTTTCACCCATTGCAATAGATGGACCACCACAACCACAACCAATTCCATAACCAATGCCACCAATACCAACACCAAGACCACCGACACGACCGCCAAAAAACACAAATACCAACACCACCACCAACAACACCACAAACACCATCCAACAATACCACGACAGTCAACAAAACACTGAGAGAAAAAATAGGGTTTTATCGGGTGATTCCTACTTTTTTAGCATCAAAACTCAAAATTGTTAACCCATTCTCGAAGATAATACAACTAAAAGTCTTCTTTTTTATCATTAACTAAAAAGCCCTATTTTTTAGAATAAAAAACAAATGTAGAAATCTTCTCGAACTCTGTTACATATGAAGATAGATAAAAAAATGGATACAAGCGGGAATGAAGTCAAAAAAAAAAACTATATGTAGTCGTAAATAGGAAGAAAATCGACTTGTTTTGAAGGGTTAAGCAATATGTTGAGTAGTTGTTTGTATTGTTGAGAGGGAGAGGACACCCCAAGAGAGAGAGAGAGAGATAGAGAAGAGCGAGAACTTAAGATTTGAAATGAAAAGTTTTTTGTGCAAATGGATGATTTGTATGGGTTGATTTGTAATTTTGGAAAAGAATGACAAGTTTTGAAAGTGCTAATTTGATCCGAATTGATCTTAATTAATTTTAAAATTTTTAAACGATACAGTTTTTAAAATATTGAGTTGATAAGAACTTATTTCAACTCAGAGTGATCGATCGACGACTCGGGTCGGGATGAATGCAATACCAACGCCATGCAATTGCAAAGACTCGATTGGTTTTGTAGTTCACCCTGCGAGCTCATTCATTCATCCCTAGTTCCACCTAAATCAACTTAGGTACTATCACTATCCTAAAATTGAGTTGATGAGAATTCATTTCAACTCAGAGTGATCGATCGATGACTCGGGTCGATCGATGACTCGGGTTGGGATGAACGTAATACCAGTGCCATGCAATTGCAAAGACTCGATTGGATTTGTAGTTGACCCTGCGAGCTCATTCATTCATCCCTAGTTCCACCTAAATCAACTTAGGTACTATCACTATCCAAACATTGAGTTGATGAGAACTCATTTCAACTCAGAGTGATTGATCGACGACTCGGGTTGGGATGAACGCAATACCAACGCCATGCATTTGCAAAGACTCGATTGGATTTTTAGTTGACTATGTGAGCTCATTCATTCATCCCTATTTCCACCTAAATCAACTTAGGTACTATCACTATCCTAATATTGAGTCGATAAGAACTCATTTTAACTCAGAGTGATCGATCGACGACTAATACCAGCGCCA
This sequence comes from Capsicum pubescens, assembly GCA_030864215.1. Lineage (NCBI taxonomy): Eukaryota > Viridiplantae > Streptophyta > Magnoliopsida > Solanales > Solanaceae > Capsicum > Capsicum pubescens. The sequence continues at coordinate 258,155,596 of CM061547.1, read as the reverse complement.
TGCAATTGCAAAGACTCGATTGGATTTGTAGTTAACCCTGCGAGCTCATTCATTCATCCCTAGTTCCACCTAAATCAACTTAGGTACTATCACTATGCTAACATTGAGTTGATGAGAACTCATTTCAACTCAGAGTGATCGATCGATGACTCGGGTCGGGATGAACGCAATACCAATGACATGCAATTGCAAAGACTCGATTGGATTTATAGTTGACCCTGCGAACTCATTCATTCATCCCTAGTTCCATCTAAATCAACTTAGGTACTATCACTATCCTAACATTGAGTTGATAAGAACTCATTTTTTAACTCAGAGTGATCGATCGACGACTCGGGTCGGTATGAATGCAATACCAATGCTATGCAATTGTAAAGACTCGATTGGATTTATAGTTGACCCTGCGAGCTCATTCATTTATCCCTAGTTCCACCTAAATTAACTTAGGTACTATCGCTATCCTAACATTGAGTTGATGAGAACTCATTTCAACTCAGAGTGATCGATCGACGACTCGGGTCGGTATGAATGTAATACCAATGCCATGCAATTGCAAAGAATCAATTGAATTTTTAGTTGACCCTGCGAGCTTATTCATTCATCCCTAGTTCTACCTAAATCAATTGCAATGAAATCTGTTGCAACAAACGACTAAGTTGTTGAAAATTTTCAAACAGGTACATATATGTTGCAATAGATGACATATCTGATTTAATTATCAAATAGATATTTGCATCTGTTGTGACAGATGACTGAGCTGTTGGAAATTTTCAAACAGATATTTATGTCTGTTGTAATAGATGACATATCTGATTTTATTGATTATCAAATGAACATTTTCATCTGTTGTCACAGATGACTGAGCTGTTGGAATTTTTAAATAGATATTTATATCTGTTGTAACAGATGACTGAGCTGTTCGGATTTCTAAACAAATATTTATATATGTTGCAATAGATGACATATCTGTTTGAAAATCTTTTTTTCTCTTTTAATTTTTAAGCAAGAAGCTTCTGGTTCGAGTAGATAATATCAAGTAGTAGTACTTACTACTAAAGGTGGTAAAAAATATTTCTTGAATATCTCAAAAGTGAGTTCATTGAGAAGTTTTTTCTTGTCTTTTCAATGTCAGTAGTCTTAGTCTTCCTCGTGCCCCTCAAATTATTAATGAAATTAATGAATATTGAAAACCACCACGTCTACGTACACAATACATCTATAGAAATTATCTTATCTCTTCCTTCAGTTGTAGTTTATTTTATTCAACTCTCATATTTTTCTCTCTCTTCTTTAGGGTCACAACCTTTTCTCTCTATTTTCTCTTCTCTTCTCATAAAGATCTTTTCAGATCTAAACCCATCCATATCTTTCCTCGACTTAAATTTCTGTTTTGATTCCCTTTTTGATATTAAGGTATGGTTCATTATTGCTCTTTCATTCTCGTCTTCTTCTTTGCAAATTATTTACATCTATTTTTTTATTTAATTACTATTTACCCATATCATATTTATTAAATATTTTTTAAGGAACTTGTAAGTGTTGAATAAACAATCTAAGAATTTTTATTACAATATGAGAAAAAAGTCATTTGTTGGGAGAAGTTTAAAAGCCTTGTTGGCAGTATCATTTTTTTTGTATGTATTTTGTTTGTTTCATTATTGTTGATGCAATTATTGATGTTGTTGGTGGGTTTGTAATTGTTGGAACTTGTGGTGTGGTGTTGTTGATGGTTCTGGAACAAAGGATGTTGTTTTTTTGTTGTTGATGATGTTGTTGGAACAAATATTGTTGCTTCTTTTTTGTTGATGTTTATGCTGTTGTTGATGTTGCAACAGATGGAGAAACTATTAGAACAAATAAAACCACCAGAAAGGCTGGTTTGATGTATTCCATCAAACTCCACATCTATTACAACAGACTCCACATCTGTTGCAACAGACTCCATATCTATTGCAACAAATGGATAATGTTCCTTTTGTGACATCAATTTTTTTCCTCTTCTTTATAGATATAAGGAACTGACAGTTGATCAACTTTTGATAGACTATCGCAAGAGGCTGCAGTAATGATGGGATCGGAGGAATAAACTGCTTGCAGATAGAACCACTTCATATGTGGGAGATATGTATTACTGATAATGTTATCGTGGAAACACACACAGAGTGCACTTATTTTGTGAATGATGTTTTTACTGATTAGTCATAATCGTTCAAACAAGATGTCTGCAATTTTACAGTTAAGTTTGGTAGGTCCGAACTGATAAGGCTGAGGGACCATGAATATGGTTCTGATAGCCTGTTAAGATTTAATGTCGGTTGTTGCTCAAGTTTATTTTTCAAGCATTTTGAAGGGATCTAGTTTTTGTGTCATTGTAAAGAGATTCAATAGCAATTGGACTAACTTTTAGGGTGCATTGGAGCCTTAGAGGGCTTTCAAAGCTTAGTGCTGCATCTAACAAGAACAAAAAACCAGTATAGTTATTGCCCTGGCTAAAATTTATATGGCTGGGTTGCTCGCTCGGGGTGATGATTATATGCCAGAATATGCGGTAGGAGAATGCTTTCAAAGAAAAATGGGTGGTTGATGGAATACTATATCATCTGAGAGCTAATTGAAGAACAATCATAGGGTAGATACGACTTCTAACGAATCTGGCTGATGGAATTATCTTAACAGATGCGAGATCTAAATCAAGTGCAAATATGAAAGTGTATCCGGTAATGTAATTTCATCTGTTGTGTCTCTTAAAGGAAAACAATGCATCTGAACACTTTGCTAGAGAGCTGCGTGGTCGGGATTATCACCTAGATAGAAAATAGTAGAAGACCAACAAAGAAGCCTCACGGGCATCGAGGGTTGAAATGATGTACAACAAGTCTAGAAAACTTATGCCAACAACAACTGCAGTTAAAATAACGAATCTAAGCGAAGGCGGCAAATTTTTGAATTTTAAATTTCATCCCATGCTTTTTTGTTTGTGTTTCCGATCAGGTCCACTGTCGTTGACCTGATCGGAACCACAAACGAGATTGAAAGGCAAATTGAGTATCATTGTTTCCTTAGCAATATAGTTATAATTGATTGTTTTTTCTTGCCTTGACATGCTTTCAACATTCCTTGGAGAAGATCAGATGATTGCTATAGTATGTGAATCCCGATAATTTTCAAGCTTGCCTCCAGCTTGTTGATTCTATATTCAAGCTGGTCGTTGCCGTCTTCGAAGTTGGTAAGGAGTTCCTCATCTCTTGTGAGCTCGATCAGGAACACTACCTTCAAAGTTGTGGCATTCTAGAAGCCCTTCAGAACACTTTCTTTAGAATCCTTAAAGGATCCATGGAGGATATCTGTGTTTGTTTTAGGTCAAAATGTGTTGATGCACGTTGAAGATGTGGTCCCAATAGTTGAACAATAAACTTTTATCGAGAGTTGCTCCATGGATCTTGATTAACTAATTTGATAAATTAATAAGCATGGAGTTACGTAGTGTATGATCTAAACCGGCTCTACCAAGCCTATCAAACGTTACATAACTCTACGCTTATTACTCTATAAAAAAAAGATGACCGAGTTAGTGCACAAATCAAACGAGCTCAATCTCTCAGCCTTTCTACTGATCGCTCTTCTCCAATATAGATGACAAGATATCTTCTATGCAAAAGTCTACACCGTCGCCAGGCATGTTTGCCTGGGAGTAATTCTTCTAAAGATATCTGTTGATGTCTTCTAAAGAATTGTTCCCAGGCAAGCATGTCTGGGGATGGTGTAGTCTTTTGCATAGCAGATATCTTGTCATCTATATTGGAGAAGAGTGATCACCAGAAAGGCTGACAAATTGGGCTTTTTTTATTTGTGCACTAACTCGGGCATATTGTTTTGATAGGGTAATAAGCTTGGAGTTATGTAACGTTTGATAGGCTTGGTAGAGCCGGTTTAAATCACATTCTATGTAACTCCATGCTTACTAATTTATCAAATTGGTTGAGCAAGATGCATGGAGAAACGTTCGATAAAAGTGTGTTGTTCAACTGTTGGAACCACATCTTCAACGTGCATTAACGCATTTTGACCTAAAACAAACACATCGACCCTCTATGTATCCTTTAAGGATTCTGAAGAAAGTGTTCTGAAGGGCTTCTAGAATGCCATAATTTTGAAGGTAGTGTTCCTGATCGAGCTCACAAGAGACAAGGAACTCCTTACCAACTTCGAAGACGGCAACGACCAGCTTGAATACAGAATCAACAAGCTAGAGGCAAGCTTGAAAATTATCGGGATTCACATACTACAGCAAGCATATGATCTTCTCCAAGGAATATTGAAAGCATGCTAAGGCAAGAAAACACAATCAATTAATCCATATTGCTAATAAAGTAATTATACTCTATTTTCCTTTCAATCTCATTTGTGGTTTCGATCAGGTCAACGGCAGTGGACCTGATCGAAAACACAAACAAGAAGGCATGGGATGAAATTTAAAATTCAGAAATTGTCGCCTTCGCTTAGTTTCCTTATTTTAACTGCAGTTGTTGTTGGCGTAAGTTTTCTAGACTTGCTGAACATCATTTCTACCATCGATGCCCGTGAGGTTGCTTTGTTGGTCTTCTCCTATTTTCTACCTAGGTGATAATCCCAACCATGCATCTCCCTAGCAAAGTGTCCATCTGCATTGTTTTTCTTTCAGAGACACAACAGACGAAATTACATTACCGGATACACTTTCATATTTGCACTTGATTCAGATTTCCCATCTGTTAAGATAATTCCATCGGACAGATTCGTTAGAAGTTACTTTCTACCTTATGTCTCTTCTTCAATTAGCTCTCAGATGATATAGTCTTCCATCAACCACCCATTTTCCCTCGAAAGCATTCTTCTACCGCACCTTCTGGCATATAATCATCACCCCGAGCGAGCAACCCAACCATATAAATTTTGGCCAGGGCAATAACTATATTTGTTTTCCATTCTTGTTTGATGCAGTGCGAGACGTTGAGGGCTCTCCAAGGGTCCAATGCACACTTAAAGTTAAGTCCAATTGCTATTGGTTCTCTGTAGTGACGACAAATATTGATCCATTCTCAAAACTTGACACGCATAAACACGAGAACCAACAATCAGTAATTCATAACAGGGTATCTGCATCATCTTTATGAGGTCCTCAACCTTATCAATTTCGAACCCATCAAACTTAACGGTACAATGCAGGATCTTGTTTGAATGATCAATGCCTAATCGGTTAAAAATTGCATTCACAAAAATATTGTACTTTGTGTGTGTTTTCCTGGTAACCTTATCAGTAATACAAACTTAACTCCCACACATATGATAGTGGATCCATCTGCACACACCTTATTCTTTCTAGCTCATCTATGGCTTAAATTGAATAAACAGATGACTAGCTTATTGTAACAGAAGACACATCTATTTATATTGTCAAACAATTGAAGACATATGTTATGACAGTTGATCAACCTGTTGCAGAAATCAAACAGATATATACATCTGTTGCAAAAGATTGCCAGTATGTTGTAAGTTATCTAACAGAAAGAATATATTTTGCAAGAGATTACCCATCTGTTAGATTTATTTTAAAGCAAATTTTTTTCTTTTCGAGATACAATAATTTATAAATAGGTCCCTCCTTACAAATATGGATGATCCAGATTCGTACAAGAATATTCATATCGAGTCCTTGCGTGAACTTCAAAGGCAGTTTGATGAACTCCAGAGAGATTTGGCTGACTTCGGAGGAAGGCTGCCTGTTGAAAAATGTCTGATTGACAATAATAATAATTAGGTAATGTTTTTTATTTTAACGATTATTTTCCTCCTTTTGTATATCAAATCTACCCAAGGGATTCAAAAATCTATGAACATTCATTTCATTTTGTTGTCGACTTTGAATTTTTAATTCTTATTTAGTATTTAATAATAATCATTCTGTTTATTCCTTGTTCTCAACATGTCGACGGTTGATGGTAGGGATTGAGCAGCAATTTGTGTCAATAGTTAGAGGTTAATCTGCTATGACAGATCGATCATATGTTGCACCTGACGGTTATTAATAAAAAATGATCATTGTTATTGAGGGGGTGAAAAGAAAAAGACATGACTTTCTGTTCCGATTATTCAATATGAAAAATATTTCGTAAATAAATAATAAGGAAATAAATGATAAACACAATTTATAACCATGATTTTAATAATTGATCGTGACTTTTCACCATTTTTGTTTATGAATTTATTTTTTAAATTATTTATTATATAATAAAATGATTATTATTTTATTAAGGAATTTGAAAAGGTATTTTTTTTATTTATAAAATAAAAAAGTAAGCAAATTTGGATTAATGACATGATGATAGTTATTTTTTTTTTAAAAAAGTAGATTATATGTTGCAACAATTAAATTATCTGATGCAACAGGTTCACTATGGTTGCAACAGATGATATATCTGTTGTCACAGATGATTTATCTGATTCAACCTATATCGAGTCACAACTCAACAAAAGCGTTCTTGGAAAGAACTAATTAATAATAATAATATGAAAAGTCATGGCTTATCACAATATTTCTTAATTTAATTAATTCATTACTTTTCACATTAATAAAAAATATAATTAATAAATGAAGGTGAACATTTAGATTATATATTGCAATAGATATGTTATCTGATGCAACATATTTTATATTTGTTGCAACAGATAATATATCTGTTGTCACAGATGTGTTATCTGATGCAACAGATATAGAATTTGTTGCCACAACTCAATAAAAACGGTTCTCCGAAAGAATTAATTAATAATAATAATCTGAAAAGTCATGACTTATATCACAATATTTATTTTTTTAATTTAATAAAAAATGTAATTAATGTATGGAGGTGAATAGTCGCGCCTTTTTGCCTCTCATTCAAATTCAATCCTCTATAAATAGTTCCCTCCTTACTCAATCGTTCATTCAAATACACTCTATTTATTTATTGCATCGTGTCTTTCATATTACACTCTAGAAGATAAGATTATGGCTGACCCAGTGTGGGACGTTGCTTTTCTGCAAGACGCCGTGAATGAACTTCAGAATCAAGTTCGTGATCTACAATGAGAACTGGGAGGAGTTAGATCAAGAATTCTCCGCGAGATACGCGGGCTGAGGAGGGCCTTGCTACTTCTGATTGAAGATTGGACGACTAGCAATAATGATGTTGATAATAATAATAATAATTAGACTATTATTTTTCTTTTAGTCTATTATATGTATTTTTATTTATTTTTGTTTAATAAATAAATTATGTTTGATCTTTGACGTTTTAATCCATATTTAATTTTCATTCTGTCTTTTATCTTCTCAACAAACATGTTGATGATTCGACGTAAAAAGGAATAATTTAGAATCCAGTAGCAATAGCAAGATTTATCTGTTAGGTTTGTGGCAGGGGTTGATGTGTTGTTCAAAACGGATTACTCATGTTGTAATAGATAAGAAGTTGATGCAACAAATAAATAGTTTGTTTCAATAGATGACTAGTTTGTTGCTTTTCTTGGCTCTGACGTTTTAATTCGTACTCCCTCCGTCTCTACCCGTCCCAAATTGAGATGTCACATTGATTAAGAAAAATAATTAATAACATGTCTAGTTTACCATAACTCACTGATCAGTTGGTGGGATATTAGACGTGTTTGAAATAACCATTGTTTGCTATTCAATCGAAATTTCATAAGAGAAGAAAACTTTTAATGTCGGTCGGCGTATAGTCCCCCTATTAAATGATGTTTCCATTTTAATTTGAAGAAAAAGTTATTAATGCAAAGGGTAAAACATGGATTTTTTTTTAATCTTTTCTTGATTAATGAAAAAGACAAGTAAAATGAGAAATCGAATTAGGAAATTTGGGATGGGTAATTGGATGTAAGGAATAATTTTGAATCCAGTAGCAATAGCAAGTGTTGAAAACATATTGGTTATCTGTTGGGTTTGTGGCAGGGGTTGATTTGTGTTGTTTCAAACAGATTAATCATTCGTTGCAATAGATAATTAGTCTGGTGCAACAGATGAATATTTTGATGCAACAGATAATTAGTCTGGTGCAACAGATAAACATCCTGATACAATAGATAATATGTCTGATGCAACAGATAATACGATGATGCAACAGATAAATAGTCTGATGCAACAGATAAATCTTCTGATGCAACAGATTACTCATCTGATGCACCAGATGATTGATCTGTTTAAATTGTGGACACTTATGCTGGATTCATAATTGGGGTTCTATCCATTGTTGGAAAAATAAAAGTGTACCCAGATGACAAATACGAATAAAAATCATAATTTTACTTACCAAAGTCACCTATGAAGTAATGTCAAAGTGGAAAGTGATGTAGTAAACAAAATTTGACCTAAGAAATTGGTCAGATCGCAGTAGTAGCGCTGTACCAACAACAACAACAATAAATGGTCGACAAGAAGAAGATGAATATGATAATGAAGTAGAAGATGATGATAATGAAGCAGAAGATGATGAATAAAGCAGCAGAAACATAAACAATTAACAACAAAAATTGCTAAGAGAGAAAACAACAATGGATGAGAAGAGAGAGAAATGCGCCTTTTTTCCCCTCCGTTTCCCGTTATTTTAGGTATACATTGGGATCAAAGTGTAAATTTAAAAACTTGTGGATTATTTTCAAACTTCCCTAACTTTTAAAATTCATAATAAAGTAATTGTCACCTCCAACTAATAATTAAGACTTGTGTCACCTACACCTCATTTTAAAACTCTTTTGTCACCTGTGGCCCAAACCTCCTACTAAGTGTGTACTACTATTATTAATATTAGTTATATTAATATTTTTATCTATTTTTTCAATATTTATAAATATTTTTTTAAAATTAAATGCATATTTATCATTATTATTATTATTGTCAATAATTTTTATCTTTCCCTAATATGTAAATAAATTATATTTAAATATATTTTATAACATTTAAATTTTATAAGAGATAATAGCCAATAATATGATCACCACTCATCTGCATATAAAAATGAAGAAATTAAATCAAAAGTGTTTCAAGAAAATGAATAATATGAAGAATGCAACAACAGAAAAAAAAGAAGAAGAGGAAAGTTTAGTGTGTACATCATTGCAGGAGTATATATAGAGAAGTTAGGAAGTTAACTTCACTCCAATTCAAATTTGAATTTGAAATTTAAATGCCATAATAGGTGATTACATTTAAAAGATTTTTTTTGTGCAATAATAACAAACTAAAAATCTGTAACAATGAAATAATTGTGCATCTGTTCATAATACAACTTATACTGACCTCTATTCCTCAGCCTATAACAGACAAATAATCACCCAAAAAATAGTTTTAAAAACAAAAAAGAAAGAAGAGAGGGTAGTAGAAGAAAAGAAAAAAAGAACAAAGGGCAAGTTAGTGCATTTAAAAGATACTATTATCCTATTTCTATGTACCACGTAATATAAAAGAGATTTTAAGAAAATAGAACTCTACTTCAATTTAAATTTCATTTAAATTCAAATTCAAATTCAAATATAATACGTATTTATTAAAAGAAGAACAATTTATTATTTTTTCTTATCAATAATTTTTCAAATATAGTACATACTTATCTTATAATGTAAATATTTGAATTAAGAGATATATTTGAAAACAATAAGATTAATTCACATGTTATTTTCTTTAAAAAAAAATTCCCACTTTTTTTTTCTATCACTATAACTATGTTATACTCACTACTACAATTTAATTTATTTATTTATTTATTTATTATTATTATTATTATTATTATTATTATTATTATTATTATTATTATTATTATTATTATGTACTACTACCACGTCTGCTTTAGAAAATAACTAAAAGTACTACTGTGTGCTAACTACTATTATTAATATTAGTTATATTAATATTTTTTATCTTTTTCTTCAATATTTTTAAAAATTAAATGCATATTTATAATAATTATTATTATCAATAATTTTTATCTTTTCCTAATATGTAAATAAAATATAAGTAAATATATTTTATAACATTTAAATTTTAAAATAGATAAGTTTGAAATGTACTATGTATTATTGTTTATACTGGTTATATAGATATTAAAGAGATATTAAGAAAATAGAACTCTACTTCAATTTAAATTTCATTTAAATTCAAATTCAAATTCAAATATAATATGTATTTGTTAAAAGAAGATCAATTTGTTATTCTTCCTTATCCATAATTTTTCAAATAAAATACATACTTATCTTATAATGTATATATTTGAATTAAGAGAAATATTTGAAATCAATAAGATTAATTCACATGTTATTTTCTTTTAAAAAAAAGTTCCCACTTTTTTTCTTCTTCTATCACTGTAACTATGTTCTACCCACTACTACAATTTATTTATTTATTATTATTATTATTATTATTATTATTATTATTATTATTATTATTATTATTATTATTCAGTACTACTACTACCACGTCTGTTTTAAAAAATAACTAAAAGTACTACTACGTAAGTGTGTACTACTATTATTAATATTAGTTATATTAATATATTGTTTTTTTCAATATTTATAAATATTTTTTAAAACTAAATGCAGATTTATCATTATTATTACTATCATCAATAATTTTTATCTTTCCCTAATATGTAAATAAATTATATTTAAATATATTTTATAACATTTACATTTTATAAGAGATAAGTTTGAAATAGTATATATCTATTAGAACTCTTAAATTATTAGTTTCTATTTTTAAGATAATGGAAATCTTTTTTGTAAAAGGATAATTTATTCAAATTCAAATACTTAATTTTTCAATTCAAAATTTTTATTACAATATTTTTAACTTTGTCTTAAAATATTTTTTAATATTGTATTAAAAATTGTCACGTGGCTATTTTAATAGCTTGACACGTGGCATCTTGTCTTGCTTATGTTTTGCTTTTATATATAGAGAGATATACAGATTACTTCGAGAAAAATTGAAGGAAAGGTGTTTTTAAGTCTTGAATGAAGAATTGGTGACATTGACCAACTTAAAGGGTCAAACATAATTAAGAAACTTAGGTTAATTGTTGACTTGATTAATATTTTCCAAACTTTTTAATATTTTCAAAAATACAATTCAACCCACATCCACAAAACTTCCCTCTCTCTGCAAATCAATCTCTCTTCTCTCTTTCTCTCGATAGTTTCTGTCTCTAACTTCTCTCAACCAACAACTTTCTAAATTTCTCCCTTCAATCTTGTGCAACTTCAATCTCTGGCGACAAATAGTTTTGAGTTCTTGTCCATTCCTTTTTGACTTTCAACCGTCAGTTGACGTGAAACATTCTCCGGCGACAACAACTTCGAGTTCTTCAGCGTTTCTTTTCAATTTTTACAGGTAAAAAATTAGGGCTTTTTAGTTATGACGAAAATGAGAAACTTGATTTGTTGGTGTTTGTTATTTTTTTTATGTTTGTTATTTTTTAGTTGAATTTCTTATCTGGATATCTGCTACTGCTGGTTTTTCAACAATGGATAAAACATGTAACGTGAATCCAACAGATGAGTAATCTGTTGCAATATATATGACTAATCTATTGCACAAATTAGTAATCTATTGCAACATATATGACTAATCTATTGCGCAAATTAGTAATTTATTGCAACATATATGACTAATCTATTGTGCAGATTAGTAATTTGTTGCAATATATATGACTAATCTGCTACAATAGATGAATAATCTGTTGCAATATTCCGACGACAACAACTTCGAGTTCTTCATCGTTTCTTTTCGATTTTCACAGGTAAAAAATTAAGGCTTTTTAGTTATGACAAAAACGAGAAACTTGAATTGTTGGTGTTTGTTATTTTTTTATGGTTGTTATTTTTTAGTTGAATTTCTCATCTGGATGTATATGCTACTGTTGTTTTTTCAATAATGGATAAAATAGTAACGTGAATCCAACAGATGAGAAATTTGTTGCGTAGATTAGTAATCTATTGCAACATATATGACTAATTTGTTGCGCAGATTAGTAATCTGTTGCAACAGATGAGTAATCTGTTGTAACATATATGACTAATCTGTTACAATAGATGAGTCATATATTACAACAACATGTGGGTAATCTATTGCAACAGATGCGTCATATATTGCAATAGATTACTCATTTGTTGGATTCGTATTATAGTGTTGTAACATGAAGCCAACATATGGGTTATCTGTTGCAACATGTTAGTCATATGTTGCAACAGATTACTCACTTGTTGCAACAGATGACTCATATGTTGGATTCATATTGCAGATTTTATCCATTGTAGCAGTAGACGATACACCAAATAAGAAATTCAACAAAAATCATAATTTTACTTACAAAATCACCTATGAAGTAATGTCCAAGTGATATACGAACAAAATTTGACCTAAAAAAATTCCAAAAATTTCAATAGGGGCACAACGAATAAGTAAAACACATGAAAAAATTCATGAAACAGGTAAAAAAGACAAAGATAATATATCATACATAAAATGCAAAAGGATCAAGGGGATACACGTTTGAGTTCTCCTAAAAACGTTTAAGTTCTCTAGTATTTTAATTGCTTTCTAATAGTTGACCCATCTGTTACAACAAATTTTCTATCTGTTTGATAATTTCCAACAGATGTATCATCTGATGCAACATGTTAGTCATCTGTTGATTCAAATTAAGCAATTATTAGTAATAACTAAATTGATTTAGCTAAAATTAAAGACATCTCTAAGACAATGGGACAAACATTTGAGTTCTCATAAAATTATTTGAGTTCCCTAGTATTTTAATTATTTTTCAACAGATGACCTATTTGTTGCAACATGTTAGTCATCTGTTGCAACAGATGTTTATAACAGGTTAGTCATTTGTTGATTCAAATTAAGCAATTATTAATAATAACTAAATTAATTTAATTAAAATTGAAGACACGTCTTTAATACAAGACCTTAGACAAGGGGACAAATGTTTGAGTTCTCCTAAAAACATTTGAGCTTTAGTATTTTAAATTATTTTTCAACATATAACTTGTCTATTTAATAATTTCCAATAGATGAGTCATATGTTGCAATAATTTAGTCATCTGTTGCAACAGTTGTCTATATTTGTTTGATAATTTTCACTAGATGAGTTAGTTATTGCAACAAGTTAGTCATCTGTTGTAATAGATGTCTATATATGTTTGGTCATTTTCAACAGTTTTTTCCTATAGATTACTCATTTATTACAACATGTTAGTCATCTATTGATTCAAATTAAGCCATTATTAGTAATAACTAAATTGATTTAACTAAAATAAAATATGAATTAATAAGTTCAATTACAGTTTCAACTAATCTCATGGTAATTACACAAACAGCTAAGTATGTTTGTCCTGAGTAGAGTGATCAATTGACCAATTTTATTTGAAACGATTCAAACTAAGCCATCATTAGAAATAACTATATTGATTTAACTAGAATCAAAGATGAATTAGTAAGTTCAATTATGATTTCAATTAATCTCATGGTAAAAATGGTGTCTTGATAAATGATGATTTATTATTGTTTCTATTGAATAAATTTTGCTATTGATTTATTTTTTCAACAAATGAACAATCTGTTGCAACAAATGAATAATTTGTTGCAACAGATGAACCATATGTTGCAAAAATGAATCAATTACTCCAACAGATGAGTCATATATTGTAACAGAAGGGTCATCTATTGTAACAGATAGACCAGATGTTGCAATAAATAGATCATCTGTTGGAAGAACTCAAGGGTCATGACTTTTCGATCATTTAATTAAAAAATGATTCATAAATAAATAATATAAAAAAATATGATAAACATAATGTTGTAGCTATTTAATTTAAATAACTAAAATACCAAAAAGCTGAAAAGTTATGACTTTTCACCTTTTTTGTATTTAAATCTATTTTTTAATTTAAATAATCTAAAAGTCACCAAGTTTGATTTAATTAAGAGATATAATTATTAAAAAAAAGGTGAACGGTCGTGATTTTTTACCTAACACACTGCACTACTCACTCATTCAATCTTTTATAAATAGGTTTCCTTAGCTTTATCTCCTGCATCTTGTCTTGCATAAAACTGTCATTATATCTTCAATCACTTCTCTTTCAAAAATAAATTTCTTGTTCATCCGTTAAGGTATATTTTATTTTCTTTTTCTAATATGTAAATTATTAACATGCATCTATTTTCTAGTTAAACTTCACATTTTTTTTGTTAAACTACCAGTTGGTAGTATATGTGGTTTAATGTTTTACGTTATTTGTTCATGCATGTTCTAGCTATGACTGATTTGATTTGGTACATGGCCATTCTACTTGACACCGTGTAGGAACTTGAAAGGCTGATTCCTGAACTCGAGTGAGAGTTGGGCACCGCGAGAGCAAGGGTGCTTCGTAGGATTCGAAGCTGAAGGGTCTGCTGCCCAATGGATTTCCGATTGACAATAATAATAATAATAATAATAATTAGGTTATATATTTTTTTTTATCATATGTAATTTATTTTATTGGATCAACCTAATGTTGTAAATATTTTTTATGTAATGAATGAGAAAATCTATATTTGATTGACTGAGTTTATTCTTATTTTTTTTCATTCTGCCTATTTTTAAAGATGTTGTGAGGTGTAGGTTTTTAAGCATTCGGGAGTGGAAAGAATCAATTACAAGAAAAAATGTATTTGGTTGAGAGCAAGGTCATAGACTAAAATTAAATAACAACATAAGATTATTTACTATTACAATAAAATTAAAGATAAATTGTTAACAGATGGCCCATCTATTGCAACAGATGAGTAATTTGTTGGAAATCACCAAGTAGATAAAGACATCTATTGCAACAGATTGATCGTCTGTCGTAACAAATTAGTAATATGTTGAAAATGACTAAAAAGATAAACACATCTGTCGCAACAGATTAGTCATCTATTGCAACAGATTAGTAATCTGTTGAAAATGACAAATAAATAATGTCATATGTTGCAATAGATTGGTCATCTGTTGGAAATGATCAAAAGATAAAGACATTACAACATATTACCAATCTGTTGCAACATATGTTTATATTTGTTTGATAATTTTCAACAGATGACTCATCTGTTGCAACAGATTAAATCTATTGCAATAGGTTATACACTTAAATGATCATGTAATTACTATGAGATTAATTAAAATTGTAATTATTAAATTAATTTATCTATTACTAATAATGACTTAATTTGAATCATTTCAAATAAAATTAGTCAATTGATCACTATACTCAGAACGAACACACTAAGATGATCGTGTAATTAATATGAGAATAATTGAAATCGTAATTGAACTTATCAATTCATCTTTAATTTTAGTTAAAACAATGTAGTTATTACTAATAATGTCTTAATTTGAATCATTTCAAATAAACTTGGTCAATTAACACTTTACTCAAGACGAATATACTTAGATGATCATGTAATTACTATGAGATTAATTGAAATCGCAATTAAAATTATTAATTTATCTTTAATTTTAATTAAATCAATTTGGTTATTACTAATAATTGCTTAATTTTAATTATTTCAAATAAAATTGGTCAATTGATCATTCTACTTAAGACTAAACACTTAGTTGATCATGTAATTACTATAAAATATTTGAAATTGTAAGTGAACTTACTAATTCATCTTTAATTTTAGTTAAATCAATATAGTTATTTCTAATTATGGCTGGTTTGAATCATTTCAAATAAAATTGGTCAATCGATCACTCTACTCAGGACGAACACACTTAGTTGATCATGTAATTACCATGAGATTAATTGAAACTGTAATTGAACTTTTTAATTTATGTTTAATTCTAGTTAATCAATTTAGTTATTACTAATATAATGACTTAATATGAATCAATAGATGACTAACATATTGCAAAAGATGAGTAATCTGTTGAAAATGACCAAACAGATAAAGACATCTGTTGCAACAAATTAGTCCTCTATTGCAACAAATTAGTAATTTATTGAAAATGACAAACAGATAAAGTCATATGTTGCAACAGATTGGTTATCTGTTGGAAATGACCAACATATAAAGACATTTGTTACAACAGATGACCAATCTATTGCAATATATATGTATATTTATTTGATAATTTTCAACAGATGACGCATCTGTTGTAACATGTCAAATCTGTTGCAATAGGTTATACACTTAAATGATTATGTTATTACTATGAGATTAATTGAAATTGTAATTATTAAATCAATTTAGTTATTACTAATAATGACTTAATTTGAATTATTTCAAATAAAATTAGTCAATTGATCACTCTACTCAGAACGAACACACTAAGATGATTGTGTAATTAATATGAGAACAATTGAAATCATAATTGAACTTTTCAATTCATCTTTAATTTTAGTTAAATCAATGTAGTTATTACTAATAATGTCTTAATTTGAATCATTTCAAATAAAATTGGTCAATTAACACTTTACTCCAGACGAATATACTTAGATGATCATGTAATTACTATGAAATAAATTGAAATCATAATTTAAATTATCAATTCATCTTTAATTTTAGTTAAATTAATTTAATTATTACTAATAATTTTTTAATTTTAATTATTTCAACTAAAATTGGTCAATTGATCATTCTACTTAAGACTAAACACTTAGTTGATCATGTAATTAGTATAAAATTAATTAAAATTGTAAGTGAACTTACTAATTCATCTATAATTTTAGTTAAATCAATATAGTTATTTCTAATTATGGGGTTTGAATCATTTCAAATAAAATTGGTCAATTGATCACTCTACTCAGGACGAACACACTTAGTTGATCACGTAATTACCATGAGATTAATTAAAACTGTAATTGAACTTATTATTTCATGTTTAATTCTAGTTAAATCAATTTAATTATTACTAATATAATGTCTTAATATGAATCAATAGATGACTAACATGTTGCAAAAGATTACTAATTCATCTTTAATTTTAGTTAAATCAATATAGTTATTTCTAATTATGGCTTGGTTTGAATCATTTCAAATAAAATTTGTCAATTGATCACTCTACTCAGGACGAACACACTTAGTTGATCACTTAATTACCATGAGATTAATTAAAACTGTAATTGAACTTATTAATTCATGTTTACTTCTAGTTAAATTAATTTAATTATTACTAATAGAATGACTTAATATGTCAATAGATGACTAACATGTTGCAAAAGATGAGTAATCTGTTGAAAATGACCAAACAGATAAAGACATATGTTGGAAATGACCAAACAAATATAGACACATGTTACAACAGATGACTAACCTGTTGCAATAAATGACTCATCTATTGAAAATTATCAAATAAATATAGACATCTGTTGCAACAAATGACTAAGTTGTTGCAATATATGACTCATCAGTTGAAAATTATCAAACATATAGGATATATGTTGGAAAATAATTTAAAATACTAAAGCTCAGATGTTTTTAAGAGAACTCAAATGTTTGTCCCTTGTATAAGGTCTTGTCTTTAATTTTAGTTAAATCAATTTAGTTATTATTGATAATTGGTTAATTTGAATCATTTCAAATAAAATTATCAATTGATCATTCTATTAAGGACGAATACATTAATTGAAATTGTAATTGAACTTATCAATTCATCTTTTATTTAGTTAAAATCAATTTAGTTATTACTAATAATGACTTAATTTGAATCATTTTAAATAAAATTTGTCGATTGATAACTCTCCTCGAGACGAATACACATAATTGATCATGTAATTACTATGAGATTAATTGAAATTGTAAGTAAACTTATCAATTCATCTTTAATTTTAGTTATATCAATTTAGTTATTACGAATAATGACGTAATTTGATTCAAATCAAATAAAATTGGTCAATTGATCACTCTACTCATGACGAATACACTTAGTTGATCATTTAATTGCTATGAGATTGATTGAAATTGTAAGTTTATCTTTAATTTTAGTTAAATCAATTTAGTTATTACTGATAATGACTTAATTTGAATTATTTTAAATAAAATTAGTTGATTGATCACTCTACTCGGGACGAATATACTTAGTTAATCATATAATTACTATGAGATTAATTGAAATTGTAAGTGAAATCATCAATTCATGTTTAATTTTAGTTAAATCAATATAGTTATTACTAATAATGGCTTAATTTGAATCATTTCAAATAAAATTGGTCAATTAATTATTCTGCTAAGGATGAAACACTTAATTGATCATGTAATTACTATGAGATTAATTGAAATCGTAATTGAACTTACTAATTCATTTAATTTTAGTTAAATCAATATAGTTATTTCTAATAATGATTTAATTTGAATTATTTCAAATAAAATTGGTCAATTAATCATTCTACTTAGTTCGAAACACTTAATTGATCATGTAATTACTATGAAATTAATTGAAATTATAATTGAACTTATTAATTTATCTTTAATTTCGTTTAATCAGTATAGTTATTTCTAATGATGACTTAGTTTGAATTATTTCAAATAAAATTGGTCAATTGATCACTCTACTTAGGACGAACATACTTAGTTGATCGTGTAATTATCATGAGATTACTTGAAACTGTAATTGAACTTATTAATTCATATTTTATTTTAGTAATCAATTTAGTTATTACTAATAATGGCTTAATTTGAATCAATAGATGACTAACATGTTACAACAAATGAGTAATCTGTTGAAAATGACCAAACAAATAAAAACATCTGTTGAAAATGACCAAATAGATATAGACATCTGTTGCAACAGATGACTCACTTGTTGCAACAACTAATTCATCTATTGAAAATTATCAAACAGATATAGACATCTGTTGCAACAGATGACTAAGTTGTTGCAACATATGACTCATCTATTGAAATTATTAAATAGACAAAATATGTGTTGAAAAATAATTTAAAATACTAAAGCTCAAACATTTTTTAGGAGAACTCAAATGTTTTTCTCTTTCTAATGTCTTGTCTTCAATTTTAATTAATTTAATTATTATTAAAAATTTATTAATTTAAATCAACAAATGACTAACCTGTTATAAGTGTTTGTTGCAATAGATGACTAACTTGTTGCAATAAATAGGCCATCTGTTGAAAAATAATTAAAATACTAGGGAACTCAAACATTTTTAGGAGAACTCAAATGTTTGTTCCATTGTCTTAAAGACTTGTCTTTAATTTTAGGTAAATCAATTTAGTTATTACTAATAATTGCTTAATTTGAATCAACAAATAACTAACATGTCGCAAGAAATGATTCATCTGTTGGAAATTATCAAACAGATGGGTCATCCATTAGAAAACAATTAAAATACTAGGGAACTTAAATGTTTTTAGGAGAACTCAAACGTTTTTCCTCTTGATTCTTTTGCATTTGATGTATGATATACTATTTTTTCTTCTTTACCTGTTTCATAAATTTTTTCATGTGTTTCACTTATTCGTTGTGCCCCCTGTTAAAATTTTTGAAATTTTTTTAGGTTAAATTTTATTCGTATATCACTTGGACATTACTGCATAGGTGATTTTGTAAGAATAATTATTATTTTTGTTGAATTTTTTATTTGGTATATCTGCTACTGCTACAATGGATAGAACCTGCAACATGAATCTAACATATGAGTCATTTGTTACTACAAGTGAGTAATCTGTTGCAACATATGACTAATCTGTTGCAACAGATGACCCATATGTTGGATTCATGTTACAACACTATAATATGAATTCAACAGATGAGTAATCTGTTGCAACATATTAGTCATATATGGTGCAACAAATTACTCATCTGTTGCAACAGATTAGTCATATATGTTGCAACAGATTACTCACCTGTGCAATAGATTACTCATTTGTTGGATTCACGTTACATGTTTTATTCATTGTTGAAAAAACATCATTAGAAGATACACCTAGATGAGAAATTCAACTAAAAATTATAATTTTACTTACTAAAATCACCTAATAAGTAATGTTCAAGTGATATTCGAATAAAATTTGACCTAAAAAAATTTGATCAAGTAGCAACAGTAGCGGTAACAACAACAATGTTCAACAACAAGAAGATGATGATGAACAAGAAGAGATGATAATGAAGAACAAGATAATGATAATGAAGAAGATGGTGAATAAAGCAACAACAACAATGAACAACAAAAATTGCGAAGAGAGAGAAAACTCCAATAAATGAGAAGAGAGAGAAATGTGCCTGTTTTTCCCCAGTTTCTAGTTATATTAGGTTTTACATTGGATCAAAGTGTAAATTAAAAAACTTGTGGGTTATTTTCAAACTTCTCTTACTTTCTTAATCTTTAATAAAGTAATTGTTAGCTCCACTCAATTATTAAGACTTGTGTCACTCACACCTCATTTTAAAACTCTTTTGTCACCTACAGTCTAAAGCCCCATATTACTTGACGTATTTGCTTTTTACATGCATTGTAAATTTGACTAATATGATCCTATTAAATTTACATTAAATATTATTATTATCTATTTTAATTATTTACATCAAATATTATCATTGTCTATTTAAGTTAACTATTTTCATTAAATTATTATTACTAACAGATAAAATTAAAAAATAATATTCAATTATCTCTTAATTTTTTTAAATATAACAGCTATTTTGAGACTTTTTTTAATAAACATGTCAAGTAATATGAGGTACTCCATTTCGACTTAGCAGGAAGTTTTAAAATATTAAAAATATATTAAATATATCAAAATTCACTTTAAAGAGGAAATCGAAAAGCTAGTACGCACCAACGGCTTTGTCGCTTGGATATAGATTTGCTAAAAAGGAAAAAGGCAATATTCATTAGTATATTCATTAGTAAAGCACACAACCTGTTTGCTCCGTGATTTTATTATATCATTCTTAATTAATTATTATATATAATTTATATATTAAAAAATTAATAATATTTAATAAAAAATAAAATAGATATTTATGACATGTCTGCTTCAACTATTTCAACGGTAATTTTATTATATCAACCCTAATTAATTATTATAAATCATCTACGTATTAAAATATTAATAATATTTAATAAAAAATAAAATAGACATAAAATAATAAATTAGCTTTTGATATTTTAAATTAACTTGACATCTTATATGAGACCCACTTAAATTTTTTCGCAAATATTTCTTATAGCAATTTTGTTATACTACTTCTAATTAGTTATTATGAGTCATTTAAAACATGTCTGTTTCATTGCTTCAATCAAGATATTTGATTAACTATTCTGTATTAGCAGAGGCGAACCCAGGATTTGAGCTTGATGGGTACACCTTTATATTTAAACATAGTAATTGATAGTGTCAAAGTTTGACATATAGTTCTTTGAAAACTTAATATCATTAAATATCATTAATTTGGTTTAATATGACAAAAGAGTGTTGTTATTCACCGTACTTGAATTCGATGCACTTTTATATTTTCAACAATAATAAAGAGTTTTTGAAAAATAGAAAATCTGAGAGATTTGTTTGCTAAATGGTTGCTACAAGAAAACGTTGGATTTAAACTTTCAAACTTTAAATCGCTAATTTTTAAATAGAAAATAAGTAAATGATTAAAAAATAAAAGTAAAATAAACATTATATAGTATAAGATAGGGGGAATTTACCTTTTAAAATTGAAGGAGAGCTTGTATTTTTGGAATAAAATTAAAAATACATAAATAATGTGTGTGTCAATGTTGTCTGGGGGAGAGAGCAACAATAATGTTGCAGCAAATTGTACTTGAAAAAAGGAGCAATAAAACAATTGTAGTTGGGTGGGTTTCAAACCCAAGTCCTCCACCCACAAAGAAGATTTTATGCTACAAGTTCAACCACTGCACCAACACAATCAGTTGTCTTTGAGAGTGCACAACATATATTTAGTTAAATTTACTAGTATATATACAGATATACAACCTATATATACAGAGTTTTTCTCGAGGCTAGTGGGTGCACGTGCACCCCCTACTCTATACGTAGGTCCGCCTCTGCGTATTAGAAAACTAATCATGTTTAATAAAAATAGTAAAATAGACAGTTATGACATATCTGTTTCAGCTGTTTCAACCGCAATTTTTCTATATCACCATTAATTAATTATTATAAGTCATCTAAGTATTAAAAACTAATAATATTTAATAAAAAAGATAAAATAGATATAAAATAATAAATTAAATCTTGATATTTAAATCAACTTAACATATTATATAAGGCCCATTTAATTTTTTTTCACAACTATTTTTTATAGAAATTTTGCTATATCACTTCTTCTAGTTTTCACAGAGGCGACTATCATTTTAGAAAAAACATGCCTAATTCTGAAACATAACACTTCTCATTGGCTATAAATTCATATGTCTTACCTCAAATTTGATATAAATTTTTTAATTCATTTTCATTATTTCCAAACATTGTCTGAGTTTGAGTTACCATTATTCGCTAAAAAACATATCGTTCCATCTGTTAGAACAAGCGCAACGAAATTTTAAAGATCAATTTAACCCAGACAACATAAATCAACAAATGAAATTGAAATGTTACTTACCTATTGAAGCTTTCACACAATTCGTTCAACACCTTGATTGCCAAGTCTGCTGCCTTCCACAACTTCCCGATTAACTCTTTTAATCAATACTTGTGTGGGTAAGTGACTTTTTATTTTCTGAAAAAGGATAAATTTTTTGCTGAAAAACCATTCTTATTTATGTCAATCTTCCATTGAAGAAGGAAGGAAAAAGCGAACTTTTTCAGCCATTATTCCTACCTTAATGACACTATAATGGGAAAAACGTTTTTGCCTTTCCTATTAAGGGAAAAAATGTTTTTAGCTCTTTATTGGCATTAAAACATTGTTTATTGATATTAAAGTCCCTTTTATTTATATAGAAGACCAGTAAAAATTACTTCTTCAAAAAAATTATTTTCTTTTAAAAATTGATTAGTTAATCAGGCATATACGGACCATAAATTTATTAACTAAAGCTTTCAATTATGATATTAATTCGCAAATGAATAAATTATCATATCATAATAAATTACAAATTATTTCACTAAAAACCTGTAATTGCACTCCAAAATTTAATTCGAAATCTACCATTACATCTTATTTAACTTTCCATGTTAGAATTTCCGAAACTAATCAATAACATTAAATTCTCTAAAAAATTTAACTTACTGATTAATTTAATCCTTTATTTATAATGCTTAACTTATTTTACATGACAGATATAAAATCCAACTGCAGGGTTTTCATGCGAAAACTTATAAGCAACCATAAAGGGGTGTCTTCTATCTCAAGTCCGACACATGGTTCTATCAACTAATTAATATTTCACTAAGTAGTTTGTCATCATCCATTCCATTAGGAATATATTGACTCATAAAAGAGTCTTACCTTTTAATAGATTAAAATAATAAATCAAACCACATAAATCATAATAATTATATCAAGATTAAGAGTATAAGTACATGTAAAAGATTAGAGAAGTTGTTTATAACATTTAGAATATAAACAAATATCTCTTATTAGTCCGTTTAATACATACGAAATGTACTAGCACAAGAAGTTGGAATTTACCATTGTCATAATTTAGATCAAATTATATTTATTCTTGTGCTATGATCAACAATGTTTGTTGGGGTGCGGATTAGGTGCGTAGATTCAACTAGATAATAAATACGTATGTATTTATTTTTATAATGAATATTATTGATTGGAATAATTTTCATTTTTATCTTCTTGACTTAAGATGTTTTATTAATTCATATTCTAAATTAGATATTATCATGATTAGATTATCTAGTGTTTTAGGATCCTCGTTAGTAATATGTAATCTTTTGTATTCTAGGTATAAACTATATAGTTGAGTTTCTATTTCTTTTAATGATTTATTCTTTTCGTGAGATGTATTCATTAATTTATTTGGTTTATTATTTTATCCTGTAGTAACTGCAGAGTTACAAATTTTTGTATAATAATTTATCCTATCTGTACTGTAGTATATATCTAATTCTAGATTTTCTATGTCATTTATTATCTTGTGTTGTTCTTCTCGTAGTGAGTTTTTTAAATTATGTAAACTATCACATGTACTTTTTTCTAAATTTTCTAAGGTTTTTTCTATCCATATTAACTTTTCTTTTAGATCTTCCATTATTTTTTTAATTCGGTTTCTGTAATTAATCTCATTATTTAGACTATCTTGGTTTTCCCTAGTTTTTCTAATATATTCTAACATCCACAGTCTTGATCCGAATAATATCCTTCTGGATAAATGTCTTCGTATATCTGTTCTAACGCATTTATTGTTTCAATTTCGTAGTTTATTACTTCTTCTAATATTATTTTCTTAATATCTATAATTTCTATGTCTTTAAGTATATATAAGATTAAAACTTTAAGGTAGTCTAAATGATCTATTTTCTAAAATTGATATTTTATAATTGTTTGTTTTAGCCTTAGTAGTTCTTGCATATTTGATAATTCTAGTAGCTGTATATTTCTCATATCTTTTTCTAAAAATTCTATGTAATTTATCATGCTAAGTATTTATAAGAGTAGTTAGGTAGGTATGATATATAATTTACTCTAGTCATGTAAAATTTACCAAATGCTTTTTCTAATATGATTTTTCTTATATCTACTACTTTTATATCTTTAAGTGCATACAAAATAAGTATTTTAAATTTATCTACCATCACATCAGATAAATAATTATTCATTTTCATAAAATTGCTTTTTTCAAAATATTCCCTCCAACCATGTTCATAACAAAATATGGTCATCTTAGATTACTATATACTAGATTATTCTTAAATAACATGTTCTTCGGTCACTATTAGCATGGTAATCTGGATATTTTCCCTTAAATAGCGCCTCTACTCTGGTTACTCCCCACCACGGCTTCTTGCCTTATTGGTTTCACCTTTAGGATGGCATAGTTCTTAGGGATTTTTCTCCTTTTCCACTTTGCTAATAAACTTCTTAACATATTATTCATCGAATAATTCTACTATAAAGTAACTAACATGAATTTATTTTATCATATCATGATTGTTGGGAATTATGAATTTAGCTATTCATAATCATAAATAAATATACCTGTTCTGGTAGGTTTGATATTTCTGAGCTTTGTTCCTCCATAAATTTTTCCATTGAAATATACCTGTTTTTAATTAACTGAGCAAAATTTTTTTTTTGTGGATTTGAGAGAGTATTTGCTTCAACGCATGAAGGCTTGCCCTTCGCAATGCCTTCTTCCTCTTCTATTTATAGAAAGAATACCTCTTTACATTGTTTTACATCTGTCCGCTAAAAAACAAACAAAAACTATTAAAGAAAGACTAAAAAGTCTTCCATTCTACCTACCCTAAGCCTATAAGGCTAAAAATTCAAGCTTTACATTAAATTTACATTAAATGATGCTATCATCTACTATCTTTACGTAAACAAATTTACAATAAGTCTTCCGTCTATTTTGTCATATCTGCTGTATCTCCATTATTGCTCTGGTCTTATCTTTCCAGCTGGCGTTTTATCTCTTTTTATTCTAGCTGAACTGCTGGGACATCATTATCTCCTCCATTACATTTTGAACATTTGTGATCTGGATATTTATGTCCAATAGTCTTGCAGTATCTGGTCAATAATTCTTCCGAAATAAATTTTTCTCTGATAGCTCTAGCAATAGGTTCTGTTTCTGGTTTAAGCAACGTGATAATCCATTGCCTAATAGTTTTCATATCTGTTTCTCGTAACTCTTTTGAATTTGAATATATTAGTACATGATTTCTTGAATAGTAGCTCCATATGGGATTTTGTTTGCAATATGTATTTGCTAGCTCTTGTAAAATTGTAGATAGTCCGATAATCCTCTTGTTTGCATAAAATTTTGGTATCTCGATTCTAGGTATCTCTGGTTGTGAAATAATATCTTGTGGTATAATCATATCTCGTGTCATTCCTATCTTTACAACTTGTATAGGTTTTTTAACTTCATCAAATAATATCTCTGCTAGTGCCGTGTAAATTTTTATAAAAAACAAGGTACCTTTGGTTATTCTTTTAAAAGTGATAAATGCTTCATATATCTCTGGTATAGTGGATATCTCAGTTCCGTCCGTGGTATATACAGTACTAAGTAGTCCATATTCGTAGCAAGTTTTAACTAAGTTTGGTTTGGTTTTAGGTAAGGCAATTAGTTTATTATATCCGGTCAATCTCTGGGTTATATAGTTTGTATCTGGTTCTTGGATATTTGTAGCTTTGGGGTTGCTATTTAAAAAGGTTTGTACATTGTAGATATTTTCTATGTATGTACGGGCTG
Organism: Capsicum pubescens; assembly: GCA_030864215.1. Taxonomy (NCBI): domain Eukaryota; kingdom Viridiplantae; phylum Streptophyta; class Magnoliopsida; order Solanales; family Solanaceae; genus Capsicum; species Capsicum pubescens. Next base: position 258,129,172 of record CM061547.1, on the reverse strand, counting down.
TGTAGTTGTATGTCTTTTTGTCTTGGTTTAGACTATCTCGGTATGTGGTAACTTGTGGGGGTATAAACATGGGATCTTTTGATGTATTTGGGGTATATGGTTTTTCAAATAGCTTATTTAGGTTCATATTTTTTCTAACTCCTTTGCTTGTACCTGCAGAAGTAGATAGATAAACGTTATGGGTTTTATGGAGTGTCCCAACGTCTCCTTCTAGCTTTGGAATTTTACTGTCTTCCGATCGACATAGCTCTGCGCATTGCTGAGTTAGCTGATTCATAGCTATAGACTTCAGTTTATCTTCACTAGTCTTTAGCTTTAGCTCTTCTATCTCAGTACCCATACTGTCCACTTTTAATGAAAGCGTAGTTAGGGCGTTGAGTATTTTTTCATGTATATTTTCTTCTATCATTTCAGTCTGTGTAGCTTTGTCTTGATATGTAATCTGCAATAACATTTTTGTTAGTATTGATTACTTCTATTATAAATGTAAAATTTAATATGTTTAAAACTAGTCTCCGAATCTCTTTTGTTGTAACTGAATTTTGTATTTTCTTTGTTAGCACCAGCGTACCTGTGTATTATCTGTTCGCACAATAAATTTGTTATATACAATATATGGCTCAAATGCTAACAAAAATTTATATAATGAACATAATTCTTTTCTATTTATTTCCCATTTTATTTCTGTCTCGTTGAACGTACCTGAGTAGTATCTACAATGGTGTTCTATTTTTTCTGCTTCATATCTATATTTAAGTACTCCTCCGTAACTATATTCACTAGCATGTGCTTCTACTATGTATATGAATTTTCTATTTTCATCTGGAAATTGTAATTTTGGTAATTCTCTACAAAGTAATTTTATTTTTCGAACTTGTTTTTTATCTTCTTCATTATAGTTATATTCTATGTCCTTTTTTAATTTTTTCTGTAATGGTTTTAGGTTTTCTGCTAATTTTGGAATATATTCTCTTACTTGGTTTATTAATCCTAAAAATGATTGTAATTTCTTTTTCGTATCTAATTCTTCTTTCGAATTTATTATTTTTTGTACTATATGTTGTTGCATTTTTACTCCACTTTTATCTATTTGTATTCCTAAAAATTCTATTTGATTTTTCATAATTTCAGCTTTCTTTTTACTTAAACTTATTATCGATTTTTCTATTATATCCGTAAATTGTTCCAATAATTTTAAATGTTCTTCTTTGGTTTTTGTATATAATAGTATATCGTCTATATATACTATACAATTAGGTAGTTGTTTAAAATAACTATCCATAAAATGTTGATATCTACCTGGTGCATTTTTATATCCAAATGGTAGTACATTCCATTCATAAAATCCTTGTGGTACCGTAAATGCGGTTAACTCCTTAGATTCTTCTTCTAACTTTAGATGGTAAAATCCTGATTTGCAATCAAATTTACTAAAATAATTATATCCTTGGTTGAATACATACGTATTTATTATCTAGTTGAATCTACGCACCTAATCCGCACCCCCCTCCAAATGGTATCAAAGCGCAGTTATTTAAAAAATACAGAAGTAGCATATACATTTGAGTTTATGTGTTTATGAATTTAGAAGTTTATGTGTTTATGAATTTAGAAGTACTATATATGTTTGAGTTTAGTTTATGAATTTAGATTGGATTTACTTGACAATAATTAATCAATATTAATTATGAGAAGACCATTTAAAACAGAGAAGATTTTAGAAAAATTAAAGAATCTTTAATTAGTAATTATTCAGAATATATAAGTTTAAATAAAACAAAAGAAAACCCACAAAGATTAGCTTACCTAATTACCTTAATATCTAGTATTGAAGCAAAATTAATAATCCATTTAAAATCTAGAAGAATGAGATATATACCACTTAATTATGATAAAATTAGATTTAGATATCCACCAAAGTACTATAAATATTGTTTGAATGAATAAAATACAAAAATACAAAGAACTAAAACAAACTATATCTGAAAAACGTAAAGAATTAAAAATAAGAATAGAAAGATTAAATTATAATATATTTGCCGGAGTTAGTAAAAACTCAATAAATGCACAAAAAGATGAAATATCAAATTTAGAATCACAAATAGATAGTTTAGAATATATATATCAGCATGAACTATTTACAATAAAATGAACAAAGAAGAATTTATAATAGACGAAAGAATATATGAAAATCACGAAGGATTAAAAATAAGAATAGTATTTTCTAATTTAGGAAGAAGATATAAGAAAATAGGCGAACATTTATATTTAATGTTAGAAAAAGAAGAATTAAAATTAGAAGATAAATTGACAGCTATGGTAAGAATAGAAAGAGAAAACGAAGAAATAGATAGAAAAAAGGAAATAGAAAAAATAAAACAACAAACTACAGAAGAAATACGAAAAATAGAAGAAACTAAAAATAGTAGGATTGCTGAATTAGAAAAAGAATTACAAATGTTAAAAGATCTGTATGAAAAAAGACAGAAAGAAAAAGAAGAAAAAAATAAAGAACAAAAATTATTAAACGAGATAAATCAATTTAAAGAAAAATTAGAAATAGACGATAAAGAAATAAAAAACAAGGAATTAGAAATAAATAATATAGATGTAGAAGAAACAGATAACTATGATTCAGAAGATAGTGAAACATATACAGAAATATTAACAAATACAAAAAACTTAGAAATCAATGAAAAACAAGAAGTAATTAATGAAGAAAACTTAGAAAATATCAACACAGAAATAAATACTCTTGATAAAAAAGGAGATCAAAATATAATACCTAGTACATCAGAAATAAGAAAACCTACATATTATAAGAATAAGTTTAAAAGATATAATCTAAAGAATGAATATGACAAATGGACACCAAAACAAATAGTTAATAAAAATATTGACGGACTCAAACTATAAAGATCTAATCAATATGGACAAGTTGTTCTTCATCCAGTGCTATGGAATTCGGCTTTGGTCGTCGTGGATCTTTAACGTCGGTTGTGTACGGCTTCTAAGCTTTCGCTTCTCCATATTTCCATAAAAGAGCAGCATATATTTTGCGGAGTAATCCGGTATCAAGTCTATAATTTGGTACTTGTAATCCATCGCTCAAATACTCGGCATAGGCGACAACAAAAGGACCGCAATCCCTGCGTTATAAAAAACTAGATAATCCATATCGTGCAGTTCATGCAAGCGTTGTGAAATTTGTGAAATGAAACTAAATCATGACACTTAAACTTACAGGCTACCAATGATTTGTTGAGAAATTCTGTCAACATATTTACATTAAATGGATTAGCCATTTTATCCCGGTATGATTCAATCGTCGACCAATCAGTACGAACCTTTTGATCCAAAAAGCCACTCATATCAAGGTAAGTAGGCAATATTTTGGCCAGCTTTTGTATCTCAGATGACGGCCCGGAACGTCTTCTTCGCGACATCGAGTCATAAACTCAGATGCGCCTCTCTTTTAGAACGACAACAGCCAATACCCAATGGAATTCATCACCACAATTGATTGTGATGTACACTTCATCGATTAAATGTCAAGGTAAGCCAGCCAGAATGCTAAAACCTTTGATGATGTTGATTAAGCATTCCTCATTTCGGGAAACTTCCGATTGTTGTTGACAATACCTATCGTAGGCATTATTGATGTAAACTTTGTACAAACAATTGCCTGTTGTGTATCTGTATTATTCTTGTGTTTGCAACTTGGCCTTCTTTCAGAGGTAGTAAAAAATGACATCGATATGCTTCACATATTATCAAACATTTTAGATTACGTGAGAAAAAAAATCAATACGCAAATGCAATTAAATAAGTATTAATTAATAGTAATATGTATGAAATTTAAACCTCATCATTCCAGCAAGTTTGGGGCTGTGACATCAAATAGAACCAATTCTTTATTTCGGGATGTGCAACAACAAAGTCAAACATATCAAAACTAAGACTCGATTCGTTCACTTTGTAGCGCTCGTCATTTTATTTTCTACATGATGATTTATATGTGTTAATATCAGGTTCTTACAACAAGAATTGTATAAACCAATATCCATAAAATTGATTTATGTACCTGTCGGCATAATGCTTTAACAGCCCATCGGCAATCCATTCTAAATAGTCGTTGATCAACTGTGTTAGTTTTTTTGGAGCCTCATCCGAGATGTTGAACCTTTCAAATGGGTAATTCTTCCATTCTCCCAAACTGACAGGCTCCACTTTTTCTTTATCTTTGAAAAATGTTGATAGATTATCAACTGTCATATTATGCTCTTCGGTAGTAGATGTGACATCCACCTGGAAAGCCAGAATTATCAATGCTAAGTAGAGATATACAATAGATTTTCCATCTGTTGCAACAGATGAGTCTTATGTTGCATCAGATGGATTATCTGTTGGGATAAATTCGAACAGGTAAATCAGAGCAGTACGATAATTTCAAACAGATGACCCATCTGTTGCAACATAAGACTCATATGTTGAAATAGGTAACGAATCTAATGCAACAGGTTAGACAACAGGTGCAACAGATGTATATATCTGTTTGATAATTTTCAGCAGATGTATCATCTGTTGAAACAGATATGTGCCTGTTTGTTTTTTGGAACAAATGATGTACATTCACCTTCTTCAGCTCATGTTGCTCTTCTGTGGCCCTTGCACACTGAACATCGGTGCAAGACAAAGACAGAGGCGTTGCAATCTTGTTTTTTTTTATGATTGATGATGCCTTGGAAGTGTCTTTCCTTCTCCTCTTAGGCGCCTTGATCTCTAGTTGAGTGTCTAGATATGAAATCTATTTTGATGGAATGACACCCCTCTTAGATGTCATTTCCTTTACAGAAGCAGTTAGTGCATTAATAGCATTAATCACTCCATCGTGTTTCGCCTTGCATTTTTGACATTTACATGAAGAACATTTGCTAGATACGGCAAAATCTAGAGAAAAATCTGTACAACCATTATGATCATAATCATAATAGCTTGTTGTTTCAAAAACTGTAAGAGGAGCATCATTAGCCCCACCCTCCAAAATTATTTTTCTTGTGATGGTTGTTGCTCCAAACAATTTCATTTTTATTCCATCAATGACCTTAGGGTCCGATAAAGTTTGCATAGACCGTAAAGTAAGAAAAAATGGCATCTTCAACTCTCGGTTGGTCGGAACAAGCCACGGATGGACAATCTAAAATAAATTGGTACATATATTAGGAATGATGATGAAATCATTTAATCATTAATTAAAACAAAAACTTGATTATAATTGGACTTACTGCTTCCTTGGGGGAATTGAAAAGATAAAAAAAATTTGCATTTTTATCGGTTTTGGCCGACAACCATCTCAGAATTCTTGGACAGGAAACTTCTTCCTGGTAGTTCACTTGTTGTCTCAAATAAGGAATGGCTTCAAATGCCCAAGCCTATAACATAACGCCAATAAATAAAAAGCATTATTGAATAAAAAAATAATGAATTATATCATGATAAATGAAATATTTACCATGAAAGCCCATGGAAAACCATATAAGTTGACTGTTTTTGGCGTTAACAGAGTCAACAAATATTCGACAGTCATTTTGAAGCTTTCATAACCCCAAGGATAGCTGTTAAATGCCTCAAAATCCTCGAAGAGATTTATTAAATCGAGGCTTATGTTGTTTATAATGTCTCTCGCCCTAAGAACATTATGTACAAACCAAACCAAGCACAATGATTGCTTGTGCTTCTTTGAAAGTCCTTTACCTTTCAACGCTTCAATCAGATTTTTATTTTTGAAGCTTGGACCAACAATGGACACCAGGTCATCATGATCACTCGACTTGCCTTTTCATTTTTTGGGTGTGCGGGGTGTTTTTTTTGGGTCAGAGTAGGTATAACTTGAAAAGGAGAAGGAGGATAATATTTTAGTCCGGTAACTATGGCATACTCTTCCCAATCAAAACAAACAGGCATGCCACAGTAATTTATCCGCACCTCATCCATCTTATCTTTGTTTTCATACATAAACCTGCATTTGAGAAGATCATATACCATTTTCATCTGAAAACGAGCATTGTTGTCCTCCGACAAATCAAGATATTGCCCAAAGCAGCTTTCCCTGAAATAAGAATCCAATTTTTATTCTCGAAGTATTTTTCTGAAGGCGTCGAAAGATTTTCCCATGACTGACTTAACCACAAGATCACCCATTAAATCTGTGGCACCATCGCACTGCATTCTCACAGGATAACGATCAATGTTAAAGGTTTTTACCAACTCTACGGTGGAAGGGCTATTAGCATTTGGATCATCTCTTTTGAAAGATTCCTCCTCCCCGTGTTCATTATCTTCTGCTCCTGGTTGAGATAACACTTGTAAAGCAAGCTCATAGAGTAGTAGATGTAGCTGAGCTGCTGCACTTATTCCTTTACCTGGACTTGATTCGATTTCTTTTCTTTTGGGAACCATGTTATCTTAAATTAACAGGAACATAACATAGATTATAATTGATTAATGCATAACAGTAATATAACAGTTCCAACAGATAACTAATCTGTTACACCAGGTATGTTATCTGTTGCAACATATAACCGACCTATTACAGCGAATGAGTAATCTGTAGGAACCATAAAAACAGCACTATATGTTGCACCTGGTATTTTATCTGATGCAACACATAACTGATCTGTTGCGATGGATGAGTAATCCGTTGGAAACTATAAAAATAGATCACTAATCTGTTGCACCAGGTATTTTATTTGTTGCAACATATAACTGACCTGTTACAATGGATAAGTAAACCGTTGGAAAGAATAAAAATGGATCACTAATTTATTGCACCGAGTATGTTATCTGTTGCAACAGATAACCGACCTGTGGCAACGGATGAGTAAACCGTTGGAACGAATAAAAACAGTCCTAATCTGTTGCAAAATAAAGAGTAAATCATTGGAAAGAATAAAAATAGTTCACTAGTCAGTTATCTGTTGGATCAATATTGTTTTGATTTCTTCCAAACAGAAGAGTCGTCTGTCGCAACAGATGAATGATTTGTTAGATTGTTCACCTGTTGCATCAGATTTTCATAGTTTCATCAGATTTTTCATCTGTTGCATCAGATTTTCATTTATTACATCAGATGTTTCAACTGTTGCAATACCATTTCTACCAAGACAAATAACAAATCAACCCAACAACACCAACACATCACACACACACACTAAGAACATCAACTGTGACAAAAAATCACCAACAAATTCGAATCAACTGTACGACAACAAAAAAAAGAAATACAGAAATACCAGAAATTAGGGTTTTATTCAGTCCACATTTCAATACCAGAAGAGTAGTTGGCTCAAGTTCCTCTGTTTCTTCATAATTTTTTACCTGTGAAAAAGGAAATGGGAGGACGAGAAACTCAAAGTTGTTGTCACCGGAGAAGTATTCACGTCGATTGACGGTTGAAAATCGAAAAGGAACTCGCCCGACTATTTGTCGTCGGAGGTTAAAGGGAGAAATTTTGCAGAACTGTTGGTTGGGAGAGAGTTGAGAGAAGATGGAGAAAGAGGAAAGAGTGGTTGATTTGGATTGAAGAGGGGTGTGGGTTGGGTTGATTTGTATTTTTGAAAAGATTAGAAAGTTTTAAAAATATTAATCAAGTCCACAATTAACTTAATCAAGTATTCTAATGATGTTTGACCCTATCTGTTGGTCAATGTCACCAATCTTTCATTCAAGACTTAAAAAACACCTTTCCTTCAATTTTCTCCACTTAGTACGTAGTAGTACTTTTAGTTATTTTTTCAAACAGGTATGGTAGTAGTAGTACTGAATAATAATAATAATAATAATAATAATAATAATAATAATAATAATAATAATAATAATAATAATAATAATAATTAAAAATAATAATAAGTAAATAAATAAATTGTAGTAGTGGGTAGAACATAGTTATAGTGATAGAAGAAAAAAAAGTGGGAACTTTTTTTTTTTAAAAGAAAATAATATGTGAATTAATCTTATTGATTTCAAATTTACTCTTAATTTAAATATATACAATATAAAATAAATATGTATTTTATTTAAAAAATTATGGATGAGGAAGAATAATAAATTGATCTTCTTTTAACAAATACATATTATATTTGAATTTAAATGAAATTTAAATTGAAGTAGAGTTCTATTTTCTTAATATCTCTTTAATAGCTATATAACCAGTATTAGTGATAGAAATAATAATACATAGTACATTTCAAATTTATCTCTTATAAAATTTAAATGTTATAAAATATATTTAAATATATTTTATTTACATATTAGGAAAAGATAAAAATTATTGATAATAATAATAATGATAAATATGCATTTAATTTTTATAAATACTGAAGAAAAAATAAAAATATAATATCTTTAAATTGTGAATAATATAATAAAGAAAAATATCAAATTGAGGAGGGGGATTTTTTTTTTTAAAATAAACAAATTGAGGATGGGTGGAGGTGGTGGGAGGGGTGGGAGGTGGGTGAGGGTAGATAAAAAAATATTTTATTTTTATATTTCATTGAGAAATAATATCATGGTTGATTTTTTTTAAGATAATAGAATTTAACATGTTTGAACAAACACTACAACATAAACTATTAAAAATATTATTTTAATATTATTTGCGCATCGCGCGGGTACGTACACTAGTATATATATAAAAATAAAACTAAAAGCAAGACAAGATGCCACTAGGCAAGATATTAAAAAGCCACGTGACAATTTTTAGGACATAACATAATAATGTTGTAATAAAAATTTTAAATTAAAAAATATTAAATATTTGAATCAAAATATTAGAAATATTTCAATTTGAAAATACTAGGCTTTTTGAAAAAAAAAATTCATTAGCTTAAAACTAGGAACCTATGTGGGAATACACTCGTTTGTTGTTGTTGTTGTTAAAACTAGGAACCTAAAATTATCTTACTATTAAGAAAATTATCTTTTTCAATGTCATAAAATATATTTAACTATTAAATAAAATATAATAATATTAACACTAATAAAAAAAAAATTATAAAAAAACGTAGCAACAACACTTTTAATTGTTTTGAAAAACATAATAGTAGTATTAGTAATGATAATTGAAGTGGCGGGAATAATAACAATTATAATAATAATAATAATAATAATAATAATATGTATATATATATATATATATATATATATTAGAACTTGATTTTATATTAAATAAATAATAATAATAATAATAATAATAATTACTAAATAAATAAATTGTAGTTTTAGCAATAATAGTATGTTGTTCCGGTAAGTAGTTGTTGTAGCAATAATAAGATAATAATAACAATTTTATAGATTATAGGATAAGTATGAATTTTATTTGAAAAAAATCTAAAGATAAGGATAAAAAAACAAATTGATCTTCTTATAAAAAAATTGATATGATATGATATGATATGATGTTTAAATTTGAATTTAAATTGAATTTGTATTGGAATTAAATTCTAATTTCTTAACTTCTCATATGTTCATAGTAATAATATTATTATTATAACTATACATTAATTATAATTACAATTTTAAATATCAAATAAAAATAAAAATATAGTAATAATACTGACAAATAAATAAATAAATAGTAATTATAATAGTACTAACAGTAGAAGTGGTAATAATAATAGTAGTAATAACAACCATAATATCATTAAAAATAAAATATAAAATAATATTAAAAGTGTTTCTCTAAGTATGTAAATATTATTAGTGTAAATAATAATACACTCTATTATATTTGAATACATTTGATTAAATATTAATAATTAAAATAATAATAATAATAATAATAATAATAATAATAATAATGAGTTAAAAGAATTAAAAATATTTAAATTTGAAAATATATTATCCTTTATTAGAAAAAAAGATTTTTATTAGTTTAAAAATAGAAACTCATGGTTAAAGAGTTCTAAATGAACTTTTACTATTTCATGTATTTATCTTTTTAAAAATTCAAATAGATGCTATAAAACTATTTAAATATAATTTATTTACATATTAAATTAAAAATGAAAGTATAATAATAATACTAATAATCATAACATCATCTCTATAGGCCTCCTTTGATACAGGTAAACTGTATAAACCTCTCAATTGTGCTTTGGTTACTCTGGTGCCCAAAATTCAAAACCCTGTCATAGTTAAGGACTATCGACCAATAGCTTACTGCTAAGTTATATATAAAGTGATTGCTAAGATCCTTACAAGCAGGCTTCAGCCCATCATGCCAACTCTTATCAACGAAGCTCAATCTGGATTTATAGCAGGAAGGAAGATAGGAGATAACATCATCATGGCACATGAACTGATTAAAGGCTACAACAGAAAGCATATATCTCCCAGAGCCATGATCAAAGTGGACCTCCAGAAGGCGTACGACTCGGTTGAATGGGTGTACCTACAACAAAGTTTAGTTACCTTGGTCTTCCCAGAAAAGTTTATTAACTGGATCATGACTTGTGTGAAGACAGTCTCATACAACATTGTGATCAACGGAGAGCCAAGTGAACCATTCCCAGCAGCTAAAGGTTTAAGGCAAGGTGACCCCATGTCACCCTTTTTATTTGTCATTTCAATGGAATACCTGAGCAGAACACTGTCACAATTAAACAAGAATGATAACTATCATCATCATCCCATATGTGCCAAACTAGGCATCACCTATTTGTGTTTTGCAGATGACCTCCTCATATTTACCAGAGGAGATCCGCATCAGTCTCAGCAGTACATGTAGCCTTCAAGAAGTTCACCCAAGCTTCTAGACTCCAGGCAAATCTCGGGAAGAGCTCAGTATACTTTGGTGGGGTTAACCAACAACAACAAGTTAAGATCATGCAGCTCTTAGGTTACTCTAAAGATGAGTTACCATTCAAATGCCTTAGTGTCCCATTGTCCACAAAGAAGATGTCCACAGTGCAATGGAGATATTAATTGATAAAATTGTAGCAAGAATCTCTTCCTGGGCAGCCAAAAATCTTTTATATGCAGGACAACTTCAATTAATACAGACGATGATGACTGACATTAAAATCTATTAGGCGCAACTGTTCAACATCCCAGCCAAATTGTTACAAGTTATTGAAAGTTACTGCAAAGCTATTTATGGTCTGGCGGCAATGTCATTACAAAGAAAGCTCTAGTTGCATGGGAAAAAGTATGTGTACCAAAGACTGTTGGAGGGCTAAATATTCTTAGCATTGCAAAATGGAACAAAATTGCAATAACTAAACTTTGTTGGGATTTAGCTGCTAAGAAAGATACTTTGTGGATTAAGTGGGTTCATACATACTATATCAGAGGAGGTGATTTCCATCAGGCTGCTGCCCCGAAGCAAGCAGCATGGCTCATTAGGAAGATCTTTGACACTAGAGAGACCCTCTTAGCAACGCAAAGGGGCATAGACCCTAAGGTTAAGATCACACGACAGATATATCATCAGCTATTAGCACAAGAAGAGAGCAAAAGCTGGAAGGGAATGATGATTTTCAATTATGCTAGGCCAAAAGCCATCTTCACGTTGTGGCTACATCTACAGGGAAGGATATTGACCAAAGATCGATTAATTAAATGGGACATTGAAGTAGATTCAAAGTGTGTAATGTGTCAACAAGAAGATGAAACCAACCACCATTTATTCATTGCATGTGATAGTGTCAAAACAACCTGGTCCAATATCCTAAGGTGGCTGCAGGTCCCAGACCCAAAATGTACATCCTAGAGGATCCACCTAGACTAGATCACAAAGCAGGCGAAAGGGAAAATAAGTAGAGCTCTCCTATTCAAAATGGCATACACGAAATTCACATACAGTATTTGGCTGGAGCGCAATCAAAGGGTATTTGAGGGAAAGAGACGACAGACTGAGCAAGTGACTAGAGAAATAATATACTTATGTTGTATACGAGCTTCACCTAAGTTGAAAGATGCAATTGAAAAATATGTAGTAAGATGGTAGATATTAGGTGATTTGGCAAACTGAGTAGCAGCTGGTTGAGTCTAAATCAGTTATAGTTTTGTAATTCCTATTTGGTGATTAATAAAAAGTTAGTCACCAAAAAAAGTAGCAGTGGTAGTGCGTAGTATGTGTTGTAGTAGTATTAGTAGTAATAATAAAATAATAATAATAAATGAATAAATAAGCAAACAATCACTATTACATACGTTGTATAAACAGTAAGTTGAATTTAAATACAAATTAAAAATACCCCCTAATTATCCCACACATAAAGATTATTATTGAATTTAAATTGAAAATTAATTGTTTGGTTGTGAATTCTCCTTTTTTATAGCAACTATAAGTTTTTCCTCATTTGTTTTTTAAAATTGATATTTATCCTAATCAATATCTTAATCAGTTAGTTTTTTGAATTTAAATTTAAATAAAATTAGAATTGGAATGAAGTTCTACTGCTTAATTTCTATTATATATACTTCTACAGTTATTTATAATGCTAAGCTTTCTTTTTCTTTTTCTTTTTCTTTTATTAAATTAAATTGATCATTAGGTTTATTCATGGATTTATTTACTAAATTCTTCATATTCTTTTTTTTTTATTTTATTTCTTTTAACACTTTCACTTTTTATATGCAGATGAATGATAAATAGCGGTATTACATGCTAAGCTATTTTTCTAGCTTGAATTCAAGTAAGTAATATTTTTTGTTATGATTTTGTTCATTTGATTTTTGATAAAAATAAATACAAAAGGTTATATTGATTATCCTCATCACTTTTTCTTTAATTTTAGTTGTTGGTGGTGGAATATTTATTATAACTTTGATGTGGTATTTATTCCTGATGCTTATTTTTCTCAAGAAATATTTTATTATATTCATAAATTTAAGATTCAAAAAAATTTCATTAATAGTTTTCGCAGTAACACTAGCACTAACAATAATAGATACTTCTTGGTAAAATCTAGAAATGTAAAAAAGTTATTATTTTTTATTATTTTATTTGTTTGCTTGATAAAAAAGAGTATATGTTTTATAAATATAAGTATTTAATTTGAAATGAGCATATTTTAAATTATGTTAGGAAAAGTATGCAAATTGTAAAATAATCTATTTAATTGATCTGATTTAGTTTGCCTTTCCTTATCATTGTAGTAATATTTGATATATATTCAAAATTTAGATAGAATTGTTTAGTAGTTGACATATAAATTATTCATATATTAAGATAAAATTATTTTTATTGATGGATTAGATTTTATGTATGTGTGTTTAAATTCTATCTAAAATTGTTTGAATGTGTTTGTATAGATTAATTATATAACTAATGTAACATGTACATGTTTATTTACTGTTTCACTCTATTGTATAAACACATGTTGAATATGAATTTTGACACAAAAATAATTAACTTTTGAGATTTCGTATACTGTTGAGGTAACTGTGAAATTTAATGAAATTTTATTTTTCAATAGAAAATTATGTTTCAAAATTAGGCAAGGTGATAAGTTAGTAAGATATTAATTAAAATTAACACACTTATGACTTATGTAAAAAAAAAAAGAGGTGGGTAGATGTATGGTGAGGATTTGAAGTTTAATTTAAAAATAAAATAAAGTAAATAAATAGTATTCAAAAATATTATTAACAAATTTAGATATTTTAAAAATTGTGAAAAAAATAATAAAAAGGACATAGATAAGGAATAAGAATTTATAATGTATTAAAGAAAAGTAGCGGATAATTATATTAAGTTAAGTGACATGCTAATTAAAAGTCAAATATTAATATTATATTCGTTACATACCATTCAAAATTGATATTGCTTTCTCCGTCTCAAAATAATTGACTATTTTTTTTTTTCAATTCTACCTTATCATTAATTATTCTAAAATTAATGAAGATTAAATACGAAACACAATTTTTTAAAAAATTACATGATTGTTTTTACACATATAGATTTAGTTAGAGATGAGGAGGGGGGAGAATATTAACAACCTAATATTTTTTAATTGTGATAGTATAATAAAGTAAAATATGAAACTTAAATCTTTTTGCAATTACATGATTATTTTTTTCGTATTATTTAGTTAGGGGTGGGTGGGTGGGGGTTAGAATTTTTATCTTATTTTTTATTTTAAAAAATTGAGATTGGAGGGGGGGGGGGGGGGAGTAGAATTTTTTTTCAATGTTTATTAAAAAATAATATGATAGTTGAACTTTTCTTTTTAAGGTAATATGAGTAATATGATTTAACATGGTCGAACAAGACATTTCAATATGAAGTGATTAAAAATAATATTTTAATATTATCCGTGCATCGCGCGGGTACGTATACTAGTATATAAGTAATATAAGTGGGAGGGAGTATGTAACGATCCTGAATTCTCAACTTAACAATCAATACACTGAGTGAACGGAACTAATAAAATTTGATTAATACGGAAAGAAGAAATTACAATATGAAGAAGAGGAATAGTAGTAGAAGGGGATGAGAGCACTAGAGAGAATTGAGATGAGAAACAAAGCTTTTGCCTAAGAAATTATCACAAATTTCATAAACCTATTCTTACTAGAATGTGCTATTTATTAACTTGTATCCCACACATAGCCACTTAATATGGTATTATGCTACTTTACCATAACTGCTTTTGGCACGTTCATAATAATACTTCCGCTCTAAAAAAGAACCTTGTCTTCAAGGTTTAAGTAGGCAAGAGCATCCTAGGGTACAGTTAGATTAGTAAGCAACAAAGAAGTAACTTGGTTGGCATCCTGGATTATTGTAGACGTGGTTGCATCATTCATGTTTAGCTGCTGACTAACATGACAAAGATATGTAATAAGATGACTTGCAATGCCCTCATCGCTCCATGCTTTCTTGGTATCTTTTCCTTCTCTTCCAAATGACATAATCACATAATCGACCAAACTATAGACATTAGTATTAAATAATAAAATGCTAAGAATATCATCCAGAGTACTATTAGGATCAAAAGAAGCTCCGGGAGAACTTGAAATATGATATTGACAGTACTCAGTAACACGCTCAGATCCATCGAAGCTAAAATTATCCACCTTTAAGTACCAATGAACAGTTTTAAAAGCTCCCTCTCTACTAAATCTCTCCATTGCCACTGCTATCAACCAATTACAACCATGTTTTTCTTTGTTTCCGGTAAAACCCATCAACAATATTAAATTAAGTTCAGTTATAACCTGCTCTGCAATCGCACACTTGTTCAAAAGGATGGTATACACTAATACATTAGCTAAGCCATAATGTAGTATATGGCACACAACTAAATATATGGTCTCAATGACAGCAATGAATGTGTAACCAGTAGGGTGCAGAACTTGAAGCTTTATCTTACATTCACTTCTTAATTTTAAATCTTTCTACTCCTGTAGCATGGGAGCAAATGCAGTCGCTGAAAGTTGTCTATTATGACTGAAGTTAGTCGCAAAAAGACAATAATTTGTCTTGGGATCAATCCCACCAATTATGACAAAACCATCGAAGTTGAATTCCTTAGCTATTTCAATCAATTGATCAACTTGGGCAATGAAATCTAATAGTAAAGCTGAGAAAAGTGGTTTTGGAAGTGGTCGTGACAACCGACGCCGACCAGTTTGTACACCCACCTTGCTATTGGACATATCATTAAACAACTTGCCACCTTCCATAGTACCATCAAGAATAAATTCACTAAAATATAGTGCAATAGACAATTAGTTCGATATAGCCAAATGTATGTCGAAACTCCCAAACATAATGGATGGAAAGACAGACTCACCGGGATCAAATGGAAAATGTATGGATGCATGTTTGTGTATCAATCTGGTTTCTTTCAAAATCACGGGGTCACTTTTTTCCCAGAGTGAGTCGACTTGTTCATTGTTAACCAAATGTTGCCTGGCTCCTTGAAAATAAATACCAAACAATTTTTGTGCTTCGTTTACTATAACTTGAGCACCAGTTTCTGTGCTCTGCAATGACTCGCCTATTCAAACATTTGTATCTGCAACTACAAGATCAAGAGGCAAGGGATCTTCTTCTTTGTCATCCAAATCTAAATTGGCTATCTCCTCTGAATTGCAGATCTTCTGTTTTGCTTGATTTAGCAAAATTTCAGCCCCCTCAGTTTTAACTTGTACTGATGAATCCTCATATTTACCCTCTTGTTTCATAGCATCCGATGTTTGAATCAGTGTTTCAATATTCACAATATTTTCAGTTTTTCTATCCGGCTTTTCGTCAAACACCTTGTGTGCATTCATTTTGCCGAAGGCCGACGAGATAGCCTCAAACCCAATTTCATCCTTAGTCACTGAGGGAACCTAATTAGCCAAGCAACCTTCTAATGATTCCAAATATCATTTAGGAAAGCGAATCAACATTTTTGCAGTAAAATGTTTCCAATCAACCAACTACTTGTTCTGGAAAAGCCATTGGTACCACGATAAAGTGGCCCCATCGAGATAGGACGAAGCTAGAGATAACTTGTGGTTTTCTGCAATTTAATAAAAATCAAAGTAGCGTTCATCCTCGGAGATCCATAACTCAGGATTCCCGCCACAGAATCGTGGGAATTCTACGTAAATAGGTTTACTTCTTCTAGGGTTTCCAACCAATTCTTGTAATAATGAACGAATTTCAGATATCTCCTTTGACAATGAATCTTTCCTGATGTTAATTGAATCACAAGGAGTTCGCAAGGTTTGATCCTCCATTGAAGACCTCCGGATGAAAGCACCAATGTAACGATCCTGAATTCTCAACTTAACAATTAATACACTGAGTGAACGAAATTAATAAACTTTGATTAATATGGAAAGAAGAAATTACAATATGAAGAAGAGGATTTTTTATTTTTATTTTTGAAATAGAGTAAGTATTATTTTGTCCGTATGGTAAGTGAAGCGGCGTGGTGTGCATCAGCAGCTAAGCCGAGTAGCCGACGGCTTCAACCTTCAAATGCTAATCCCCATTTTCTCCTTAGAAAAATCTTTTACGCGGCGCAAAGTCATTGCTTGCCCCGCCCCTCATACCCCACCCTACCCAAACGCACCCTTAAGAATAAGAACTCCTTCCTCCTTTATAACTCTCATAAATAAACCCCAATATTCAGCTCCCAAGATATCCTCCTTCAACTTCCTACTTTATTCTCTCTAAATTTTCATTCTCCTTCAAATTTATTTAACACTCCTCTCACTACAAACGACATGGTTAGTCTTTCAATTTTCAATGCATAATAATTAGTTTTCTTTTGTGTTTTCTTCTTGTGTTGCCTATGTGTGTTTTTTTTTTTTTTTGATTGGTTATATGGATTTTGGACTTTGATATGTGATTTATCTGATAACAGAAGGCTATTTGGATGCCCATTTAAATTGTGATTTTTGTAGAATTCTTTTTTTTTCTGTGTCCGGTGACTAATCTAGATTGCGTAGAGCCCATTTAGGAGAAAACTTATTTTTTTTCATACTCCGAGCTCAAAATTGAGAACTCTAGTTTAAAGGAAGAGAAACTATTTGGGTGTTCATCTAAATTGTGGTTTTTGTAGAATTAAAATAATATGAACGTACACCTTCTAACTTACCATATTTACACAAATTTCCACCATTACAAAGTAATTACAAAAATTTCAACTAATTATGCATGTTCTTTGGATGTATCAAGAGCTAATTATATATCTCAGACAAATTCAAAATCGAGATTTTCAGTAATTATACGAAATATTGAGATTTTTTGTAATTAAGCTCCAAATTTTTGGGATTTATGCTGTTTATGCATTTTTTTTGGGGTGGGGGTTCTCATCCCATGTCCAATACATGCATTGGAGCCCGACTAATCTAGATTCGTGCAACATAGAGCACAGTTAGGGGAGAGCTTATTTTTTTCATCATACTCCGGACTTGAAATTGAAACTTCTAGTTAAATGAGGAGCGACCTCATTAGCTGCAGCCTGCAGCACATTCTTTGGTGGTGATCTTTGTAGAATTTTTTGAGATAAGATGTGTGTGAGATCTTTTGAATTCAGGATTGATCTGAGTATTTGATTACTTTGGGGCAATTCTTTTAATTAAAAATTTATAGTTTATTTTCCTATGGGTTTAGCTGAAAAAGTGAGTAGGTATTACTGTAAATATTGTTTTGTTTTAGTTTCCGTTCTGTTACTATATGCTTTTCCTTTGGTACTTCCGTAACTTTTTTTTTTTTTTAGACTGCTTTGGATTGTTTTTCTTGAACTAAGGGTCTATCAAAAATAGTCTCTCTATCTCTGTGGTAGGGGTATGGTCTTGCGTACATTCTACCCTCCCTTGACCCCATTTTGTGGGACTACACTGGTATGTTGTTGTTGATGAAATGTTGGTCCGTGGAAATAGCAGCAACAACAACAACAACATATCCAGTGTATTTGTACAAAGTGAGGTCTAGGAAGGACAAAGTGTATGCAGTCCATACCACTATCTCAGATGAAGTAGAGGGGTTGTTTCTGATAGATTCCCGGCTCATGACAAATAACAGTATAACAAGCATAAAACATAAAACAAGCAACAAAATGGGATCTTACAAAAATGCAAGGTAATATTGTGTACAATAGATTCTTGCGGTCCAACCCTTTCCTTGAATCCTGCACATAGCGGGAGCTTTCGTGCATCGAATTGCCCTTTTCTGGTGCTGTTTGCTGCAGTTAAAGCTTAAAGATGTGGCAAAAATGCACCCTAAGAAAAGATGTAACTAAGATGGACCTTAATTAACTCTATAGCGAGGATGATTGTTCTTCTCCGATTCATTATGGTAAAGCTATTTTTCTTTTTGGATGATAATCCAAGCTAATGAATGAGACTAAAATATTTAGGAAGAACATTGTGGCTTTCTAATGAAGTCTTGACTTGCATTGTTGCCAAGATATAGTTTAGAATTTACGCTCCCTCTTCCCGTCTTCCTTTTGTAAAGAAAAAATATTAATATTTCATAATGAAAGAACTGGGTAAGATAGGTTAATTGTGTCTAGTGTTCAAGCAAAGATGAAATTTCTGCCGCATGGCTATGCAATGACATGACAACTCAGGAATAACCTAACGAGAAGGACTCTTGACCTAACAATGAGATTGGGATTTAATTCACCCACGGGAGAAAATTGGGGATTACCATGTAAGAAATTAATAAACAAATAAAACCAAAGAAAGTAGAATTTGGATCTTACTGGTTTCTGTGTGTCTTTGGTTGATCAACTAGGCGCAATGAGAATTTATCTTGGAAGTCCATTCCTGCAATATTCTTCAGCTTCTTTTAATTGGATTAGAATTCTTGAGCTGTAGTGTTCATGTGATAAATTAACTATGGAGAAGCTCTAACATGATTGGAGGATGTGATATATTTCGTGCTATAGGCTAACGCGGCATCTGGGATGGCCGTGCATGATGTCTGCAAGTTAAGGTTCTTGGAGCTAAAAGCAAAAAGAACTCACCGATTCATTGTTTTCAAGATAGAAGAGAAGCAAAAACAGGTTGTGGTTGAAAAAGTTGGTGAGCCAACTCAAAGCTACGAGGACTTTGCTGAAAGTCTTCCTGCTGATGAATGCAGATATGCCGTATATGATTTTGACTTTGTGACTGAGGAAAATTGCCAAAAAAGCAGGATCTTTTTCATCGCATGGTATTGTAAACGATCCTATGCATTTTAATGGATACCGTAGAAGCACTTTTGTCTAATTTGTGGTTTTTATATGTAAGGTCCCCTGACACAGCAAGAGTAAGAAGCAAGATGATCTATGCCAGTTCAAAGGACAGATTCAAGAGAGAGCTCGATGGGATTCAGGTTGAGTTGCAGGCTACTGATCCAACTGAAATGGGGCTTGATGTAATTAAAAGCCGGGCAAACTAGTTATGGATTGTTAGATGTCAAGACCTGTAAGGGAGTATCTTGATGCAATTGTCTTAATTAAATGTTCATAGCTTGTAGGACATAAACTTGGTTAGGGATGTTATCAGTGCCAAGCGCTGTAGTATATTTTCTATTTGATTCAGAACAAGCTTTATGGTGGTCTAATATAAGGTGTGTTATTTTCTTAGAATTCATTCATCTGAGTGCTTAACTTGTTGCTTGATTCTACAAGCTAATACATATCTTTCGTGAGGGATAGGACACGTTTTAAATTGTTTTGAAGTTTGATTGACATCTTACCCTAAGATGTTTGATAAGATGTCGATAATAGCTGAAGATTTCACATTTAGAGTGTGCTTCTGCAAACTCTAGATCATCTTTATAATTAAGAACAGTCAACGGTTGAATTGGATACTATACTGTTTTATCTAATAGAGAAAACATTTCTTTGTGATGCCCTTGTATTCCTTCAGCCTCGTGTCAATCGAAAACAGCCTCTCAAGGTAGGGGTAAGGTCTTTGCACACTCTATCCTCTCCAGATCCAACTTGTGAGATTATACTGTGTATGTTTGTTGCCCTTGTATTGGCTTATTCGTTGGAATTGACCCTAAATTTTACCCTCATTTGTTATATCTTCTGGCTTATTCGTTGGAATTGACCCTAAATTTTACCCTTATTTGTTATATCTTCTACTTAATGATACTAATTAAGGGTCGTTTGGTAGAATCCATACCTATTATATAAAAAAATTTAATAGAGCAATAAATTTCTTTTTTGTTTCTCACTAATGTTCAATATTTCAAGTAACGATTAATTTAATTTCATGCTATATGAACCTAATAAAGTAAATTCTAACAATAAATAGATAAAATTGGCAAATCACAACTTTCAAATTTAGCCACTTCTTAATATATTGACAAAAGTTACGCTTAAATTAAATAAATAGAAAATAACACTTCTTTAGGCAATCTCACTAGAAAAAACGTAGTGATCTTGGAAAGGACATTTGACGACGCAAGTTTGAGTCTCACGATTAATTTTAGCAGGCGTATGATCACTTTTTTCATAGGCGTCTTAATAAAATTAATGGCTTAAAGTCACACTTTAATAAGAGATTTTAAATATATACACATACATATAAAATAATATTGTAATAATTTAAAATTATCTTTTTTTATTCGTGCATATTAGTTGTTTTTGGCATAGTATTTTAATAGACACATAACCTTTAGCTTCTCATTTTAATATGATTATTAATAAAAGCAATAATTTATTCTAGTTAATATGATCTTACCCATTTATTTTCAATACATTAACTTGGATGTTGTTGTTAAAACTTTATTATTAATATGAAGTTTGAGTTGTTATAATTCAAAGTTGTAAAATATTTCTAGTAAAATTAGATAGTGTTTTCTTTCTTTACTTTTTTTTTTTAAATAATTTTTTTAAACGTACTTCACAATCTTCATTATTATTTCAAGTGAAGTTGAAGTCATAAAATTTACTATTAAAATTTTTGAGGTCTCAAAATTTTAGAGGCCTGAAGCAAACGTATTATTAGCTTTACCCTTGAGTCACCCTGGACCTTTTTCAAATATTTTTTTTAAAAAAAAATTATGAAATTAGAGTTGAAATAAAATTATGATTATAGTTTTTATTATATAAAAGAGAAGAGAACAATTTATTTAAAGCAAGAAAATTTTCAAAAGTATACGAGTCAACATAAAATATTTGGGAAAAAAATTCAAATAACATTCCTTGTTAAAAATTGCATCTTATAGTAATACTTTCAACTTTGCAAGTTATAGCAAAAAAATCATTTAAAAAAGAAAAAAATGCTTTTTAATAATTAAAAATAAGAAAATTTAATTTTTATATATGGAAAATATATTTCATACACATAAAAAGGGATTACAGTTATTGGCAGATATCAATCATCCCCTTAATCTATCTGAAACGGTTTTACTCTTACTTCATTAACATCTAAACTATTTCATACTTTCAAAATCATTATTCATCCAACGATTTCTTCTCCTTCATCAGAAACTCTCTTTCATTAATTTTACCTTTGTTCTTTAAAAAAATCTGATATAAATTGTCAATTTCTTTGTTAAATATCTATTGTATATAACAACAAAAAATATGTCAATGGATATTAGAGAAAATATTGAACAATCCGTTATTTGTGTTGGTAACAACATAAATGAGGATTTGAATGTAGATCGAAATTTTTCATAAGAATAATATAGTAAAAATTATCTTGTACATACTTATTAGACTATTTCGCATATGAAATCTGTATAAAATCAGTATGAAATATCAATAGTTCGTTCAAGGTTTATATAATAGTTTCTTACATGTTATATTTATATGGATTGAGTATAATGATCGCAAAAGTTGGTATAGAAATCGACTTTCACCAAATATTATATGTTATTATTTATTTTAGTTTATGAAAAAAATATACAAACTTGTATTCTTTGAATTATTTCATGTATGAAACCTTTATAATATCAATATTACATTCAAGGTTTATCAAATAATTTCTTACATGTTATATTTATATGGAATGAGTACAATGTGATTGTGATATTCAATTAGAAGATGTACTTAAGATTATAAATTGAAGGAAATTAGTTTATAAAATTGATTTCTTACATGTCACATTTATATAAAATGTATATGAAATAGATATATAAACTGATATTTATGAATTGTGATACCAATTTAGGTGATATCAATTTATCTATCCATTTCATACACTACGTTCTTATCTCTTTGAATCAAAATTTTATCTCATCCACTTTTGTATTAAATTAAGATTTAATGAACACTGTCATCTCTCATACTGAAAAAAAAAAGAATCAAGATTTATAAAAGAAATGCAGTACATCTAGTTCTTCAATAATAGAAGCATTAAAAATAATTATGATAAAAAGATGAAATCTATGATTATCTAGGAAGGATTTTGATTGATTTTGAGGAAATATATGTCAAAAACGTATAGAATAAAATGGAGTGAAAAGAGGAAAAAAATCGTGTAATTTATGAGAGAGAATAATAAATTTGGAGTTTTTTGAAAAAGGTAAGAAGGATATGGGTCATATTTACCCCTGAACTATTAAAAATGGTTTAAATATGCCCTTCGTTATACTTTGGATGCAAATATACCCCTCCCGTTATACTTTCGATGAAAATATACCCCTCCCATTATACTTTGGGACAAATATACCCCTTATCCATTAAATATTAGCATCCCAACCTTAGAAAATACACTAGATGGCTGGGATTACTATGGATAGACAAACATTTATGTCTATCCATTCAGATTGTTCATGTTTGTCTAAGCACAACCTCACCAGCGTCACCACTGAGCACTATATGGTTCTTTCATAGCTTGGGGCATCATCTAAGAGAATACATAAATGTTTAAATACAGGATTCTGTAACTGATTCAGTAATTCATGACCTTGCAATGCAGCAAAAGGTGATTTTTGTCTATTTAGATCCCTTGACATATAAAATATAACATCGAATTTTTTAGTCTATCACAAATTCTGTGTGTGTTCACAACTCTGTTGGATTGGTCATCTTCTACATATTCTAGATATCTATTCTATCTGCTTTCTGGACCATAAATTTTATAAATGTATTTCTTGACTTTTGGGTGAATACGATTGCTATTGAAGTAGTCGAAACTGATTTGAAGAAAACTAAACTACGACGTCACTTCATTGTTCATATTTGAAGCTTTATTTGAGTCGGATTATGAATATTTTGGGTGTTGGTTGGGTAAAAATGATTTGGGTCCTTCATAGTAATCCCAGTCATCTAATGTATTTTCTAAAGTTGGGATGTAAATATTTAACGGATGAGGGGTATATTTGACCTAAAGTATAATGGAAGGGTATATTTGCACCGAAAGTATAACGGGAGGAGTATATTTGCACTCAAAGTATAATGAAGGGCATATTTAAACCATTTCTAATAGTTTAGGGGTAAATATGACCCTTGAACAAATTTGAACAAATTTTACTCCTTCTATAATTATCCATATAGTTATTAAGGAGGAATTGAATACTAAAACTTAAAAAAAAGGAGTTACTTTTATTTAAAAATATTTAACCTATTTTTTTAAAAAAATAAATAAATTATTTTTAAAAAAAATTGCTACAACTTGCAATTAAAATAGCTAATAAAGCAATTATCTAAAAGTGTTTCTATAACTTGCAATTTTCAATCTAATAAATGTAAAGGGGATAATTTTCACAAAATATTAAGCTACATAGCTACATGCTAGATATATTGAAAGGCCCGTATACGGGCTCAACATTATAATATTAAATTGAATTATAAATATTCAACTGTCGCAGAACACAAATAGTAACATGAATTTCACTTTACAATACTTTTCTTTTTGTTTCTATAAATCTAAATTATAACTTATAATTTTTTTTAAGTTTTCACAATAAAATTTAAAATTTATGTTCACTTATACTCAATTTAACATTATGTCAAAAAAATATGTGTGATAAGATAACTAATGCCATGAATTAATTTAATTTGTCCTATGCCTATACCAAATAACCCCTTAGTGCTACAATAAAAGAGTTTCAAGGAGGATTCAGATATATGATGATACAACGTGCGACTTTGAACAAAACAAATAACCACTAACAAAGATTAACGTGGTAAAAATTACAGTAATTCAATAAGTTTTAAGTTATATTTTATATAACTCATATTAATTAAAGGACATTAACTGGTAATAAGATGATAAATATGAGAATGCAATTCGATATAAATTATACATATTTTAAATATTTTTGATAAGAAAACGGATAATTTTCTTTACCTAATATTATAAATAAAAGTAAATAAATAATGTGTTGTTAGAAGATAAGAACTAAATTTTATAATATAGGCATATCTTACGTTGATTTTCATAATTAAACAACATAAAGGTATAAAAGATAACTCAGAAAAATGGAGTAGAAAAAATACACAATTAAAAGAATTTATGTGATACATTATTCGTGTAAAGAAATTTGACATTTCAAATTTATTTATTTAATGTAATATGTAATTTTTCTTATTTTAAAAATTTATAACTCTCATCTTTTAAAAAAAATTACTTAAAATTATCATTATAGTAAGATGTTTTTCTACTTTATAATATATAAGAGTGTTAATTAAAATAATTTATAAATTAAGCGTATAAATTATAGTATCCTCATATAAATTGAAAAAAAATCACTTACATCAATTTATTGGGTTTAAAAAATCATACTTTATAATTACTTTTAGACACATGAACACCAACAATTAATTATGTGAATAAAAATTAATATCCAGCTTTTTACTGGATATTTCTATTTTAATAAAATAAAACAAAAATATCACATTAAAATTTACATGAGGTCAATATCTCATAAAAAATAGTCTAATTATCAATATACAAAGCATTTTCTAAAAATTTATGTTTGAAAAATATGAAATCCACCTTAGATGTCACATCATTAGGCACACTTGACATTTAGGCAAAAGTGCTTATTTATTTTGTCGTTTGATCTTATGGCCAACTTTAGAAGTTATATCATATAAATAAATATTCTAATATTTTATGAAATGACAATTTTTCCCTTGATCATCCTCCAACTGACTCTAATATAATATAATACTATACAACATTGTATTTGAGGAAGAATTCATTATATATTAATGAATCAATTTTATATAAAAATATAACAATAATATACTATAGTCCCACAAAATGAGATTTCAAAAGCATAGAGTTTACGTAGACTTTATCTTTATTTCAAAGACGGGTTAGAGAGATGATTTCTGATAGATCTCTAATTCATGATTAAAACAATCTATAATAACATTGTATAAAAATATAGTGATAATGTTATAAATGTATTTACATTATAGTGAATGTCTATCAAGATCTAATAAGATCTAGTTGATATCTATCAGGTTTTGATGTATTTGTCTTTTAGTGTGAAACTAAGGGTAAATTTCTCCTATAAATAGAAGGGCTTCCTTCATTGTAAATCATCCCTCAAGAGAAGAAATAAGAATTACTCTCTCTATTCTCTCTACTCTTCTTCTTTGTTCGTTATTGTTTTATAACACGTTATCAGCACGAGACTCTGCCAAACAAGGTGAGATTATAAATTTGAAGGATTTCAAGGTTAGTAATTCTTTATGTTATCTTTCTTTTGCTACTACTAATATAATTATTATTGGATTTGAGGAAAAATAATTGATTTGAAACCATTTATATTTTAAATTTATTCCTCAAGAACAATATTATCAAAAAGGATGATAATATGTTGGGTTCAAGTCCCATCGATTCATGCCTAAGACGCCTTTATATTGATAAAATGTTGAGTTTGAATCTCAATACACCATATTAATGATATTATGATGGCTAAAATAAAATAATGGGTGCTTAATAAAAGGTCATGAAACATATCCCATTAATATGCTCTATTCCATGAAGTGAATATGGTAGCATAAATCTGAAAGTTGACAACTTGCTTCATTGTTGAAAGAAGACAAGTGATTGAATGCACGAATATAAGCGTGGAGAGCCAATATGATAATAATCATCAAAAGTGATAATATTTTCACACGCTTATTATGATTATAAGATATGCTAGAGAAAAATTCTCTATATCATATGTATGCCTCAATTTGCTCCTGAAGTAGCAATATGATGAAAGAGGTTATAAGATATATAATCTATCATAATTTGATAGGCTTAAGACACGATTATATTCCATTCTTAGGGAATGAGAATTTTGATTATTATAAGCACAGATCCATTCCCTGGGGTGAATGTGATAATATTTAGTGAAGCTTATTAATATAAACGTGTACTTGATTGTGATGGTATGACAACTCACCTCCGAAAGAGGCAGAATAGCTGAGATGAGTTATTTTGAAATTTACTTCTGAAGTAGTAAATCTGAAATTTATTCATATGATAGTATATCTGAAATTTACTAAAGCAAAAACACATATCATGGTAAACTTGGAGTTTACTAGATTAAAAGTTCATAAGTTGACATGAACGATTGCGATATCTCGAAGATGTGCATACTGAGTATTGAACATATATTGAAGAATTAAAAAATTCTTCATGAACTTTAATGTTGTTTATTCTCATGATAAGTTGGTTGGACCAACTAATTTTGGGATTGGATCCCTCAAAATCTGAAAAGGATAAAAGGTGAATAAAGGCCCGTTCACCTATGATGTGATATGTTGAAAAGATGCATCAATAAGATGATCACATGTACATTCATGATCAACCTACGTTTGACATTCATAAAATTACTTGTCCAATATAAATTGAGCATAATTTTCAGATTGTGTAATCAAGATAATTCATCTTGATGGTGATGGTTTAGCATTGAATGTCTTCCATAAATAGCTGAACCATTACTAATGAGAACAAAGTTTCATGTATTGGTATGAAATATGATATATTGCATACAATAACACTTGTATGCATTAGACCAATATATTATGATTATTTCTTCCCTCTCAATTGGTTCAAGGTCAGGAACCAACTATTCCATCTAATAGTTTTGATGTGCGGTATACAATTAATAAATATACCATGATGCACAAAGATGGATTCCTAAAAGAAGATGAAGGATGTATGTTAGTTTTCCTAACATAAAGGGGAGACTATAATCAACTATGAAATATGTTAGGAATTATCATCAGATCCTCATTCAAAAGATAATTCAAGTCAAATGCCGAAAGCATCTCATATTTAGCTGCATGTGCTCCTATTTTGTGTCCTTAAAGGATAAAGTCTATGCATGCGTGAAGCATGATAGACCAATCGGTTCTAAATGAAATAATCCTTGAAAAGGATAAGGAGAAAATAATCATGATAAGAAGGCAATGTGCTCTTGAAGAGGCTACGACATAACACTTCATGAAACCTTATGAGAGGTTTAAGTATCTGAAAATAATGAAGTGATGAGATCTCAAAATATTATGTCGCAGTATGAACCGGTACAAAATAAGAAATCGTCGACGATATCTTTGATACAATATTGGCACAATATTGTAAAAGATTATGAGGATCTGAATTCTACGTTAATTTAAGCATGCTGACATAGAAACATTTATCAAGTGACCTGAAAGGATGAATTTTGGTAAGCATGAAACTTATTTGATTTGCAGTCCAGACACTTGAAGATGTCACATTTGACATGTTAGATATTGTTACTTGACAAACATCCAAATAAAAATTCCTAAAAGATTCAAAATGCCTAAAGCATATAAAGTTTCTGGAAAACTTTTTATTATCCTCATAAGATATAATTTGATGATTTGAGTATCATTAAAACTCATGGAGAGTTTTCAAAAGAAATAGAGTATTTTCTTAAATGAGAAACATGCAAAAATTGAATAAGGATCCATTCCGACCTCAAGAAAAGAATGAGGAACTCCTTGGTTATGAAGTGCCATATCTTAGTGCAATTGATGCACTAATGTATCTTGCAAATAATACAAGGCCTGATAAAGCCTTTTCAGTTAATTTGTTAGCAATGTATAGTTCTACTCCTACTAGAAGACATTAAAATGGGATCAAACACATATTACGGTATCTAAAAGGGACTATCGATATTGGCTTATTTTATTCTAAATATTGTTGTTTCGATCTTGTTGGTTATGCTGATGCTGGGTACTTATCTGACCCGCATAAATCTCGGTCTCAAACAGGCTATGTGTTCATATATGGGGGTACTGCCATATCTTGGAGATCAACAAAGCAGTCTATCGTAGCCACTTCATTGAATCATGTTGAGATAATAGCTATTGATAAAGCAAGCCGAGAATGTGTATGGTTGAGGTCCATGATACATCTCATTTGAGAAAAATATGGTGTGAATATGTCAATCTACCCACAATTTTATACGGAGATAATGCATCATGCATAACACATCTTAATGGAGGATTCATAAAAGGAGATAGAACGAAGCACACTTCATCAAAACTTTTCTACATACATAAGCTACAAAAGAATGGTGATATCAACGTGCACCAGATTCGTGCAAGTGAAAATGTGGCTGATTTATTCACCAAGTCTTCTCCAATTACAACTTTTAAGAAGATGGTGCACAAGATTGAGGTGCAAAGGTTCAATAATATTCTCATTACGGGGAGTTAATACGCGTTGTACTCTTTTTTCCTTACGAGGTTTTGTCCCACTGGGTTTTCCTTGTAAGGTTTTTAATAAGGCAGCTGATATGCGTATTGTTAGAAATGTATACTCTTTTTTCTTCACTAGATTTTTTTTCTTACTGGATTTTTTCTAGTAAGGTTTTAACAAGGCACATTATCTATCTAGACATTTAAGGGTGAGTGTTATAAATGTATTTACATTATAATGAATGTCTATCAAGATCTAATAAGATCTAGTTGATATCTATTAGGATATGATGTATTTGTCTTTTAGTGTGAAACTAGGGGCAAATTCCTCCTATAAATAGAAGGACTTCCTTCATTGTAAATCATCCCTCAAGAGAAGAAATAAGAATTACTCTCTCTATTCTCTCTACTCTTCTTCTTTATTCTTTCTTATTTTATAACAGATAGTAAATATAAACTAAAGGCATAATACATAAATATGACCCTAAACTTGACACCAAATTATAACTTTGACCTTAAACTTTGATAGTGCACAAATAAAACCTTTAACTATTCAAAACCTGAACAAATATGACCTCCGATTTTGCAACCCCATGCGTGAGTCTCACTCGTGCCTACGTGGAAAGGTAATCCAATCACACGATGCCACGTTGTTAAAAGGACTGACTTTGAGGGAGGTCATATTTGTGCAGTTTTGAATAGTTAAAGGTCATATTTGTGCACTGTCAAAGTTTTGCTTTTTGTGTTAAAACAGTGTTGTTTTTATTATTATTATTATTATTATTATTATTATTATTATTATCATTATTTATTTATTTATTTCTATAACAGCAACACCTAATTTTTTTTTAAAATTAAAAAAAAAACAGTCACTAGCAGGGATCGAACCCGCACAGTAGGCTAAAGGAAGCGCCTAAGATGAGCAAATAACACCACTAGGCTATCTAAGTGTCTTATTTCATGTGGTTCAATATTAATATACGTACATAAATTTGCATTTTCTACCTTATATATACAACGTAATTTTTTTACCGAGGGGGTTCGGGTGAACCCCATGGAAATCACTTAGGTCCGCCCCTGCGTTAATTTAATAACGTTTTAATAACGTTAATTTAATAACATTTCATAACGTTAATTTAATATACTACTACTACTATCCTTAATAACGTTAATTTAATAGCGTTTTATTAAAACTATAATTTTTTTATTATTAGTATAGTTTCATCTTTAATTTAATATTTAAATAAATTATATTTAGATATATTATATAACTTAAATTCGCCCTCTGCTTTATAATAGATATATACATACCCGCAGGATTTTTTCGTATGAGGCTGACCCACCTAATTAATAAATCTTCAATATTGCTCTTTTTCCGTAATGACAAAAGAAATTAGATGTCATTTTCATCTTTGAGCCAAAAATAATGAAAAAATAATAGTGAAAACTAATTTAAAGGTCATATTTGTGCATTTTTGAATAGTTAAAGGTCATATTTGTGCACTGTCAAAGTTTAGGGTCATATTTATGTATTACGCCCTTAGATTTTAAGCTGGACGCGCCCAGTTTTGCGTGTTGAACACGCGTTTTGCCACATAGGATCGGAGGTCATATTTGTGCAGTTTTGAATAGTTAAAGGTCATATTTGTGCACTGTCAAAGTTTAAGGTCAAAGTTATAATTTGGTGTCAAGTTTAGGATCATATTTATGTATTATGCCTAAACTAACTCAGTTAATAAATTCAAATTATGAACTATAAGGTCTAACTATATGGAACATAATACAGTAAATTTTTCTCTCGGCAGACGTATAGCACAATTTTTCTTTTGAAGTTCACTAATGAGTTAATTATATATTAATATTATTATTATTGATGTTCTATTATTATTATTATTATTGTTATTATTATTATTGTTATTATTATTATTTTTATTATTATTATTATTATTATTATTATTATTATTATTATTATTATTATTAGGGGGAATACTCACAAAAATACCTGAACTTTGCCTGAATTTTCAGTTGAGCATACTGAATTTTGTGGGGGTCCTATTACCCCCTAGACTCTTTTTTTTTTCATATTTTAATGGCATATCTTTGCCCACTTGGACCATTGCGTGTAAGTCACGCGCATTGAGCGCGTGAGAGTGTTAAAAAAATACTATAAAACTTTTTTTTTGTCAAATAGCCCCTTAATTTTTATTATAAACCTTTATTTTATTTTATTTTCATTAAAATACTCACATAATCATATATATACTCATCATATATACACACACTTCACATACAGTGAAGACACTGACCAAAGCTTCAATTCCATAATCCTTCAATTCCATAATCATATATATACGGGCATTGTGTGTGTGTGTTTTCTGAAATTGAGTCAAATTAATGTAATTGAATTAGGTGTATTGAAGATTACCCATTTAGGGTGCGTGTGTGATGAAATTGTGTTTAATTTTAATTCAACAATGGAGCAACTATGGTGAATAAAATAATATGAATTGGGTGTGTTCGGTGATACTGTTCGGATCAGAACTTAGCAATTTTCAATCCATTTTGATCTTTTTATCACTGTTTTTGGCCTTCTAAATCTACCTCTCTTGGATTTTTATGTGTGTGTGTAGCTCCCGCGTCTGTGTGTGTATGTTGTGATTTTTGTGAGTGAATTTTCTGTGTGTGTGTGTTTTCCGGATAGGTGAGTATTTTCTGGTGATGTGTGTGTATATCCGATTTTGACGATGAAGGAGTCTCCTTTTTTGTGAGGATTTTTCAGTGGGTTCTCTTTCGACTGTCTGTGTATTCAAAAAAATATGGAGATGATGATGCCCCTTTGTGCGTATATTTTGTGTGTGTATCTGGGTGTGTGTTGTATGATCTCTGGTGAGTGTGTGTGTATGTTTTGTGAGGTTTTCGAGAAGATGACCCATTTGGGGTGTGTGCGTGATGAAATTGTATTTAATTTCAATTCAATAATGGAGCAACCACGGTGAATAAAATAATATGAACTAAATAAAAGTCAAATTTCAAGAATTAACAATCAAGATTTTGGTGAAAAAAATGACGAAAAGTGATGAAAAGAATAATAATGGAGAAAAAAGTAAATAAAAATTAATTTGTAGTATTACCAGTGTTGTTTGATGTTATTTTCTTATTGAATTTGTAGTATTACTAGTGTTTTGGAATTATTTGTAGTATTATCAGTGTTGTTTGTAGGAGGAATATGATTGTAATGGTGAAAATAATGAAAATGGAGAAGAAAGAGCGCATGTATTACACCTCTCAACGCCAAAATTGGATATAGCATTTCGGGGGGTAAATAATTCCACTTTAAAAAAGTCTAGGAAAATAATAGGACCCCCGCAAAGTTTAATATGCTCAACTGAATATTCAGGCAAAGTTCAGATATTTTGTGAGTATTCTCCCTTATTATTATTATTAGATTTACGACACATACGTTGCACATGTGATATATTTATTGTTGAATTTTTATATCGTTGAATTATTATGTTGATAATTTGATGAGTTTTATTTGTGGCACTTTGTCCTGTAAAAATGACCATCTAATATGTTTCCTTACTATTACAATTTGATAGGACTTATTAATGTATGTTACATTAATTGATCCTATGAATGTGAATGAGGTCTTAATATCTATAATACATTATGTAAGTAATCATCTATGGCTCTAATATGGATTAAGTTCAAATTGGAAGAGCAAAATTTTAATATGTTTGTGCAATGTGCGTTGCGAAGTGCTTGTTACATAAATTAAGTTTGATAATCATTAAAATCTGAAGTGAATTCTGTAGATGCTAAACCATGGATGGTAGCAATGTATATTAGTATTTACACCTTTAAATTTCAGTTTTTCGAGTTCATGGATATTGACATCGAATTGCCATTGTTGTTTTTGTTTTTGAAGAGGTTGCATTGTAGTTGTGGCAATGCATGCATAGGGACGTTATTTTTGTTTAGTTTTGGATATGTTGTCTTATCGGTACAATTTGACAAAACTTTGAAATAAATAACTTATCACAAAATAATATAGTCGTGTCTTTGTTCTGCCTACTCAAAAAATTGATGATATCATTACATCGTTGCAAAATATTAGTAGAATAGATACATTCTGGTAAAGTTGAATGCAAAAGGTTATGTCACACCTTATTCATTTGAGCCTACGAAATCAACATAATGAAAGTATAATTAGATACATGTAATTTATATATTTATTTATATTTGATTAATTTGAAATATGTTAGACATCATATCTCACCTAATACTTATAGACGGTATTTCTTGTGTATAGTCTTTCGATCTGGTTGTTCTGTCATAACCAAAACTCTTGTTCTTACATTCATATTCCTCTTGAAAGTGACACGTACAATTGCCCATGTGAAAAAATATGTTGTGGTAGATACAATCTAATATTTGGTGTTGTTTGTCCTTGTGCTTTATTTATCTTCATTGCAAAATAAAGACGTATTGAAAACTACTTTCGCATAAATTTAAAAGAATATCCTTCATAATCAGGTGGAGATAGTTGTATTCATGAAATAAACACATGGTTGGTAGCATATTGACCAGCTTTTATTTTGGCATGTATGACATTATTGTCAAAACCTCTGCAAATCAATTGTGTTCCATTGTATAAACCATTTGATGGGTTGATATTCCTAAGCAGCATGATGAGTACATTTTCTTTCAAAACCAGCCTATTATATATAATTAAAATTATCAAAATAGTTTATTTATAGACAACTATTTTTTAGCCATATGTTTTTAGCCTATATGGGGGTAGTCCATTTGGTGTTAAGGTATCCAGATGTTCTTCTTGATAGTAATAGTTGGTATCATCTTCAACAAAGTCAAAACTGATATATGTTTTTCTTTTACAGGAAATTTGTCTTTTAACATTTCATTTAGTTGATCTACAAATTCATTTTGACTTGCTAAGATAGCCCTTTTGATTATAAACTTTGTAGATTCGTAATTTTTATGTAGAGATGGATAAATTTCTCCTATCAAGCAGTCTTCGGGTGTACAGACACCGTTGTGTTTGACAATCATTTGATTTAGAAGAACAATTAAATTGTTCTTTAATGTTTTTTCTTCCCCATTTTCAAGACAAAGAAAGAAGTCACTGAATGTTGAATCTATTCTTGCTCTCATATTTGTTGTGAAATGAACCTTTTGCATTAAAGGCCACAAATTGGATCTCACCAAACTTGCATCCATTGTCTCTGCTCTAGTTGATTTAGGTACTATAGGCAGTACTTGTTGAAAATCGCCTCCAAAGACCATAACTTTTCAATCAAAAGGTTCATCGTTATCCATTATATCACGAAAGCTTCTATTAACTATTTCAATTGTGTGTCGCTTGGCCATGGGTGCTTCATCCCATATTAGTAATTGTGCTTGTCTAATCAGTTTAGAATAACCACTTTGTTTTAATATATGTGTCATTGTTTAGTCATTTGTTTGTGGTGGTATTTCAAATCTTGAGTGAGTTGTTCGACCTCCAGGTAATATTATTGCTGCTACACCACTGGTTGCCGATTCTAATGCTATAATACCTCTGAATCTAACATTTTCTAGTAATGCACGATATAGAACTGTATTTCCAGTTCCCTAGGTCCATATACAAAGAACAATCTCGGTGTTTATTTGTTAATACATTGTAGCATGGTGTTGAAAGTTTATGCTTGTTCTCGATTTAGCATTGATAGTGCATCAACATCTTCTACTGGGACCTTCACAAACAATTCTTACATTATTTCTCTACATTCAAATTGGGCACTTTGATGAACTATTTGATTTATCTGAGGCATATCATATTTTTCAACACTTGTACTCATACTCTCCAAATAATAATTGATACTTTTCATTGTACATTGTACATTGTAGTTGAGCTTCAGCTGAATTGCCATGCATCCTCTGAAAGTCTTCAGACATATCTGTGTAATATGTGTCCCATAGATTCCTAACATCATTTGGCTGCAGTGAACTAAAATCATCGCAAATAATCTTCGAATAACTGAAGGTATCTTGAACAAAGAAGCCTCACGTAAACAGTCTGAAATGATATTATTCAATTCTAATAGCCCCCTTTCTTTGGCTGCAACCTTGAAAGTATCACATTGTTTTCCTTTAACAGTTCATAAGTCTTCAAATGAAGTTGCCCCTAGTACGTGATTCAGCAAAATTCTCTCATAATACCTTTCATCTTCTCTTGGATTAGCTTGCAAATTGATTATATTTGCTAGTTTATGTTATTTTTGAAATTAAAAGTACAACTTAAATAGGTAATTTATGCTTATCTGATATTTATTGGGCCAATGACAGAGCGAGACTTTCTTTTCATCTAAATTTTTGATTGGGAGTTCCAAACATAATGTTCTGGGAATTCCTTATATAGCGACTCTCAAGCCTCAATGTTTATTGAATATGTCCTAAAATACTCGGTAAGCATAGTTTGCATTACAAATTCTTAACACGTGATAGTTTGTAGATTTTGCTTCTTCTAGTAGTACACTATGTGTCATTTAAGAAATTACTAACATCAATATCCATTTTGTTTAGTGGCTAATATTTCCTACTATACATGCAACATGGTTAAGAAAATTTAAAATACCTGATTGTGTGTCTAGGAGATGTAACTGAAGGTTAATAACTGCCGGTTATATTTCACTTAAATTAAACTCATATATTCTCTATAGTGCTTCTAGTGGAGACACCCAATGTGCATCTTGAAATCTTATTATTTCATCAATGATTTTTCCCCATCGTCAGACTCAATGTAAACTACACATTTATCATGACCTTTATATATATACTTGTATAGATACTTTATGGCTTTAACTCCTGAGCAAACCTCTACATTAATATGGCAGTTATTTCTAGTCAACAAATAAGAATTATAAGGTACAATCCATTGGTTATTCATCTTCATTCCACGAACATCCACTGTTCCAATAATCTATTTTCTTTTTTCAATGATGGGATTTACTGTAACTAGCATGCAAATCAAATCTAGAGAGTGGGCACTTAAATTAGAGATATGCATAAGTAATTGAAGATGAAATAACGGATAATTTATATAAATCATTACCAAATGAAGTGTCATTTGGAAATTTCTCAGCATGCTCCAACGATACAAAATTATTAGACAAATTGTGGGTTGAAATGTCATGAACGGACAACTTAACGATGGTGTTATCTGTAAATGATAATTCTAGTTCTTTGTCCCCTAGTATTGATTTAAACAACATTTTATGTCATCAATAAAGTCAATATGAATGATAGTATAACTAATATAACTTAAATGTTATTACCTCTTAGTCGACTAATATTATAGTCCTAAAAGAGCCTTCATTCATTGCATTCTTATAAGGTATTATTGATCCCCGTCGAATGCTAATACTTTCATAACCAAGTCTATGGAGTATTTGAGTATCTTGTTAATAGGTACACTTTGTTTTGATAATTCCGCTTCAGTCGGCATATTGGATGAACCTAAATGTTTGAGGTACATAATTAAAAAATAAGTACGTTAACAAAGAAAGAAAAAAATGACAGATATTTAAATACCACAGATTTCTTGTTTCAAAGATACATCAAATTTTAAATGTAGAAATTACACAGGGAACAAAATCCTATAGCAAAATTATATGACGGGATTCAAACGTACTGAAATATACTATGGTTATATATATGAGATTGTTTATCGTTTTGGCTAGAGTTGTGTGTAGCATGCTATATTAATTCTTGAGTCTTAAGTTTTGTTGATAAACTCGTATAATTAGGGGTAGAAGTTTTTCTTAAAATATCTACTACAAGTAATGGGTACAGATCTACGAATAAACAACTATTTGTTACTACGATGTATAGAGAAAAAGATTTATCAATTTATGAAGATATACGGTTGAAGATAAAATTTCAATTGATTCTTTATGAATGGGTGAAGACAATATAGGTAAATACATAGTTGAGTATGTCTATAGATTAACGATATTGAATGAAACTTACAATTTTTAATTGCAGATGTAGAAAATAGAGGCAGCAAAACAAATGATCTGGCCGTTGTGACACTAATAACCTGTTGTAGAAACCAAGCCCTATTAGAGTCTTTAACTGTAATTATTTAGCAATGATGAAAAAATCTAAAATTGTATAGTGAAAGCATTGTGAATGTGACTGAAAAAGTTAATTGAACCTTAAGAAATTCATAGAAGATGAATTTTGACGAGGAATTATCATCAATGTACTTTGTTTTATAGATGGTGAAACGAAGTGGTGGCAACGCTTGAGAAAGTACTGTTTCCCAGAGTATGCAACTAATGAGCGGAGGAAGATGTTGTGTGATGCGTTACGTGTGAGGCATGTCTTGAATTTTGAAGCATTATTTTGAATATTGTGTAGTATTAATAGGTTTTATTTAAGTAATTAGATTTTGTCAAGAAATTATGATGAAAAATTATAATTTAATTTTTAGTATAAATAACAGAAATTCCAGAGCTAATGAAATTAATTACATAGTATCTCTAATTTCTTTTCTCTTTTTCTGATTTGAAAAGATACATATACATATGACCTAACCTTATACATTACTGAAATGTATAAGGTAAATCATTTTCCTATATTTAAGAAAATTAAATTAGCCACCATTATTTTCTAACTTAATTAATGAAACTTATCAATTTACTGATTTGGTGGATCCTTAAAATCACTAACAGTAATTCAAAATCGAAAAAGGATTTGGTAATGTATAATATTACCATTTCTAATGTATGAGGTTAACACAATCAAGGTAAGTTATGCTATCATTTTTAATGTATAATGTTACCATTCTAATGTATGAGGTTAAGACAGTCAAATTAAGTTATTTTTTCATTCTAGTGTATGAGGTTACAATTCTAATGTATAATGTAAAAATTTTATGTATAGGGTTAACATAATCAAGATAAGTCACATTATCAACTTAATGTATAATGTAACCAATCTAATGTATGAGGTTAACACCGTTAAGATAAGTTTTGTTATCATTAAAATTTAAGATAAGAGGAAGAAAAACAAATCACGTAGTTTAATGTACAAAGGAAAATCTAACTAAAATTTTTTGGTAAAGTTAAAAAAATAAATTGTTACCAATCGGAAATTTTGAAAAAATATCCGTAATTTAACTTAAAAATCACATAATCTTTGTTATCGAAATAAAATCACCTAATTTTGATTATCTAACTAAAAATCATGTAATTTTTGTTATCGATTTTTTTTTTTATTTGGTAAAGTTTAAAAAAGAAAAAGAAAAAAAACCTCAAATTGGAAAAAAAAAATTGATTTGATAAAAAAAAAAATGCAAAATTAATTGAACAAGATGATGAAGTAATCAGTTAATGCTTGAAATTTGAAAATTTTGAAACCAAAAAATCACATTTGCTTGATTTTAGGCAAAGATTAAGGAGCACTAATAGATGAAAATCCATGTGTTTGATATGTATTAGAATTCTAGAGAGAGAAAATATAAAGGATGAGATATTGTGTGATTAATTTGAGATATTTGTAATTACTTTTATTAAATGAGATATTATGTAATAACTAATAGTTAACTTGTATATTTATGTAAATTTTTCTAATTTTTAATCCATGGGCCTTCCCTGTAGAAAAGTTTACTTGTTATTATTATTATCTATATCTGGATGAGTCATATTAAATTAATTAGTATGGTTGTCTTTGTCGAAGACCTACAAGCATAGATATTTATATTGGTATTTTTTGGCTGGATTTTCACCTATACCGATAAGTCCTTCTTGTATATATCTAAACGTTATTGAATCCATAATTTTGTGAACTCATCTACTTCACACTTTTTGTATTAACCTCAAACCATGTTGCTTAGCTATTTTTTAAATGTGTACTTTAATACTCGATCCCCATGCTCTTCTCTATAGGGTCTAGTACTGGGTGCGGTGAAGATTTGATAAAATGAAATAAATATGCAATGGGAAGACGTCGTTTCTGATTTTATGAAGTAATGTGACATTATTTGTTAGTGTTCTGAACAAAGTTAATTTTATTGGGCCGATTTAATTGTCGAAGATTTTTATTTGTAATGCCGACAAAATTAGAATCTGCAGCGGTTTAATAAAGGGCTTGGTGTTAGGCAACGTGTTTATGTTGATTATGTCGAAGCTTTGACTTTCTGTTGTCTCTTGTCTCCCTTCTTAGTTCTAGTATTATCCCTTGCTGCGACTTACCTTTTTCTAATGTTCCTCGATTTACTTTTTCTATTCCAATGTAATTATAATTCCAGTGTACTTAGTTGTTACAAATTCTATGGTCTCACCGATATAGTAGATTTGGTGGCGCGCATCGATTACATCACGAATTTGTTAATGAATTAGTATATAAAATCCTCTTGGACAAGCATGTGGTTGAAGGACAGGATTTAAATGAACATCATTTAATATTGCTGATGAGCTTTACTTCAAATAAAGAAATATATGGTTGTTATTGGTTCATACCATTAGTAATGGAAAGATTTGGTGGAGAGGGAGTTTAAAAAATTGTTCATTGTTAGTTGAATGCGGCTAATTTTAGCTCCAACAGTTCTAAGCGTGCTAAGGACTATTGTCATTGTCATGCTCACGGAGCGTCTTTTGATCCAATTGTACTCTTGATGACATTCTTGGTATCTCTTCGTCTGATTCATGCATAGTATCGATATATGATAAAAGGGTTGTTGATTCGAGCTAAGATAAACAGATTAACATACCCGAGATGGTTAACCACTCAAACTTTTTCTTTTACCTTCGATTACCTAATTTTTGAACAAAAATTTGGTAGTGCAACTGCCTCTGAAATGGGGTGTTCAAGAAAAACTGAAGAACCCAAATGGGTATCTCAGTTTATGGCTCAAATTTCTGTTCAACAGACATGCAAAGAGAAACCAGCACACGCAGTGGCTACAAATAAATCAGTTTGCAAATGGATGTCATACCGGGTCGCCCTGCCAAGATACGAGTTAGATATTATCAACGTAATGAAGTAGATTATAGCCTAGAGAGATGCAAATCAGCATCACAGCCCATATTTCACATCATTTATGTTCCAAACTCTTGAATAAACAGTTATCTTGTTGTGTCATTTCTACGTTACAGAAAGAATACACACAAAAAGAAAGATCATATATAGTTTCTTTTGCCCTTTTTGAGCTAAAGGGTTGTTGCATTTAAGAAAAAACAAATCGCAGGCATATCGGAGATGGTCAACTACATTGAAAAATCCTCATTTTTCTCTGATTACCTCAACTTTGAGCTAAAAATTAGTGGTGAGCTGCATCAGAATAATAGGTTATTCAACAACACTGAAGAATCCAATTAGGCGTTCTAGTAAAATGTAACAACCCTCCCGGTCTTTTGTGAAATTTTCTCATCTTTTCTATTTTAGCTCTCCCTGTAGTTGGTGTACGTGAATTATGACTCATGGGATGAGTAGTAACAATTCTTGAGGTGTTCAGAAGCTATTGAAGTCATTAGTTGGATTATTGAGTTTTAATAAATTTAAATTTAATTACAGGCAACTTTTGGTTAAGACGACCTTGACTTAGAATTTTGATATTTTTAATAATTTCGAAACATACTTTTTAGTTAATTTACGTATTTAACATATTTCTATGGGATTTTGAATAAATTTTACGAATTTATTAAAAGTTTGAAATATATTTAGATAATATGTGTAATTAGTAATTTAATGAGTCAAAATTCATTATTTTGTTTCCCTATAACATATTATTCCATTCCAGTTAATTAAATTAGTAGGTTTAACTTCTCCATATTAAAACAACATCTTAAACACAAGAGTGACGGCTGAATAAGGGCATACAACATTGACCGAATTGGGAAAAGGAGAATTACGATCAACCTCAGGTAAAGTTTTACAATTTATATGCTATGAAAAATTTGTGTAAACTGATGCGTGCATGTGAATAGGAGTTAGACGAGAAATCATTGGAATGGTTGTATCTGTGCGTTTGGTGGGTTTCTCAAGGAATTTGAAAATTGCCTAGTTACTAAATCAGTTGGTTAACCTTAGACTAAATTATATTAAATTAATATATACAGTAGTACAAAAGTATGTTTAATTATTAGGTGAGATGTAAAGTGAACTAAAGTTATTGATTGGTTTGGTAACTTGACAACATTTAGTATTATTCCAGCAGTAATAATACTCATTGTATCACTCCCATAAGGAGTTGATAGTACATCACCGTAACAACTATCAAGGTAGTCATTAATTAACAAATACAATAATATTACACTTTTCATATTTTGATGGTCTAACAGAGAATGTTTTCGACTTTAGTTTTACTTTTAGTTCCGAGAATTGTCACATGAATATCAACTATAATTTTGATAAATTAAGATCTTAGGCATAGGACTTTAGAGTAAAGACTCTTGATTTTTTTGGGATCGAATAACGATACGTTTTAGTTGAACTTCAACGCTCGATTTATAATCTTATAAAGATTATATATATGAACAGATTTTAACCATTCCAAAACTTTGAGGAAGGGCAAGGCACTTGCAGACTAACTACTTTTGGATTCGTTGGTTGAGGTAGGTTATGGTTTAATTGGATTTTAGACTCGACTTAATTGTGTGTATGCTCCTAAATTACTAGTTGATTGGTATTCAGATATACTTGAAATTGTTGATGTTTGGACTATTGATGCGTGTATAAGTGATTATTGAAAATTTACATGATGAAATTGTCTTATGACTTTAAGTATACTTGTAAACTTGGTACATTGTGTTGTATGTTGTGAGGTAGTGTAAATTTGATATTGATAGTACATGTTTATGTTGGATCGGGTGCCACACCGGTACGGATATGTATATGTTGGATCGGGTACCACACCGGTATGGATATGTACATGTTGGATCGGGTACCACGCCGGTATGGATATGTATATGTTGGATCGGGTATCACGCCGGTATGGATATGTATATGTTGGATCGGGTACCACGCCGGTACAGATATGTATATGTTGGATCGGGTACCACGCCGGTACAGATATGTATATGTTGGATCGGGTACCACGCCGGTACAGATATATGTATGTCGGATCGGGTACCACGCCGGTATGGATATTTATATGTTGGATCGGGTACCACGCTGGTACGGATATTTATATGTTGGATCGGGTACCATGCCAGTAAGAATATTTATATGTTGGATCGGGTACCATGCCAGTAAGAATATTTATATGTTGGATCGAGTACCACGCCGGTACGAATATTTATATGTTGGATCGGGTACCATGCCGGTACGGATATTTATATGTTGGATCGGGTACCACGCCGGTACGGATATGTATATGTTGGATCGGGTACCACGCCGGTACGGTACATGAATATAGATCGTTCCCTGTAGGTTATGACTATTTGGGCA
Organism: Capsicum pubescens; assembly: GCA_030864215.1. NCBI lineage: Eukaryota > Viridiplantae > Streptophyta > Magnoliopsida > Solanales > Solanaceae > Capsicum > Capsicum pubescens. Next base: position 258,086,633 of record CM061547.1, on the reverse strand, counting down.
AAAATAAGTCTCATAGCATGTGTGTAAGTATTTGTGTTGATTTTGTGGATGTTTACAGTATGGTTGATACGCTTGATGGTTATGTGGCTTATTTGTGAGCACTGTTTGACCTGTTGTTGTTGTATTGTTGATTCATTGAATATTTGTTATGTGATGAAGCCTGTCAACTTGTTATCTGATTTATGTTGTGTGCATGCTATTAAATTGAGTTGGCCTATGATACCTACCCGTACATAGTGGTTTGTACTGATACTACCCTGTACTCTTCTTTTGTTGAGTGCAGAAAGTGTTCTAGAGGCTGAAACATGACCTCACCTCTAGAGTTTGATAGCAGATCTTGATCCAAGGGTGGGCACTCCGTCTCCAGGCTGTCATGGGTCATCTTATTTATTCTTGTCTATCTTTCAGACAATAAAAACATTCTTTATTTACTTTATTTTTGGATATCTCCTTAGACATGATCTTTGTTAGTAGTTCTTGTACGATGACTTTCGGGTCTTGATAATTTTTATAAGTAGTTTGTTTGACTTCTGTATTAATAACGATTAGTCTTGGATTATGGTTATTATGCTGATTTTATAATAATATCATCTTAATAGTGACTAAGTAATTGGGTAATGATTCGGTTTAGATGGTTCTCCCACTGGAAGATTAGTGTGGGTTCCACTCATGGCCATTTGGATCGTGACAAAGTTGGTATCAGAGTCCTATGTTCATCGATCTCATCGTACAATAACATGTCTAGTAGAGTCTTGCGGAATGGTACAGAGATGTTTGTGCTTTTCTTCGAGAGCCTATAGGGCACTTGGTAAATTAAAATTCTTCTTTCTTACGTGCTATTACTTGATTTCAATTGGTATCTGTCGATTTCAATTGGTATCTGATTTTTTCATTCTTATTCTCGAAGATGGGTGCGGTGGAGTGAGTCACATTAGGAGGTTTTTTCTTAATTTGAGAAATTATGGTTAGTTTGAGAAATTATGGTTAGTTTGGCTAGCAGTAAGCTTCTTGAGCTCTAGTTCTACCAGGTAGGGGAGGTGGTGGTAATAGTAGAGGTCGTTCACAGAGTGGTTGTGGTGGTCATCGGGTAGGTAGGGGTGGTAATCAACCTCATTGAGGTGGTTCTCAGCTTGATAAAAATGGCGCTCAAATTGATGGTGGGCCTATATCTATGCTTTTCAGGTAGGCTCGAGGTAAAGGTATTAGACGTTATCATTACAGGTACTATTCTAGTATGTGATCAAATGACCACTGTATTATTTGATCTTGGTTCTTTCTTCTTATATGTGTTTGTCAATTTTGCTGTGGGATTGGGCATTGTGTGCGATTTACTTAACTTTTTGGTTGATGTGTCTACTCCTATTAGTGATTCTGTTGTTGTTGATAGGATTTATCGTTCTTGTTCTGTTATATTTATGGGGTATCAAACTTGGACAGATTTTGTGATTCTAGACATGGTAGATTTTGATATAATTTTGGGTATGAGTTGGCTGTCTCTGTATCATGTTATACTGGACAGTCATGCTAAGACAGTGACTGTGGCTATGCCGGGAATGGATAGACTTAAGTGAGGGGGTGATTATAGTCCTACTCCAATGAAACTTATTTCCTTTCTGCGTGCAAAGAGGTTAATTGGGAGAGATTGTTTGGCCTTCCTAGCACATCATCGGGACACTTCCGTAGAGGTCCTATCTATTGAGTCAGTTTCTGTGGTGTGTGAGTTCCAAGGGTTTTTTCCTGAGTATTTGCCTAGTATGCCCCAGGCTGTGACATTGATTTCTGTATTGATCTAGAGCCAAGTACTTGTCCTATTTCTATTTCCCCTATAGGATGTCTCCAGCTGAGTTGAGGAAGCTAAAGGCTTAGTTGCAGGATTTGTTGAGTAAGGATTTTATTTGTCTGACTGCCTCTCCATGGGGTGCTCCTATCTTGTTTATGAAGAAAAAGGATGGTAATCTTCGTATGTGTATAGACTATAGACAGTTAAACAAGATACATTTCGCAATAAATATTCTTTACCCCGTATCAATGATTTATTTGACTAGTTGCAGGGTGCATTCGTATTTTTCTAAGATTGATTTGAGATCCGGGTATCATTAGCTTAAGATTCTACCTACCGATATTTCTAAGACTGTTTTCCGAACCCGGTATGGGCACTATGAGTTTCTTGTGATGTCTTTTGGGATGACTAATGTCCCAACAGCTTTTATGAGTTCGAAGAATGGGACATTTAAACCCTACTTGAATTCTTTCATGATTGTCTTTATTGATGATATTCTGATTTATTCTAAGAGTAAAAAGGAACATGACAATCACTTAAGGATTGTTTTGGGTTTGTTAGAAGAGAAAAAAACTTGATGCGAAGTTTTCTAAGTGTGGGTTCTGGTAGGCTTCTGTCTACTTTTCTTCATAAATGATGTGTGATATATGTTGTGTGTGGATGTGGATGTTAGGCTTGATTATGAGTAGGATGACTTGGCCTCGATTGTTGATGTTTTGCGTTTAGAAGCGGGCTTGGGACCCGTAAAATGACATGTCATACCCCTTTTGAATCCTATTGCTTTCCCTCTCTAGTTTAGATTTGTTGTAGCGTGGTTATGATGTATACTGATGTTTGGGATATAGTTTTAGCATTTGAAGCATGATTTGTATATTTAGCCTTAATGGGCTAGTATGGTAGTCTTGAAACCGTAAGTTGGGTAGAGTTGACTTGAGTACCCTTGTTTCTAGTCAAAGTTGCTATCTTACGCTTGAATATGGCGCACTTGACATCTAAAAGATGAACTAGATACCTTAGCCTAGTTTGGGATATAGTGTGCCTACTATTGAAATTGAGGATTAGAAGTGGGATCGTCTGGCCCACTTAGGCCTAAACTTGTGTTAAGTCTTATAGACTTAGTTGTGGATGTTAGACATAGATGGGGCTAGTAAACCTTAGAATAAGGTTACTTCGTAACTTGATAACTTGTATTGATTTCTCGGATTGTGGCTTTGAGTTATAGTTATGATACTTCTTGTAGGAGTGACATTAGGTATTTAGAGGTGATATTCCTCATAGTCGTGATGTATGATCTATCGATATAAGATATCCTATAGACGATTAAATGTCTATCTATATTATGCCTCCAATATGTGAGATACCTCATATATTTGAGATGATTAGAGATATGCTATGGCTTATAAATATGATTATAGATATAAGTTTCGGATATGTATATGGGACTAAGGCCGTAATTATGATGTTATGACTATTCCAGATAAATTAATGGGTCAATGGTTGTGTTATGATAATGATGGAGTATCCGATGAGTGTTTATCAGTGTAAATGATACGATTACAGTTTATGAATACATATATGTTTGTATACGCATCTCTCTGTTGGGGGACAGAGGAAGAAGCGGTAGGTTGCTTACGACTTTATTGACTGGATATTGGTGATGGAATGCATAGATTTGGTACATTCATGAGTATTATATCAATAATTAATGTGATTGTAGCTGAAATATGATTTTACGATTGTTCCACCCAATTAACGGTTAAACTATGTGGTAACTAGTTGTCTATTAGGGGACTATAGCACTTGAGGGCTAGGAATCTAATGTATTAGTTAATGAATCTTGCTTAGTTGAAACATGGTAGCTAGCGATGGTTAATGTGTGACTTATGGTGAGGTCGGGTCTAGCATAGGTGAAGATTAGTTGGTATTGATGACTAAGTTTGTGATGTCGATTAGCGATAAATGAGGAGTTGTGTGTTAATGAGGCTAGATAATATGAGATGTTGGTAATAAGAGGTGACTAGTTAATAACTTTGAATAGTTACTAAATGGTTAACTAATGAATAGTTAAGCAAGGATTAGTTAGTAAATGGTGATTAGATAATGAATGGTGTTAGTTAATAAAAGATGGTTAGGTGACAAGTAGTAATGTGCTTTCTAGTAATGATTAACAAATATAGAATGATTAGTTGATAAGAATGAATGGTGGATAAATGACGATTTTGGTCTAGTGATGAACCTTGACTAGATGTTAGATGTTGGCTATTAAATAAATAGTGGTTAGTTGCTATCTTGTGAACAAGGATTATGTGAAGGATAATGTTTAGGCTAATAACTAGAGGTTATGTGATGACTAGCGAAGTGATGATTCTATTATAAGAAGTGTTAGTTATCTAATAACGAGTAGTTGGGAAGTATCGACTAGATAAATATTCTACGGTGATATGATTTTTTTTTTGAGTATGTTAGTGTATGTTATCCGGCAATGACTATTGTGATGATATTGATACCCAGCAAGGCCGGAGGATACTGTTGTAATGATGTTGATACCCTGCAAGGCTGGAGGATATATTTATAATATGTTGATACCCGACAAGGTCGAAAAATACTATTGATGATTTGTTGATATCCGACAAGGCCGGAGGTTGCTTACAAGGTCCTGATGAGGACAGTTGTGATGAATTGTGATATTGATTGTGTACTTTGCATTCATTTCTGCATGCGCATCACCTATCACCAGTATGCACCTATATTTATCAGCCGGTATAGGACCGTTGCATATATATGGATGAAGAATATGTCTTGTATTGTTGTATACTGATTGAACCTTTCGAGTCTGGGGCGGTGGGGGTAGCATAGGCTCGGCTAGGTATTTGGTTGTTCGTAAGTTGAGGACTAAGGAGATTGCATCTGTGAAGGTCTAGTGGAAGAATCTTCCTATTGAGGAGGCCACTTGGGAGACCAAAGCAGAAATGCGTAGCAAGCATCCACATCTTTTTTATGATTCAGGTAATCCTTTAGTTTCCTTTCTTGTCGCTTGTTTGCCCATTCGGGGACGAACGGTTGTTTAATTGGTATCTGATGTAACGACTCTCCCGGTCGTTTGTGAAATTTTCTCATCTTTCCTATTTTAGCTCTCCCCGTAGTTGGTGTACGTGAATTATGACTCATGGGATGAGTAGTAACAATTCTTGAGGTGTTCAGAAGTTATTGAAGTCATTAGTTGGATTATTGAGTTTTAATAAATTTAAGTTTAATTACAGGCAACTTTTGGTCAAGACGACCTTGACTTAGAATTTTGATATTTTTAAAAATTTCGGAACATACTCTTTAGTCAACTTACATATTTAACATATTTCTATGGGATTTTGAATTATTTTTGTGAATTTATTAAAAGTTTGAGATATTTTTAGATAATTTGTGTAATTAGTAATTTAATGAGTCAAAATTTTCATTATTTTGTTTCCCTATATCATATTATTCCATTCCAGTTAATTAAACTAGTAGGTTAAACTTCTCCATATTAAAACAACATCCTAAACACAAGAGTGGCGGCTGAATAAGGGCATACAGCATTCACCGAATTGGGAAAAGGAGAGTTACGATCAACCTCAGGTAAAGTTTTACAATTTATATGCTATGAAAAATTTGTGTAAACTGATGCGTGCATGTGAATAGGAGTTAGACGAGAAATCATTGGAATGGGTGTATCTGTGCGTTTGGTGGGTTTCTCAAGGAATTTGACAATTGCCTAGTTACTAAATCAATTGGTTAGCCTTAGACTAAACTATATTAAATTAATATATACAGTAGTACAAAAGTATGTTTAATTATTAGGTGAGATGTAAAGTGAACTGTAGTTATTGATTGGTTTGGTAACTTGACAACATGTAGTATTATTCCAGCAGTAATAATACTCATTGTATCACTCCCATAAGGAGTTGATAGTACATCACTGTAACAACTATCACGGTAGTCATTAATTAACATATACAATAATATTACACTTTTCATATTTTGATGGTCTAACAGAGAATGTTTTCGTCTTTAGTTTTACTTTTAGTTCCGACAATTGTCATATGAATATCAACTATAATTTTGATAAATTAAGATCTTAGGCCTAGGACTTTAGAGTAAAGACTCTTGATTTTTTTGAGATCGAATAACGATACGTTTTAGTTGAACTTCAACGTCCGGTTCATAATCTTATAGAAATTATATATTTGAACAAATTTTGACCATTTCAAAACTTTGAGGAAGGGCAAGACATTTGCAGACTAACTACTTTTGGATTCGTTGGTTGAGGTAGGTTACGGTTTAATTGGAGTTTAGATTCGACTTAATTGTGTGTATGCTCCTAAATTAGATACTAGTTGATTGGTATTCGGATATGCTTGAAATTATTGATGTTTGGACTATTGATGCGTGTATAAGTGATTATTGAAAATTTACTTGATGGAATTGTCTTATGACTTTAAGTGTACTTGTAAACTTGGTACATTGTGTTGTATGTTGTAAGGTAGTGTAAATTTGATATTGATATTACTTGTTTATGTTGGATCGGGTATCACGCCGGTACAGATATGTATATATTAGATCGGATACCACACCAGTATGGATATATATATGTTGGATCGGGTACCACGCCAGTATGAATATTTAAATGTTGGATAGGGTACCACGCCGGTACGGATATGTATATGTTGGATTGGGTACCACGCCGGTACGAATATGTCTATGTTGGATCGGGCACCACGCCGGTACAGATATATGTATGTTGGATCGGGTACTACGCCGGTACGGATATTTATATGTCGGATCGGGTACCACGCCGGTACAGATATTTATATGTTGGATTGGGTACTATGCCAGTACGAATATTTATATGTTGGATCGAGTACCACGCCGGTACGGATATTTATATGTTAGATCGGGTACTACGCCGGTACAAATATGTATATGTTAGATTGGGTACCACACCAGTACAGATATGTATACGTTGGAGTGGGTACCGCGCTGGTACGGATATGTATATGTTGGAACGGGTACCACGCCGGTACGGTACATGAACATAGATCGTTCCCTACAGGTCATGACTATTTGGGCAAAAATAAGTCCCATAGAATGTGTGTACGTATTTGTGTTGATTCTGTGGAAGTTTACAGTATGGTTGATACTCTTGATGGTTATGTGGCTTATTTGTGAGCACTGTTTGACCTGTTGTTGTTGTATTGTTGATTCATTGAATATTTTTTATGTGACGATGCCTGTCTACTTGTTATCTGATTTATGTTGTGTACATGCTATTAAATTGAGTTGGCCTATGATACCTACCAGTACATAGTGATTTGTACTGATACTACCCTGTACTATTCTTTTGTTGAGTGCAGAAAGTGTTGTAGAGGCTCAGACATGACCTCACCTCTAGAGTTTGATAGTAGATCTTGATCCAAGGGTGAGTACTCCGTCTCCAGGCTGCCATAGGTCATCTTATTTGTTTTTATCCATCTTTCGGACAATGAGAACATTCTTTATTTACTTTATTTTTGGATATCTCCTTAGACATGATCTTTGTTAGTAGTTCTTGTACGATGACTTTCGGGTCTTGGAAATTTTTGTAAGTAGTTTGTTTGACTTCCGCATTAATAATGATTAGTCTTGAATTATGATTATTATGTTAATTTTATAATAATATCATCTTAATAGTGACTAAGTGATTGAGTAATGGTTCGGTTTAGATGGTTCTCCTACTGAAAAATTAGTGTGGGTGCCACTCATGGCCATTTGGGTCGTGACATAAAATTTTAGGACTCAAATTTTGTTATTCTACAAACACGTAAAGAGAAACCAACACACACCATGGCTGTAGATACATCGGTTTGCAAATGTTCTGTATGGATTGCTCCGCCAAGATACAAATCGTATCTTATCAACACACTGAAGTAGATTATAGCCCCAAAACAAGCAAATAAGCATCAAAACCTATATTTTTACATCAATCCATATCATTTTGGTTCAAAATTCTTGAAAAAGCAGCTACTTTAAAGAAGTACAAAAAGTAAAAGAAAGAGGCATTAAAAATTATCTGGAATTCTATGGCGAAACATCAAAATAATTCTTGATCTTTTGTTTTTCTCAAAGGATGTTTGTTTTTTATGAATGGAGAAGAAATTATAGGCATGGCAGAGAGTGGGAAACCACCCTTTACAAAAAATTCATATCTTTGATGTCGCATGCTTCCTTTCTGAGCCAAACTATAGTAAGGGTTCTGCCATAAGCATCATCATCACAGCCTCATTTGACAGATGGAAACTTCTCCACCGGTAGGTATTTGGACAATTTCGAGCAACTTTCAACAAAAAAACTATAACAACAAATCCAGTTAAATCCCACAAACATACGCAAAGAGGGATGTTTAGTATAATATTATTGAATACAAGAAACAATAGTAGCACTTCTCAAAACAGTAGCATAAGTCTGTTATTGTTTCATTTTACTTTTGTCCAATGATCATAAAGAAATTAGTGAACTCTATAGTGATTTTTTTAGTTATATTTTAATTTTAATGCAGATATTTAATCAACCGCAATCTATAATAGAGGAAGGGGAACAATGTGCATCGACAACCTCGGTCAATCTAATGTGAAGTAAACTATTTAGTTTTATAGAGGATGAGAAGGGTGGGACGTCGACAACTTGTGTTTGAGATGTTTGCAGATTTGAAAGTATATCAGATGCACAACTATTACGTTTTAACTGGAGATGGAGATGTTTGCAGTTTTGAAATATGGATGTTTACAATAAGCACATGAACTAAAAATACCAAAATCATATAAATAGATCATCATATTGCAGAAGGTATAGATTGAAGAGAAAATATGTGACCAATTGGAGCTGTCAAAGAATACGACGGTTGGCAATAAGCACATGAACTCGGAGAAAGAAGGTAAGTTATTTTGGGGAAGAGAATTTATCAGTTTATGTTGAGCAAGTGATTAGATTTAACAACAAATAACTACAAAACAGAATAATTATTAGTGAATATGATGTTTTGGTTTGAGGCACAGAATGTTTGGGTAAAGAGAAATAACAGGGCATACCTATTTATTTCAGAAAAAAATTGGAGATTCGGGAGAAAATTGTCATCTGCGTTGGTGCATGTAGCGAAGCGTATGCTTGCATCTGTTCACCATGATGTCTATCTAAGTTGAGAGACATGGAAGTAGCGTCTATTCACATAGTAGAGTTATTAGGTCTACTAGATGTCGAGGCCCGTGCCAGCACGGGCTCAATATATATTATCTTTTATTTCAATTTATGTGACACAAATAGAATTTAGATAATCATATTTTTAGATATTTAGTTGTCAACTATTATAATTTTTATGTAATTTTTAAATAATATAGGTTACTCTCCTTACCTAAACTTTTGTGGCATTGATAGTCAATTATATTTTAAAAATAGTTTGAGGTTTTAATTATTGTGATTTATAATCCCTTTTCTGCTATTCTAACTTAAGTGACACTGAGATAATTTTGAAAATCAATCATATACCACGATTGAAGTAGCGAAGCAAAAATGTCTTAAATGACTCATAATAACTAATTAGAAATGATATAGTAAAATTGCTACAAAAAATATTTAAGTGGGTCTCATATAAGATGTCAAGTTAATTTAAAAGAACAAGAGTTAATTTGTGTCTATTTTTCCTTTTTTATTTAATTTATTAAATTTTTAATACTTAGATGAGTTATAATAATTAATTAGGTGTGATCTAATAAAATTACGATTGAAGCAGCTAAAGCAGACATGTTTTAAATGTCTAATTTATTTTTTCTATTAAACATGATTAATTTTCTAATATGTAAGATCCAATCAAATATCACGATGTGGTGAATCAGACATGTATTAAATAACTCATAGAGAAAAGACATCAACCCCCCCAAACTTGTCGCCAAAATTTACTTTAGACCCTAAACTAATCGGACAATTATTTACCCCCTTAACAACTTTAAAGTGAATTAAATTCACCCTCTACGGCTGACGTGGCAAAGAAAAAAAGCGAGTGAATTTTTTTTTTTAAAAAGGGCCCACTTTATTATTATTATTATTATTATATATATAATTAAAGAAAAAACAAGAACCCATCTCACCCAACTTTTATCTTCTTCATTGTAACAATCCCCTTCCCCACCCCCACCCCCAACACTTCGTTTCTTCATCTTCTTCGTACCCCATCCTGTTTCTTCGTCTTCTTCATAACCCCCTTCCTATCAAGTCCCAATTGATCCAAAACTTCATCTTTCGGCAACCAAAAAGGATTCAAAATTGATGAACAAGTTTGGTTCTTGGCCAAAAATTCCATGTCATATGAATACCATCAATGTCATTTTTGAATTTGGGCTGCTTGTGCCTTTTCTGTTTACATTTTTAAGTAAAAAATTGAGAATTTAGGAGTTTTGGAATTTTGAGTTTTGGTTAATGTGAAGGAATTTGAATTTGAAATTTTGTGTATTGGTGTATTTTTGTGATCAACTCATGATTTTTGTGTATTGAAATTTTAAATTGAGAATGGCTCTGTTTGAAATTTTTCAACAAAGCTAGCTTCAAAGTGCAAAGAACGGATATTTAGCAAGAAAAGAAAATGGGAATCCCGGGAATGAACTTTTTAGCAAGAAAATACATAAACATGGAGAAAAATAGGCACCCAAGAATGTATTTTTTGTTCTTTAGGTAAGATTTAAAAGAACGGATGCAACACAAAGGGAGTCAAGAATGTGTTTTTGAGGAAAAAAAAAAAAAAGCTACCTTTAAAGTGGAATTTTGCATGCTAGCAAGATTTAACAAGAGAATAGACATTAAAAATACCTTCGATTTTGAAACCAAACTTTGATTTGCTTAGGTTCGATGTTAGAAAGAATAGGAGATTCTCGAATAAGCTGCTGACAGCGCATGGAACTTGGTTTAGGACAATCATGATAAATCCTCTCAAGTGCTTCAACCTGCTCAGGTGAAAATATAAGAAATTAAAGGAGAAGGAGGAACGGGGTTGGGGGTAGGGGCTATTGAAGAAGAAGAAGAAGAAAGAGGAAAGGGGGGAGGGGGGCTGTTGAAGAAGAAGAAGGAGGAGGAAGGGGTGGGTGGGGTTGGGTCTTTTATATATATATATATATATATATATATATAAATAGTACATATATATTTTTTACTTTTTTAAAAAAAAAATATAAAAATAATATGTGTGTTGGATTACTTTTTTAAAAAAAATTATAATTTCTTACGTGGCAATGACATGATACTGTTTTGGCAATGCCGTGGGGCGTGTGTACTTCACTCTTCATAGTGAGAGTGGTAGAATTTTTTAGGGTGGTAAAAAATTCACTTTAAAGTTATTAAGGGGGTATATAATTGCCCGATTAGTTTAGGGTCTAAAGTAAGTTTTGGCGACAAGTTCGGGGGGGAGGGGGTTGATGTCTTTTCTGTAACTCAACTAATTAGAAGTGATATAACAAAATTGCTATAAAAAATATTTGTAAAAAAAAAAATAAGTGGGTCTTATATAAGATGTGAAGTAATTTAAAACATCAAGAGTTAATTTATCATTTTATATTTTATTAAATATTATTAATTTTTTAATACCTAGATGACTTATAATAATTAATGAGGGGGTGATATAGTAAAATTGCGATTGAAACAGCTGAAACAGATATGTCATAATTGTCTATTTAACCTTTTTTTATTAAATATTATTAATTTTTAAATATATAAATAACATATAATAATTATTTAAGGGTAATACAGTAAAATCACGGAAGAAGCAGGCACGTCGACGAAGAGGTGCCTGCTTCTTTGCGTTTCTAAATAGCAGTAATGTTTTATGATTGGGTATTTTAAGTTGGGGGTAGTTAAGTAATTTTATTTTAAGTTTTTTAAGTTGTGCTTTTAAGGTAGTATCTATAATCTATGTTTATCTATAATCTATATCTATAACCTATACTAATAATCTATATCTATAATCTATAAAATATTAAAAGTATGAAGACCTTTAAAAAAGTAATTTGAACTTTTTACCCTTCATTAAAAGACCATAAAACTGTCTTTTCACTATTTTTTTAATTTATTATTTAATTATTTTTTATTATATTAACTAGACTTCCTAAAATATATGTGAGCCCTAAAATATATGTTAGGAGAATTAATTAATATTTTTCTTTCTACTAGATTTTCTAAAATATATAGAACTCCTAAAATATATGGTAGGAGAATTAATTAATATTTTTCTGTTCAATTAGAAAAATACTCCTAAAATAGGACTCTATTAAGGAAATATTTATGTAAATATTGAGATTCACGTTAAACTAGAAAACAAACTGGTTTGCCTATTGGGAGAATATGATTGATGCTCATCTAACTTGATTCGATTGCATGTCTAGATGGTGGATGCTTGATTTTCTAATCCTCAACTTCTTCACTGTTTTTATCAGCATGATAGAATTCAACATGTGTGTATATATATATATATATATATATATATATATATATATATATATATATCTTCTTTGTTTTTTTGTCTGCATAATAAAATTCAACATGTGTGTATATATATATCTTCTTTGTTTTCATTCAAAATCATTCTTTCGGGTCAAAATTTTCACTCAGACAAGAATTAGTTGGATCAAAATCAAAACTTTGTGATGAATATTATATATTTTTTTAAAGTTTACAGGTCGTACGATCGACTTTTAAAAATATTTTTGGTTAAGATTAGGTTTAATTAATAAATTCTCCATCTTTACATACTCAAAAGATATTAAATTTAATTATTATATTTATCTTTATTATTTAAACAAATATCCTATTTAATGTAATGTTTGAACTCATTAAAGTGAGGTACACGCGCACTTACGCGTACACCTAAACTAGTAATATATTAAAAGTGCGAAGATGCTTAAAAAAGTGATTTGAATTTTTTGCCCTTCATTAAAAGACTTCGCAATAGACAAAATCGTCTTTTCACCTTTTTCCTCTAATTTTATTTAATTAACTTTATAATATTAATTATAATATTAAAAGATTAAAGAGTCCTAAACTATATGGTAAGAGGCAAATATATAGCCAATTAATTTTGATAGGTTAAACTATAGTTTAAGAGATAAATATATAACCAATTAATTTTGATTGTTTTTTTTTTCCTTGTGTAAGTATGGTAATAAATAAAGAGTCTTAAAAAGGCTTGTAGTAGTATACGAAAAAAAAAAAAAGGAAAAATAAGAAGTTGTAGTTGTACACCACCAAATTAGAAAAATAAGCATGAATTTTAAATAAAGAGTTCCATATTAGAAAAGAATTTTTCCATGTTTGACCAATTCTTTCATGGTAATTTTTTTTTTTTTGAATTTCTATATATTGGCCGTTTTTTTTATCCCACAAATAATAGAATGATATTTGAACCGGAAATTATTCTTTCAATAGATAGATTTTGTGTTTTTAGTTTTAATTTTTTTAAAATATTATGCTTCTTTAATATAGTTTTATTTATTATTGCCTTCTGCATGATGTGTAGGAGAATAAAAATTCTGTACAACATGTGATTAAGATGTCTTTACGATTTTTTTGGTGAGTATTTTCTTCTTATTTTTGTGTTGTTTGGTCATGAATTTTTTTTTACTTTTTTTGAAAAAGTATTTTACTTTAGTAAAAAATGTAGTGTTTGGCCATAAATTTCAAATACAATTCCAAATTATATTTTGAAAAGAGTTTTCATTTTTACTTCTCTCACAAAAAGTAAAAAAAAAATCAAAAAAAATCAAAATATATGATAAAAAGTGGAGGAAAATTGGAAAATAAACACATAATTTTTCTATAGCTAAAAAAGTACATGTTTATAATCAGTTAACTTGTTTTATTAATGTAGTTAGAAAACAAATCAATATTTTTGTTTTATTATTAATTTAGTAAAAAAAAAGGTAAGTTACAAATAAAACTCTTATCTTTTGGATTTATGAGTCCTTTTTTGTGTTAAATATTAACATTTAACACTTATAAGTCATAGAAATTTACTTTATCTATAAAAAATCTACAATTCTATTTAAAGTAATAATTTGATTAAATTTTATAGAAACATACATAGTTACATGTCCATAGTCTATTTGTTTTAAGAATTTTGTGGTTCTTTTTTATACAGGTGCATTAGATACAAGAGTATTGAAGTTGCAAAATAAGGTAAAAGGTTAATTTTTTTTTTTTAGTACGCGTGAATCATGTTTTTTGTATTGTTGTAGCTTTTATGTGTAATTTTGTTCTAATATTGTTGCTTGCTTGTAATATATTTATTTTCAGAAATTTATGATTTTTTTTAATACAAGTGCATTAGATAATAGGGTATAGAGGTTACATATTAGAAGAAGGTTAATTTTTTTTTTTTTTTGATTTATGAATCATACTTTTTGTAATATCATAGATTTTATGTGCAACTTCTAATATTATTGCATGCTGTAGTATATTTATTTTTAAGAAATTTGTGATTCTTTATACAGATGAATTAGATTGGAGGGTAAGGAGGTAATGAATTAGGACAGAAGGTTAAATTCATTTTGATTTATGAATAATATTTTTTTATAATGGTGGTAGCTTTTATATGCAATTTAGTTCTAATGTTGTTCCATGCATGTAGTATATTTGTTTGTACGTGCACTGGATAGGATGGTATGAATGTCCCAAATTAGGATAGAAGGTCAGTATGTAGTTATGTTTTGACTTGCTTCTCATTTGGCGGAATTCGGGGAGCATAGTGTCGGTAGTAGTTTTAGGCTCATACATATTTTTATTTTTTGCGTTTGATATCTAATTGACATGTTTTTTTCACTATCGTATTTTCTTTTTGTAATATTTCCTTAATACAGGGTACTAATGTTGATTATTTAGGATTTCTAAAATAGCTTCATTCAAAATTTTATTTTACATTATATTAAAAGTAATGTCTTGATGATAGAAAATTAAAATTCACGTGCAACACATGTATACTAAACTCGCAAATTGTTTAGGATACAAATATTTAAAATAATTATCATTAAATTATTATTCAAATATTTAGGATATAAAAAAAAATAGAAGAATCTCATTCTTAAAAGAAATTAATTTAATGTGCCGAAATTTTTATTATAAATCTATGCAAATTTTTAGGAAAAATCTATCCATAAAAGAAGAAAAAAAATAAGAACCAAAATTGATAGTTCAAAAAAACGCATGGAAAAGAAAAAAGATTCCTAAGAATTTCAGGAATCAAAACATATTTTTTTTAAAAAAATATATGCATAGAAAGAAAAAAAACATATTTTGTTCAATTAAGTGTACATGTGTTTTGCACGTGTGTCATCATTTAAATAAAATATACTTTTTTTCTGACAATATCATTGTGACAATATCATTTAATTAATTTATACGTTAAGAAATAATTATTTAATGATTTTCATAATATTTAAGACTTTGAAATCAATAACATCAATTGTTGAGCGGACAAGTTCAGGAGGGAATTGATGTCTTTTCTCTTTATTTATTTGTAATGAGTATTTCTGATTTTCTTTATGCTTCAGCTAAGAGTCATATTTCATTATACGTGCTTGAAATATTGGCTTGCAAATTGTGATATTGTCTTGATCATAAAAAAAAAAGGGCAACCTGATGCACTAAAGCTATCACTATGCGCGGTGTCCGGGGAAGGGCCCCCACCACAAGGGTGTATCGTACACAGCCTTACCTTGCATTTCTGCTAGAGGTTGTTTCCAGGGTTTGAACCCGTGACCTCCTAGTCACATGACAACAACTTTACCAGTTACTCTTGACCTCCTTGTCTTGACAATATCATTTAATTTATTTCTAACGTTAAGAAATAATTATTAATGATTTTCATAATATTTAAGACTTTAAAATCAATAGCATCAATTGTTGTTTTATGATTTAATAATTTTTATTTTTTTATAAATAACATACACGTACAAAGTGCGTACACTAAACTAGCAGATAAATAGACATAGATTAGCGCTTTTCCAAGAGATAAAAGAATCGGACTAAACCTTAAACCCCAGCATGTCATCCCTTTAGCTTCTTGCATACGCTGTAATAATAATAATTCAAAGTTAAAAGCCCAAACCAAATTTATTTAGGATTCAATTCATACTTAGTAGGAATTTGTTAGCCTAAATAATATAGGAATAGATTTTGTCCTAACAAAATTTGGTTTGCTCTATTATAATTAGAGGTAAGTAGTGACTATTTTCTATTGACAATTTTTAGAGAAGTAGTGCAAAATAGAGAGTCGTAAGGAGAACTATTTGAGTTTATAAATAAAATACTATTTTTCTTTGTAATCGAAATCGAAATACAGGTATATATTAATTTATCTAATTCTTTTTTCATGAATTTTCCTAGCAGTTTTGCTTGTTTTTCCTATTTTTTTTTTCCTATTTTTGTTGTGCTTTTTTTTTTTTTGATTATTTTTGGTTGATAATTGGAGGTTTTAGCATATAGAACTCTCTATTTTTTTGGTCATTGATTTGATTATTTTTGGTTGATTATTTGGAGTTGAATTTGATTTCTTGTTTATGAGTAATTTTTGTGTAATCAAGGTGTTGATGGCGCATGATTATTGCATTGGACTTAATTATGCCATTCTTTTCAGGGGAATAATTCCTTTCATCTTGTTTTGGAAATACATTTTTTAATTATTATTATTATTATTACTATTATTATTATTATTATTGATAATAACTGTGGTGTTTGGGCTGCAGTAGCGGGGTCAAGATTTTCATTAACGGATTCAAAAGTGTACACACGAACTAGTTAAAAGGATTTCAACATCTACTATATACATAAAAGGATTATTTTAACTATGTATAAATACTATAATTTTTC
The DNA here is from genome assembly GCA_030864215.1 of Capsicum pubescens. NCBI lineage: Eukaryota > Viridiplantae > Streptophyta > Magnoliopsida > Solanales > Solanaceae > Capsicum > Capsicum pubescens. The sequence goes on along the minus strand of CM061547.1, from coordinate 258,069,946 downwards.
GATGAATTTAACCATATATAAATAGATGAAGGGCCAAACCCCTGAATATGTGCTAGCTTCGTCCCTGTCGGACAAGCTTTCAGCGACTAGACTAAATCCACGAGATACTTGTCACTTCCCACCAACAACACAGCAAGACAAGAATATATAGAAAAAATCATCTAGTGTTTTTTAGACCACAAATTGAGGTATAATTGATTATTAAATATTGGTCATATGGACAGTTGTATGAGGATTTGCATGAGAATTGGGAATGTACTGTCTCTCAGAAAGTTTTTTTTTTCTTTTCTGGTTTGTAAAATCTCACAAGCAAAAAATAGTTGTTGTACTTCTCCTACACGGAGCTATATGAAATTTTTTGTGAAGGGTGTGTTTATTTAGTATGAAAAATTTATTTTCTTGGAAATTAAGTAATTAGAGGGTGTTTGAATTGGCTTATTTTAAGTATTTTTTACTTTTAAGCTCTTTTTTTAAGTTTCTATAAGCTAACTTTACAAAGCCAATCCAAACACCCTTTTAGTTTCTTACTTATTTTCTACTAGTAATTAGTAAGTAAGCAAAGAACATATTATTTCAAGAGCATTTATACGTAATCTTACAAAAAAACTATGGTCTAAGAGGTAGGGGTTAGGGGCACAGGATGGGTGAGAGGATACCATCAATATAGAATGTCATTTATTGAACTTATTTTTCCTACTTTCATTTAGAAAAGTCATTTTTCTCTTTTTTTTTTGGAACTTATTTTCCTTGATACCAAACACACCCTTATTCAGTTCTAAACACCTATAAATAGAGCTGAGGTTATAGTTAAAGTCACTACTGGAAAATCAAAATAACTAGTTATAGTAAACATGAAGGGAGGGTTAAATTAAATGAAATATATTCTTTTTATATATATATATATATATATATATATATGTTTAAAAAGCACTTATCTAAGTTTCAAATTTTGCAAAATAATATAGAAAGACAAGAATCTCAATCGAAACTGAAAGAATTAGTTGAATTCAAAGAAAGAAGCAATCAACAAATCAAGTTGAAGTACCAAAATCCTGTCTTCTTTTGTTTGGACGACTTCTTAGTTTTCTGTAGTTTGCAATATCTGTAATGCCTTCAGTTTTTTCACCCAGGGAAAGATTCCAAGGAACTCATTTATGTTTCAAAACAATGAGTGGTGCTATTTGTTTTCAGCAAACAAAGACACTAACATTCCTGCTCATTGATAGGATTTTGTCTTAGCTATTCCTTGACACATGCTTCAATTATTTCATGTCATAATATTGTTATTTCTACTTGGAAGAACTTGTCTAATTTTGCTCATCTAATTACTCATCTTCAGGTGAAAGGCATAATTTTTGAGATCCTCACTATGGCGATTTTTGCCAAACCTGAGAACGCTTTGAAGCGAGCTGAAGGTTAGTTGTTGTTGTCATCACCCCGTTTGGTAGTTCCATTTAACAGAAGTAATATTGATATTTGCTCTGCTAGTCAAATTATTACTTCCAATTGTCTTAGTTAGTTGAAGATATGACACTGCACGTTGCTAGTCACAGCTATATCTCAAGTGTGTGGGCTGAGATCGATGAATGGTTGTTGGTTTAGGCTATCTTTAGGTTGCTATGTTGGTTGTATTGGTCAATCAAAAGCATGCAATTGTTCTCTTTAATCATTGCTGTGCTTAATTTCCTGATGCAGAACTGATTAATGTTGGACAAAAGCAAGAAGCCTTGCAAGCACTTCATGATCTTATTACATCAAGGATTTATAGTTCATGGACAAAGACACATGAGAGAATAATGTTCAAGTATGTAGAGTTATGTGTTGACATGAGAAGGGGGAGTTTTGCCAAGGATGGCCTAATTCAATATCGTAGTATCTGTCGACAAGTGAACATTAGTTCACTGGCGGAGGTGATAAAGCATTTTATGCATTTAGCCACTGAGCGAGCTGAACTGGCTCGCAATCAAGCACATGCCCTAGAGGAAGCTCTGGATGTGGAAGACATAGAAGGTGATAAAAGACCTGAAGATCTTATGTTGAGTTATGTTAGTGGGGAGAAAGGTAAAGATAGATCTGACCGTGAACTGATCACACCCTGGTTTAAATTTTTGTGGGAGACATATAGAACTGTTTTAGAGATCTTGCGCAATAACTCAAGGTTGGAGGCTCTGTATGCTGTAAGTACCTCTCTCCATTTCTTTCTTTATTATTCTCCTTTCTTCTAGGATTTTGGAGTCAACCTCATACCGTGTTTATGTCGGCGCATGAGGGATTTGGGTAACCTGACTTTTCAGTATCTTGTTTTGATAGTAAGTTACTGAGAAAGTTGTTTCAATGTTATTAAAAACTGTTGCTTCGTCCTTTCGCTTAAAGTGATAAATCAATACAAACTGAGGCACTTCATAGAAGTATGTGCTTCAAACAATAATGCGCAGTGTGATCCAAATGAGTAATGACTATTCTTTATACCTCAACTCAGGAGTTGGATGAATATTGCACTATATTGGATGTTGAGATTAGTTGTTTTATTGCAATTTGATTATTAATGGTGCTAAATTCATGTAGGTTATATAATTTTCTCTAAATTGTGTGCATCACTTCTTCACTAGTATTTTTGCTTCAAACCCCATGGTCCATGTCGCTGTTAAACTTAGTAGGTTGTTTATCATCTTTCGTTTTCTTGTTTACTTTAGAGTCAGTAGTCTGCATGCACTATGATGTTACTTACTTCTTGGCAGATAAACATTCCATATTCATTTACTGCTGATGCATTGAGTTGTCTTGATGTGATGGGCTTCTTTCTGACAACATATATCGTTTATCAGATAGTCGTTTCTCTGGTATTATCTGCCTTTTTTTGTTTAAAATAAGAGTGAGATATTGTTTGTGACCTAAATGTTACACCTAAATCCTGTTTGTGCTGCGTGCCATTTGAGCTTGCTGCACCGTTGTTGAGTGTTGACAATAATTTCTGTATTTGTACCAATTGGATTTTAAGAATATATTTTGTTGGTGCAACAAATGAAATTAAATTAAATTAAGTTCTCTTGATATGTTCAGATGACGGCGCACCGTGCCTTTCAGTTCTGTAAGCAGTACAAATGCACAACCGAGTTTCATCGACTTTGTAAAATCATACGGAATCATTTGGCAAATCTTATCAAGTTTAGAGACCAGAGGGACTGTCCGGATATCTTGGCTCCAGAAAGCCTACAGTTGTATCTGGACACAAGAATTGAGCAACTCAAAATTGCAACAGAACTTGGACTTGGGCAGGTATCTATTAGTTTCTCTGATATCTTTCGTAGTGGAGAGGCATAGAACTTTCAAACACTTGCAATGGCCTTTTGAGCTTTCTTTGAGGCGCATGAATTTGTTTGTCACCTTTTTTTTATTTGGAAATTACACAGGAAGCCTTTCATTCTGTTGAAGATATATATGGATTAATGTGCATGCTCAAGAAAGCTCCTAAACCATCGTTGATGTCTGTGTACTATGCCAAGCTAACAGAAATATTCCGGATGTCATCAAATCATCTTTATCATGCTTATGCGTGGCTCAAACTCTTTTCTCATCAGAAGAGTTTCAATAAGAACTTAAGCCAGATGGATTTGCAGTTAATTGCATCATCTGTTGTTCTAGCTGCACTGTCTGTGTCTCCTTATGATCAGTTACATGGTGAATCTCATCTGGAGTTTGAAAATGAGATGGACAGGAGGAGGGTGGCCAATCTCATCAGCTTTGATGTTGAACACAGAGAAGAGAAGAGAAGAGGGAAACGGTAGATTGTTTTCTTCTTCTTCTTTTTTTTTTTTTTTTAAAATAGAGTGGTAGATCAATGTTGGTTTCTTATATAACATGTGTCTTAATTTCTAATTTCTCACATTCGTTTCCTTTCTGCTTTCTCCTTTTCAGCTTTCCCGGTCATCAATTCTCGTGGAATTGGTAAGCTAATGCCCAACTAAATTCTTTTATACTCTTGCACATTGGTGTCTTTTTGAACTAAAATGCACGGACTCTTCACTTTCGATGCCGCACTTGTGTTGGATTCTCCAAAAATACACTAGCTTTGCGTATCCTACACGTACCCGTTGGCATTTTTGAAGATTCCGAGCAACATAGTTTTTGAATTTAATATATAGAAGGATATACTCAAATTTTTTTTGGAGGTGGGGGTGGGTGGGGGATGGGGGGTAAATGACTCCGTGTATACATACAGATGAGGCTCGGGTTGTACTGTTTGGTTGATCTTCCATTTTTTAATTCCTTAATTGTCTTGCAGTTCCAGCTGTGTTCTCTTAATTTCTTATTACGAATATAGGTGTCCAAAGGTGTGATTGCCTGTGCAACCCAAGAAGTAAAAGATCTTTATCATCTCTTAGAACATGAGTTTCTTCCTTTGGGTCTGGCACTGAAAGTGCAACACTTATTGAACAAAATCTCGAAGCTTGGGGGTAAGCTCTCTTCGGCTTCTTCAGTTCCTGAAGTGCAACTGTGCCAGTATATTCCAGCCTTGGAAAAGGTTTCAACTCTGAGGTTGCTCCAGCAGGTTCTCGTGTTTATCTTTACAGTCCTTTATCGTTTGACATTTTGTCTTACATTTTAACTTTGACTATGGTTATTTTGTTCTTTATATGTCTACAGGTATCTCAGGTGTACCAGACAATCCAGATTGGTGACCTGTCTAAGATGATTCCATTCTTTGACTTTGCAGCTATTGAGAAGATTTCTGTGGATGCTGTTAGACATAATTTTGTAGCCATTAAAGTTGATCACATTAAAGGTGCTGTCTTCTTCGGTAAACAGGTACTATTGTGTTCACTTGATGTTCCTCTTCTCTGTGTTCCTACGTTGGTTGTGAGATTACCTATATGATTTCTTCGCCCTATTTGAATAAAACCATTAGCTTAGTTTACCACCAAGATTTTCCTTGTTTTGTTTTCTAAGGACTCTGGTGCTTTATATCTTCTACATTTTAGTACACATGAACAAAAAACCTGCATTCACTTGGGAGAAAGTAACGGTATAGCTGGGGGAGATCAAATTGTTGGGCTTTATCTTAAGTTTTTGCTAAGTAAATTAGCAGGCATCTTTATGTGTCTGTCAAGCCCTCAAGCTAGCACAACAAGTACATATCTTGCTTGCTAGATTGAATGTGGGCTGGATGGTGTAGCAGAGTTCTCGGAGTTGTTTGACTTTTGATGTAGAGTCTTTGCAGCTTAGCACTTTGTGCTGCTTCTGCATTTTGTAACATGGGGATGTGGCGTCAAGTGAGAATTTCTTCTGCTCTTTGTTAAGCTTAACCTTATACCTCCGTGGTTCAATATATTGAATAAATATTGCAGAACATTTCTGTGTGTGTTTCCTAAATACTTATATGAAAAGATTTCGGTAATCCCAATGAAGTTATGTCTACTATTTTTGCTGCATCTGCTTCGCATATATACTGTCATTCCTAGCAGCTTTGTTTGGAAGTGTAGGAGGTGGAGGGCCAGACCCAGCCTTTACCTTTTCTTCAATTTTAACCGTTTTTATTTTTTTTAGTTTCGAGATTGATTTGTTTTATCCTCTCTTTTGCCTTACGTGGCGTTAGAAAAAATTAGAATGATTTGTCACATTTTCCATTTATGTTTTTGTTTCCAGAGTATTGAGGCTGAAGGGCCCCAGGATCAGTTGTCACATTTTGCTGAATCCCTAAGCAAGGCAAGGTTAATGATCTACCCCACTGCGAAGAAAGTTGCCAAGCCTGCGAAGAAAGTTGCCAAGCTTGGAGATATCCTCTCTAATTTGGCAGAGATAGTGGAGAAGGAGAACAAGAGTCTCCTGGCACGGAAGTCCATAATTGAGAAACGTAAAGAAGAGCAAGAGCGTTTACTCTTGGAAAAGGTATTCCCTTCTTGAGCGTGTTGGTGTTTCTTTTTTTTTTTCTACTTTTTTTTTTTTTTACGAATTTCCGTTGACATTTCCTTGAAGGAACGAGCGAAAGAGTCAAAGAGGCGAGAATGTCAGAGGATGACTGAAGAGGCCGAGAAAAAAGGGTTGCTGCTGAGCTAGAGCAAAGACGGAGCCAAAGGATTCTGAAGGAGATAGATGACCGAGAACTCGAAGAGGCGCGCGCAATGCTGCAAGAAGCTGATAAGCGCAGCAAGAGGAAGAATAAAACATTTTTAGATGGAGTGCGTACAAACTTTCGATCTTTTTTGCTTATTTTTCAGATCTCTAAATGGAAATACTTACCAATGGTACCCTAAGTGCAGGAAAAGATGACCAAAAAGATTGTCATGGAGTTGGCATTGAATGAGAAACTCAGGGAGAGGCAGGAAATGGAGAAAAAATGGCAGAAGTTTGCCAAAATAATGGATTATTTGGAGAGAGCAAAGAGAGAAGAAGCAACGTCTCTTATTGAATCTGCATTTCAACGACATTTAACTGAAGAGGCGACTCTTCATGAACGTGAGCAGCAGGCATGCATGAAATTAGCATGTGTTTCGTCGAACCACCATAACAACCTCTTTCACATTTTCCTCGAAATTTTTTTTTTAGGAACTAAATTTTGGCTTTTCTTTTTGTATCTTCATTTTGGTCAATTGCTGCTGATTGATGGATCTCGGTTTATAACAATCATGCAGCAAGAAATTGAATTGAGCAGACGACGACATGCTGAAGACCTTGCAGAGAAGAGGAGACTGGGCTGTATGTTGGAGAACAAGGTCACTTAATCTTAATTTTATGATTTGGTTGCATTATGTATTCGTGTCTCTAGACTATGTATTTGAGCTTATGGTTGTAAAGGCACTGCCTTTGATTTTTGCTTCAACTAACTGAGTTCTTTTAAGCCACTGGCCATTGGGGACAAAATTGTTCATTCTTTCTGTTTAAAAAGGTTTTATGACACAGTTTGCACTTCGATTCATTCTAGCTTTACACTGTCAGCTGATATAGGCCTGATTATGCAGAAAATATTCCAAGAAAGAGTTGTTAGCGGCAGGGAAGCCATGAAACAAGAGAGACAGGAACGAATAAACCAGATAATTCAGACAAGGAAACAGGACAGGAACATTAGGAGGAAGCTGATATTCTTTCTGCGAACTAAGGAAGAACAACGGAAGAGGTTGCAGGAAATGGAGGACGCATGGAAACATCAAGGTGTCCTTCTGGTTAAAGATGGCATTTTATGCATCGAATTTAGCTTTTCATTGAAGTGTGTTTCACTAAAAAGTTTATGCTTCTGCTCATCTCGTCTGCTCCTCTTTTTAGCAGCAGCATTTTGTTGACATTGCTCATTTAAATGCATGTCTTATTCTTCTTCATAATCAATTTAGCATCCTATGACAATGTTGTGAGAATATTGCAGAAGCAAAGGCAGCTGATCTGAAAGCCAAGCTAGGTGCGATTGCAGAAGAGCAGAGGAAACAAGAGCTACAACTTGAAGAGAAGAAAAGGCTGGAGAGACCGGAGGTAGTCTTGCCGAAATCCACGCCTGTGTCACCAATGCCTGCTGAGCCTTCAACCGTAAGCCATCCCTCAGAACCTGGAGCAACTGCTCCTTCTGCAGCAACAGCATCTGCACCTACTCTTGGAAAGTACATGCCTAGGTTCAGAAGAGAGAACAATGATGTCGCAGGCCAGGCTCCACCTCCCGAAACTGAAAGGCGGGGCAGTGGAGGCAGGCCTGATGATCCATCATCTGACAGCCATCCCTCAGAACCGGGAGCAAATGCTCCTCCTGCAGCAACAGCAACTGCACCTATTCCCGGGAAGTACGTGCCTAGGTTCAGAAGAGAGAACATTGATGTCGCAGGCCAGGCTCCACCTCGTGAAACTGAAAGGCGGGGCAATGGACGCAGGCCTGATGATCGATCATCTGATAGATGGGGGTGTTACAAGCGAAAGCCTCCCAGAAGAACCAGTTGGCCTTTTTGTTGCGTATATCGGAAATAATCCTCTACCTTAATGTCTTCGTACACACTACCATACAGTAGCTTTTTTACAGTATGATATTTTTTGTACGTTGCGGAGCTTTAAAGTTTTGATGGATTTGAACTTTAAACCTTGTAAAAAAATAAATTCTTCGTCGGCGAACTGAGTGATGTTTTCTACTCCACATAATTTTTCAATTTTTATTTTACCTAATTGGGAATTGTTTGGGTAATATAAGATTTGGATGTTCCTATTTAAAGGAAATAGATTATGTCGAGAATATTTTCATGTTCCCTTCTCTACAGGTGTTAACTGGTGAACAGTTAAACTACTAGGAAATAATTTTATTAAAGTGTTTCACACGATTGACGTTGATAGTCTGTGATTTCTTTTTCGTCTTACAAATTAATGGACCCAAATCTTATTTTTGGATTTACAAAGTTTTAATTCAATTTGTGAAATAAATAGAAGTCTCACACAATTTGTATAATTTATCCGACGTGTGAAACCCTACAGTTTTTTTCATAAATTTGTTGACATGAAGTAGAATCTTCTACCGTTTAATTATGAGCCAAGATAACGAATATATGATTTACATTATATGAGTCAATTGGATGAAAGGAATAAAGTTTGCATGCATCTTTTTCGTGAAATTACATTGTATATTGTATATGTTATGGCATGTTGGTGGTGTTGTTAGAGTCAATTACATTTTATGCACTTACAAATTACAATGCAATTCCTTTTTTTTTTTTTTTCTTTTTTTTTTTTTGGAAACACAATCATTATGAATGTCATCCAACATATAATCTATTAGGAAAAATCTTTTAGCCACAAAAATTAAGCTCAAATTTGGCCACAATAATAAAAGGCCTATTCACACTATGTACTAGTTAGTTTTTAGATATTTTTGCCCTTTTTATTTTAAATTTGAATTTCTAACATTACTTTATTTATTACCATTTTTCAATACATTGAAAATTATTTCAATACATGAGAATAGACATTTTGTTATAAAACAATAAAGAATAGAGTAGAATAGAGAGAATAGGGAGTAATTGTTATTTCTCTTGAGAGATGATTTACAATGAAGGAAACCCTTCTATTTATAGGAAAAATTTTCTCCTAGTTTCACACTAAAAGACAAATACATCAAATTCTGATAGACATCAAATAGATCTTGACAGACATTCACTATAATTGATATATATCATAATATTCCCCCTTGTATGTCTAACAATACGCATATAGGCTGCCTCATTAAAAAACTTACAAAAAAATCCAGTGGGACAAAACCTCGTAAAGAAAAAAGAGTACATCACGTATCAACTCCCCTAATGAGAACATCCTTGAACCTTTGCATCCCAATCTTGTGCAACATCTTCTTGAAAGTTGTAATTGGAGAGAATTTGGTGAATAAATCAGCCACATTATCACTTGAACGAATCTGTTGCACGTTAATATCACCATTCTTTTGTAGCTCATGTATGTAGAAAAGCTTTGGCAGAATATGCTTCGTTTTATCTCCTTTTATTAATCCTCCCTTAATATGTGCTATGTATATTGCATTATCTCTATATAAAATTGTGGGTAGATTGTCATATTTCACACCATATTTTTCTCGAATGAGATGTATCATGGACCTCAACCATACACATTCTCAGCTTGCTTCATGAATAGCTATTATCTCAGCATGATTCGATGAAGTGACTATGATAGACTGCTTTGTATATCTCCAATATATGGCAGTACCACCACATATGAACACATAGCCTGTTTGAGACCGAGCTTTATGCGGGCCAGATAAGTACCTAACATCAGCATGATCAATAAGATCAGGATTGCAATCTTTAGAATAAAATAAGCTCGTGTTTTATCCCATTCTGATGTCTCCTAGTAGGAGCAGAAATATACCTTGCTAACAAATTGACTGTAAAGGCTATATCGGGTTTCGTAGTATTTGCAAGATACATGAGTGCACTACTTGCACTAAGATATGGTACTTCATAACCAATCTAATTCGGTATATTTCTCATTTCAGCAAATAATCTATTGCTTTGAAAACTCTCCAAGAGTTTCGATAATTTTCAAACTATAAGCTTATACAATATAAGGATTATTAATAAGTTTTTCAGAAACTTTTATATTTTGAATCCTTAAAGAAGTTTTCATATAAATTTTGTCAAGTGACAATATTCAACATTTCATGTGTGACATCTTCAAGTGTTTGGATTGCAAATCAAATAAGTTTTATGCTTATCAAAATGCATCATTTCATGTCACTTGATAAATGTTTCTACGTCAGCATGCTTAAATAAACGTAGAATTCAGATCCTCGTAATCTTTTACAATATTGCGCTAATATTGTATCAAAGATATTGTCGACGATTTTTTATTTTGTATCGATTCACAATGCGACATAACATTTTGAGATCTCATCACTTCTTTATTTTTAGGTATCTGAACCTTTCATAAAGTTTCATGAAATGTTATGTCGTAGGCTCTTCAAGAACACATTGCCTTTTTATTATGATTATTTGCTCCTTATATTTTAATGATTATTTCATTTGAAATCGATTAGTCTAGCACGCTTCATGCATGCAGAGAATTTGTCCTTTAGGGACACAAAATAGGAGCACTTGCAACTTAAATATAAGTTGCTTTCGACATTTAACTTGAATTATCTTTTGAATGAGGATCTGGTGATAATTCCTAACATATTTCATAGTTGCTTATAATCTCCCCCTTATGTTAGGAAATCTAACATACATCCTCCATCTTCTTTGAGGAATCCATCTTTGTGCATCATGGTATATTAATTAATCGTATACCGCACATTAAAATTATTAGATGAAATAGTTGGTTCCTGACCTTGAACCAATTGAGAGGGAAGAAATAATCATATTATATTGGTCTAATGCATACAAGTGCTATTGTATGCAACACATCATATTTCATACCAATACATGAAACTTTGTTCTCATTAGTAATGGTTCAGCTATTTATGGAAGACATTCAATGCTAAACCATCATCATCAAGATGAATTATTTTGATTACACAATCTGAAAGTTATGTTCTTAACTCAATTTTATTGAGCAAACAACTTTATAAATGTCAAACTGCAGGTTGACAATGAATGTACACGTGATCATCTTATTGATGCATCTTTTTAACATATCACATGATAGGTGAACGAGCCCATATTCACCTTTTATATTTTTCAGATTTTGAGGGATCAAATCCCAACACTAGTTGGTCCAGTCATGAGAACAAGCAACATAAACAATTCTTGAAGAATCTTCTATTTATTCAACATATGTCTAATACTCAATATGCATATTTTTGGAATGTAGCAATCATTCATGTCAATTTATGAACTTTTCTACTAGTAAACTCCAAGTTTTCCATGACATGTGTCTTTTTACTTTAGTAAACATGAATAAATTTTTGAATTTACTACTTCAGAAGTAGATTTCAAAATAACTCTTCTCAATTATTTTGCCTCTTTCAGAGGTGAGTTATGATACCACCACAATCAACTGCATGTTTGTATTGAAACAATCGATATTCTCATTCTCCGGGAGTGGAATATAATCTTTTCTTAAGTCTATCAAATTTTGGTAGATTATAATCTCTTTCGTGATATTGCTACTTCAAGAGCAAATCGAGGCATACATATGGTTGTTGAGAAATTTTCTCTTACATATCTTTAATTATAATAACAAGTATGTGAAAATATCATCACTTGTCTTCTTTAAGACATATTATGCACTGCTACCGCATTCACTTTAAGAATGGAGCAAGTTGTCAGCTTTCATATTCATCATATATTGCTACCATATTCACTTCATGGAGCATATCAATGGGATATCGTGATATTTCATCAAATATTGCCTTAGCCATCATAATATAATCAATATGGTGCATTGAGACAATTCAAACTCAATATTTTATCTATATAAAGACGTCTTAGGCATAAATCGATGGGATTTGAACCCAACATATTATAGTCTCTTTTGATAATATTGTTCTTGAGGAATAAATTTAAAACATAAATGGTTCCAAACCAATTATTTTTCCTCAAATGCAACAATAATTATATCATTAGTAGTAAAAGACAAATAACATAAGACAAACATATAATCTTATATGTAGCACTCTTTTTTTTTTTAAGAGAGTTATAATCTTTGTTCTGCTTGTAAGTTGTACCTGTATCCTTGTGTGATTCTTTAATCACTACATCATCATTTTTACAGTTGCTTTTGTTTAAAAACAAGCTTCTACCAAAGCGGTCATATATTCGTGTACTATGATGTGTGATGTAATAATTAAGTGCTCAATTTAATGTAAATGTATTTACCAATAATATAACTTTCATTTTTTTTTATCAATTCATTAAGTAGACAAAAAAATGTACATTGATACCACTTAAACAATGAAAATTATTTTTCACGTAATACGCAAATATACAATATGGTACATTGTTATTATTACAAAAAGCAGTTGAATTAAAAGAGATGAAGGATATTTGTACACAGACACAAAAGTGTCTCACGTTAAAGAACTAAACAACATATACTTTATATTTTCATATGTTTATAGTATTTAATGTTGTGTAAATGTTTACGTAATAATTTAACTTTGAAATAGATTTATAGTCTCACCTTATTTGGCAGTGACAGAGTCTCGTGCTGATAACCTGTTATAAAATAATAAAGAATAGAGAAGAAGAAGAATAGAGAGTAATTGTTAGTAATTGTTATTTGTCTTGAGGGATGATTTACAATGAAGGAAGCTCTTCTATTTATAGGGGAAATTTGCTCCCAGTTTCACACTAAAAGACAGATACATCAAATCCTGATAGACATCAAATAAATCTTGATAGACATTCACTATAATTGATATATATCATAACACAATTTATGTATTCTATTTTTAATTATTTCCCCACTTTGTGGGAATACACTAGGTTTGTTGTTGTTGTTGTTTTTGTATTTTCAATTATTTAATTGACAATTTACACAATTAAATAATTGTCAAATGTAGTAATATGTAATTAAGAAAACAAAAAATAATTAGTACAAATTTATTTATTAATTTTTATTTATAATTTTCCTTTTTTACGTTTGAAGTTGTTTAATTTTAGTTCAACTTTTAATTATGTATAGTTTATACTTTGTACATATTTTGAGAAACTTAATTAAATTGTTTTATTTATTTTTTATCTAGTTCAATTTTATGATCTTTTTTTAATGAATATGAAAATTAGTGTATGAAAATAGAGTTTAAAGAATGAATTCCTTGAATAGTCACCGAGTTTTGGAAATTTCTATCAAATATTACTTATGTTTTAGGATCAAAGTATCACTCAACTATCACTTTTTTCTTCAAAAATACTAAACACCTCAAGTTTTCTTCTCTCTTAGCTGGCATGCCATGTTATTAAAACCTCCTTTTTAAAAATACTAAACTTATTTAACTCATTTAATCAAATTATAATTCAATTTTTTTTATGAAAATAAAATGCATTAGTTTATTAAAAAAAAATTATACCTAGAAAAATTTTATCGTACTAAAATTTGACATATATTTTTTCAAGGGTTATTTTTCTCAATGGTCACTATTTTTTGAATTGCCTACCAAAATTACTTTTATTTTCTTAGAGATAATAATATGACTCAACTATCACTATTATACTCAAACAAAAAAAACAAAATATCTCATACATCTCTTTCTCTTCTAATTAGCAGGTCATGTCATTAAACTATTTTTTTTAATAATAGACCTATTTAAATCATCAAACTTATTTAGTCAAAATTATATTTATTATTTTCTTTAAAAGAAATATATTAATTTAGTAAAAAGAATTTTTCATGCTTAGAAATATTTTATCCTTACTTAAATTTTTAATTTTTTCTAAAGTTATTTTCTTGGATTGTTATCCATGTTTTTAGAGTCGCTTATAAAAATCACTTTTTGTTTTTGCTAAGACAATAATATCACTCAATTATCAATATTTTTCTCAAAAAATCATTAAATACCTCAAAAGTTTCCTCCTCTTCTAATTAGCATGTCATATCAGTAAACCATCATTTTTTAAAAAATAATAAACATATTAACTCAGCAAAATCATTTAACAAAAATAATAATATTATTTTTAAAAAAATATGTTGATTTATTAAGAAGAAATTCTCATACTTAGGTATTTATACTTTTCTTCTAGAGTTATTTTTCTAGATGATCGTTTAGGTTTTTATATGTAATTGCCTACAAGGATCAATTGTTTTCTAAGGAAAATAATATCACTAAATTAAATAAGTTATCTAGAGATTTTAATTTGCATGTGAAATAATATGATAAAGATTAAGCATGGTAAAGAATTCCTAAACAGGAAAATTAAACTAATGCACTTTTTTAAAAAAAAAAGAGAGAATAAAGTAGTAATTTTGGTTAAATGAGTTTGTTGAATTAAATGGTTTATTATTTAAAAAATATGATTTTAATGACATGACATGCCAACTAAAAGGGAAGAATACTTCTAAGATGTTTAATATTTTTGAGAAAAAGAGTGATAATTGAGTGATATTGTGGTCCTAAATGAACATAAGTGATATTTGAAAGAAATTCTCAAAACTTGATTGGCCACTTAGGGAATTCACTCAGAGTTTTAATAATAACATGTTTTGGCATACTTAAAATTTTATTATTTTATATTTTTCTATATATAGATTTACTAACAAAATATGTCGTGGTTAAATGTGAAAACTCTTTTTGCTAAATAATTTAATCACAATAATTTTTTTCGGTAACATTTGTAGCAACAAATGTGGCTAAATTTATTTATATATTTTATATGGTCCATGACTAAGAATTTATACGTATTGTCATGAAATTTTATTATTTTGCAGACTGTAGTTATAAAGAAAATTTTATTTTACAAGATATATATGTATCGAAACTGATTTTATCCACGACAAACAATTTGTATCTATCTTCATATAATTAGCGAGAACTTGTAAAATTTTATTTAGATTAATTATATTAATTAATAAAATAATTAGATATAATAATTTATTTATTCAAATTATATTTGAAACTTATAAATAAGATCCTGTAAATTTGAATTGAGCCGAATAATAAACACCTCTAATCAAATTATAATTCTTAAAACACTTGATCATGATGAAGCTTGATCGAAACATATTAAAATTTTGTTTAAATTCTTTATAATTAGTTAATTGAAGTTAATATAATCAATTATTTTTAAAAAGATTATATTTGAAACTTACAAGTTATAAAATTGAATTACATCATTGACAAAACTTATTACACTAGATCGATAAAGATATTATTTCGATGAAACAAGTCTAAAGTAAAATTTGGTAAAGTTAATTTGTTTAAATTTGTTATAATTAGTTAATAAAAATAACTAAATTTAATTACTTATTTATTTAGATATAAATTATTATACAAATACACTTTTCTGATAACTATGTTCAATTATAAATCCTTGGTTCAACTAATTATAACTACATTTATAATAATTATTACTAATTAATAATTTAATAGTAGACCATAAAAACATTGTTCATATAGATGAGGTTCGAAACTTCAAATAAAATAATAACTGCCATAACACTTGATCGCGGTAAAACTTGAGTGAGACATGATAAATTTTATTTATATTCATTATAAATAACAAATTGAAAGTAAATATATTACAATTACTCATCTATTTAAATTATAACTCAAATTTGCTAGTAAGACCTATTAAGATTGAATCAAATAGAATTATATTTAATCATATCTAAACTACATTTCAAATGTACTAGTAAAATTTGGTAAGATCGAATCAAATCAAGTTATTAACACATCAAATTATCTTAGATCGATGGTTTTTAATGTTATAATAAAAATTGTCCAATCACTATATAGACAAGATATAATATCTGGCTCTCAAATGTGATCATTTTTAGTTTAGTGTTGCTACAACAAATTTTCATTCATGATAAAAAATAATTATTAGCTATAAAATTCTATCAAAATCATTTAGCCATAACAAATAGTTATGGATCTTGAAGCAAAAACTTAACAATTGCCATAATTTTTTAGAACTTGAAACAAAAATACTTATTTAGTTATAATATTTTGCTTGACGTAATTTATTGTACCTAAAGATTTAGAATTGTTGCAATAATTTATTATGTCAGAGACATGCCAAGTTATACTTATGCGAGAGCCTCATTTTACTGACAAAAAGATAAGAGTTGAGTCCACTTTTCAAGCAGTTAATGATTCATGTATATAATTTTTCTCTACCACTTTTACTCCTCCTATGTCTTCTTTTTAAAATTATTATGAAATTGAATCAATATTTTTGATGAATAATTTATTCTTTTTTGTCATAATTTTTTTAAAAATAATTGAGGTATGTAAAAATTGTGAAATTACACTGGGCATATTGTAGGTGAAAACTAAAAGAATTGAAATATTAAATAACTAAAATCAAAGATAGGTCAAGTTTATCGGGGATCACCTAATGTTGAATTTATCATACAAAAATATTGGTTTCAATTTTTTTTTAACATAAAGGTCATTTAACTTTAAAAATTAATATACGAAAAATACTTTTCTATTTTGTGACATAAAAGTATGCTATCTTTAAAATTTAGTACCAAAAAAATTATTTTATTTATTTTTTCAAAAGGTGTTTACAAAATCTACTATACAAATACATATATTAGTGCAGAAAATAGTCAAATCACATTTTCTTTAATATTACTAATATTAGATTAAAATTATTATAAAGAAATTAAACAAAGTAAAGCAAGTATAATATTGTATACCTCCAACAAGTTATGTGTTAAAACGTAAAATATTAGAAATTTTTTGAATATCATCCTAAATGTAATTAATTTATTTTGGACCCATGTCATATTTTCTATATGATGTATCAAAATTCAGATGAAATTTACTTTTTAGTTAACTTGATCAAAGTTGAATGACTTTTAAGTGACAAAAAATTAAGAAAAAATACTTTATGTTACAAATTTTCAAATTTGAATGACTTCTAGGCAAAACAAATTAAAATAATAATAATAATAATAACAACAACAATAATAATAATTGAACAATAAATTTTAGAATTGGATGAAGTGTACATAATAATTTTAAAAAATAATATTATAAATTTAAAATTAGATAACTAAGCCAAAAACATCTTAATGAATTATTGTTTTTTATATAATAAAGTTAGTCTTACAATTTGATAAAAACAAATGAAAACGAATGAGCTAAAAACAAGGAAAACAAAATGTAACGACCCATTTCACCGTTACTAAATTATTCGTAATAAATTCATTCCTAAATATTAATTTGGGTCCATTAGTCAATATTTTATTTATTGTGTCACCTTAAACTTTCCGACGAAGATTTTAGCCTTCGGATGTGTCTAGATAGACTCAAGTCCGATGAATTTAATTATTCATAAGTGATAATATCAATAATTTAGTTTGAAATTTCTTTAGGTGGGAATTAAGGTAATACAATATCCCTAACACAAAGTTAAGTATAAATCGGTGAAAGGCTAAATCGATGATAATGATGGTTCATTGATTGTGCCTATGAGTGGCTTGTATGATAATGATAACTCCTTAAAGTAATGCTATGAATACTTGTTGATTGATATTCGGACATGCTTGAAATTGTTGATGCTTGAATTGTTGATGCGTGTATAAATGATTGTTGAAAATTTACTTGATGGAATTGTCTTATAACTTTAAGTGTACTTGTAAACTTGGTACATTGTTGTATGCTGCGAGGTTGTGTAAATTTGTTATTGATAATACTTGTTTATGTTGGATTGGGTACCATGCCGGTACGGATATGTATATGTTGGATCGGGTACCACGTCCGTACGAATATGTATATGTTGGATCGGGTACCACGCCGGTACGGATATGTATATGTTGGATCGGGTACCACGCCGATAGGAATATGTATATGTTAGATTAGGTACCACGCCAGTATGGATATGTATATGTTGGACCGGGTACCACGCCGGTATGGATATGTATATGTTGGATCAGGTACCATGCCGGTATAGATATATATATGTTGGATTGATTACCACGCCGGTACGGATATGTATATGTTGGATTGGGTACCACGCCGGTATGGTACATGAACATAGATTGTTCCCTACAGGTCATGACTATTTGGGCAAAACTAAGTCCCATAGCATGTGTGTACATATTTGTGTTGAGTCTGTGGATGTTTATATTATGGTTGATACTCTTGATGGTTATGTGGCTTGTTTGTGAGAACTGTTTGATCTGTTATTGTTGTATTATTAATTCATTGGGTATTTGATTGTGTGATATGTATTTCAAAAAGTAAAACTTTGTACTTCTTTATATGTTGGTTGACTTGCTTCATTTATACGTGTTGTAATGGTAGCTTACCAAAATGGCTAGTTATCATTCTTTAATATTATAATAGAGCATTTAATTGTTAGCCCGAGAGTTTAGTGTGGGTTATCTATGATTATGGGTTTGTTCCTGTAAATATGAGTAATGAAAGAGATAAGGTGAATAAAGAGGAATAGTGTTGGATTAGCGTTGGATTGTGGTTGATGGTGTAAATTAATGAGGCTAGAGTATGTTAGTAGTGAATATAATATTGATGGTGTTGGAAAAGTAGTTGGATGTTGTAACTTACTTAGGTAAAGTAATAATATTATTACAACCTTAGTTGAATTATATTCCATTCAAGATGTCATGATTTATTTTTGTTAATTCTATTTTATGATTATATGAACTAACACGGTCGGCGATAATGCCTACCAGTACGTGTGGTGGTACTGACCCTACTCTTCCACATTCTTTGTTGGAGTGTAAAATGGATGAAGATTAGTTGCAGTTATGATGTGCTAGCATTTTGTTAGCACATTTAAGACTTTTAACTCGAAATAATTGTAAGTTCTTAAGTAACTAACGTTGATTTTTATCATATTTCTTTGATATTGCAGTGAAAGGTAAGATGCAAGAGAAGCTAAGACAATAAGGACAAAAAGAGGTGAATATGGAACAAATAGCCAAGAAATGGCAGAAGAGCAATTGATGACTTTTGTGATAAGTCGTCAACTTGGTGATAAGTTATCAGGTCCATCGTCAGCTGAAGGCAGTGTGATGAAGTTGGAGCAGAAGTGTGACGACATCCCCTGATATGTCATCACAAATTTGATAAGCTATCAAGAGCGTCGTCAGCCTTAGACAGAGAATAGACTTCAGCTGGAATCTGTGACGACATTGGTGATAAGTCATCAAAGTTCTGATAAGCTGTCAGGTTTCGTCGTCAGCCTAAAGCAGAGAATGTCAAAATTGAAGAGGATCTGACGACATTCCTGATAAGTCGTCAGAACCCTGATAAGGCGTCACGCATGTCGTCGTCTATTCCGAGAAAAAACTGTAACCTGTGATTTTGTTTCCATAATTAGCCTAAGTATTTAAGGACAAGTCTAGGTTTTCCTTAAGATTTTGAGTCATCTAAGGGATGAATTTCGGAAATTTTAATTCCGAATTTCCTTTAAGTTACAGCTATAAATAACAGTTTTTAGGGTTTCATTCGGGAGGGGGGGAGAGGGGGGAGAAATCTTAGACATTTGGAACTTCATGAACTTTAGTATTTCTCTCTCTAGTTTTTGATACACCGTCACCATTAACTTGTGAGAGATTACTATTGCTTTTTGCGGAGTTATTTAGTGAGTGAATCGAAGAAACAATTATTGCTTTTCATTGCTCTGTAAGTTTATCTTTCAAATCATGAATTCAATTCTGTGTTTTGTTCGTTACATCATGAGTGGCTAAACTCCATTAACCTGAGTTATGGGATCTAAGTGTTAGGTCTTGATGAGGTGCTAAGTATTCAAGATTCAAAAGGTGGTAGGATTTCTTGATAATTCTGAAGTTTTAATTAATGTCTGTTGGTTGCAAACAGTAGACACACCTACTTTGATTTGCTTGAGAAAGAAATCAAATATAGTAGGAAGTGAATTATCAACAGGGACTCGAAAATACTTCGTTTAATAATTAGCACTGTAACAAGGTTAGTTAACCTGAGGTAAAATCTGGGCAGTAAATAGAAATTTCCAAAGTCCGAGAGGATTAGGGAATTAAACGCTTAAGTAGGTCGAGAGACATTTAAGTATAACATAAATAAAGATAGCTTGTTATCCTACCCACCGTGAGAATCTTGAACCACTTTTAGCATATGTCATGTACTGGAAGCCCTAGTGAACATAATTCTGGTTATTTCACAAACTCTTGATTTACAAACACTGAAATTAAAGTGACCAACAATTATTTGTTGATCATCAAAAACCCCCATTTTATCTTTTCGTATCATTTGTTGGAATTTAACTGATAGCTTTATTTTCAACTAGTTTAATCACCACTCACATTGTTCCCTGTGGATTCGACCCCGACTTCAAAGTTGGGTAAATATATTGATGACGACTGCCTTGCACTAAATTGAGGTGTAAGTTGAGCGTTATCAAAAATGGCGCCGTTGCCGGGGAACAATTTGGCGTATTGAGTTGGTTTGGAATTTTAGTCTACTTGCTTGAATTCAAACTTTTAAATATTTGTTTTTAGTTTTCTTTTATTTCTTGTGTTAGGTAGATTTTTATTTTATTTTACTTATTAATATGGCATCGTGTAATGAACATGAGCTTGGTGGTTGGAAATCTTATCTTGATGATCCATGTCCATATTGTGATGGACCTCACTTTTGGCAAGATTGTAGATATGCTCCCCAAAGAGAGATGTGTGCACCATCTCCATCCTACCATGAGTATGATTATTCGTTATGTGGTGGTAAAGATGGACATTGGAGTGATTGCCCAAATGCCCCCCCCCCCCCGGTATGCTAACCCAAATTCTAGTTCTTCTAATGATTTTGATAGGTCTTATGGTCAAGAACAAGAAGAACAAAGCACCAAAAAGAGTGGCATTGAAGCTATGCTTCAACTAATGTTGAATTGTTTGGACACAACGAATGATATCATACGTGATATACATCAAGACATAAGGGAAAATAACGAGGAAAAAAGAATAATAAAGGAGATGAATATAGAGGTCAAGTATTCAAAGCACTTTCCTACATTATGTTTAGATGATATCTTGTCTGTGGAATCATTTAACATAATGGAAGAATGTGAAGATGAAGAGCAAGAAACCTATATTGATGTTGAGCTTGATAATGACCAACCCTCAGTGATTTCCCAACCAACCGAACTATTCATGAACGAAGATGTCAAAGATGAGGAAATGGTACTAGAGTCAAAAGAAGAAATCAAGCACAATCCTTATGAAGACTCTAGTTCATTTCAGGGTAAAGATACTAATAGGGATACTACTCAGAAATTGAGATTAGTCCTCATTAGAACCACTTTTCAACATTATGCTTGGTGGATGTGATGAAAGTCGAATCACCCAAGAAAATGATGAATTTTGAAAATGAGGAGGAAAATTCTTACATTTTGGAGTTTGTCCTTCCAAAAGGGTATACTACATCCCCAATCTTGAAGGCCAAGAAGCTTAAAGATCGATGTCCATTTAGTGGCTTTTTAAGATTCTAACCATTGCCCAATGAGACAATACAAAAGTTTGATGCAAAATTGGGCAAGCAGTTCAAGTCTTCGAAGTGGCGTGATAGAACATTCCTTATCATGCCCTCACATTTGCCCAACGCACCTAAAAGATGTAAAGATCGAAAGATGGGCTGACAATCCAAATCGTCTAAGTGGAGGGATAAAGGATGATTAAATGATGTCGTGTCGCGACATTAAATTAGGCGTTGCTTGGGAGTCAACCCAAGGTATTTTGTTGTTTGTATTTGTATTATGTGATTGACATTAGATCTTCGCACCCATGGTGCCACAGGTATGTTTCTAACTCTCTTGTTTTGGTTTAACGCATTGGGGACATTGCATAATTTTAAGTTAAGGGTGAGGCTACTTGTGGGTGTTGATGTCCTCTTGGGGTTTTTGTTGCCGTGCCTTTTTTCCCCAGAGTCTTGTTCCTAGTAGAGCCGACATGTTTAGGCATATTGTGTTTTGTTTTATGATGTGTTGTAGTTGACTAGGAGAAATACAAGTACCTGAGGCAGTTAACATGGTTTTGTTATTTTGTGAACACCTCTCAAATGGTATGATTATTTAACTGTGTGATTTGCATCTAATTGTGACCACAGTGCATCTTTTGGTGGCATTAGTTCTGGCAACGTGATAATAAGGCTAAACAATTACACGAACCAGATAAGTAGTGATGTGCAATATATTTGTGTGCCATGTGTGTGTGAGGTCTTACTCAGTCCCCTTTATATGTGAATCCAGAACTTGCCCGATTAGTTTTGCCTTGGTAGAAGGATAGGGGTTAGGAGAGGATCATAGGCCGTTTTGATTTTAGCCCACTTTTAGCCTAAATGACCTTCCCTGTGTACATAATATCCTTTGATCCCTGTTTTAGCCTAAGTTGCCTGTTTCTTTCACGATATCTATCACCTTCCCATTTATATCATAATGAACCTGTTTTGGCCCTGGTCCTCCTTGGACACTGTGCACCTTAACTTAGATAAATAGCCTAAGTTGAGGATGGCTATCATAGGGGTGCGTGATGCAAAATGAATATGAAGAGAGGTAAAATGAGAGAAAAGAATAAAAAGTTGGGGGCGGTGAAAAAAGAATAAGAAAAGAAAAAGTTGTGTAAAAGATGAGAAAAAGATATTTTTTTTTTTGAAAAGATAGCACCCACCTTGAGCATGTGTGATCAATAAAAGAGAGGAAGAGAAAAAGGTTAAGAAGTGAAACCCCAAGAGGTTAGCATAGTGTCAAGGAGGCGTAGTCACTTTAAATACCCTTGAATATCATACCAACCCCTAGCCTACATTACAAGCCAAGAAAAAGACCTATAGTGATCCAGCTGACCTGTCTGAAAACCTTGGTACTGACTATAAGGTCAAGCCTATGTCATTTGACGTACATTGAGTGGAACTTCATTCTGAGAGTGAGTCTCGTGATTATCCCTATGTGTATATATGTGATTTCTAATATGAGAGAAAAAAGGATTTCTTTGCTGTGAGGGTACACAGGTTATGTTGCTAGTTGCTAACTTGTTCAAATAGTGTGATCTTGGTACATGCATGGTTGCTATTGCTGAATTTATGCCATATCTTGATTCCTGTGTGTTGCATTGTTGTTTTTCAATAGTATACACAGTTGAGTTTGAATTGATTGACCTGGGAGAAGGTGAAGTTGTGTTGAGATGATATAGAAAATTGCTTGCCGAATGTTCTTTGTATTCTCTTAGTTATATTTTGGTTGTTGAGGACAAGCAATTGTTTTAAGTTGAGGGTGTTGATGTGCTAGCATTTTGTTAGCACATTTAAGACTTTTAACTCAGAATAATTGTAAGTTCTTAAGTAACTAACGTTGTTTTTGATGATATTTCTTTGATATTACAGTGCAAGGAAAGATGCAAGAGAACCTAAGACAATAAGGACAAAAAGAGATGAATATGGAACAAATAGTCAAAAAATTGCAGAAGAGCAGTTGACGACTTTTGAGATAAGTCGTCAACTTGGTGGTAAGTTATCAGGTCCATCGTCAGCTGGAGGCAGTGTGATAAAGTTGAAGAAGAAGTGTGATGACATCCCCTGATATGTCATCACAAATTTGATAAGCTATCAAGAGCATCGTCAGCCTTAGACAGAGAATGGACTTCAGCTGGAATTCTTGACGACATTGGTGATAAGTCGTCAAAGTTCTGATAAGCCATCAGGTTTCATCGTCATCCTAAAGCAGAGAATGTCAAAATTGAAGAGGATCTAACGACATTCCTGATAAGTTGTCAGAACCCTGATAAGGCATCACGCATGTCGTCGTCTATTCCAAGAAAAAGCTGTAACCTGTGATTTTGTTTCCATAATTAGCCTAAGTATTTAAGGACAAGTCTAGGTTTTCCTTAAGAGTTTGAGTCATCTAAGGGACGAATTTTGGAAATTTTAATTTCGAATTTCCTTTAAGTTACATCTATAAATAGCAGTTTTTAGGGTTTCATTCGGGGGGGGGGGGAGAAATCTTAGACATATGGAACTTCACGAACTTTAGTATTTCTCTCTCTAGTTTTGGATACACTGTCACCATTAACTTGTGAGTGATTACTATTGCTTTTTGGGGAGTTATTTAGTGATTGAATCGAAGAAACAATTATTGCTTTTCATTGCTCTGTAAGTTTATCTTTCAAATCATGAATTCAATTAAGTGTTTTGTTTGTTACATCATGAGTGGCTAAACTCCATTAACTTGAGTTATGGGATCTAAGTGTTAGGTCTTGATGAGGTGCTAAGTATTCAAGATTCAAAAGGTGGTAGGATTTCTTGATAATTCTGAAGTTTTAATTAATGTCTGTTGGTTGCAAACAGTAGACACACCTACTTTGATTTGCTTGAGAAAGAAATCAAATATAGTAGGAAGTGAATTATTAACAGGGATTCGAAAATAATTCGTTTAATAATCAGCGCTGTAACAAGGTTGGTTAACCTGAGGTAAAATCTGGGCAGTAAATAGAAATTCCCTAAGTCCGAGAGGATTAGGGAATTAAACGCTTAAGTAGGTCGAGAGACATTGAAGCATAACATTGATAAATATAGCTTGTTATCCTACCCACCGTGAGAATCTTGAACCACTTTTAGCATCTGTCATGTACCGGAAGCCTTAGTGAACATAATTCTGGTTATTTCACAAACTCTTGATTTACAAACATTGAAATTAAAGTGACCAACAATTATTTGCTGATCATCAAAAAACCCCATTTTATCTTTTAGTATCATTTGTTGGAATTTAATTTGTAGCTTTAGGTTCAAACTAGTTTAATCGCCAATCACATTGTTCCTTGTGGATTTGACCCCGACTCCAAAGTTGGGTAAATATATTGACGACGACCGCCTTGCACTAAATTGAGGTGTAAGTTGAGCGTTATCAAGTTACTAGATGTATGATGATATTCAACACTAACTTCTGCACTTTCTTCCTGGCAGATGTTAGAGTCTTTATATTATTTATTTTATTGTCAGTCTATGTAGTAATAGATAGCTCTTGTACATGTCTGGCCAAGTCTTGGGATAGTGAAGGACATTTGTCAGAAGTTTTTGAAGAAATTTATTTATAGTATTTAATTTACTTATTAAATTTAATCCAGTATTCTCTTAAAAACAAGAGTCTTCCGCATATTTTTAGTTGGGTAATAAGGTTTCTCCTAGCTACTTAGAATAGTGTAGTTCCCCGCACAATTCGTTAACCTAGATCGTGACAGTTGGTATCAAAGCGTTAGGTTTACCAGTCCCACAAGTACATGAGCAATGTCAAGTAGAGTTTCGTAGATTGGTGTGTAGGGCACACACCCAATTTTTCAAAGGCTATGAGGCATGTAGAAGTCATTATCCTTTCTTTCTCTCTATCGCGTCGTCCTAATCTTGGACTATTAGATTGAATCCAATTGGTATCTTAGCAGAGCTCAATTGAAATATAGTTGATTCCAATTGGTATCTTAGTAATTTTGAATAAAAATCTAGGAGATTTCTATTGGTATCTGTTAATAAGGTCTAAAAGTTATTGTTAATAGGTAAAGACCTATGAAAGTTGTGAACTTATTGATTGCTTGTGTTTGATATTTGGCTAAACCTGTGTTGCTAGATTTTTGTCATTGTTGCGAATTATTTTTGTTTGAATTTAAGTTATGAGAATTGACTAAGTTGTTTTTGTTGATAGTGCTGAAGTGATTATTTAATTTCTTGTTATTGTGAAACTAGCAAGTCTATGGTGCTTATTATTATTTTTGTACTATTTTACTGATGAATTAAGGTATGAGAATTGAGAGGATGATATGAGAACATGATGTCAAGAAAAGATGGTGAAAAAAAATGACATGAATAAAAGACTGAGGTGATATGTGTTTTCTATAATGAAAGGTTCTTGTTAATAATGTTGTAGATGGATCCTTGTGTAGTTCGATTATTGTATATTATCTGGGGATCCTTGTGTGGTCCGATCATTGAGACTATATTTAGAATTTTTGTGTAGTTCTATTATTGAAATTATAATGGGTTCCTTGTGAGGACTAGCTAAGTGACATTATCTTTGAGTTCCTTATGTGAACAGATTCTTAATGCTTGGTAAAATAATGAGTTTTAAATAAAAGTGACAAAAAATAGTAGAGGTTGTTGATACCTACCGAATTTGATCGATAACTTGTCTGAATGTGATATTGGTGATAAGACTGTTAATGACCTGTAATCGGTTTATTTTGTTTTACCTTGCTTATGTGCTAGTGGTTTGGGGACCACTCTTGAGGTGATTAAGAGTTAAGTGAAGTCCGTAATAAAAATATTATTAGGTAGAAATAAGAAATGGCTTTGTATATCTTAAATTGGTGTTAGTGATATAAGAGTGGTTTGGCTTGATCATGAAGTGTTGGTTGTTTAAAAATATTTGAGTTAGTGATTGTCTGGATAGAAGTTATAGCTTTGGATTTATGCATTAGGAAAAATCTTGAGAAGATAAATTATTATTGACTTGACCTTGTGGTTGAATTTTGCATTTACATGTCCCACAGAGTTAGCTAATATATGACACTTTTAGAGGATATTAATTTCCATGATGGTGGCAATGCAAAATCATATGGCTTAGTTACAGTCATAAAATAATTAAGAACAATCCTGAATGGGAGAATAAGTGAATTATTAAATGTCATGATTGATCTTTCCTTGGGTGATACTTGGTGGATATTTCTTGTTGAGTGATTAAGGTATGTTGATTAAATGAATATTAACAATGTTGTGGAGGAGAATGTGTTGTAGGCTATTATTTGTTTGGGATTTTTATGGCCAATTGTTGTAAGCCTGTGTAATGAGTGAGAGGTTATGTTGTCATCTATGTATAGTAGTAAATACTGAGCTTGAATCGTGGGTAATCTTGGGGTGAAAACAATAGTGTTTGTGTATAGAATGAATTTAATAGTCTTGATTTAGTTCATGCAGATATCTAAGTTATGTGACTTATAAATGGTGCGGTGACTTGCATATGAACAAGATGTAGGCTCTCCATAGGATAATCTTGGCTAGAAACAGAGTTAGGTGTCTCAGAGAGAGTTTGTGTGTTAGGTGGATTATGTGTGACTTGTTTAGTGTTGAAATTCAAATAGTAAATTCATGTTTCATCTCGTAGCACTTTTTAGAATTGAATTCAGGACTCTGGAGCTTCGGTAGTGAAAAAGAGGTGCTTTTGAATGTTTGTCTTCATTAAGGTAATTCTTTTAACCATCTTTATCGTGCTTTTGTAAATCTCAAGTTCAGACTTAGGCCATTGAAAGAAGAATAAGTGATTCGTATGTAAATATTTGGATCCGCATCTTCATATTTTGAAAAACTTTATTAGAATAATTGAGTATAGAATGTGGGTTGATCGATAAGGATATCAAGAGAGTGAATAAGGTGCAGTATAAGCAACTCTGTTAGTAATGTTTCTCTAATCCAAACTCGTGTTTTTCTCCACTGAATGCCCGTTCGAGGATGAACGAATGGTAAATTGGTATCTAAATGTAATGACCCATTTCGCCGTTACTAAATTATTCGTAATAAATTCATTCCTAAATATTAATTTGGGTCCAAATTAGCCAATATTTAATTATTGTGTCACCTTAAACTTTTCGACGAAGATTTTAGCCTTCGAATGTGTCTAGATAGACTCAAGCCCGATGAATTTAATTATTCATAAGTGATAATATCAAAAATTAAGTTTGAAATTTCTTTAGGTGTGAGTTAAGGTCGTACAATATACCTAACACAAAGTTAAGTATAAAATTTTCTTTTCAATACAGTTTCAATATGGGTTTCTATTAGGTCCAACTTTAAATGATCATATCTTTTAGAATATAAGGAGTTACGAAACTCATAATCTATCAAATTAAAGATATCTGAGTATTTCTAATGCAGCAAACCGTTCCTCAATCCGAATTCGGCGTAAAAAGTTATGACTGTTTTACTGAGCACTGTCCGGACTAAAATGGGATTTCGCTGTAGCGAAAATTCTGATGATATTTAAATCAGCTTCAGCCTTATTTTAGGTCTAAAAATCCCAAATTTCATTCCCCAACCCTAGAGAGGTGATTTACCAAGTCTTAAGATGAAATTCCTTCGTTGAGATGGTTGATTGTTCCAAGGCATGAAGGAAAAGAAATAACATTCTTATTGCGGCTTGCTTCATTTAAAAGCTTAGCGTCCAGGTAGGTTAGGTTTAATGAGTAGAAGATTGTGTTATTTTATATTTTCATAATTTAGAATTGATGGGAGAAAGCATGTGTAGGCCTGCGGGCACGGAGTTGAGGCGGATAAAGACACGAGTACTTAACTTTAATCTCAAAAACTATATTATTGATTAATTATGTGATATTTATGATATTATGTGTTATGTGCCCGAAAGGAGATTGTTGTAAATGTGGTATATGAACATGATGGTTTTTTAGTTGTTCTAGTAATGAACCTAGTTGAGTTGTAATGATATTAAGTTGTATGTGTTGTGTAATAATATGATGAGGAGAATTATGCTAAGATCGAATACTGATGAGCATAGTAATAACTAAGGGATAGATGACTTGAATCAGTGTGATGATTGTATGATGTGGAAAGAGGTAGGGGATAATGATACACGTGAATGTGCTAGTTATAGGTGGTGATGTTAGAACCCAAGTTGCGGTATTTAAGAAGATAATGATATTTTTAATAATTAATGAGTAATTAAGGCTCCAATAGTGACTTGTATGCGTAAGAATTAAATTGTAATTTATTTTATGATATTCTTATTTTGATACTGATAAAACTACTATATCTATTGGATGCCCATGAGTGGCTAAATTGGAGATAATGATGGTTTATTGATTGTGCCTATGAGCGGCTTGTATGATAATGATAACTCCTTCAAGTAATGCTATGAATACTTGTTGATTGGTATTCGGACATGCTTGAAATTGTTGATGCGTGTATAAATGATTATTAAAAATTTACTTGATGGAATTGTCTTATGACTTTAAGTGTACTTGTAAACTTGGTACATTGTTGTATGCTGTGAGGTTGTGTAAATTTGATATTGATAATACTTATTTATGTTGGATTGGGTACCACGCCGGTATGGATATGTATATATTGGATCGGGTACCACGTCGGTACGGATATGTATATGTTAGATCGGGTACCACGCCGGTACGGATATGTATATGTTGGATCAGGTACCACGCCGGTACAGTACATGAACATAGAGTGTTCCCTGTAGGACATTACTATTTGGGCAAAAATAAGTCCCATAGCATGTGTGTACATATTTGTGTTGAGTCTGTGGATGTTTACAATATGGTTGATACTCTTAATGGTTATGTGGCTTATTTATGAGCACTGTTTGATATGTTATTGTTGTATTATTAATTCATTGAGTATTTGATTGTTGATATGTATTTGAAAAGTAAAACTTTGTACTTCTTTATATGTTGGTTGACTTGCTTTATTTATACGTATTTTAATGGTAGCTTACCAAAATGGCTAGTTATCTTTCTTTAATATTATAATAGAGCATTTGGTTGCCGAGAGTTTGGTGTGGGTTGTCTATGATTACGGGTTTGTTCCTGTGAATATGAGTAATGAAAGAGATAAGGTGAATAAAGAGGAATAGTGATGTATTAGCGTTGGATTGTGGTTGATGGTGTAAATTAATGAGGCTAGAATATGTTAGTAGTGATATAATATTGATGGTGTTGGAAGAGTAGTTGGATGTTGTAACTTACTTAGGTAAAGTAATAATATTATTACAACCTTAATTGAATTATATTCCATTCAAGATGTCATGATTTATTTTTGTTAATTCTATTTTATGATTATATGAACTAACACGGTCGGCCGATGATGTCTACTAGTACATGTAGTTGAACTGACCCTACTCTTCTACATTCCTTCTTGGAGTGTAGACTGAATGCAAATTAGTTGCAGTTACTAGATGGATGATGATATTCAGCAATAACTTCTGCACTTTCTTCCTGGCAGATGTTAAAGTCTTTGTATTATTTATTTTATTGTCAGTCTATATGGTAATAGATAGCTTTTGTACATGTCTGGCCAAGTCTTGGGATAATGAAGGACATTTGTAAGAAGTTTTTGAAGAAATTTATTTATTAGTATTTAATTTACTTATTAAATTTAATCCAGTATTCACTTTAAAACAGAAGTCTTCCGCATATTTTTAGTTGGGTAATAAGGGTTCTCCTAGCTACTTAGAATAGTGTAGGTGCCCGCACGATCCGTTAATCTGGATCGTGGCACAAAAATAGTGAATTGAGGAGAAAGAGAAGAAGGTAAAGTGAGATGATATGGTGGAATCCACTTTATAAAATCAATTAAATACTTCCCTGCATAATTAATGATAGTTATAACTATGATTTATCCAATATAAAATTTTGACTTTTAAGTTTAGGAAATAACAAATACTTTAGATCCCTTTATTAAAAAATTTAAAACAAATTATTTTATTTTGAAAAAAAGGTTATTGTAGTCTTTTTATAATTGTGGCCAAATTTGGGCCAATTTTTTGTGTCTGTTTTGAACTTTTCTATCCGAAAAGATGTCTTCTTTTTTATCCTAAACACCAAACATGGATTAAAGTTTTGGTGAATATTTTGTCTATTATGTCATAAATTGCTTTCCTGAAAAATATTGTCCTCGATAGAAAAGAATTTTTTCAATCGCACGATTATAAAGAATTATACAAATGTTTTCTCCAAGAGAAGGGTCCATCTTTTCACTAAAAGAGGAGCATGAGTTGCTTAATGGAAGTTATTCATTTTTCTTCACAAAAATCTCAAATTAGTTCTAACACATATCACTTATTTCAATCAGCCCTTAAAGCCTGTTTGACCAAACTTCTAAAATTAACTTATTTTGAAAAGTATTCTTTTTCAGAGTAATTTTTAAAAAATTGCTTTGGGTGAGAAGTAGTTCGCGTTTGGCCAATAAATTTGAAAAAACGTTTGAGCAGCAATTATTATTTTACAAAACATTTTACAGTGCTTTTAAGTTTTTTTTTTTTCAAAAAGTGCTATAGAAAGAAACAATGTTTTTAGCTTATGAAAAACTTATTTTTCTACCCCCCAATAGCAATTTTTTTCTTTCAAAAGTTTGGCCAAACACCTCATTTTTTTAAAGCACTTTTTTTTTAAAAAATAACTACTTTTAGAGAAAAATAAACTTAGCCAAACAGGCTATTAAACATTATTTTCATCCTTCAAAATAAAAATATCGCAAAAAAAAGAACGACTTTCATGCCAAATCATCCACCTTGTCTCATTACCATATGCCATCTATTTTGTATGGAATCAATCATAAAAAATATGCTCAAGTACATTGAAATTTTTTTCCGGGGGAGTCGCACAACCAACAAAAGTTGTGTGACCCTCCATTGGATTTTTGACATATGGATAGTGGGTCTTATTTATCAAATTTTATAATTAAAAGCAATGAAACTCGAGAAAATTAAAGAAAAGGTGTATTTTAAGTCTTGAATGAAAGATTGGTTACATTGACCAACTTAAAGGGTCAAACATCATTAGAAAACTTGATTAAGTTAATTATGGACTTGATTAATATTTTTAAAACTTTCTAATCTTTTTAAAAATAAAAATCAACCCACACCATCTTTAATCCAAATCAACCAGTCTCTCCCCTCTCTCTCTTTCTCGACAGCTTCTCTCAACTCTCTTCCAACCAACAGTTCTACAAAATTCTTCCTTCAATCCTCGACAACTTCAACCTCCGGCGAAAAATAGTTGGGCGATTTTTCTTTCGACTTTCTACCATCAATCGACATGAAGACTTATTTGACGACAAAAACTTCGAGTTCTTCGTAGTTCCATTTCCTTTTTCATAGGTAAAAAATTATGAGGAGACAGAGACTTGAGCCAACTACTCTTCTAGTATTGAAATGTGGACTAAATAAAATCCTAATTTCTGATATTTTTTCTTCTTGTTGTCGTACTATTGATTCAGATTTGTTGGTGATTTTTGGTCACAATTGATGTTCTTAGTGTGTGTGATGTGTTGGTGTTGCTGGATTAATTTGTTGTTTGTCTTGGAAAAAATGGTGTTGCAATAGATGAAACATCTGATGCAACAAATGAAACATCTGATGCGACAGATAAAAATATCTGATGCAATAGATTAAAATCTAATGCAACTATGAAAATCTAATGTAACAGATCATTCATCTGTTGCGACAGATGACTCTTCTATTTGGAAAAAATCTAAATAATATTAATCCAATAGATAACTCATTTTGCAACAGATGAGTGATATGTTTCAACACACCAGTGATCTGTTTTTATTGTTTCCAACGGTTTACTCATTCATTGTAACAGGTCAGTTATATGTTGCAACAGATAACATACCTGGTGCAACAGATTAGTTATCTATTTTTATGATTTCCAATGGATTACTCATCTGTTGCAATAAGTTGGTTATATGTTGCAATAGATAAACTACCTGGTGCAACAGATTAGTGATCTGTTTTTATAGTTTCCAACGGTTTACTCATCCGTTGCAACGGTTGGTTATATGTTGCATCAAATAAAATACCTGGTGCAACAGATTAGTGATCTGTTTTATTATTTCCAATGGTTTACTCATCCGTTGCAATAGGTCAATTATATGTTGCAACATATAACATTCCTGGTGCAACAGATTAGTGATCTGTTTTTATTATTTCCAACGGTTTACTCACCGTTGCAACAAGTGGTTATATGTTGCAACAGATAACATACCTGGTGCAACAGATATGTGATCTGTTTTTATATTTTCCAACGGATTACTCATCCATTGCAACAGGTTGGTTATATGTTGCAGCAGATAAACTACATGGTACAACAAATTAGTGATCTGTTTTTACTATTTCCAATAGATTACTCATCCTTGCAACAATTTGGTTATATGTTGCAACAAATAAAACTACCTGGTGCAACAGATTAGTAATCTATTTTTATGATTTCAATGGCTTACTCATCTGTTGCATTCGGGTTTGTTATATGTTGCATCAGATAAAATACTTGGTGCAACAGATTAGAGATCTATTTTTATTGTTTCCAATGGTTTACTCATCTGTTGCAACAGGTCGGTTATATGTTGCAACAGATAACATGCTTGGTGCAACAGACGTGTGGTCTGTTGGAACTGTTATTTTACTGTTGTGCATGTTAGATTTACTGTTATCCCTTTTTAATGATGTATTAATCAATTATAATCTATTTTATGTTTTTGTTAATTTAAGATAATATGGCTCCCAAAAGAAAAGAAACTGAATCAAGTCCAAGTAAAGGAACAAGTGCAGCAGCTCGGCTACATCTACCACTCTATGAGCTTGCTTTACAAGCGTTATCTCAATCAGGAGCAGAAGATAATGAATATGGGGAGGAGGAATGCCTCAAAAGAGATGATCCAAATGCTAATATCCCTTCCGCCGAAGAGTTGGTCAAAACCTTCAGCATTGATAATTTTACTATGAAAATGCAGTGTGATGGTGCCACATATTTAACGGGTGATTTCGTGGTTATGTCACCATGGGAAAATCTTTCGACGCCTTCAGAAAAATACTTCGAGAATAAAAATTGGATGCTTATTTCAGGGAAAGCTGCTTTGGGCAATATCTTGATTTGTCGGAGGACAACAATGCTCGTTTTCAGATGAAAATGGTATATGATCTTCTCAAGCGTAAGTTTATGTATGAAAACAAAGACAAGATGGATGAGGTGTGGATAAATTACTATGGCATGCCTGTTTGTTTTGGTTGGAAGGAGTTTACCAAAGTTACCAGAAAAAAATGTTATCCTTCTTCTCCTTCTCAAGTTATACCTACTCTGACCCAAAAAAAGCACCCCGCACATCCAAAAAAAGCAAAGGTAAGTCGAGTGATCGTGAGGACCTGGTGTCCATTGTTGGTCCAAGCTTCAACAATAAAAATTTGATGAAAACGTTGAAAGGTAAAGGACTCTAAAAGAAGCACAAGCAATCATTGTGCTTGGTTTGGTTTGTACATAATATTCTTTGGGCGAGAGACGTTAACAACAACATAAGCCCCGGTTTAATAAATCTCTCTAAGGATCTTGAGGCATTTAACAACTATCCTTGGGGTTATGAAAGCTTTAAAATGACTGTCCAATAATTGTTGACTCCATTAACGCCAAACATAGTCAACTTATATGGCTTTCCATGGGCCTTCATGGTAAATATTTCTTTTATCATGATATGATTCATTATTTTTTATTCAATAATGCTTTTGATTTATTGGCGTTATGTTATAGGCTTAGGCATTTGAAGCCATTCCTTAGTTGAGACAACAAGTGAACTAGCAGGAAGAAGTTTTCTGTCCAAGAATCCTGAGATGGTTGTCGGCCAAAACTGATAAAAATACAAAAAAAAATTATCTTTTCAACCCCCGAAGGAAGAAGTAAGTCTAATTCTAATCAAGTTTTTATTTTAATTAATGATTATTTTAAATAATTTAATCATCATTCTAATATATGTACTGATTTATTTTAGATTGTTCATTCGTGGCTTGATTTGACCAACCGAGAGTTGAAGATGCCATTTTTTCTTACTTTACGGTCTGTGCAAACTTTATCAGACCCTAAGGTCATTGATGGAATAAAAATTAAATTGTTTGGAGCAACAGCCATCAGAAGAAATTTTTTTTTGGAGGTTGGGCTTGTTGTTGATGATGATGGTAGTGGTAGTGGTGTTGCTATTGGGGATAATGATGCTCCTCTTACAATTTTTGAAACTACAAGCCATTAAGATTGTGATCATACTGGTTGTACAGATTTTTCACCAGATTTTTCCAGTTCTAGGGAATGTTCTATATGCAAATGTCTAGACTGTAAGGTGAAACACAATGGAGTGATTAATGATATTAATGCACTAAATGTTTCTGTAAAGGAAATGATATCTAAGAGGGGTGTATTCCATCAAAGAGGGATTCATATCCATACACTCCACTAGAGATCAAGGTGGCTAAGAGGAGAAGAAAAGATACTTCCAAGGCATCATCAAGCATCGAAAAAAGCAAAATTGCAATGCCTTTATCTTTGTCTTGCACCGTTGTTCAGTGTGCAAGGGCCATAGGAGAGAAGCATCAGCTGAAAAAGGTGAATGTACATCACCTATTCCAACAAACAAACAGGAACATATCTATTTCAACAGATGATACATCTACTAAAAATTATCAAACAGATATATACATCTGTTGCAACTGTTGTATAACCTGTTGCATCAGATGCGTTATCTATTGTAACAGATGAGTCTTATATTGCAAAAGATGGGTTATCTGTTCAAAATGATCGTACTACTCTGATTTGCCTGTTCGAATTCATCCCAACAAATGATCCATCTGTGGTAACATAAGACTAATTTGTTGCAATAGATGGACAATCTGTTGTATATATGTAATTAGCATTAAAAATTTTTGGTTTTCCAGGTCGATGTCACAGTAAAAGCTACTGCTAAAGAGCATAATATCATAGTTGATAATCCATCAACTGCTTCCAAAGAAGAAGAAAAATTTGAGCCTGTCAGTTCGGGAGAACGGAAGAAATACCCATTTAAAGGATTCAACATCTCGGACGAGGCTCTAAAAAAACTAACACAGTTGATTAACGACTATTCAGAATGGATTGCCGATGGACTGTTAAAGAATCATGCCGGCAGGTACATAAATTAATTTTTATGGATATTGGTTTATACAATTCTTGTTGTAAGAACGTGACATTAACACATATAAATCATCATGTAGAAAACAAAATGACGAACAATACAAAGAGAACGAATCTAGTCTTGATTTTGATATGTTCGACTTTGTTGTTGCACATTCCGGAATAAATAACTGGTTCTATTTGATGTCACAACCCCAAACTTACTGGAATACTGAGGTTTAAATGTCATACATATTACTATTAATTAATACTTTATTTAATTACATCTACGTATTACTTTTTTTGTCACGTAATCCGAAATGTTTAATAATATGTGCAGCACATCGATGTCATCTTTTACTACCTTCAAAAGAAGGCCAAGTTGCAAACACAAGAACAATATAGATACACGACAAGCAATTATTTGTACAAAGTTTACATCAATAATGCCTACAATAGGTATTGTCAACAACAGCTGAAAGTTTCCCAAAATGAGGAACGCTTAATCAACATCATCAAAGATTTTAGCATTCGGCTAGCTTACCTTGGCATTTGGTCAACGAAGTGTACATCCCAATCAATTGAGGTGATGAATTCCATTGGGTGTTGGCTATCGTCATTCTAAATGAGAGGCGCATCCGAGTTTATGACTCGATGTCGTGAAGGAGACGTTCTGAGCCATCGTCTGAGATACAAAAGCTGGCCAAAATATTACCTACTTACCTTGATATGAGTGGCTTTTTGGACCAAAAGGTTCGTACTTATTGGTCGACGATTGAAGCATACTGGGATAAAATGGGTAATTCATTTGATGTACAATATGTTGAAGGAATTGCTCAACAAACCATTGGTAGCCTGTAAGTTTAAGTGTCATGATTTAGTTTCATTTCACAAATTTCACAACGCTTGAATGAACTGCAAGATATGGATTATCTGTATTTTTTAAATGCAGAGATTGCGGTCTTTTTGTTGCCGCTTACACCGAGTATTTAAGTGATGGATTACAATTACCAAATGATGAACTTGATGTCGGATTAATCCGTAAAAGATATGCTGTTTTTTATGGAAATACGGAAAAGTGAAAGCTCAGAAGCCGTATGCAAGCGACATTAAAGATCCACACCGATCAAAGCCGAATTTCGCAGCACCGAATGAAGAACAACTTTTTCATATTGAGTAGATCTTTATAGCTTGAGTCCGTCAATGTAATAAACTATGCTCCTTGGTTTAACTTGTTGATTTATTTAAAGAGTAGATCATTTGTACCCATAATGATTTTTTTACATTTCATTTATTTGTTGAGTTATTTCATGTAATTTCCAAAGGCTTCAACTTATTTTATGCTATCTATGAATATAATTTAATCCTTAGTTTTGAACATGTTAATGGAAATGGAATACTAGATTCAAATATTGCAACAGATAATACATCTGCTTCAACAGACGACATATTTTCTCAAATAGATTTAGACATATGTTGCAACATGAGATACAACACGAAGGTCATCTGCTGAAAATTATATAACAGGTCTTCCTACTTTCTTAATTTTTTCCAATAGATTACCTATCAGTTGCAACAAATTGGATATCTATTGCGATAGACAGACTGGGAAATATTTATTAATGCAACGGATGACCAACTTATTCCAACAGATAATCAATCTGTCACAACAGGTACTATATCTGTTACAACAGATATACTATCTTTTGTATTATAAAAATTCAACTATATGCAGACATAAAAAATTATTGCCACTACATGTAAATTGAGGTGGCTTGAAATAAAAAATAGTTATCATGTTCGTCTCTGTCTTTGTACATATTCTTCTTTATACACGGGCTCCAACCATTTAGTAGGTCATCTGCTGGAAATTATATAATAGGTCTTCCTACTTTCTTGATTTGTTCCAACAGATTACCTATTAGTTGCAACAGATGGATTATACGTTACAACAGATTGTATATCTGTTGTGACATACAGACTGGGAAACATCTACATAATGCAACAGATGACCAACCTATTCCAACAGATAATCAATTTGTCATAATAGGTATTATATCTATTACAACATATATAAAATCTGTTGTATTATAAAAATTCAACTTGGTCAGACATAAAAATTATTGCCACTACATGTAAAGTGGCTTGAAATAAAAAATTATTATCGTGTTCATTTCTATCTTTGTAAATATTCTTTTTTATACACGGGATCCAACCATTTAGTTAGTACCCCATAAGCCTAGACCCATTGAATCTTTCCTACTTCAGCATCGCACATATCGATCATTTCTGTGCCAGTTAGCAAACACTCAATGTATGCAAGTGAGTACGTCCTGCACGCTGCACCGGTTCTATTTCTCTGGAGCTTGATGTTCTTATTTCGACCTTCAAAAACCCATGATTCCTTCCTTAAGACTTCCATCAGCAAATGATCTATCAGCTTATTCTGTGTCAACAACTTGGGCAACAACTTCAAGAGTGGCTGCATGTGGGTTAAAAACTTGTCCTTGTTGAAGACATGTAAGTTGTAGTCATAAACCTTAATATTTTCCTCGTACAGTAGTATCTCAATAGCAAGAAAATATTTTACTTCCATGTTCATGACTGCAAGGATTCTCTTTGCCTTGGTCCAGCTCTTGTCGTGTGGATATGGCCTCTCCCTTCTAACATATTTAATCACTTCTTCATCCTATTAGAATGTAGAAACTAAATTATCAAATCTCGGGCCACCGAAATCAGCTAGCTCATGGAGATCATCGTATCTATCCTTGAAATTATTGTAGAAGTTGAGGTCCATTATCCTATCGGCAACATCATAAACATCCGGGTACGCTAATTGTCTGCCCCTCATGA
Organism: Capsicum pubescens; assembly: GCA_030864215.1. Taxonomy (NCBI): domain Eukaryota; kingdom Viridiplantae; phylum Streptophyta; class Magnoliopsida; order Solanales; family Solanaceae; genus Capsicum; species Capsicum pubescens. The sequence continues at coordinate 258,031,345 of CM061547.1, read as the reverse complement.
GACAGAGAATTTCATCAACATACTGTGGTATAAGAAGGCAACTTTTAAATAAATTAGTAATTGTAAAGAATAAAAACACAGTGGAAAGAATTCGGTGCAGAGGGTTCTCTGAATCAGTTCACAGATTACCCAACCAACGCAGCTTATGCAACAGATGTGTATTATGTTACAACAGAATATCAAGCTGTTGCAACAGATTCCACATCAGCTGCATAGATTTTTCTTCATGGAGTAGATTGGAAGGCTAGGTTAGCAAAAGTAAACTTACATTATCCTCGTACCACTCACGCATATTTGTCATATTCGTGAAGTCTTTGGCGGCAAATGAATTCATGGTGTATTCTTTTTGAACCTTCGTCTTGCCATTCATGATTTCTTCCAGTTCCTTCTTCTTTTCTTTGCTAAGCTCCATGAATATGTCCACCTTCTTCAGCGGCCCCTGAACTTCAACAACTCTTGGAGTGGGAGGAGTTACAATTTTTGCTAATTTTAGAACAGAGAGAATTTGTCTAATTTTTCTTCTCTTCCTTCTAACCACCATTATAGGAGTGCATGGCTCCCTCACCTCGTTGGATGGTAGACACCCCTCCTAGATTTCAAATCCTCGGCAGCTTCAGTAATAGCCTCTAGCTTTTCAAAGAGTTTATCCTATCTGTCCTTGCACACTTTGTATTTGAAATGAGAATATGAGGGTGAAGAGGGGTGAGAGGGACCACTGTAAGGGTGAAAGGGACCGGTGTAGGGGTGAGAGGGACCTGTGAAAGGGGTGTTTTCAAACATATTTATTTTTTGCTGAGCACCAACATGCTCATAATCACGACTGGAAGCAACATCAACAACATTAGGATGGCTGCCACCATCATGAACAACTCCACCAGCAATACCCTCAGAAGAAGCACCCGGATCTGTTGCAGTTTGAGGTTGGTCATGAAGAGCTTCAACATTAGGCTGACCTTGCCTAATTACTCTTCTTATAGATGTTGCTCCAACCAATTCCTTCTTTATTAACTCCACCGTTGGGTCTTCTTTTGTATCAATAAGACCCAGAGTAAGAAAAAAAGTCGTCCCCAACAAATCAACGGTAGGCACGATCCAAGGATGCACAACCTATAAAAAAAGATAGGAGGCATTTAAATCATATAATAATAATTTGCAGTCAGTTGGGTTACATGGATGTTAACACAACTAACTTATGCAATAGACGATCTAACTGCCGCAACAATTGATCTATATGTCACAATAGATTGATAATATATTGCATCAGATTACACATTTGTTCATAATTTGCATCAGATGGGTAATCTGTTGCAAAATATGGATCGTCTGTCGCAACAGATTACCCATCTATTGCATCAGTTACAGTTGACGGGTAATTTGTTGCACCAGACGACATATCTGTCGCAATAGATAGAACATCTATTTCAATATCTTTCTTTGAGGAAAATTATTTTAGTTGAAAGAAGACATACTGCATCATCCAAAGGGTTAAATAGATCAGCCTCCTGCTCCTTAATATTTTTTTGCTCCCCTTTGCAGCCGCCAACCACCTAAGGATCCTTGGATGAGAAACCTCATCCGGGTAATCCTTGAACTGCTTTCGGAGGGGAGGGATGACTTCACATGCCCAAACATAAAAAATATAAACAGAAAGCAAGTAAAAAAAAGGTCATAATAACTATATTCATTATAAATTAATGGATAAGTGGAAATAGTGGTCAATTTTACCATGAAATCCCAAGGAAAGCCGTATAATATGATCATCCATGTGGATAGCTTTGTCAGTAAATATTGGACAGTCAAGTAGTAGTTGTTATATTCCCAGGGATAGTCGTTAAATTTGTCAAAATCATCAGCAAACGCCAATAAATCATCTTCTATGACTTTCCTGGCGTCTCTTGCCAATAAAATAGAATGGACAAATCAAAGTCAGCACAACTTCTCCCTGCATTGCTTTGGTATGTCTTTATCCTCGAGATCGATCATCAAATCCTTCGCTTTGTAGCTACTACGTCCAACAATGCCCAACAAACCATATTTTTTCCCTTGTATTTGTTGGACCTTTTGTGGGGTGTTTCCTTGATGAAAGATTTTTTTGGATGATCGCATCTCAAGCCCATCACTAGGGCAAACTCTTTCAACCCAAAACAAACCGGCATGCCACAGTAGTTGATCCAGATTTCATCCATCTTTTTTTTGCCCTCCTTTGAATCTTTATCATCCCCTGCGTTCTTAATCCTGTGCTTGAGAAGACCATATACCATGCTCATTGGAAAATGGAGAGTGCAGTCCTCACGCAGCTTAAGAAAGTATGCAAAGAAACTCTTGTTAAAAAGCCCGTCTATGTTTTCATTCTTCATAATTCTCCTTAATTCATCAAAATATTTCCCCAACTGACGTTTAAGTATAAGATCACCAGTTACATTGTCAAGGCTATCCATCGACATCTCAACTCAAAACTTGTCGATACTAATAATTTTGACAGAATCATGTTGGGATTTCGATATTATTTCACGCCCTTTTGGGGAGAAGGAGTTATCACTTTCCTCGACTTCATTTTTTCCCAACTGAGATTGTTCAGAATGTTCCTCTGAATCTATATGTACCCTAGCCATTTTTGTTGGGTGGTCAAAAGTTGATCCACTTTCAGTTTCTTTTCTTTTGGGAGACATATTTTACCTACAAACAATAGAAAAATAAAAAATACATTGCATTTGATGTCTGCATAATTTTTTTTAAAAAAAAGGTAAGACAAATTTCAACAAATTATTTTATGCCACATTACAAAAAAAAAAATACTCCAATGGATAACCCATCAGTTGGAACGGATGGGGAATCTGTTTGAAGACCTATTTAATATCTCCCAACAGATATCCCACCTGTTGCAATAAATGGACCACCAACACCACAACCAATACCACTAAGACCACTACTAATTCCAATAAGACCACCGACACCACCACCAAAAACACAAATACCGACACCACCAATAACATCCACCAACAACACCACAACACCATCCAATAATACCATGACAGTCAACAAAATACTAAGATAAAAACTAGGGTTTTCTCGTGTGCTTCCTACTTTTTTAGTAACAAAACACAAAATTGTTAACCTACTCTCAAAGATAATACAACTAAAAGTCTTCTTTTTTATCATTAACTAAAAAGACCTAATTTTTAGAATAAAGAACAAATGTAGAACTCTTCTCGAACTCTGTTACCAGTGAAGACAGAGAAAACGATGGATATAAGCAAGAATGAAGTTAAAAATAACAACTATGTGGGTGGAAATGGGATGAAAATTGATCTGTTTTGAAGGGTTGAGCAATATATTGAGTAGTTTTTGTCCGTATTTTTGAGAGAGAGAGAGAGAGAGACAGAGACAGAGGAGCGAGAACTTGAGATTTGAAATGAGAAAATTTTTTCCACAAATGGATGATTTGTATGGGTTGATTTGTAATTTTGAAAAAGAATGACAAGTTTTAAAATTATTAATTTGGTCCAAATTGATCTTAATTAATTTTTAAAATTTCAAGAGATATACTAATTTTAAAATATTACGTTAATGAGAGGTCATTTCAACTCAGAGTGATCGATGGATGACCCGAGTTGGGATGAATGCAATACCAACACCAATTGCAAAGACTCAATTGAAGTTGTAGTTGACCCTATGAACTCATTCATTAATCCCTAGTTCTACCTAAATCAATTTAGGTACTATTAATCTTAACATTAAGTTATTAAGAGCTTATTTCAACTCAGAGAGAGCGATCGACGACCCGGGTCAGGATGAACTCAATACCAACACCATGCAATTGCAACGACTCAATTGAAGTTGTAGTTAACCCAATGAGCTCATTCATTCATCCCTAGTTCCACATAAATCAATTTATGTACTATTAATCTTAACATTAAGTTAATGAGAGATCATTTCAGCTCAGAGTGATCGATCCACGACCCGGGTCGGGATGAACATAATACCAACACCATGCAATTACAAAGACTCAATTGAAGTTGTAGTTGACCCTATGAGCTCATTCATTCATCCCTGGTTCCACCTAAATTAATTTAGGTACTATTAATCTTAACATTAAGTTAATGAGAGCTCATTTCAACTCAGAGTGATCGATCGACGACCCGAGTCAGAATGAACGCAATACCAACACCATGCAATTGTAGCGACTCAATTAAAGTTGTAGTTGACCCTATGAGATCATTCATTCATTCCTAGTTCCACCTAAATCAATTTAGATACTATTAATCTTAACATTAAGTTAATGAGAGCTCATTTCAAATCAGAGTGATCGAACGACAACCTGGGTCAGGATGAACGCAATACCAACACCATGCAATTACAACGACGCAATTAAAGTTGTAGTTGACCCTATGAGCTCATTTATTCATTCTTGGTTCCACTTAAATCAATTTAGGTACTATTAATCTTAACATTAAGTTAATGAGAGCTCATTTTAACTCAGAGCGATCGATCGACGACCCGGGTGGGGATGAACGCAATACCAACACCATGCAGTTGCAACGACTCAATTGAAGTTGTAGTTGACCCTATGAACTCATTCTTTTATCCCTAGTTCCACCTAAATCAATTTGTGTACTATTAATCTTAACATTAAGTTATTGAGAGCTCATTTCAACTCAGAGTGATCGATCGACGACCCGGGCCAGGATGAATGTAATACCAACACCATGCAATTGTAACAACTAAATTGAAGTTGTTTTTCACCTTATGAGCTTATTCACTCATCCCTAATTCCACTTAAATCAATTGCAATAAAATCTATTGGAACAAACGACTGAGCTGTTGGAAATTTCTAACAGATATTCATATCTGTTGCAACAGATGAAATATCTGATTTAATTATCAAATAAATATTTACATCTGTTATGACAGATGACTGAGCTGTTGGAAATTTTCAAAAAGATATTGATATCTGTTGTATCAGATGATATATCTGATTTAATTATCAAATGGTTATTTGCATCTGTCGTCACAGATAATTGAGCTGTTGGGATATTTAAATAGATATTTATATCTGTTGTAACAGATAACATATATGATTTAATTATCAAATGGAAATCTGCATCTGTGAGCTGTTGGGATTTTTAAAAAGATATTTTTATCTGTTGTAACATATGACCGTGTTGTTGGCATTTTTAAACAGATATTGCTATCTGTTGCAACAGATGACATATCTGTTTGAAAATCTTTTTTCTTTCAATTTTAAAGTTTTCTGTCTGAGTAGATAAAGTAGTAAGTACCACAAAATGCGGTAAAAAGTGAAGAGTTTCTTTTTCTTGAATAACTCAAAAATGAGTTCATTGAGTAGTCTTATCTTATCTTTTCAATGTCACTAGTCTTCCTCGTGCCCCTCAAATTATTAATGAATATTAATTATATTAATTAATGTATATTGAAAAACCCACATCTACATACATAATACATCTTGAATTATCTCATCTCTCCTCGGTTTCAACTTCATTCCTAAATTTATTTTATTTATCTCTCATCTTTTGCTTTCTCTCCTCTTTAGGTTAGGGTTATCGCAATATTTTTTTTCTCTCTTTTCTCTTCTCTTTCTGATAAAGATCCTTTCGGATCTAAACCGATCCATATCTTTCTGACTGAAATTGCTCTTTTGATCCCCTTTTGACATTAAGGCCATTCTCATTTTCTTCTTTGCAAGTTATTTACATCTGTTTTTTTATTTAATTACCCTTTACCCATATCATATTTATTTAAAAAATTTGAAGGAACTTTTAAGTGTTAAATAAATGAACCAAGAATTTTTATTACAATATGCGAAAAAAGTATGTTGTTGGGAGAATTTTAAAAGCCTTGTTGGCGGTATCATTTTTTGTATGTATTTTATTTGTTTCTTTGTTGTTTATGCTGTTATTGATGTTGGTGGTGGGGTTGGCGCTATTGGAACTTGTGGTGTGGTGTTGTATATGGTGTTGGAACAAAGGATGTTGCTCCTTTGTAGTTGATGGTGTTGTAATAAATGTTGTTTCTTTCTTTGTTGTTGATGTTTTTTATTTGTTGTTTCTTTGTAGTTTATGTTGTTGTTGATATTCCAACAGACGGAGAAACTGTTGGAACAAATCAAACCACCAGCAAGGCTGGTTTGATGTATTCTAACAGACTCCATATCTGTTGCAACAGACACCACATTTGTTGCATTAGACTCCACATTTATTGCAACAGGCTCCACATCTGATGCAACAGATGGATAATGTTCTTTCTATGGCATCAATTTTTTTCCTCTTCTTTATAGATATAAGGAACTGAAATTTGATCAGCTTTTTCCCGACCTTCACAAAAAGCTGTAGTAAAGATGGGTTCGAAGAAATAAGCTGCATGCAGATGGAACCACTTCATATGTGGGAGGTATGTATTACTGATAATGTTATCATGGAAACACACATAGAGTAAACTGATTTTGTGAATGTTGTTTTTACTGATTAGTCATAGATCATTCAAACAAGATATTTGCAATTTTACAGTTAAGTTTGGTAGGTCTGAACTGATAAGGCTGAGGGACCATAAATATGGTTCTAATACCCTGTTAAGATTTAATGTCGGTTGTTGCTCATGTTTATTTGTCAAGCATTTTGAAGCAATCTAGTTTTGGTGTCATTGTAAAGAGATTCAATAGCGATTGGACTAACTTTTAGTGTGCATTGGACACTGAGAAGGCCTTTGAACCCTAGCAATGTATCTTACAAGAATGGAAAACCAATATAGTTATTTCCCTAGCCCAAATTTATATGGTTGGGTTGCTCTGGGTGATGATTATATGGTAGAAGGTGATGTAGGAGAATGCCTTCGAGGGAAAATGGGTGGTTGATGAAAGATTATATCATCTAACAGCTAATTGAAGAGGATACATAGGGTAGAAAGTAACTTCTAGCGAATTTGGCTGATGAAATTATCTTAAAACATGAGAAATTTGTATCAAGTGCAAATATGAAAGTGTATCCGATAATGCAAAATTTATCTCTTGTCTCTCGAAAAGAAAAATAGTGCAGATGGTCACTTTTCTAGGAAGTTGTGACTAGGTAGTGTGGTCGGGATTATCACGTAGATAGAAAATAACAGAAGACTAAGAAAGCAGCCTTAAGAGCATCGAGGGTTAAAATAATATACAGTAAGTCTAGAAAACTTTCGCCAACAGCAACTGCAGTTAAAGTAAGGAATCTAAGCGAAGACGATAATTTCTTAATTTTTAATTACATCCCATGCCTTCTTGTTTGTGGTTTTGATTAGGTCCACTATTGTTGACCTGATCGGAACCACAAATGAGATTGAAAGGCAAATTGAGTATCATTACTTTCTTAGCAATATGGTTATAATTGATTGTGTTTTATAGCCTTAGTATGCTTTCAACATTCTTTGGATAAGATCATAGGCTTGTTGTTATATGCGAATCCCGATAATTTTTAAGCTTGCCTCCAGATTGCTGATTTGGTCTTCAAGTTTGTCGTTGCTGTTTTTGAATTTGGTATCTAGTTCCTAATCTCTTGTGAGCTCAATCAGGAACACCATCTTCAAAGTTGTGGCATTCTAGAAACCCTTCAAAGCACTTTCTTTAGAAGCCTTAAAGGATACACAAAGGGTCGCTGTGTTTGTTTTAGGTCAAAATATGTTGATGCACACTCAAGATGTTGTCCCAACCATTGAACAACTGAATTTTATCGAGCGTTGCTTAATTCATCTTGCTCAACCAACCTTCAAGTAATTTGATAAATTAATAAGCAAGGAGTTACGTAACATTTGATCTAAACCGACTCAATCTCTCAGCCTTTCTACTGGTAAAGTCGGTGTAGATCAAATATTATGTAACTCTTTACTTATTAATTTATCAAAATCCTTGAAGGTTGGTTGAGAAAGATGCATTGAGCAACGCTCGATAAAAGTCAGTTGTTTAACGATTGGGACAACATCTTGAGTGTGCATCAACATATTTTAACCTAAAACAAACACAGCGACCTTCTGTGTATCCTTTAAGGCTTTTGAAGAAAGTGTTCTGTAGGCCTTCTTCAATGCCAAAACTTCGAAGATGGTGTTCCCAATCGAGCTCACAAGAGACCAGGAACTCTATACCAAATTCAAAGATGGCAACAAAAAACTTGAAGACCGAATCGGCAAGTTGGAGGCAAGCTTAAAAATTATTGGGATTCGTATACTACAACAAGCCTCTGATTTTTTCCAAGGAATGTTGAAAGCATGCTAAGGAAAGAAAACATAATCAATTAATCCATATTGCTAAGGAAGTAATGATACTCAATTTGCCTTTCAATCTCGTTTGTGGTTCCGATCAGGACAATAATAGTGGACCAAATCAGAACCACAAATAAGAAGGCATGGGATGCAATTTAAAATTCAAAAATTACCTCATTTGCTTAGATTCCTTACTTTAACTGCAGTTTCTATTGGCGGAAGTTTTCTGGAATTACGGTACATCATTTCAACCCTCGATGCCCGTAAGGCTGCTTTTTTGGTCTTTCGTTATTTTCTATCTACATGATAATCCCGACCATGCTACCTAGTCGCATCTCCCTAGCAAAGTGACCATCTGTACTATTTTTCTTTCAGAGAGACAATAGACGAATTAACATTACCAGATACACTTTCATATTTGCTCTTGATTCAGATTTCTCATGTTTTAAGATAATTTCATCGTCTAGATTCGCTAGAAGTTACCTTTCTACCCTATTTCTCTTCTTCAATTAGCTCTCAGATGATATAGTCTTTCATCAACTCCCATTTTCCTCGCAGGCATTCTCCTTCGGCTCCTTCTAGCCTATAATCATCTTCTCGATCAACCCTTCCATATAAATTTGGGCCAGGGGAATTTTTATTGGTTTTTCGTTTTTGTTTGATATAGTGCGAGGCTTCGAAAGAGTTCTCAGAGTCCAATGCACACTTAAAGTTAAGTCCAATCTCTATTGGATCTCTGCAATGACACCAAATATTGATCCCTTCTCAAAACTTGACACACATAAACACGAGCAATAATCATCAATAATTCGTAATAGGGTATCTACAGCATCTTCATGGGCCCTTCAGCCTTATTAATTCGAACCCATCAAGTTAACTGTATGATGCAGAATCTTATTTGAATGATCAGTACCTAATCGGTTAAAAATTGCATTCACAAAAATATTATACTTTGTGTGTGTTATCCCGGTGACCTTATCAGTAATACTTACTTAACTCCCACACATATGATATTGGATCTATCTGTACGCACCTTATTCTTCCTAGTCCATTTATGGCTTAAATTGAATAAACAGATGACTAGCAAGTTGCAAAAGATGTCATATCTGTTTAAATTGTGAAACAATTGCAGACATCTGTTGCAACAGATATCGACAGATGATCAATCTGTTGCAACATATGACATGTCTGTTGGACAAGAAAATAGATATATCCATCTTTTGTAATAGATTGTCAATATGTTATAAATTATTTGACAGATGGAATATATTTTGCAACAGATTACCCATCTGTTAGATTTATTTTAAAGCAATTTTTTTTCTTTCTGAAATACAATAAAATTTAAAATGTTGTAATTAGATCCATTTTTTTTTAATTTACATATTTGAAAAATCACCAGTTTTATTTAATTAAGGGATATGAACAATCGTGGCTTTTTGTTTGACTTAGTCACCCCTTCTAATTCAATCATTTATAAATAGGTCCCCCCGACCTCCTTTCCTTACTCTCGTTCATTCTACTACACTTACAATACAAATATGGCTGATCCAGATTCGTACAAAGAAATTCATATCGAGTCCTTGCGGGAACTTTAAAGGTAGTTTGATGAACTCCAGAGTGATTTGGCCCACTTCAGAGCAACGCTAAGGGCCTTGCTGCAGCCGGATGAAAATTGTCCGATTGACAATAATAATAGAAATAATAATAATAATAGTAATGATAATAATAATAGTAGTAATAATAATTAGGTTATGTTTTTTCTTTTAGCGTATGTATTTTCCTTTTTTACATCGGATCTACCTAAGGGATGCAAAAATCTATGTTTGGTTTGGTCGACTTTGAATTTTTAATTCTTATTTAATATTTAATTATCATTCTATTTATTCTTTATTCTCAATATGTCGACAGTTGGAGGTAGGGATTGAGCATTTGTGGCAATAGAAATCTGATGCGACAGATGGATCATATGTTGCAACAGACAGTTATTAATAAAAAAGGGTTATTATTGAGAGGGTGTGAAAAGTCATGATTCTTCTATTATTTAATGTGAAAAATGATTCATAAATAAATAATAAGGAAAAGAATTTAAATGATATACACAATATTTATAACCGTAAAAGAAAGATTATTTAATTAAAAAATTCACAACATTGGATTAATTAAGTTATATGATGATTGTTTGTTAAGAAAAAAGTGAACAGTCGTGACCATGACTTTTTGTCTAAACACATTAAACAAACAAACAATGTTGCTGATGCATCAAATTCCCCATCTATTTCGACTGATGGTATATCTATCTCAACAAATATGTTATTTGATGCAACAGATATACAATCTGTTGTCATAACTCAATAAAAATGGTTATTATTTTATTAAAGAAACGGCTACTGAAAAGGCGTCTTCGATTTTTAAATTGAGAAAAAAGTTATTTAAATTTAAGAACTAATTAATAATAATAAGCTGAAAAGTCATGACTTGTCACAATAATAAAAAAAGTCACTAGCTTGATTTAATTAAGTCATTTATTTTCACAGAAAAAAATAAGGAAATAAATAATAAACATAATTTATAACCGTAAAAAATGGTTATTTAATTTAAATAATTGACGTTAATATTAAATAGGCGCCATTTATTTTCACAAAAAATATTTTTGTTTTTAAATCTGTTTTATTAATTTATATAATAAAAAAGTCAGCAAATTTGGATTAATGATATGATGATAATTTTTTTTATAAAAAAATATATTATATGTTGCAACAGATTTATTATCTGATGCAACAGGTTATCTATTAGTTGCAACAAATGATATATCTATTGTCACAGATGAGTTATCTAGTGCAACAGGTATAGATTCTGTTGTCACAACTCAATAAAAATGATTCTTGGAAAGAACTAATTATTATTAATAATAAGCTAAAAAGTCATGACTTATCGTAATATATAATTAAGTCATAACTTTTTACAGTAATCAAGAATGTCATTAATAAATAGAGGTGAACAGTGTCTTTAAATCTGTTTTATTAATTTATATAATGAAAATATCAAAAAATTTAGATTAATGAAATGATGATAATTTTTTTTAAAAAAGATAGATTATATGTTGCAACAGATATATTATATGATGCAACAGGTTGTTTATTTATTGCAACAGATGATATATCTGATGTCACATATGAGTTATCTAATGCAACAGATATAGAACCTGTTGTCACAACTCAATAAAAATGGTTCTTGAAAAGAACTAATTAATAACAATAAGCTGAAAAATCATGACTTATCACAATATTGCTTAACTTAATTAAGTCATAACTTTTCACAGTAAGCAAGAATGACATTAATCAATTTGAATAATTGACATTAATATTAATTAGGCGTCATTTTTTTTCACAAAAAATATTTTTGTTTTTAAATTTATTTTATTAATTTATATAATAAAAAAGTCAGCAAATTTGGATTAATGATATGATGATAATTTTTTTTAAAAGGATAGATTATATGTTGCAAAAGATATATTATCTGATGCAACAAGTTGTGTATTTTTTGCAATGAGTGATATATCTGTTGTCACAGATGATTTATCTGATGCAACAGATATAGAATCTGTTGTCACAACTCAATAAAAATGGTTCCTGGAAAGAACTAATTATTAAATAATAATAAAGCTGAAAAGTCATGACTTATCACAATATTGCTTAATTTAATTAAGTCATAACTTTTCACAGTATGCAAGAATGTCATTAATAAATGGAGGTGAACAATTGTGACTTTTTTTCTAACACATTCAAGTTCAATCGTCTATAAATAGGTCCCTTCTTAATCAATCGTATCGTTCATTCTACTATACTCTATTTATTCCTTGCTCTTGTTACACCTTTAACAACTACTTTGTCTTCAAGGACTTGATAGCTTTTCCCTGTCTCTGAGAAATTTTTTTCTTGCTTTTTGTGTAAATATACGTTGTATTACATTCAAATTCTTTCTTTTCTTTACTTTTGTTTTCACATGTTTTGTTAATTTATGCGTGTTCTAGATATGGATGATCAAGTGTGGAATGTCGCTATTTTTCGAGACGCTATGTGGGATCTGCAGAGGGAGGTTAATGACCTGTAGTGGGAGTTGGCCGCCGTCAGAGTAAGGATGTTGCGGGAGATCCGCAGGCTGAGGAGGGCGCTGCTGCTTTCGGTTGAAGATTGGACGGCTGGCCATACAAATAATAATGATAATGATGATAATAATAATTATGTTATAAATGTATTTACATTATAGTGAATGTCTATCAAGATCTATCAAGATCTGCTTTGATATCTATTAGGATTTGAAGCATCCGTCTTTTACTCAGACTAGGAGTAAATTTTCCCTATAAATAGAGGGGTTTTGTTCATTGTATTGACAATCAATATGATCTCTCATCACTCAAGAGAAGAAATAAGAATTACTCTCTCTAATCTTCTTCTTTATTCTTTCTTGTTTTATAACACGTTATCAGCACGAGACTCTGCCAAACAAGGTGAGATTATAAATCTGAAAGATTTCAAGGTTAGAAATTCTTTATGTTATCTTTTTTTGCTACTACTAATATAATTATTATTGGATTTGACGAAAAATAATTGGTTTGGAACCATTTATATTTTAAATTTATTCCTCAAGAACAATATTATATTATCAAAAAGAATGATAATATGTTGGGTTCAAGTCCCATCAATTCATGCCTAAGACACTTTATATGGATAAGATGTTGAGTTTGAATCTCAATACACCATATTGATGATATTATGATGGCTAAGGCAAAATAATGGGTGTTTAATGAAAAATCATGAAATTCGACCCATTGAATATGCTCCATTCCATGAAGTGAATGTGGTAGCAATATATGATAAGTATGAAATATGACAACTTACTTCATTCTTGAGGTGTATGTGGTAGCAGTGCATAATATGTCTAAAGGAAGACAAGTGATTGAATGCATGAATATACGCGTGGAGGGACAATATCATAATGATCATCAAAAGTGATGATATTTTCACACGCTTATATGATTATAAGATATACTAGAGAAAATTTTTCTACATCATATGTATGCCTCGATTTGTTTCTGAAGTAGCAAACTCTTAAAAGAGGTTATAAGGTATCATAATTTGATAGGCTTAAGGCACGATTATATTCCATTCCTGGGGAATGAGAAACTCATTAATGCAAACGTGCACTTGATTGTTATTGTATCACAACTCACCTCCGAAAGAGGTTGAATAATTTTAAAATCTACTTCTGAAGTAGTAAATCTGAAATTTATTCATGTAATAGTAAATCTAAAATTTCCTAAAGAAAAAGTACATGTCATGGTAAACTTGGAGTTTACTAGAATAAAAGTTCATAAATTGATATGAATGATTGTGACATCTCGAAGATGTGCATGTATTGAAGAACTAGAAGATTCTTCAAGAATTGTTTATGTCGTTTGTTCTCATGATAAGTTGGTTATACCAACTAATATTGGGATTGGATCCCTTCAAATCTGAAGATTATAAAAGGTAAATAAGGGCCCGTTCACCTATCATGTGATATATTGAAAAGATGCATCAATAAGATGATCACATGTACATTCATGGTCAACCTACGTTTGACATTCATAAAGTTACTTGTTCAATATAAACTAAGCATAATTTTAAGATTGTGTAATCAAGATAATTCATCTTGATGATGATGGTTTAGCATTGAATGCCTTCCATAAATAGCTGAACCATTACTAATGAGAACAAAGTTTCATGTATTGGTATGAAATATAATATGCTGCATACAATAGCACTTGTATGCATTAGACCAATATATTATGATTATTTCTTCCCTCTCAATTGGTTCAAGGTCAAGAACCAACTATTCCATCTAATAATTTTGATGTGCGGTATACTATTAATAAATATACCATGATGCACAAAGATGGATTCCTCAAAGAAGATAGAGGATGCATTTTAGTTTTTCTAACATAAAGGGGAGATTATAAGCAGCTATGAAATATATTAGAATTATCACCAGATCCTCATTCAAAAGATAATTCAAGTCAAATTCCGAAAGCATTTCATATTTAAGCTGCAAGTGCTCCTATTTTGTGTCCATGAAGGATAAAGTTTATGCATGCGTGAAGCATGATAGACCAATCGGTTCCAAATGAAATAATCCTTGAAAAGGATAAGGAGCAAATAATCATGATATGAAGGCAATGTGCTCTTGAAGAGCCTACGACATAACACTTTATGAAACCTTATGAGAGGTTTAGGTAGCTGAAAATAATGAAGTGATGAGATCTCAAAATATTATGTCACATTGTGAACCGATATAAAATGATATATCATCGACGATATCTTTGATACAATATTGGTGCAATATTGTAAAAGATTATGAGAATCTGAATTCTACGTTAATTTAAGCATGCTGACGTAGAAACATTTATCAAGTGACATGAAAGGATGCATCTTGGTAAGCGTAAAACTTATTTGATTTGCATTCCAGACACTTGAAGCTAAGATGTCACATATGAAATATTGAATATTGTCACTTGACAAAATTTATATGAAAACTTCTTTAAGGATTCAAAATATAAAAGTTTCTGGGAAACTTATTGATAATCCTTATATTGTATAAGCTTATAGCTTGAAAAATATTGAAACTCTTGGAGAGTTTTCAAAAGCAATAAGATTATTTGATGAAATGAGAAATATACCAATTTAGATTGGTTATGAAGTAACATATCTTAGTACAATTGGTGCACTCATGTATCTTGTAAAATACTACAAGACCCAATATAGCCTTTCGCTCAATTTGTTAGCAAGGTATATTTCTACTCCTACTACGAGATATCGAAATGGGATAAGATACATGAGTTTTAATGATTTTCTAAAGATTGCAGTCCCGATATTACTGGTCATGCTGATGTTGGGTACTCATCTAACCCGCATAAATCTCGGTCTGAAACATAAAATGTGTTCACATGTGGGGATACTGCCATATCTTGAAGATATACAAAGCAGTCTATCTAGCCACTTTATCGAACCATGATGAGATAATATCTATTCATGAAGCAAGTTAAGAATGAGTATGGTTGAGATCCATGATACATCTCATTCGAGAAAAATGTGGCGTGAAATGTGACAATGTACCCACAATTTTATACGAAAATAATGCAACATGCATAACACATCTTGATGGATTCATAAAAGGAGATAGAACGAAGCAAACTTCATCAAAACTTTTCTACATACATGAGCTCCAAAAGAATAGTGATATTAACATGCAACGGATTCGTTCAAGTGACAATGTGGCTGTTTTATTCACCAAGTCTCCTTCAATTGCAACTTTCAAGAAGATGGTGTACAAGATCGGGATGCAAAGGTTCAAGGATGTTCTTATTAGGGGGAGTTAATATGCGTTGTACTCTTTTTCCCTTACGAGGTTTTGTCCCACTGGGTTTTCCTTGTAAGGTTTTTAATGAGGCATCCGAAATGCGTATTATTAGAGATGTGTACTCTTTTTCCTTCACTAGATTTTTTTCCTACTGATTTTTTTTCTAGTAAGGTTTTAACGAGGCACATTATCTACCAATTAGACATTCAAGGGGGAGTGTTATAAATGTATTTACATTATAGTGAATGTCTATCAAGATCTACTTTGATATTTATTAGGATTTGAAGCATCCGTCTTTTACTCAGACTAGGAGTAAATTTTCCCTATAAATAGAGGAGTTTTGTTCATTGTATTGACAATCAATATGATCTCTCATCACTCAAGAGAAGAAATAAGAATTACTCTCTCTATTCTCTCTACTCTTCTTCTTTATTCTTTCTTGTTTTATAACAAATTAAGATTATTTTTTTCGTTTACCTATGTATTTTTATTTTTTTTGTTTAATAAAAAATTTATGTTTGATCCACTTTGACGTTTTAATTCTTTTTTAATTTTCATGCTGTCTATTTCTTCTTCTCAACAAATGACATGTCTCCAAATTAAGGAATAATTTGAATCCAGTATCAATAGCAAGAGATCAACATATGAGTTATCTGTTGGGTTTATGACAGGAGTTGTATTGTGTTGTTCGAAATAGATTATTCATTTGTTGCAACAAAATAATTATCTGTTGCAACAGAATAATAATCTGTTGCAGCAGATAAATATTTTTTTACAACAGATATATATTCTGTTGCAACAGATTACTTGTCTATAGAAATAAATTACTAATCTAGTGCAACAGATTAATTATCTGTTTGAACAGATTACTAATATGTTGCAACAGAATACCCATCTATTCGATTCATATTACGGGCACCCAGGACCATAAACATGAATCCAACATGAGTCTTCTATTGCAACAGAATATTTATTTGGTGCCACAGATAATGGATCTGTTTAAACAGATTGATCTTATGTTGCATTCATGTTCGCGTGCTAGCTATTGTTGAAAAAATAGCACACTAGCAGTTACCCAGATGACAAATTCAACTAAAAAGCATAATTTGACTTACCAAAGTCTTCTCTCAAGTAAATGCCAAAGTTGAAAGTGACGTACGAAATAAAATTTGACCTAAGAAATTGGTCAAAGAGCAGCAGTTGCGGTAACAACAACAACAACAATGGTCAACAAGAAGAGTATGAAGATGATAATGAAGTATAAGATGATGAATAAAGCAGCAGCAACAATCAACAACAAATATCGCAAAGAGAGAGAAAATAACAACGGATGAGACGAGATAAAAATGTGTCTTTTTTCCCTTCGTTTCCCATTATATTAACTAACATTTGGATCAAAGTGTAAATTTAAAAACTTGTGGGTTATTTTAAAATTTTTCAAACTTTCTTAATCCATAATTAATTAATTGTCACTTCCACTCAATTATTAAGACTTGTGTCACCTACACCTCATTTTAAAACTTTTTTGTCTCCTGTAGCCCAAAGCCCCATGAAACTCCATCTATCAACCTTTATAAGGATCTTTTTGGTCATAATATATTAAAATTTGAGTATTTTTTTTTAGATTTTTTTTTTCATTTTATTTAAAAAGTTAGTATTTGATTGTGAAAATTTCAAATCTAACTTAAAGTTGTATTTCATGTTTGAAAAATAGTATTAAGTCTATTTTTCAATAGAACTTTCACTTTTACGAGTAAAATGCTAAATTATTTTTCTACAAATCTAAAACATTGAAATATTATTTTGTATATTTTAATTTATGCGAAAGTTTTGACTCGGTACATGTTTAAAAAATAAAAAAAAATGACTTTTAAATTGGGATAAAACATAGTATTTTATAGGCCAAAAAAATTTGTGTGGTTATAAATTATTTCATTGGGAGTAAAATATATAGTATTTTATAATTAAATTATTACTAAAATAAAAAGATGAAGCACCCTCTCTGGTAAAATTTGCATACGTTCAACCTTTTCCAAATCCCATTGGTGAGATTTCACGAGAAATATTATTGTACTAAATATAAAAATATGTGCTTTTTCTTAAATTCGGAAAAGAAATCATAAATTTAAATGGATGTAATATTTATTAATAAAAATAGGATCAATACATGAATTTGGTGCAATTTTTATCTCAAATAATGATCAAAATTTTACGTGAATTTTTGTGAAATAATAAAGAAAACAATTATATTTTTACCTTACACATTGTTGCATCTGACAAGAGCCATATAAGGTAACTTACATAAATCCCTAAATCTTTAAGTGATATTACATAAAATCCCGACTATTTTGTTAATTACATTTTATCCCAGTTTTTAAAATGGTGATACATATGTTATAAGGTGATACATATAAAAAATTGATACATTTGAAACTGACAAAGATATTTATTTAAGGAAATAATAGATTCTCTTTTACTCGTTGTATTCTTTTATTTACGGAAAGATATCTAATTTTTATCCCTTTTTAGATTTAATTTAGGTGTTTTAATTATGTTTCTCCTTTTTCGTATTTAATTATGAAAGATATATTTTTTCCTCTTTTTTCTCTTTTTTCGTCTTTAATTTTAGTCTGCATTTTTTTAGATTTAATTTTAATTATGTTTCAATTCTGCTTTTAGTCTTTTTAAAAAAAATATAATTACTTTTGTTTCCTACACTGACTACACCATTACCTTTCATTAATAACATATGAATCACTTAATAATTGAAATAAATAATTGTATCTGCCATATGAATCACCATAATACCATATATATCACTCATTAATATCATATGAATCACCCAATAATTGAAATAAATTATATCTACCATATGAATCACCATAATACCATATATATCACCCATTAATATCATATGAATCACCATAATATAATATGTATCACCCATTAAAATCATATGTATCACCCGTTAAAATCATACAAAATGTATCTATCGTATGAATCATCATAATACTCATATAATGATATCATATTTATCATTCATATGAATCGCCATTAAAAGAATAAACATGTGTGAATAACTAAAAAAATTTATATATGTATTAATAGATTTTTTTAAAAAAATAGAAGAGATTTTAGGAGAGAAAAAAAAAGTTGTATGAGTTAATGGAGGAGAAAAAATCAGAAAGAAAAATGATTTAAGCATTAATGGAAGAGAAAAAATTAGGAAGGAAAATGATTTAGAGGGTGTTTGGACAGGATTAAAATCAAGTCAAACTAGATTTTAATCACTTTTTTGGTTTTTTTAGGTGTTTGGTAAAATTAAAAAGAGCTTAAAAAAAGAAGCTAAAAGTGAATTAAAAAAAGCGAAAATTGAGAAGCTGGATACCCCCAGTTTTTTACTTTTTAGATTAAATTTTTTTTAGGTTTGACCAAAACATTTATCTTTTTATCCCTTATATTTTCTTCTAATTCTAACAATACCTTAAATTTTATAGCCCTTATTGATTTTTCTTTCTTTTTATTTTTGCCGCTTTTTTCAGCTTTTCCCTCCAATTTTCTCTTCATCTTTCTCCTTTATTTTCAGAGAATACATCATTACACAAGAAAACACTCAAAAATTTTATCGTCAAATCGAGCTTGTGGTAAGTTCTTATCTATCCGTTCATATAGAATCTCTGCATGTTATTTAAATTTTAAAAATTAATTTTTTTTAATAGTTTGTTTCATTCCTAAAAAAAATTTGTTGTTTACAAGCTTGCAATATTACAATATAATACTATATTTATAGAAAAAATATCTTAAAATTTTTATTTTTAATATTTAAAAATAAAAAATAACTTATATTTATAAATTGACCTGGCATAATCACTTTACGCTGAAAGTGTATTTAAATAGAAATTATTTTTGAAGTATTAGAATTAAAAATCATAAATAATTCACGTTATTATGTGTTAAGAACTTTAAGGATATTTAAGTCATTTTGACAACAAAAAAATGATTGACAACACTTGTTTATCAAACACATCAACAGATTTTTTTTAGTTTCAGCACTTCTATCCAAACACTTAACTGCTTAATTTAAAAGCACTTATTTTAAGCTTTAAATCACTTAAGTTAAAAAACAATATTTTTAATCCTATCCAAACGGGCTCTTAATTGTTGATGATTAGGAAGATATTTTAGGAAAGAAAATCTTTGAAAAATATAGCTTGAATGAGTTAATGGTGGAGTAAAAATAGGATGCGAGGTTTTGTTGATATGTATCAAAAGTAAAGTTGAAAATTGAGATTTTATGTAAATTTTAAAAAAGTAAGGAATATTAGATAATATAGTCTCTTAAGTATGAGATTTGTGTAATTTATCCTATATTTTTTTTCTCTTATTCATTGCTTTCATTGTAAATTATAAAAGTAGGGCCCACTATTTATGTGTCAAAAAACTAATGAAGGGTCACACAACTTTTGTTGGTTGTGATTCTTCCATTGTGAAAATTTTTCAATTACATCAGATACCTCTAACTTAGTTAACAGTTCAAATAATATACTATTTCTACTTAAAATATTTATGCTCTAGAAATTGTGCTGCTCCTAATAACCGTATTACTGGATCTCCAAATTGGAACAACCCTCGACAAGGATGGGGTTATTGTCATCTTAAAATGAAATTGCTTCCTGGGACTAGACAACACATCAATTTTTTTCCATGATAGGTTTAATCCACGACCTTCTGCATCGACATGAGATGAAACGACTTGTTAGTCACATTAGGCATTTTATAGGTGGTCTTTAGATTCTTTGTTTTTGTCCTCCCCCCTATGATTACATCCCTCATAGAGGTCGTCCAACTTCATACTCAGTCGGATTTTCTGATCCCATTACTTACGACCTCACTGATTTGGGAAAATTCATTTTCCAGTCATGTTTCTCCACACTTACTAGTCCTTCGCCTTTACAGGCTCAAGATTCGACATAGTTGTAAACATCAGCAAATTTTGGATGGATATGGAGGCTTCGTCTTCCTCCAAAAATCAAGCAATTTCTTTGGTTACTTCTATTGGATAGGCTCTCGACTGCGAGCTACTTGCATTACATTAACGTCCTAGACAATCCCCTTTGTAGATTGTGCCAATCGATGGAATTAAGTTGAAACAACGAGTCATCTTCTCCTCCAATGCCCTAAACTGCAGCCACTTTGACTGTGATACGACACAAACAAGGGACATGAAACAACCACAAAACAGTCTAATACACCCTCCAAAACAGTCCACAAATCACAACAAATCGTGGATCAAATGGAGACCTCACTCGGATTCGACAAATACAACAAGAATACAAGAAACAAAGGTGTATTTGACACCCAAAACAGCCACAAATCGTGAAGAACAAGATGAAAACAAGAACACAAATTTTCGGATTCAACAAGACACAAAAACAGTCCACTACAAACAATAACAAGATTACAAGAATAAAAGGATAGATAGTGAGATATAGATTTGTTACAAGACTTAGGAACAAAGTGTGATTCACACTAAACCCCTAATTAATGTAACAACAACACCACACTCTTACGATGACCGCCAAGAAAATCACTCACCTCAAGATCCACTGTTTCCAAGCAAAGAACAATATTGTCTTTTTCAAGCCCTATATTAAGGATGACTTTTTCAAGTCCTAACTAAGAACTATACTAAGGTGTTGCACTTTCCAAAGAGATAATAAGTCTTTCAAATGTCCATCATTCATTAACTAAAGAGAAATGACCTAAAATAGGCTCTATATAGTATATTACAAAAGAAAGATAAAATGACTCCAATGCCCTTAATGAGGTGGGTGGCAATGGAGTGTCATTTAGACAAGTCTAAAAGACCAAAATGACCTTGAGGCTAAGTGACCAAATTGACCTTAATAAAAGGGGACAAAACCGTGAACCATCAAATGTGGTCCAAATCCGTGAGTCCTCTAGTCTTCAAGGCTCCAAGCAATCTTCCACACACGGGTTTGTTTGATGTCATGCTCAAAATAACCCCTACAAGTATGATCCCAAGCCCTCCATGGGACCAAAGCTTGATTCTTCACATAGTGACTTTGAATGATGCCATCGAAAGTTAAGGCGGCCATTTCACTTGTATCAGACTGTCCCTTTCCCTCACTCAGGAAATAAGCACTCTTTTAGCCATATCTCCCGCCCCCTTATCCTGGCTACATAGAATCCTTTGACTTTTATCAAAATCGCACATCTATCATGTTCCCACAAAAAAATTTCTTGCATTTGTCTTTGGTCTATTTGGGTTGCTCGAAATAAATTCATCTTCCAGGGACTCCCTTTTAATCTTACAATTTCAGACATCTCACACCTTGTTGAGTTTTGGTTTTAGCAGGAAACCCAAAGCACTCTAAGTCATTCTCTACTATGTATGTCCAGTGGCGGACTCAGGATTTAAGAACTGTGGGTGTTTAAAAAATAAAAAAGCTGGAAAAAATTGCCTCAACGAGATTCGAACCTGGGGCACCCATTCCAATGGAGAACCTTAAGACCAACCTAAATGTCAATGCACCCAACCAATTTTTATTTCAATGGGTGTTTTTATATGTTTTATACCTAGTTTCATATATTTTTGATGTAATTATACATATTTCGCGTCTAGTTTAATGGATGTCAGAGCACCCAAAAATCAAAATAGGTTTGCCTTGTGTATGTCAAATGGAATTCCCCGGCAGACCCTAACATTATGCTTAATACTGACAGTTCCTTTGACGCTACTACAAGACTCTACTTTGGGTGGGGTTTTCAGAAATTGTGTTGGGGATTGGCTTCTTGTCTTTAAGAGTACCGCTTATAGAACTAATGTCCTTGAGGCCGAAGCAAAATCCCTGTGTTTGGGCCTTAAACTAGCATCGATTACCATGTGCTTTCACTAAAAATAAATGTTGATTCATTTCAACTTGCAAATTACTTGACAAACCAACCACATGGAAACTCACCCATTTTCTTTGATTGTAGGTGCCTTCTCCTCACAGTGGATAATCCTCAAGTTCATCACGTGTATAGGGAACAAAACAGATTAGCGGATTCTCTAGTAACTACTACTATTATTACTGGTTTCAATAGCATCATCTAAATTTCAATGGTGTTTTTTTTGGGGAATCTCCACCATCCTTAAGGGTAATTTTGAATTCTGAAAAGCATGGAGATCTACCATCAGGGTCGGCGTTAGCATGAAGCCCCGTAGCTAAGGCTTTAGGCCCTCAATTTTTGGATGCCCCACTTTTAGCAATTATAGGTTTATAATTTTGGAGATTTTCTTCATTAAAAAATATTGAGTACTTCTTAATATTTTTTATTTTATTTTAATGTCGTTTTTGCTAAAAAAATTATCACTTTAAGAATTCAAGATTAAAATTGACAACTATTATTTCAACTTTACCTTTAACATTAAAGAACATTCTTAAAAATAATAAATAGGAACAACTTAGTAAACTATATCTTGTATTTATAATTTTGCCTAATGAACATTAGAAGAATTAAAATAACAGTTAAAGAGGGATGGAAGGAGTAGGAAGATAAGCAATATTTCAAGAAGATATGAAGATTGCAGTATTATTCTTTAAATGTGTATAGTGCTTATAGAGTTCCATAAAAAATATCTTCACCGAAACTTTCTAAAACTAAAATTGATAAAATTGCAATCAATAAAATCTCAGGAGAAATTAAATAAATTAGGTGTATTATCAAATAAAAAAAATTATTAGAAGAAACCCATTATAAAATAATTTTATTCAGACCTTTGCATCTCAAATAGCTATGGAAATAAATTTCAAATAAAAAAAATTAAGGCCTCATTTTAAAGTTTCGTTTTAGGTCATTGAATATATTGAGCCGCCCCTGTCTACTACCTAGAAGAGTGAAGACGTCGTTGGTTCACTCAGTAATGTATAATGCTACTTCTACTAATGCTACTATTCCTAGAGGTAGGCGTTCCGTATTCGGTTCGGTATTTTCAAAGTTCGAGTTCGGTAATCGGTATTTGAACATAGATACCACATACCATATTTATGAACATCGATTCCGTAATTCGGTAATCAGTAAATTAAACTTCGGTTCGGTACGGTATTTGATTTTACCATATTAAAGTTGGAGAAGTGCAAATGTACGTTTAAACTTCAAAGAGTATATTTAATAGAAACCTTATTTAGTATTCTTTTTGTTTCTTTTTACGAATATATTACCAAGTTTCAAGAGATTTTTTTGAATGACTAATACTATTGTCTATTAAGTTGGTTAGACACACACACACGCACGCGCACACACACATATATAGTACGATATTCGGTAAATATCGAATACCAAACGATATTAATATCGTGAACCAAACTCAATCCCAAATACCAAAATGTTAAAATTTTACTCCCAAATGTCACACCAAATACCAATTACCGAATACCAATCACCAAATTTTTTTATTCTGTTCGATAATTTAATTTTTGGTATTTTATACTCAGCTCTAACTATTCCTAGTACAAACCAGGTTGTAAATGGAGTAGATGCTACTAATCTAGCTAGTTCATCTGCAACTAGTACTCTTAGAGGTCGTTTGGTATAGTGTATAAGAACAACACAAAATATAGTGTATTAGTAATGCTTGCATTAGTAATACTTGTATTAGTTATGGTTGTATTATTTATGCATGTATTATTTCTTATACACTATTTGGTTTGATGTATAAGAAATAATACATTTTACATAATTTCTATAAAAGAAATATTTGTTTACAAAAATACCCTTTTTTGATTTTGTACACTTTTTTGCTACAAAGTTCTTTTGCCATCTCAAACAA
Source organism: Capsicum pubescens (assembly GCA_030864215.1). Taxonomy (NCBI): domain Eukaryota; kingdom Viridiplantae; phylum Streptophyta; class Magnoliopsida; order Solanales; family Solanaceae; genus Capsicum; species Capsicum pubescens. Next base: position 258,006,873 of record CM061547.1, on the reverse strand, counting down.
AATTAGTATTGTTGAACTAGTATATAGAGATTTAGGATTAATTGCAAGACCTTCATCTTTGAGCATAAATGTTACGCCGACGGATTAACATAGTCGAAACAAAAATAAAATACAAGACGTAAAATTAAGAAATTATATCAATATTTTTTTTATCTTTTTAAATACTCTCAAAGTAAAGCAAAAATATGTTATATAATTATTTAAATCAACTATTCATTGTTGTAAATTAAAATGGTGGAAAAAGAAATTGTGAAATGTTTTGAAAAGATTCACTATTGCAAATTAAAATAGCGGGAAAAGGAATGGTGAAATATTTTGAGAAGGAAATTGAGGGGTATTAAGGTCATTTAATAAGTTAATGCATGTGTTTAAAGTCATTGTATTACTAATACATAGGAAATGAAGTGTATTACTAATACACATTTCAATATACAATAGAGTGTATAACTAATGTTTACATTAGTTATACATAGGCAAAAAAATATACCAAATAAGATACTAATAATACACATTAACTAATGCATGCATTATATTTTATAATACACTCTACCAAACGATCCCTTATAGTTGTTAAGCCACGTGCTTTGCCTCCGGGACATGTTTTGCTTCTACTCTCCTATTATGAAAATGCTACACCTACACTCTCTGTGAGGTATATCCGTAACTATAAGTATATATTAAAATATATTAGAACACAAACTAAAGTTATAAATAATTTGTTATTTTTATTATTTAAAAAAGAATAATTTATTTTAATTTGATACGAAATTTTTAAAAAATAAATTTGAATCTTGTGATTTTAAATTAAAGTTATATTAAATGTATCAAAATATCCTTTAATCTTGTGATATTAAATATACCACATGTAAAGTTAAAATTAAAGTATTGTTAAAAAAGAAAAAAAGTCATTCTTTTTAAAATGAATTTAAAAAAAAAAAAAAGTAGGTCCAATTTTTTAAACGAAGGGGGCATGTATCTTTTGTATATAAAATTTTAAAAAACAAGTAAATAATTTGATGAAAAATTTCACTCACTGTATGATTAAAAATAAGAATGGATTTTTTATACATCTCCAATTATATAGCATTAAGTGATTTGTCTTTAGTTTACATCATTTTCAAAAACATATTTTAAAAAAATCTGTTATTGGTTTAATCTAAGGTGTGAAAAAAGACAATCAACAAAAATGTTTATCTTCTTTAAATTTCATATAAATGTAAAATCTTTTTTATTTATATATCTATTTGTTTATTTTAAAAAATATATTTTAAAATACTTAATTACTGTCTCACAGATATTCTTCATAATCAGTGTAAATATTGTTGAATTTTATTTAAATTAAATTATTAATTATAAATATTTTTATGAAAAGTATTTTTTAAAATAAAAGTATGTGTACTTTCAATTTGTGTCTTTCCAATGAAAGATTATGTCCTTTCCATCAATTCTATTTAAATCAAATCTCTTGAAAGTTTAGAGTAATTTTTTATAAACAACTTTTAAGAGAATTTGTCTTATAACTTTAACAAGAAACTTTTATAGTCTTTTAACAAGTTCTGTTTTATTGTCTTTTAGAAAAATCTCTTCACTATTTGCTTTGTGCAGAATTCAATAAACTTGTCATATTCACTAAAACTATTTACATATAATTTTATAGCAATCTTGTAAAGCATTTCGTGCGTGTTTCAAACCTCAAATCTCGTGTTGTTATTCATATTATCAAGCCTTCATCTATGCATTCTTCTTCATATACTTTTATATATGTTCATGGAACAAATTTTCCGACAATCTAAAAATGATTTTACATCACGAAGAAGATCGAATATTCAAATTTTAAGATGTTGATAGAGACAAGTTGGGGTTGCGTTGTTTTGTCTTTGTAAAATTGGGAGTGACAACGATTTCACTGTCGACAAACGGATGATTATATATATATATATATATATATATATATATATATATATTTATATATATATATATATATATATTTATATATATATATATATATATATTTATAAATTGATTGTTAGAAGAGGGCCATGAATAGATTTTCTTGACTGTCACATGTTCGAAGAAGGCGCCGCTTCAGAGAAGGGATTTCTTGACTGTCACATTTAAATCTAGATTGTTTTTTTTTCTCTTGTTTCCAACGATTTTGGATTCATCCACAAGCTAATTCTTTTCATTATGTGTATATTTAAGAAGATCTCTTTAGAGCACAATCGCCTAATATCCCTGGTTAATATGAACACCGATTCCTCCACGAAGGTAAACCTCTCATCCAATAGCACCGAGTCCCACCAAAGCACATGAGACTCATCAAGAATGTACTGCCACAATATAGAAACATGAAAAGATGGATGAACAATAGCCAAGTCTGAAGGTAAGGCTAACTTATATGCCACCTCTCCAGCTGTGTAAAGGATCTCAAAAGGTCCAATATATCTAGGGCTGAGCTTGCCTTTCCTTTCGAACCTTATCACACCCTTCATGGGCGATACACGAAGGAATACCAGGTCTCTAACTCCAAATATCAGAGCACAAAGTCTACGATCTGCATAAGCCTTCTGCCAACTCTAAGCTACCCTCAGCCTATCTTGAATCACCCTGACTTTATCCAACAACTCCTGAAGAAGGTCGGTGCCACAATGCTAATAGTGGAGGTCTCTAACTATCCAATCAGAGATCGACATTGTCTATGATATAATGCCTCAAATTGTGCCATATCAATACTCGAATAGTAGTTGTTACTACATGCGGACTCTGCCAAATTCAAGTGTTGTTCCCACTGACCTCTAAAATCCATAACATAGGCTTAGAGCATATCCTTTAGAACCTGAATAGTCCATTCTAACTGCCCGTAGGTCTGAGGTGAAAAGTTGTGCTAAGATCCACCCGATTACCCAACTCCTTCTGAAAAGCCCTCTAGAAGCTAGAGGTGAACATTGATCCCTGATCTGAAATGATAGATATAGGCACTCTATGCAGGTAAACTATCTTACGTGTGTAGATACGAGCTAACCTCTCGGTACTGAAGGATATTTAAATAGGAATGAAATATGTTGATTTGGTCAACCGATCTCCAATAACACAAATACCATCAGAACCACCAAATGTGCGAGGCAAATCACTAACAAAGTCCATGGTGATCTGCTCCTATTTCCACTTGAGAATGGGAAATCTCTAAATCGGGCCTCCAGGCCTCTAATGATCGACCTTCACTTGTCGACAACAAAGGAAATAAGCTACAAGTCTGCCACATCTCTCTCCATGCCAATCTACCAATAATGGTGCCTCAATTCTTTATACATCTTAGTTGTACCAGGGTGAATAAAATATTTGGAGTTGTGAGCCTCACGCAATATTGACCGGATGAAGTCACCAATCCTTGGAACACAAATGCGGCTATCAAATCTCAGAATACCCCCAGGATCTATTATAGCCCTCCTAGATGCACCATTCAATACCTGAACATGGATGATACAAAGGCTCATCGCTTCTAACTAACAATTCTAAATCTGCTCAAATATGGTAGATACTAGCAAGAATCCTCCAAGGGTATGAACTATCAAGTTACACTATTAGGTTGGCTAAGTTTCGGATGTCCTACTCTAATGACCTCTAGGAAACTGATATACAAGCCAAGCTACTCATACTTGCATCTATTACCACGTTCGCCTTGCCCAGATAGTATAAAATAGAGATGCCATAATCCTTAAGCAACTTTATCTCTCTCTGTTGCCTAGAATTTAGCTCTTGTTGGATATAAGATGCTGAAGAACGATTATCGGTGTAGACCTTACAATACACACCATATAGATAATGCCTCCAAATCTTAAGCGCAAAAACTATCGTCGTCAACTCCAAAATGAGAGGGCTAGTTGCACTCATACACCTTCAGCTGCCTCAAAGCATAAGCAATAACTCAACTCTGCTATATCAATACACAACCCAAACCAACATAAAAAACATCACAATATATGGTGAATCCTTCACCCTTAATAGAAAGAGACAAAATAGGAGCTAAAGTAAAAATCCCTTAAACTTCTGAAATATCGAGTCATACTCCTCGGACCACTGGTAAGGAACCTCCTTCTTGGTCAATCTGGTCATCGATGTTGCAATAGTAACAAACCCATCAACGAACCACCTATAGTAACCAGCCAAACCAATGAAGCTACAAATCTCAAACAGAGATGTAGTCTTGGCCCAATCACAAATAGCCTCAATCTTCATTGGGTCTACCATAATCCTATCCTTAGACACCACATGTCCTAGAAATGTCACTGACTCGATCCAAACTCACACTTTGAGAATTTGGCAAAAAACCTATGATCTTTCAAAGTCTGGAGCACAATCCTTAAATGTTTCTGATAATCCTTCCTACTCCTCAAATATATAAAAATATTATCGGTGAACATAATCACGAAGGAGTTTAAATATGTCCTGAACACAATGTTCATAGAGACCATGAACATTGTTGGAGCATTGGTTAACTCAAAAGACATCACTAGGAACTCATAATGATTATAACGAGTCTTAAAGTCTATCTTTCAGATATCCTTAGCCCAAATCCTCAACTGGTGGTAATTGGACCTTAAGGAAATCTTAGAGAACACCGCTGCTCCCTGAAGTTGGTCAAATAAATCATCAATTTGAGGCATAGGATACATATTCTTCACTGTCACCTTATTAAGCTGCCTGTAATCAATATGCATATGCAAGGAACCATCTTCTTCTTCATAAACAAGACAAAATCACCCCAAGGTAACACACTCGGTCTAATAAAACCCTTACCTAGAAGATCTTGAAGCTAAGATTTAGCTTTTCAAGCTTAGCAAGAGTCATATGGTAAGGTGCCATAGAAATAGGACGGGTGCCTAAATCAAGATCAATCAATATTGAGTTCAAGAGGAAGACTAGGTAGATCTATAGGAAAAAATCTAAAAACTTATAAACCATAGGAATAGAGGCAAGCGATGGACTCTCCACACTAACATCGCAAATATAAGTGAGATAAGACTCACAACCCCTTGATATAATTTTCTTAGCCCGAATATAAGAAATAATCTCTGTTGCCTCGCGGCTAATAGATCCTTTCCATGCAATCGAGGTATGTCGGGCATGGCTAACAGTCTTGAAAAAATAATCCAAGATCGCATGATAGTGGACTAACCAATTTGTGCCCCGTATCACATCAAAATCCACCATATCTAACGCAATAAGATCAGCCTGAGTATCAAACTCTAAACAATCATAATACATGATCTATAAACCCAATACAATACTAAAGAATCACCCAGATAGTAGATACACATAATAGAATAGATAAAGTATCCCAAGATAACTCTAACCTCGGGGAATAATAAGAATATACAAAGGAATAAGTGGATCCCAAATCAAATAAAACAAATTTGGATATGCACACTGAAATCGATCTTAGTATAACAACATCCAAAGACTCTACCTAGAGTCTACTAGGTATGGCATACAACTGATCACGTTTGCCACATGGCTGGGTGCCTGACCGATCTCCTGTCCTACCTGTCTGAGGACCTCCACGATAACCCTGGAGATCGCCCTGATAACCATACATACCACCCCTAGCAGGGGTAGCACTTCCCTAAAAGGTTAAACACTCTGAGCTGTAGGCACGACTACCCCCACAATAGGGACTCTCTTTAGAGAAATAGTCGAAGGCCCTACAATTATAACAGGCCTTAGGCGTTGTACTGAACCCAAAAGATTCGGTTGACCCGGAGTAACCACCTCTGCTAGAATACCCATAAGATGAACCTCTCGGAGGCTGACCAGTACTCTAGCCAGGATAGTCACTGAAACTAGACTGGCCTCCATCGATAAGATAAAATATGGCATGAATGGGCCTACTAGACTAACCCTGGGGCTGATAAGGTTGATGTGAAGGTTACCTACCCTGAGAACCACAGTCACTAAAGCGTGAGCTGCTCTGACTCCCACTAAAACTGCCTTGATAATGCAGACTCTTATCATTGCCTTCTTGGACCTTGTGATGTATCTTCTCTATAACCTGGACATGATCAGAAACCTCAGTAAAAGACCAACCAGCCACAACCAAACTTTGTATGAACATGCAAACATGAAGCCTCAATCCTCAAATAAAACACAGAACCCTGTCATACTCGATTAGTAAGATAGATATAACATGTCTGTCTAACTCATGAAATTGAATCTCATACTCCATAACAATTTTAAAGCACTACTCTAATCTCAAAAATTATTCTCTAAGGTGATCTCTAAGTCTACAGGGCATATATTTCTCAAAAAAAAAAACTTGAAGAACTGAGTCCATATCACTGAGGAAGATCCAGATGGCTTGGAATAAAGATAGCTTTTCCACCAATGTCGAGTTACCAAATCAAACTAAAAGGTAGTATAATCCACACCACGAGTTTCAACTATGCCCAAATTACGAAGCATATCCTTACAAGCAACCAAGAACTCATAACATCTTCTCCCGACGCACCAGAAAAACCTAGGCAGAGTTAATCTCAAGAATCTACCAAACATCTTTTGCTCCTCAACAAATATAGCAGGATGGGCAACTACCGACTGAGCAACTACCAGTTTTGGAGTAATCTCAACTCTAGGAGCTACAACTACAGGTTGTGCTACTACCTTAGTACCATTTTGATTTGCAAACTGGGCACCATCAGATGGTGTGCCACCAACTAAAACTAAGATCTAAACTAATGCATCCCTGAGCAGTGATGAAGAAATAAAGTTGGGTTGGTCCCTAGCCCACCACTGGTTGGGATAGAGGAATCTCTGTTGTAGGTGTGGGAATATGGTTTGATAAAGGCCCCCTTATGTTGGTCTATGGTCGTGACTGCATCTCTCAAATTTCCCTGACCTCAGGTTCATCCACGTTCTCTGATAGGATCCTTAATTGCAGACTCGGGGTCATCATCTCGTGTAATGGTAGCACACATCCTAGCCATCTATGAAAGAGTGAAACCAAAGATATCTTTAGAAACCAACTCAGACTCTTAACACGAAATGAGTGAAAGAAGTGAAGATCTCCTGAGATCATCCTATAGCCTCCTAAAGATAAGAAATAGACATCATTGTTCCAATCTGTGAGACTCTGCTAGAAACTTGCTCTTGTACCAATAATACTGAAGAACCTAGTGCTCTGATACTAATTTGTCATAATCCTATTTATGAGTCATGATGACGCCTACTTTACTTCACCAGTAGGTAAGACAAAACTGTAGCTTGAAACTATAAGTAATGGGCTACTTGGCAAAAAATGACATAAATGACGAAAATATACAAATAACTGAAGCACAAGAGATAAATCATAATAATATTGTAAGATAAGAGAAATAAAAGGAGTAATAACATCCCACGACCTAGTAATGTTAGTACAAGAACCACTAATCCAATAAGCATATGAGTACTATCATAGTCAAATATACATCAGTCTAAAAAATAGATAGACTAAGCAAAATATAGAAGATGGAGAAAAGGTCAACTCTGACTCCAAGAGCTCACCCTATCTTCGAACTCTGGCTCGTACGATCGCGACATCAACTAGTACTTGAATATATACTAAAAAGGTATAGAAATATAGTATGAGTACCAAAGCCACGGGTACTTAGTAGGTATCATCGATCGACTGAGCTAAATCATAATATAAATATAATAAAATGTGAGATAAATAAGCTAAGTCAAGGTAAAAGGGAAAACCTGGAATAATGCTCTAAATATTGTAAATAAATAATTGGAAAGATAATAATAAAGAGCAACACAACTATATCTATATAACTGGCCCCTATAAGCCAAGTAATGAAATAACATAATAATCCAAAGTGGTCCCCCATAAGCCCAGAGGATGCAATTAAGAGAAATAATAGTCGAAGTTATACTCAGTAGTCATATCTCGAAGTCATAACTGTGGATCCTTCCATACCGTAGCCACCTAACTCAAATCAATTTTATAACCGTCATATACAACGTTTTAATGCCGGACTTGAATCAAAACTCATATCATTATTTTCCAGACTTGAATCGAAACTCATATCATGAAATATCATAAATCACTAGACTTGAACCAAAACTAGTATTATCTCCCAAGTACCCATCTATAATCAATATTCCATACATATAATCCTTCTTGTATAAAGAACATAATTAACATAATATGCAAAGTATATTGAATCTACAAGGGACTAATAGTAATATTTGCCTAAGCGGGCCAAAGGGGCCTACTTCTAATCCACGAAATTCATACTAAGGCAAATTCTATCTGAACAAGGATAAGGTATCTAATTTCACTATTAGAAATTAAATAAGCCACATTTTAGTCTTAAGATAGCAATTCTATTAAAAGGATGAGTAATTAAGTCAATTATGCCTAGTAACTGTTCTTTAGTTGGCTAAGAGGTCCAAATCCTACTAAACATGCCTTCAAGACCAAATTTTTCATCCCAAAACTAGAATAATATCATATTCATCATATAATTAAGCTCAATCTAAGAGAAAGACGAACCTAGCCTACCTGGACGTCGAAGAAAGCACAGTGAAATTTGCTAAATCACTAATTTCTTTTTTCGAGAAGCTTCCACACGCCACGCTAGCAAAATGATAATCTATCATCAATGCAAGAACAACTTACCCATATTGTATTTTATGCTTTGGGTCCAAATCACATAAAAATTCCATGTGGGGCTCGCTTGCGGAATTATACTTTCGAAACCATCAATACGTCCCTCTATGCTCAAGGAACATTCACCATCGAGAATGGATAAATTCCTAGCTCAAATAATGCTAAAATCAACCCAGCAATAGTTTAAGGATTTTGGAGATAAATTTAGAAATTAACCATGAATTTAATGGAGACTTACCAAGATTTTGATAAAGAAATGAGTAATCTGAGCTTACAAACACCCCAAAATCTTCTAATAATGTGTCTCCTAATTTTCCACATTATCTAGGATTTTCACTCTTGAAACTTGTGAGAAAATGGAGAAAATAGGGCTAAAGGGCATTTAATGGCCTCCAGGTGTTACTTAAGCGGCCACTCGACCTCTTAAGTGGTCACTGCTACAGCGGCCAAGTATCGCTAAAGCGGTACCCACTTAGGCTAGCAGACTAACTGTCACCACTTTAACGGTCAATCTACTACTAAAGTGGCTCGACTGGTTAAGCCAAGGCCGCTAAATCACCTGTTTGTCCGCTTAAACGCCCGGATGCACCAGCTGAAGACTTAGAAATTTTACAACTCTCCACCGACCCCTTGAAATTCGTTTGAATCTCTTGAATGCAAATGAACTATGCTACCCTTCGAAATTCAACATTTCGGACTCAATAGCGCAGTCAAAATCTCCATCCGAGGTTATTTCGATGAAAAATAGGCCCCCACACCCAAAGGTCATTTTAATCAAATTTTGATCAATAGCCCGAAATGAGTCCAGAAGGCTTGAGACCCGAATTATAAGTCCCCCTAGTCTAAAATCAACGTTTTGGGTCTGATGAAACTGTCAAAATTGGCATACAAAGTTGTTTGACTGAAGTTTACGTTCGATAGCCATTTTTTACCAATGAAAACTTTAAAACAGGAAAGTGACTCTAAAAATCAAACAAACTGTTCGATAACTGAATTGTCAACTCTAGCAAGTCATAAATGACTTGGGACCGTTATAGAAAAGTTCTAAATGGTGCAAATGCGTGAAAAAGTAGAAAATAACCTGGAAGGTCATTACACTTATGAGGTTTTTTCCACTGAATTTTTCTTGTAAGATATTTAATGAGGCAACATGTAAATGTATATTCACCAGGCGTTATTTTACATGGACATCCAAAGGGAGTTATTATATAATATGTAAAAATGTATGTCCATGTAAACAGTCTTCTTAGTGGTCAAACATTTTACTTGTACTATTGCATGAGTAATGGACAAGTCAATAGCTTGACTTCCACCGCCTCAATAGCAAAAGTAGTAGACAAGTTATTGGTTTATATATAGGTCTCTTCCACTTATATTTTATTGCCTTCATCACTGTTAGTTTTATCTTTTTATTAATTATGTATCTTGTCTCCATTTTATATCAATTTATCACATATTTTCTTCAACATTTTTTTACTCCCACTATTTAAAAAAATGAAAGAAAGATGGATGAATAGTATGAAATTTGAAGGAATTGAAAAATTCCATAGTTTTCATCACCAAAAAAAAAATCCATAGTGAAGCTAGAGAATATTTAAAGCTAACATTTGACCATAAATTCTTAAATATTTTTGGCAAGTCATTTGTAGATGAAGTTTCAATATGTGTTTGATCATAGTTTCTAAAAAACATATTTCGCTCTTTTAAGAAAAAATGAAATATGATTTATACGCATATATGCTAAAAATTATTAAAAATACCTTTAAGTTTGTATTATTATTATTTTATAATGAGCATATTCTGTAGTAACTACAAAGTATATAGTATCCACTTGATGGTTAATATAAGAAAAAAGAAATTTCATACACAGAATAAAGATATAGGGTGACATAGGATCACCTTGCCTAATACCCCATGAAGGGGAGAAGTAATTAGTTTGGGTACCGTTAACAAGAACAACAATATTACTAGAGGATATACAATTCATGATAAGAGTAATAATATTAGGGGAAAATTTAAAAAATAGTAAAGTGAGATAGAAAAATGACCATTCAAGACGATCAAAAGACTTTTCAAGATCAAGCTTGAGGATGAAATTACCAGTCTTACTACCGTTACTTTAAGTAGGCATGGACCCCCTATATCACATCTCTTCTTTGCAGATGACCTAACTCTTGTCTCTAAAGCTAACATGAAATCTATTCATATAAATCGTTTTACCATCTTGTTCGATCAAAAAATTAACACAGCTAAATCTAAAGTTATATACTCCAAACACTGCTGTGTCGATGTTGCAAATCTTATTATCCATCTGTTTAATATCTCCCCGTCTACCTCTTTTGGCAAATACTTAGTCTTTCCCATCCTAAATCAAAAGCCCAAAAGTGTCGACTACCAATTCCTCATCGATAACATGAGAAATAAACAATCTTCTTAAAAATCTAATTTCCTTCCCCAAGCAGGTTGGCTGGTTCTTATTAAATCTACGCTCAATGCTATCCCAGCCTATACGATGTAATTTCACAAGTTACCTAAAAAGGTATGCAACATTATTGATAAAATCCGACTTTGGGGTTCGACTACCCAAAAACACAAACTCCATTACCTATCCTGGGATAAGGTTACTACTCCTAAGGAACACGGTGGATTGAGACTTCAAAAAGGCTCTATAAAAAATCAAGTTCTTATTTTGAGTTTATCCTGGCGTATCTTCATTAACCCCACTTCTCTATGGGCACGCATGTTACTCGATAAATATAACCATAGGCGTACTCGCCCCACTACTTCATTCATTTGGAATAATATCCTACAAAGGGTACTACTTGCATCCAAGCTACCACATGGGCTCCAGCCAGGGTCTCATCTATCAATCTATAGATCCAATGTTGGGTTCCAGGTTTTCCTCCGTTAAGGCATTTCCTTTATGGACCTCTTACCTACAATGAATATACTCTTCAACTTTCTAATATTTGGTTTGATCCAGTCATAACTAGGAATGGGGAAAACTCTCCTTTGAAATTCCCAATGCCTTCATTACTAGGGCTAATACAATTCATCCGAACCCTCACATTGGCAATTGGGATAAACACTATTGGGCTTATAATAGCAACAACCTATTTTCAATTAAATCGGCCTATACCATGCTCTGTGATCCTTCCGTTTCAAAGTACAACTTCTGTTGGATCTGGAAACTTAAGACTTTAGAAAATATTAAACACTTTCTTTGGCTTTGTTCGCACGGTAGGCTCCTTACTTCTGATTATCATAGCTTCATGGGTATTCTTCGGCATCCATACTGTCCGATTTGTCAATTAGAACCTAAAAAATTTCTCATATATTCACTCGGTGTTATCTTGCAAAAAAATTCTAGTGTGATGTGGGTCTCAATCTCTCCTCTATGGATACTACTCAGCATTGGCTTATCAGCCTAAAAAATCTCTTTCCCCATTTTTTGTTCCCCTCCTTTGACTGGATGGTTTTGTTATTTACAACATTTACGGGTACAAAAATCTATATATACATGCACCAATAACTTCAATACAAGTTCAAGTCTAGAACTAGAACACTTATGAAGTTCCTTAACACCTTCAACACAAGATTATAAATAATCTATCCAAGAAGTATGTTAACTTTCAGAAATGAGATGAAACAAAATTTTAAGTCCAAGTCCCCCAACTTCACGGAGTGTCCTTAAGGAATAATTCCTCTCATTATACCCGAGGTTATGGAATCTTCCTCCCAGGATAAAATGGCCTTTAATCCGAACAATAGCGGTACCTTAAATTGTTGGATTCTTCGAACTCACTCAACAGTTTAATGATCACACAGAGTTTTTATATAGAAAAAGAGTATTTTTGCTGTCAAAAATCATGCAAATACCCGAGGATTATATCAGGTATTTACAGTCTTTAATGTATCCTTTTAGAAAGGATGTATTGATTCAGTAGAAAGGAACCTTTTTAGCAGCAGTAACATCCTTGCGCCCAGTCTGTGCTGGACATGCGCCTGTTCTACGGCCGTAGGTGACGTTTTTCATATTCTAGTAGCTTCTGTACTACATCTGCACCCACAGGTTGCGTACCTGTGTTGCGTCTGCGCCCGCAGGTCACCCTACAGCGCGAAACAGTGTGCCTTTTCCCTTGAAGGGTCGCATCCCTTCGTGATGCATTGCGTATGCGTCTGCATGGCGTAAAAAATGTGCCCGCACTTGGAGAAAAATAATATTATCAGATTTTGGATTTAAAATTTCACTTGTAAACAAGTTTCAAATAATTTTATCTAAACAATTATATCTCATTGATCGATCATTTGACAAATCCAAATTCAAATCTGAAGTCGAGCCAAGCGAGCGATGATGACGGCGTGAGGCACCACCTTGTTATTGCCTCACTATCCATGTGGAGTTAGTGTTTCTTATTATAAACACTTACAAGTTCTTTTCTCCCACCAATGTGGGAGAATTAGAGAACTTTCCTTTAAAAAGAGTAGACTTTCCAATTTGAGAGTACACTTTCTAAATTGGTGTCTCTCTTCCCTCCACCATTTTTTCTTTATTTTCCATTCACATATACACCTTGAACCCAATAATCCCCCACATGAATGGGAAATGACTATCTTTTAAAGAAATTTATGGACAAGCATGTGATCATTTAGCAAAGGCTAATTGCATCTGGATAAGTAGGTTTTCCTTTGAACTTTCTGTATTGAACATGCATCGGATGCACTCAATCCATCGGTACATTTGATATCTTTGAACCGTAGATCTTTAATGTACACCTAGACAACACATGTCACACAACTAACCTTTTTACTATTTATGGTTCTCACGGTTTTGTTCTTTTCAACCATGAACATGTCCCGGTTTCATAAGCTCTTAGAGAATAGGCCTTTACTAATATTCTCCTTGAAACGGTTTCCACTTCGCCCTCACATAGGTGATTTCTAAACGTTCAATCCTATAGATTAAACTATTTGGTCGAATCTACCAAATTTTGATAATTATTAAATCTGCCAAATTTAGATAATTATTAAAAGGCTTTTCACCTTAAGTCTATCCTTGTTTACTAAACATTGTCTACATCATGAGAATGGGCTGGGTATTGACAATGTTGAACCTGTTAGTCACAACTTTGTTTGATCACTTTGAACCTAGCTCTTGGAATCTCCAGTCTGCTAGGTAGAGTTACCTTCATGCTGACTTATCCTAGACCTTAAACCCATTCCCTTAGATGTCCTCTCAACTCCTTCTCTAGATAGGCCTTTTGTAAGTAGATTCGACATATTATCCTTTGACTTTACATAGTCAATAGTGATAATTCCACTAGAGAAAAGTTCTCTAAAGGTATTATGTCTTCGTCTTATGTGACGAGATTTACCATTGTACATCATGATCCCTGCCCTACCTATTGTCGCTTGGCTATCACAGTATATATATATTGGTGCCACTGGTTTGGGCCAATAAGGAATATCTTCAAGAAATTTCAGAGTCATTCTGCTTCTTTACCAGCTTTATCTAACGCGATAAATTTAGATTCCATTGTAGAGCAAGCAATACAAGTCTGTATGGATGATTTCCAAGAAACCGTTCCTCCACCGATAGTAAATACATATCCACTCGTGGATTTTACTTCGTTCGATCCTGTGATCTAATTTGCATCACTATATCCTTCAAGTACCGCTGGATATTTATTATAATGCAAAGCGTAGTCTTGAGTGTATTTAAGATACCCCAAAACTCTTTTCATTGCCATCCAATGAGTTTTATTAGGATTACTCGTGTACCGACTCAATTTACTTATAGCGCATGCTATGTCTAGTCGTGTACAGTTCATTATATACATTAAACATCCCAATATTCTTACTCCAATTGTGAGTCACTTTCACCTTCATTCTTTTGAAGTGTAAAGCTCACGTCCAATGGAGTTTTGGCAATACCGAATTCCATATACTTGAATTTGTCAAGTACCTTTTTGATATAATGAGACTGTGACAATGCCAACCCTTATGGAGTTCTATGGATTCTTATTCCTAAGATCATATCTGCAACTCCAAGGTCTTTCCTATCAAACTTACTCTCAAGCATTTATTTCATTGCATTTATGTTCGAAATGTCTCTACTGATGATCAACATATCATCCACATACAAACACACAATGACTTGGTGATTTGGAGTGTCTTTAATATAAACACATTTATCACATTCATTTATCTATAACCCGTTTGCCAACATAGTTTGATCAAACTTTGCATGCCATTGTTTAGGTGCTTTTTTAGTCCATAAAGTGACTTAACAAGTTTACACACCTTATTTTCCTTTCCTGGGACCACAAAACCCTTAAGTTATTCCATGTAGATTTCTTTCTCCAATTCTCCATTTAGGAATGTTGTTTTCACATCCATTTGATGGATTTCAAGACCATTTACTGCCGCCAAGGAAATTAACATCCGAATTGACGTTATCCTCGTTACTGGAGAGTATGTATCAAAGTAATCAAGGTCTTCCTTTTGTTTGAAGCCTTTTACAACAAGTTTTGCCTTATACTTATCAATAGTACCATCAGCTTTCATTTTCCTTTTGAAGATCCATTTAGAACCTAAAGGTTTATTTCCTGGAGGAAGATCAACCAAATCCCACGTATGGTTTCTTAAGATTGAATCAATCTCACTATCGACTGCCTCTTTCCAAAAGGATGAGTCCGACGACGGCATCACTTTCTTAAATATTTGAGGCTTATTTTCTAAGAGAAATATTACAAAATTCGATCCAAACGAAGTTGACGTTCTTTGATGTGTACTGCATCTTGGATTCTCATCATTATGTACATTCTCACTTGGTTCATCTCGAGATCGTTTAGACCCCCCACTAGATTGTTTATGTCTAGTTTGATACGGATAAATATTTTCAAAGAATTCAGCATTATCTGATTCAATTACCATATTTTCATTAATATCCGGATGTTCGAATTTATGAACCAAAAACTGACATGCTTTACTACTTTTAGCATATGTTATGAACACGCAGTCCACCGTCTTAGGTCCTATCTTAACCTTTTTAGGCATAGGAACTTAGACCTTTGCTAGACACCCCCACACTTTGAAATATTTCAAGTTAGGTTTCCTTCCTTTCCATTTTTCATAAGGAATTGATTGTGTCTTACTATAGGGAACTCTATTGAGTATACGGTTGACTGTAAGGATAGCCTCTCCCCCACAAACTTTGCGGTAAACTTGAACTTATAAGTAAGACATTCATCATTTCCTTCAAAGTTTGATTTTTCCTTTCCGCAATTCCATTAGATGGAGGTGAATACGGGGTCGTAGTTTGATGGACAATTCCATTCTCTACACATATTTCGGCGAAGGGAGATTCATATTCTCCGTCCCTATCACTTCTTATCGTTTTTATCTTTTTCTCTAACTAATTTTCAACTTCAGTTTTGTATTGCCTAAACGCATCTATTGCTTCATCCTTACTATTTAGCAAATAGACATAACAATATCTTGTGCAATCGTTGATAAAAGTTATGAAATACTTTTTCCCACCATGTGATGGTATTGATTTCATATCACAAATGTTCGTGTGTATTAAGTCTAAGGAATTGAAATTCCTTTCAATGGACTTATAAGGATGCTTTGCATACTTTGATTCCACACACGTTTGACGCTTTGATTTATTGCACTCAAAGTTTGGCAAAACTTCTAAGTTAATCAGTTTTCGTAATGTTTTGTAATTAACATGGCCTAAATGTTCGTGCCACAAATCATAAGACTCAAGAAAGTAAGAAGAAATTAAACTTTTATTGATTTCAACATTCATTACATCTATTTTGAATGTGCCCTCATTGTGGTAGCCTTTTCCTACATACACTTCTCCTTTACTAAGTACATTTTTTTCAAAAATAAATACACATTTGAATCCGTTCTTGTCTAGAAGTGAAACTGGAATTAAGTTCTTCCGTAACTCCGGAACATACAAGACATTGTTAAGTGTCAACACTTTGCCGGAAGTCATCTTCAAGCACACTTTTCCTGTTCCTTCTACTTTTGCAGTAGCGGAGTTTTCCATGTAGATCTTTTCTTCTACTTGAGCTGGAGCAAACGTACAAAAAAACTCCTTGTTAGCACAAACATAGCGGGAGGCATAAAAATCCATCCACCATTCACGAGGATTTCCCACCATGTTGCATTTGGAAAGTATAGCACATAGATCATCCGTTTCTTGAGAAACAACAGACTTGTTGTCTACCATTTTATACTCTAGGAATCTTGCAACAAAAAACTTTTTAGTTCCTACATCCTCCGTCTTGTACTTCCGTTCTAGCGCTCCCCATAACTATTTCGATGTCTTTGTTCCACTGTACAAATTGTAAAGGTCATCTTGGAGACCACTCAAGATGTAATTCCTGCAAAGGAAATCTGAGTGTTTCCAAGCCTCCACAATCACAAAGTATTCTTTTTAGAGGTTCCCTAGGGCAACTCCAGAGCTTCCTCAACCGTGAACCTTTGAAGACAGAGAGTGATGAGGTAGAAGAATATTTTCTACTGCCATCTCTTAAATCCAATACCCGCAAACTTTCTGAGTTTCTCTGTTGGTACCATCGGCGGTGGAGCATTCGTGCGACATGTTGTGGCAATACTAGTTGCCCCCACAGTCGTTGCAGCCTCTTGCACTTGACTATCATTAGCCATTTTTCTTCCACAACAAGACAGTACCTTTAGTATATCGAAATACTTATTACAAAATTGCAGAAACTTTAAACACTTCTTGTTTCTAGTTTAACGATGAAGTTTTTATGACTTTCAATCGTCAACCGGGTGATCTTTAACTTGTGATGAAGATTTTATGTCTTCAAATCACTAGTTAAGTTCAAACGGAGTAGAAAGCTTAAAGCTTTAATCTCTAAAAATAAGCTATACAGATTCCGAAATGGTTATTACTTAAGATTATTTACAACATTTTCGGGTACAAGAATCTGTATATACATGCACCAATAACTTCAACACAAGTTCAAGTCTAGGACTAGAACACTTATGAAGTTCCTTAACACCTTCAACACAAGATTATAAATAATCTATCCAAGAAGTATGTTAACTTTCAGAAATGAGATAAAACGGAATTTTAAGGCCAAGTCCCCCGACTTCACGGAGTGTCCTTAAGGAATAATTCCCCTCACTGTACCCGAGGTTATGGAATCTTTCTCTTAGAATAAAATGGTCTTCAATCCGAACAATAGCGGTACCTCAAATTGTTGGATTCTTCGAACTCACTCAATAGCTTAATGATCACACAGAGTTTTTGTATAGAAGAAGAGTGTTTTTGCTGTCAATAATCATGCAAATACCTAAGGATTATATTAGGTATTTATAGCCTTTAATGTATCCTTTTAGAATGGATGTATTGGTTCAGTAGAAAGATATTTTTTTAGCAGCAGTCACGTCCCTGCGCCCAGTCTGTGCTGGACATGCGCCTGTTCTGCGGCCACAAGTGACGTTTGGCATATTTCAGTAACTTCTGCGCTACATCTGCGCCCACAGGTCGCGTACCTGCACTGCGTCTGCGCCCGCAGGTCACCCTACAGCACGAAACAGTGTGCCTTTTCCCTCGAAGGGTCGCATCCCTTCATGATGCATTGTGTATGCGTCTGCATGGCGTCAAAAATATGCCCGCACATAGAGAACAATAATACTATCAGATTTTGGATTAAAAATTTCACTTGTAAATAAATTTCAAATAAATTTTGTCTAAAAAATTAGATCTCATCCGAAGCTGAGTCGAGCGATGACGGCTCAAGGCACCACCTTGTTTTTGCCTCACTATCCATGTGGAGTTAGTGTTTCTCATTATAAACACTTACAAGTTCTCTTCTCCCACCAATGTGGGAGAATTAGTGAACTTTCCTTTAAAAAGAGTAGACTTTTCAATTTGAGAGTACACTTTCTAAATTGGTGTCTCTCTTCCCTCCACCATTTTTCCTCCATTTTTCATTCACATATACACCTTGAACCCAACAAGTTTTTCTTCCTTTTGCACTTTGGTATATTTGGATTTTAGGAATAATAATATTTGGTATATTATTATTTTAGGAATAATAATATTTGGTATATTATTATTTTAGGAATAATAACGTTTTTCATAAAAAATGTGGTTTCCCAAATGTAACTATGATCCATGAAAAAATTCAGGAATATAGCACCTATGCTACTGCTCGGACTAATCACACGGACACTATTAGTATTAATGTTCGATGGTTCCCTCCCCCTGTTCACCATTTTAAGCTGAGCATTGATGGCTCTTTTTTTACCACTAATAATCTTTGTGGATTTGAAGGCAGCATTCAGGACTCCACGGATGCTTGGAAAGCAGGTTTTTACAATAAAAGTTTCAGCCATTGTCATACTATGGTTGAGTTGAAAGGTTTCTTCATGGCCTAACTCTAGCTAAGAACATGAATTTCTTCCCTCTTATTATTGAAACTAGTTCACTGGAAATCCTCTATCTACTTCAAAACCTATGCTTGCCCTTTACTGATATTATCTCAAATTGCAGGTTAATATTGAAGAACATGGGAATCCAGTGGTACAACACAGTTTTCATGAAGCAAACCAAGTTGCCGACATTTTGTCAAGATTGGGTTCACATCTACCACATCCGGGCAATGACCATATTTTGTTTTCTCCACCAGTTCAAGTTGTTGTTCAGCTCCAACGGGATGCTAGTGGAGTCCTATCTAGTAGAATAATTACTTGGTCTATGTTTAATATGTTTTTAACGTTTTAGGAATGAAGCTATCAGTACTAGTCTACATGTCCCTTTTAATGCTAAGCCTAGTATAAGTAGTATGGTTTGTAATAACTATCATAATTTTAACACTGCTACAAGCTGTGCTTCTCATTGTAATCCCTCTTAGTTGTTATATATATATATATATATATTATCCCGTTTACCAAAAAGAATAAGCTCTAAGCATTAATAACTTGACCTATATACATAAATGCACACATTTTCATTAGTTCACCAAGTGAGAAGAATTACTGGATTTTCTTATAAAATATAAGAATTTGACAAAAAATTTAAATTTCTAAAAATATCCAAAAATTAGAATTGGCCCCCATTTTTTTTTTAGATTTTGGAAACTTGTGCTTTTTGCCAAACATTATTTATGTCAAAAGAATAACAAATTGTGTGTTC
Source organism: Capsicum pubescens (assembly GCA_030864215.1). Taxonomy (NCBI): domain Eukaryota; kingdom Viridiplantae; phylum Streptophyta; class Magnoliopsida; order Solanales; family Solanaceae; genus Capsicum; species Capsicum pubescens. Next base: position 257,987,035 of record CM061547.1, on the reverse strand, counting down.
AAATAACTTTTGCCAAGATTTTTTTCAAAAACACCGCTTTTTTATGGCCAAAAGGATCCTAAAGAACTTTAACCTGTACATAGTACAATTAATTTCAAAATTGATGAAAACTAAAAGAAGAAGAAAAAAGAATGCGAAGAATAATAAAAGACGTGGTGTGAGATTATGTGGTGGTTCACCTTACAATGTCAAGTAATAATTTTTGAACATACATATGACTTGGCATACCTCACTAGTGTAAATATTTCATTCATTAGCATTGCTGCATCAGTGTAGCTAGGTTCCAGACAGAGGGTCCATTTGCCTGTAGCTCAGTAATGACTAATTGACTGTCTCTATTTAATACAACGCTTCCTTTTGACCTACCTATAACATACAATTTCTGAAACATGACCCCAAGAAGGAAAAAGAACTTATTATAAGTGCTTTAGAAAACATTCATTTCCACCATAAGTAATATTGCTTTAGAAAAATTAATTTGTTACAAAGTAGATGATATTTTTAAAAAAATTATGAAGTATTTATTACTATTATTATTTTTTACATCACCTTTACTGTTTGTAATTGTGGAGTTTTAATTAAGTGAATCAAGAAAAAACAGTAGTTTAGATAAATACTTTTATAATTAAAAATGTTAATTGTATTTTGGTAAGGGTATCCAAAAGTATAAAAGATTTAAAAAACATATGGACAAAGATGTATTTAGAATGGAAGAAGATATTTTTCTCAAAATGTTCTGATTGGTTAGACTCTTTGAAAAAACACACTTTTCTAAGAAAAAAAAGTTCTTCAAGATCAAATAAATGACTAAACAAATTTCATAATTGGTAATCCACATTAATTTTCACCTCCCACTGTCACTGTCTAGTCAGATAATATTTGTTTAAATTATATATTATTCTATAGGATAGAAATGGCTTAGCGTGTGTTTGGGCCAATTGGGCCGATTGAGTCATTTTGGGTCCGGCGAGCAAAGTCGGCCCACAATGACACCATCTCTCGGACGATGTCAATACGCTGGAGCTTGCACTCGGCCAAAGGGTAAGGGCGCCCGAGACTAGCCAAAGATGGTGACTGCATACCAACAAACAAACGGAAGGACAATGTGTCAGGTATTTTAGGAAGCACCATTTGCCCTCAACAGAGACGCGTCTGACACATGCTAGTGGGCTGGTTGCTCCCAAAGACATTAGGACGGGTGGTAATTCCTTTATTGGCAATGCGAAAGATTTCCACCCTATAAATAGATACCCTCTCCCGTGGTGTTAAGGATCTTATTTTTGCTCATGCTTACCCTTAATAAAATATTTTTAGTTTACTCCTTAAGCATTAGCATTTTTCTTTAGTTGTTTACTTTTTTATCGTTGTGATCCTCGAGCTTGGTCACATTCTTACTCTTGGCTGATACAATTTAACACTCAGCCTACGCTATAAGATTTGCTCTTAATCTGCTTGTTTAGTTCATTTTGATCTCTCGTTACGTTATTTGATTTTCTGCAAATATTTACTATTAAATCAAAAGATAAGACCGTAACATGTTGTAACGCCCCGAAATCTCATCCCAGAATGTCACACGGTACTTAAGTCTACAAGTAGCCCCAAGCTACCCCTTTGAGCCTGCTACTACATATAAAATTTACTTTAAGAAGAATAAAGCAAAACGATGGTACTGTCATATCATAATCATAAAGGGAATCCGAAGAAATACTTGTCTGAACAGTCAAAATACTGAAAGTCTAAACGTACTGATAATCTAGTCTGACAAAGCCTCTACTAATCAAGAACTAGAGAGTCATTGGGACAGACCCCCAACTGACTCGACTAAACTGAAAGCAATAACAACTGAAAATCTGAGCAATAGGTCCTCGAACCATGAAGACTCACCAACTGTGGAGTGTAGACAAAGGTACTTAGGAATCAGTGTCACTGCTGGGACTAAGCACCTGAACCTACATTATGAGACAATGTAGCACACAGACGTATATGTGGATCAGTACTTTGAGGATGTACCGAGTATATGAGGGTGTCTGCATTTAAGTAAACAATGTTATCATTCTTTATAAAACATGCATACTGATATGAATGACTCACATAGCTTGAGTAACACTGAAATCTAAATCTCATAAATCATGTATATTGAAGCATATAGTACAAATCTAGTGAGTCATTACACTTGGTTCTAAAATCAGTGTTCTCCATCTTATTCTCAAAACTTGTAAGCAAGAGAAATCTTAAAAACAATAGCTTTCAAAACTTATACTTTTATCTTATGGGGAATAAGGAACTTCTTTAAAACTTAGAGATTTTAGGACTTTGGGAACCTCAAAATCAAACTTTCAACATATAAACTTTTATATTAATTAGAGTAGGGGACTGCTTGGGGAGTTTCTTCTCACCGACATAAACTATGTAAGTCATATGGAGTCCAACATCTTGCCCACGTTGGGGAGAGCTGCTCTACCCTTGCCATCGGAATAGAACCTTAACTTTAATGATCACTATCTTAACCCACTTGGGGTTATCAAAAACCTACGGGGCATGTAGTTCTGGGGCATGAGACCTTGGAATCATACCCAACTCGATGCTAAATACTACTCCCATACTTAAGCTCAGAACTTTTTGGAAATCCACCTTAAAATAATTCAAGGGTCTATAATAAAGATCAAATATACTTCTCTTGACTTTAAGTCATAATTAATGTGGAACCCTTAGCTTAGACCCAAAAGGTCAAATCTTTAACTAAAATCTGAAAATAGCTTAACTATGGGGTACTTATGACCCAAACAATCTTGAACAACAATCTTTAAAGGGGGTCTATTGACCCAAACAGTAATCTCAAGTCAGATATCTCAAAATTCATGCTTGGTAATGCAATTACTCATAAAGTATCTTAGAATCTGTAAATTTCATCAATAGGCATGGAAATATAAATAAAATCATGTAATTCAACTTTTAATCCATGGGAAATCTCACAATCTTACAAATAATGAAAGTGGGTATGAAACCTAACTTAATTTCATGAAAAATCTCATAAATTACAGAAATTTAGTAATTTAAAATAAGCCTTTGGGCACAAGGGTGAAAGGGTTACCCTTGTTCAAACCCCACATACCTCAGATTATGACTTGTAGATGAATAAGCTTGCTTGAGACTCTTTCTCGTATGTTTGAGTGAGGGTTCTTGAAGCTTTTGACTTGGGAACCTTGAATCTTAACTCAATTTGTTGAAACTATGGTAGAATTTTAAGGTTCTTGGAGAAAGATTTGAATTCGCTCTTGAGGGTTAATCTTGAGAGAAAACCCTAGTATTTTTTAATGTTATGGAGGATTGTAACGTTTGTGTCTTGAATCTGATGTATTTAGATGTGAAAAGGGTGGAAATAGACCGAAAATCCCTTTTTAAAATAGCTTTAAAATACTGAACGGAATTTGCGATGGCTCGTGCGATAATCCATCGCTGGCTCGATGGTCTGTTGGCCTGACCGTTGCACCTGGGCCAGAATGTGATCTTTCTTCCTTAGTTGCGACGGCTTGGGCAACGGTCCGTCGCTAGCTCAATGGTCCGTCGGCCATTTCGTCGCACCTGGACAGAAGATGGACTCACTGCCTCTGCTGCGCCGGTTTGGGCGATGGCCCATCGCTAGCTCGACAGTCCGTCAGACTGCTTTCTGTAATTCAGCCATAACTTTCTACCCCGACATCGGATTTTGATGAAATGGGTATCACTGGAAAGATAATTCAATTTTCCATGTGATAAAAAGTAAAAATTAGGAAAATTCAATATGGTTTAAATACTAATAACTTTGGAAGTCATTTCTTAATCTTTTAAAGGCGAAATTAGGTACTCTAAAGGCTTAGAATATGAGGGAACTTTAAGGGGTCTTACACACGTGCTCTTGATTCACGAACAATTTCAATTGTACAAAAACGATGGTAAATAGTTTGGCGCCCATAATGGGGCCAAAGCAACTGTGTGGATTTTTAGCTTTGTTTTTCTTTCTAGTTTTTTTTTTGTTTTACTTTGCAGGGAAGTAGGCCATGACTCCATAAAGGGTAGCTTTGAAATGAGTACTATCATGCGAGGAGTATACGAGAAGCCCATTAATGGAAAAGATCCTGCCATTTGAGTTGTGGTCATGAGCAACCAAATCTTCTTCCAAAGCCGATGAAGCTCAAAATAATCCAGCACCCCGATAGGATGTGACAGACCAACCTCGTTCGAAGGATTGGAGGAGGATCCTTAGAGTTCCCTATGAAGCTCTACTTGTAACTCGCCGTATCAATAAAGTAGCCCCCAATCATCCAAAATACATTGTACGCTCCTAATCCAACCTCTCAATGTCGAAAAGCCTTTACTAGGCCTCTTCTGAAAGGTCTCCCTCTCTTGTTTAACATCTTCAATCTATAGCTTGAGGGCATCAACCTCAGAATTACAGTGTAAAAGGGACTCAACCAACTAAGGCTGGTCACTTAGTACGCCTCAAATCTATAGCATGGTACAACACGTCTCCATTGTTCTCCATTCTTTTTGTTGCAATTGTAGGTTATCCACAGCCAAGAAGTTGTCTTAGAATGTGGGAAAATATGGAACAATATAAGAAGGGGAAATTGTTACATAAAACTGAAGAAGAAAAGTTTGTTTACCTGCGCTGAGGCATGGACACTCTTGATTGCTAGGCATTCAACTGGAAAAACATCTAACTTCTTTGATCACCAGGAGAGACCAACGATTGGGTACTCGGGCCGGCCTAGATTAGAAATTTACATCTGAGGGAATGGACAAACAAACTTTCTAAGATATTGATGGCTCACCCATTGGATCTAAAAAATAACCGGTAAACATGTTTGGGTCATTCACGAAAGTATGGGGTCCTAGGCTAGAAGGGTTTCTGAAGTGAGGCTCCCACTGGGAGGACGATGCAAGAGAATGAGGGAAGACCCTAAATAGTCTTTGGACCAATAATGGATGCATCGTTAGGATGAATTAAAGTGCCCCTAGCACGGATCGTCCATTTGAATCTTGGGAGGCTCAGAATCTACCTCATCTGAGTCATATATCATCACCACTCTGTGGCTGATCATTTCCCTATCAAAGGGCAAGAACTCTAGTTGGACCTCGAAAGCGTTTTACTATACTAGTAGTCACTCGGGTGATCAGGATTGCCTCCGAAAGTTAAGGCGTGGGTAGGGCTTGGGGTCTCTCAAGTATGGGAGAATTTAAATGATGGACGAGAACACAATCAGATCCTCTTTTAATATAGGACTTGCGAAAGAAATGAAAGATAAGAACGAGTAAAATAAAAATGAAGAAGATAAAAGGAGGAAAAATCCCTAGCTGTGATTGAGAATATCGAGAAAGCAAGCCAAGTTATGAAAAAAAGAGATAAGGTGGACCAATTTCTAGTTCTGCCCAACGATAAGATCCTCGAGACCCGTTCTCTGAAAGTCCCAGTTAGAGTAAGGATTACATTCGTTGGTGGACGCTACTAGAAAGATGTAAGGCTAGGTGAGTGAAGCGAACATTAATGAATAATAATTGAAGAAATGTGAGGTGACGAACTTAAAGGCCACATTCCAAGTAAAAGTGATTGTCACTCCAGGCAACTCCTCAGTAGAAACGACCACAAAACTTCTGGGGAGTCGCTCAAGTAGCCTAGAATGGACATGGGTCGTGGGATCTGGTTCTACTAAACCCTCTCGAGTTAACCTCAAAGGAAAAGCAAGAGGAGGTTCGCGAATGTGAACTACGTGCCAGATAAGTTAGCCAGGATCATGAGGCAGACAACAAATTTCTATAGGCAAGAACTAAGTTTCCCCAAGCTTAGCTGGAAAGTGGGGCCAAATGAAATGAAACCGTCATCTATCGGATCACCCAATCCCAAGACAAACGACAATGTGTACATGAAAATAAAATCAGGTCTGTGGGTAGCGACCCTCTCCATGATATGAGGAACTTTAGTATTGAAATTAGGGGACCATAAGTATGTCGAACGAACAGAGTAGATATATGACAAATAAACTACAAAAGAAATCCCCTCAACGGTCCTGGTATCCTTTTCTTTCTTGAAGGAGCCTCAAAATCATCAGTGGTATTAAACATCATTGGCACTATCTTCTCCATAGTGGAGTCAAAAGGGAACCCACCATCTTTTTGAACACTAGACAAACTATTTGAAGTTGAAGGAAGAAGATGAGAACTTAAAGAGTGAGACATGACTGCAATATGAGAGGGGGTAAATTATAGTTAGGAGCGTCCTGGAGAATTTTTCTTTTTGAGAGAAGGTCTGATAGAAGGCAAAAACGGAAGTAAGTAGGAAGTTTTTGATAAATACGTTTGATATGTACAGACACCATAAAGAGAGACGAATCGTAACTCAATTATGGAAACGTCACGATCAGTACAATCCCCAAGGAAAACATCGCCTTATCTTTGAAGTCAGCGTGTAAAAAGAAGATACATCACTTGAAAGGTGGAAGCTTTAAAGGTTCGAATAATGTGATATTTCAGAAAAAAAAAATGAATCGGGGAGATGAAATGTAGAAGGCGCTTTAGAAATTTGTTCTGTCTTCCGACCGCAATGAATGTTACACCCGTAAGATTGAGGGACTATTTGTATGTAGTAAAACTGGCATAGGGTGAGTTTGGGTCGATTGGTCCGATTGAGTCATTTTGTGCTAGGTGAGTGAAGTCGGCTCATAATGGCACTATCTCGGACACGATATCAATATACTGGAGCGTACACTTGAGTAAAAGGTGAGGGCGTCTGAGACTAGCTAGGGATGGTGAGTACATACTAATGGACAAATGAAAGGACAATATGTCAAGGATTCTAGAAAACACCAGTTGCCCTCGACAAAGCCGCGTTGACACACTCTAGTGGACACATTGCTCCCCAACGACATTGGACGGGTGGCAATCCTTTATTGATCATGACAACTTTTGTACTCTATAAATTGATACCACCTCCCCCATTGAAAAGGATCTTATTTAGGTCATCCTTAACCGTTAAGCAATAAAATATCTGTAGAAACTCGAAACCAAAATAAGCCAAGATATGGATAAAGTGACCAAAATAAGTCACCTCTCCAATAATTTACCAAAATAAGCTAAACGTAATAATTTATTGCATTTTACCTGTTTTTCTAACGGTGCTTTAACGAAAATCTACAGTAAATTTTTTTTTTGTAAAACGTAATTCTTACGTTTTATAAAATATTTTGTACAACATAAGAAATTCTTACGTTTTACACAAAAAAATAAATATAAAAATAGTGTATTCTCAAATCAATTTGCAGACACCTTTATGTCAAATCTGTGTAAATTGTAATAAAAAGTTATAATTTATATAAATTGCAAATTTTTATTAATTTTTTTTTTAAAAAAGTAGTATGTTGTCAAGTTTAGGTTAGAATATGCTGAATAGCAAGCTCAGGACTAGGAATCCGATAGAATTCGTACAACTAATTAGAAACCATGTGTCGAACGTGCCATGACGTGTCCTGGTTATTAGCAAAAAGAAACATGCAGAATTATGAACAATAAAACTTTTTTCTTATGTAGGTAACTTCATCAAGATGGTATAACGGAAGTATCAGAAGATTTTAATAATAAAAACCTGCTGCAAGTTTTATATCAAGGTTAAACCAATATAATGAATCACTTCAGAAGTATAATCCTGTAATGACTCTCACGGTCATTTTTCTGTATTTTAATATATTTTCGGTATTCAGAGATTTTCTATAACTGGCCCAAGTTATTTATGACTTGCTGGGACTGATAGTTCGGTTTTCAGGCGGTTCGTTTCATAATTTTAGTAATATTTAATATATTGTGAAATATTTGATTTAAATTGTCATTTCGTAAAAATATAATTTAGTACCCTTCTAAAATATTTTTGATATTGATAAAGTTTATTACTTTATACAATATTTATATTACTTATAATCGTTCTTTAGTGGTTTATTAATATTTTAAGCGGAGATAATAAATCTAAAAATGTTAAAATATTATTATTATATAATAGAAGATTTATTAGAAATATTTTTCTATTAATTGTGATATATATTCAAAATATTATAATTATTTTATCACGAACTTATGCAATACCCGAGTGTAAATATAGCGGAGACTAAGGAGAAGGGTTGGTACACCTCTTCACGTGGAAGTCAAGTGTAGTGCACAACCTTAATTAGTCACACACAGCAAACATTAAGTCTTATATGTGTAATTTTCTTACATGTGTAATGCCTCGAAAACGAGTCCCGGGATGCTATATGGTGCTCCGGATTACAAGTAGTCCCGAGCTAACCCTGAAAGCCTACTACTTATTCTGATGACTCAAATAAAGGTAATATAAGCATGTGGTACACTAAAATACTGAAATACTGTCAGAACTTAACTGAGTTTAACTGCATGAAATGTCTGAAAGTACTTAACTAAGAAAAAATCTCTAACACTGAAAAACTGTAATGTATCTAATAGTCGGACAAGCCTCTAATGCTACTACTAGAGAGTCGCTGGGACAGGCCCCCAACTGACTCGAACTATCTGACATAACTAAATAAACTAAGCTGGAAAGCTGGAAATCTGAATAACTGGATCCTCAAACTATGAGGACTCACCACTGTCGGGATGTAGATAGAGATGCTCACAGTCAATCACGCTGCTGGAATTGAGCACCTGAACCTACATTATGAGGCAATGTAGCACATAGACATATATGTGGATCAGTACTTTTGAAATGTATTGAGCATGTGGAGGTGAATGCATAAGTAGAAATAATATTTCAATGTTATCAAACTCCATAAAATATGCATGCTAAATGTAGATGACTCACATAAGCTGGAACATCTGAAAACTGAAAAAAAATCATAACCATGGATAGCAAAACATACTGCATAAATCTAGTGAGTCATAACATTTAATTATGAAAGTTATACTTTTACTCTTTCTGCTAGTGAAATAAGTAGGACTGAAGTCAAGTCCGTTTTCAAATCATTTAAGTTAAGTGTAAAGGGACTCACCTTTGTATCTGTAAACTAAATGCTGAAATCGCATAGCTAATGACTTACGCAAAACAATATCTAATTAAAATTGTGAGTCATTACACTTAGTTTCTAAAAGCTTTTCTGTTGTTCTTTTCTATTGCAATTACTCTGTTTTTGTAGGGAATTCATTTAAAAACTGTTTTGTAAAGTTTTACTATTAGGGAGGTTCTTCTTGAAGTTCTTGAACCCGGAACTTTGGATTATAAGCTTTCTTGGAGTAGGAGTTATGGGATTGTTCTTGAATCTTGGAGCTAGGGTTTTGTTCTTGGAGAAGAAAAAGATGAATAATGAAGCATCTATGCTATTTGGGGCTAAAATTATGTGTTTTGGGCAAATTTGGGTGAGGGTAAATGACTCAAATACCCCTCATAACCCATTATTTAACACAATAAAATAGGGCACCGATGCAATCAGCAACGTGTCGCGTCACTCACTGCGATACGATTAGCGATGCATCGCGTCATCTAAATCGGCGCGGCACGGCGATATCGCATTGAGGTTCTGTTTTGGCCAACCAAACATGCCCCAATCCTTCTCTGAAAATTTTGAAACTCACCCCGGAGGTACTATGGACTACCCTGATTATGAAATAACTTAGAAATTGACATTCCAAGATTGGAAAGGTCGAGAATAAAGTCATCAAAGTTTAGAGACCAAAAGTGAGACTAAGTCTTCAACACTTAGCTAAAATTTCAGGTCCTAAGTCTCTAATGTGCCTCTTTTGAGCTGAATTGAACTAGAAAGAATACATGGTATTACAATATCTCCCCCTTGAGAATATTCGTCCTCGAATGAGACTAGTTAAATTGATGATACTGGAGAACTGAGACTATATACTGCATTCACAACTGAAACCAAAACTGTATGACTGAATCTAAAATATAATAAGCTACTGAACCAATCTGTGAGTGCATGAATTGACATAAAGATAACCATATGGATGAAACTGAGACTGGAAATGAACTGAATTAAGGAAGATTGTTACCTTCGGCTGAATCTGAGTTTGTGGAGAATAGTGAGGGTACTTCGTTCTCATGTCTACTTCTGCTTCCCAAGTGGCACCCTGAACAGACTGATTTCTCCATAGAACTTTGACCAAGGGAACTTCTTTGATCCTTAGTTACAAATTTGGTGATCTACTAGAAGTTCTTCGTACAAGAGGCTATTTTGAATATTTGTGCTTTCTAGAGGGACTATAACCGCTGAATCTCCCATGCACTTCTTCAATAAGGATACATGGAACACTGAGTGAACTGATGACAAGTCTGTGGGTAGATCAAGCTCATACGCTACCTTCTTCACACGACTCAAAATCCTGTAGGGACCTACATACCGGGGACTAATCTTCCCTTTTTTGCCAAATCTCTTTACCCCCTTCATGGGTAAAGCCTTCAAATAAACAAAATCATCAACCTCAACTCAAGATCTCTCCTTTTTACGTATGCATAAGATTTATGATGACTCTGAGTCGCTTTCAATCTCTCTTGAATTGACTAAACTTTCTCCATGGCTTCAAACACCATATCTGGACCAATCAAAGCGGCCTCACCCACTTCAAACCAACCGACTGGTGACCTACATCTTCGTCCATATAGAGCTTCAAACGGGGCCATCTGAATACTAGAATGGTAATTGGTGTTATAGTCAAACTCAATCAACGGCAAGTGGTCATCCCAACTGTCTTTGAAATTAAGAACACATGCCCTCAACATATCCTCTAAGGTCTGAATGGTCCTCTTTGCCTGACCATCTGTCTGCGGGTGAAAAGCTGAACTAAGATGAACTTAGGTACGAAGACCCTTCTGAAAGGCTTTCCAAAACTGAGAGGTAAACTAAGTACCCCAATCTGAGATAACGGACAAAGAAATTTTGTGCAATCTGACCAACTCTCTGATATACATCTTAGCGTAATCTTCAGTTGTGTAGGACGTGTGAACTGGCAAGAAATAAGCTGATTTGGTCAATCTATCTACTATAACCCAAATCGAATCATGCAGCCGACATGAATGGGATAATCCAGTCACAAAGTCCATATTCACCTCTTCCCACTTCCAAGTGGGAATACCGAACTCATGTAATGTGCCACCAGGTCTTTGGTGCTCTACCTTAACCTATGGACAAGTCTCACACTTGGCTACAAATTCTGTGATACCTCTCTTCATACCGCTCCACTAATACACTTCCCACAAGTCGCAGTACATCTTGGTGGCTCCTAGATAAATGGAGTAACGCACACCATGCGATGCTGCCATAATTTACTGCCTTAAATCATCAACACATGGCACACACAATCTACTTTAGTATCTCAACACACCATCTCCCTCTTGGGAGAAAACCTCTACCTTTTGGTCTTTAATTGACCCCTTCAGTTTGACCAAACTAGAATCCCTGCTCTGCTTTTCTTTCACTTCAGAAACTAGAAAAGATTCTGAACTACTCTGAAACCAAACATTCCCTTCAGCTGAGTCAACCAACCCCACACTCAATCTAGCTAACCGGTGAACTTCCCAAACTAGTTCTCTTTTATCATTCTCCACATGAGCAACACTTCCCATAGACAGTCTACTAAGGGCGTCTTTCATAACATTGGTCTTACCCGGATGATATAACATACTCATGTCATAATCTTTCAACAATTCTAACTATCTTCTCTGACAAATATTTAACTCTCTCTGGGTAAACCCATACTGTAAGCTTTTGTGGTCCGTAAACACATCAACATGCACCCCATAAAGATAGTACCTTGATATTTTCAAGGCAAGTACAACAACAGCTAACTCAAGGTCATGGGTAGGGTAATTCTTTTGGTAAGGCTTAAGTTGTCTAGAGGTATAGGCTATAACATTACCTCTCTGCATCAAAACACAACTCAGACCGATCCTAGAAGCATTACAATATACAACAAATCCATTTGTACCATCAGGTAGTGTTAAAACTGAAGCCGAAGTGAGTCGAGTCTTCAACTCCTGAAAACTCTTCTCACACGAATCTGACCACTGAAACTTAACTTTCTTCTGAGTTAATCTAGACATAAGGGATTAAATGGACGAAAACCCTTCAATAAACCATCTGTAATAGCCAGCTAACCCCAAGAAACTTCTAATGGCTGATGGAGAGATATGTTTAGGCCAGTTTCTTACTGCTTCTTTTTTTGGGGGATCAATTCTAATGCCCTTACTGGAAATAATATGAACGAGGAAAACTACTGACCTTAGCCAAAATTCACATTTGCTGAATTTGGCAAACAATTGGTAATCTCTAAGAGTTTGCAACCTCATTCTAAGATGGTCTGCGTGATCATCCTCACTACGAGAATAGACAAAAATATCATTTATAAAGACTATGACAAATATGTCTTGGTACTGTTTGAACACTCTATTCATCAAGTCTGTGAAGGCTGTTGGGGTATTTGTTAGTCTAAAGGACATGACTAGAAATTCAAAAAGACTATAATGGGTTCCGAAAGTTGTCTTTGGAATATCACATTCCCTTACTCTAAGCTGATGATAGAAGGATCTAAGGTCTATCTTGGAGAAGTAACTTGCACCTTGGAGTTAATCGAATAAGTCATCAATCCTAGAAAAAGGATACTTGTTTTTTATTGTGACTTTATTCAGCTGACTATAGTCAATGCACATTCACAAAGAACCATCTTTCTTTCGCATGAATAGGATGGGAGCGCCCCATGGAGAGATACTAGGCCTTATGAAACCTTTATCTAAGAGGTCTTTAAGATGCTCTTTTAATTATTTAAGATCGGCTGGAGCCATACAATATGGAGGAATAGAGATAGGCTGAGTATCTAGGAGGAGGTCAATACCAAATTCTATTTCCCTATCGGGAGGTACCCCTGGCAAATCTTTGAGAAAAACTTCAGGAAACTCATTGACTACATAGATTGACTGAACTGTTGGAGCCTTAGACCTAGTGTCTTTGAGTCGAACTAAATAATAGATGCACCTTTTGAGATCAACTTTCTGGCCTTATGATAGGATATAAAATGACTTTTGGGAGACACTGAATTACCTTCCCATTCAAAAACTAGCTCATCAAAAACTGAAACTTCACCACTCGGGTGCGACAATCTATAGATGCATAACAGGAACGGAGCCAATCCATACCAAGAATAAGGTCAAAGTTGACCACATCTAACTCTATTAAGTCTTCTAACATGATCTTATGAAGGACAGTGATAGGACATTTTCTATAGATCTTTTTGGCAACAACTGACTCACCCATTAGGGTAGAAACCAAGAAGGGCTCAGAAATCTTTTCAAGACCTACTTCAAAATTTACTGCAACTAGTGGGGTTACATAAGAGAAACTCGACCCGGGGTCTAATAACACATAAACATCAAGATGAAAGACACGAAGTATATCGACAATAATATCTAGCAAACTTTCCTTTTCTTGATAGGATGGTAAAGCATAAAAATGGTTCTGGCGCTGACCGCTACTGGTATTGGATGATGTGCACTGAGGAGGTACTGGGCATCCTAGAGGAGCTGGTGCACTAGTAGGCTGAGTCTGGGGACGAGCATCCTTATTTCCCTGCTTAGCATGTGGACACTCTTTGATTATATGATACAACTTACCATAACCATAACAACCTTTTTGTCCCAAATAGCACTCACTAAGATGATTCTTACCATACTTAGCACATGGAGGATAACTGGATTTTCCACTGATACTATTCTGAGATCTGGACATAGAAATCTTACCCCACTGCTCCTGCATAGTCCGAGGCTGAGAGCACTAGATGAAGACGGCGCTGGTATAGATGAACAACTCTGAAACTGGGAACGATTTCCCTCTCTAAACTTAGTCTAGCCATAATCAAACTGCTCAGTTCTAGCCTTCTAATTTCCCCTCTTTTTTTTTTAACTTTTCTTTCTCAAGTTTTTGTGCATGAATCATCAGTCTAGCAAAATCTATATCCCCAATAAGCATGGCAGTCCTACACTTCTTGACTACCAAACCAGATACTCCAGTAACAAACTTACTCATAATAGCCCTAGGGTCTTCCATCGTATTAGGGGCATACTTAGACAACTAATTAAACTTAAGGAAGTACTCATTCACTATCATCGAGCCCTGCCTCAAGTTCACAAACTCCTCTTACTTAGCTTCTCTCATTTCACGTGGAAAGAACCTATCTAGAAACGCATCCTGGAACACCTGCCAACTCAAAAGAGCTGCATTCTTACCTCTACTATTCTTCCACATAACCACCCAATCATACGCTATATCCTTCAGCCTATAGGATGCCAACTCTACACTCTCCTCTTTAGTAACATGCATAATCTGGGTGATTTTTCTTACCTCATCTAAGTAAAGTTGTGGGTCCTCACCTGTCTTTGACCCGAAAAACTTAGGCGAATTCATCCTCATGAAGTCATGAATTCTGGATGCTGCTAAATCCCCATTCTGCTAAAGTGGAATTGTCACCTGATGGTTGCCCTGAATATTAGCAGTAACAGCTTGGGCCAACGCCTGAAAGGCAGCTCAAAATTCAGTATGGGATACATTCTCATTCAGAGAGTCAGTAGGCTGAGGTGGCTGGTTATTATTTCTGTGTGCATTAGCTCGGCGAGGTGGCATTTTCAACTGTTATGTAAGAGCACGAGATAAAAGAAGATAGAGACACTATAAGCATGATAGATCATGAAAGAAAGAGATGATTTTCTAAAAACGTCCTTTAGCCTCTTGCTCATAAATGTGGCGCACTTCACACCCATGATCAAGAATCTACGTAATGAGGCTTGTCTGACTCCCTAGGACTCATATAACCTTAGGCTCTGATACCCAGTTTGTAACGCTTTAAAAATGAGTCCCGAGATGCTACATAGTGCTCCGAACTACAAGTAGTCCCGAGTTAACCTTGAAAGCCTGCTACTCATTCTGATGACTCAAATAAAGGTAATATAAGCATGCAGTACACCAAAATACTAAAATAATATCTGAACTAAGTTTAACTGTATAAAATGTCTGAAAGTACTTAACTAAGAAAAAATCTAAAGAACTAACACTGAAAAACTGCAATGTATTTAATAGTCAGACAAGCCTCTAATGCTACTACTAGAGAGTCGTTGGGACAGACCCCCAACTGACTCGAACTGTCTGACATAACTAAATAAACTAATCTGAAAAGTTAGAAATCTGAATAACTGGGTCCCCAAACTATGAGGACTCACCATTGTCGGGATGTAGATAGAGATAGTCGCGGTCAATCACGTTGCTAGAATTAAGCACCTGAACCTACATTATGAGATAATGTAGCACATAGACAAATATGTGGATCAGTACTTTTGAAATGAACTGAGCATGTGGGGGTGAATGCATAAGTAGAAATAATATCTAAATGTAATAAAACTCCATAAAATATACATGCTAAATGAAGATGAATCACATAAGCTGGAATATCTAAAAACTAAAAAATAATCATAACCATGGATAGCAAAACATACTGCATAAATCAGTGAGTCATAATATTTAGTTCTGAAAGTTGTACTTTTACTCTTCCTACTAGTGAAATAAGTAAAACTGAAGTCAAGTCCATTTTTAAAACATTTAAGTTATGTGTAAAGGGACTCACCTTTGTATCTATAAACTAAAGTTGAAATCTCATAGCTAATGACTTATGCAAAACAATATCTGATTAAAATCATGAGCCTTTACACTTAGTTTCTAAGAGCTTTTCTGTTGTTCTTTTCTATTACAATTACTCTATTCTGTAGGAAATTCTTTTAAAAACTATTCTGTAAAGATTTACTAGTAGGGAGGTTCTTATTGAAGTCCTTGAACCCAAAACTTTGGATTAAAAGCTTTCTTGGAGTAGGAGCTATGGGATTGTTCTTGATTCTTGGATCTAGGATTTTGTTCTTGGAGAAAAAAATGAATAATGAAGCATTTATGCTATTTGGGGCTAAAATTGAGTGTTTTGGGCGAATTTGAGTGAGGGTAAATGACTCAAATACCCCTATAACCTGTCATTTAACACACAAAAACTGGGCACCGACGCGATCAACAACTTGTCATGTCACTCATTGCAACGCGATTAGCGACGCGTCGCGTCATCTACATCGACGCGGCCATCGATGTGGTGCAGCGATATTGCATCAAGCTTCTGTTTTGGCCAACCAAACATGCCCCAATCCTTCTCCAAAAATTCTGAAACTCACCTCGGAGGTACTATGGACTACCCTGATCATGAAACAACTTAGAAATTAACATTCCAAGGTCGTAAAGCTCAAGAATAAAGTCGTCAAAGTTTAGCGGCCAAAAGTGAGACTAAGTCTTCAACACTTGGCTAAAATTTCAGGTCCTAAGTCTCTAATGTGCCTTTTTTGCGTTGAATTGAAATATAAAGAATACGGGGTATCACACATGTGTATCAAAATATAATTCAAACAAATATTATATACTTTTGTCCCTATATACGTACATATCTATATAGAATACTAGTGGTTAATTTGGGGGATTTCCTTACTTTACTGGGATGAATTTCAAATCACTATAAATTATATGTAATTGTGTTAAGAATGTGAGAGTTCGTACGAAACATTTTGATTTTATGTATTCAAGCTCGGGTTTTAGTGACACTCTTTGGAGGCTTCGCGGAAAGATATTTTTAGCTTTGCCATTCAGGTAGGCTAGGCTTACCTTACCTTTAGATTGAGCTTGTATACTGAAATTGTGAACTATTATGATAGCTTTTGAAAAGTGCTTGTAGTTGCGTATCATTTGATATATATAACATGTCTTATTTATCCGGATTAGAACCTCGTTCTAGTAGATTTTGGTATTTTTTTTGTTCAATATAATATAGTATCTATCACTTTAGGACGTGGAATTAAATTGCAAAATCTTGAATTTGCCTCTTTAGAATTAAGACATGCGTACGGTAATTAGACATATTTAGCTTCTGTTCAGGTTTAATATATACTTTATTTTTGTCATTGATTGTGAACTTTTGTACGACATTGACATTGTTATGGTATGGTATGGATTTTAATATTACAATTGGGTAGGGTTACTACTCGTTCTAGTTTGATTCCGGCATATGATTATTATGGTTACTATGAGTTCTGGTTCGAGTCCAACATTTGATTATTGTGGTTCCTAAGAGTTTTGGTTCGAGTTTGGTATCTGATTCTAGTGTTAGTTCCTTTGAGTTCCGGTTCGAGTCCGACATCTGATATGGTTTTGGTTCCTTTGAGTTTCGGTTCGAGTCCGGCATCTGATTATGAGTTCTGGTGTATATTATATATGTAGCCTATCGTTATTACCCACTATGTCTATTTTGAATCCGGCACATGTTCTCTTGTTATAATCCATCACTACCAGTTCGAGTCTGGTATATGGTCTCTCGTTACTACATATTGGTGTCGATTCAAGTCTGATGCACATCTAGATGACTATCATGATTTCTTGGGATTGGCTCAGTTACAGATTATTTACGTTTATTTTCTTTAATTGCTACTTGTGTGTCCCACCGAGTTATGGGGATGCAGTTGGGTTAATTGTTTTATTCAGTGTGCATAACGATCTTATGGGGGACCAGTTAGGTTATGTTTGTGTGCCTAGCGGGATTTTGGGGGCCCAGTTAGGTTATGTTTGATTTATCTGTAATTATTGCGCTATTTATTTTTTGTATCGCTTACATTTATTCCTTTATCTCATTGGCGTAGCTTGGCAGTTGTTTACCTTTCTGTCCCTTTTTACTGTTGACTAAGATTAAATCCTTGCATTGTAGTTATACCGTTTTTGTATTGACCTCAGTCGGTCGATGATGCCTACTGAGCACACGTTGCTTTGGTACTCATACTACACTTCTGAATCTTTTTCCTGATGCAGATCGGAGTAGTAGCAGCCGGCATTAACGTGATTCCTACCTTCCAGTACTGATTCGGAGCGGGGTGAGCTTACTGTCGTCCAAGGCTGATCTTTCTCTATCTACTCTAGTTTAGTCTTTTGTACTCGAGATGGCTTGTATATATTTGGTGTATTTTGAATTCACTCTAGTACTAAGGGTATATTTTAGTATTGGCTCTACTTCCGACCTTACCAGGTCTTGGGAGGGATTTTTTTGTGTATTTGGTTAGTTTTCTTCCCTCATTTTAGTATATGACATGTTTACTTTTTGTTTATTACTTGTTATTACTATTGCTATCATTATAAGTGATCTTTTCTGATTTCTAACTATTATCACGTTATATATTATTCTGGCTATGGCTTGGCTTGCCTACTGGGGGATAAGGTAGGCACCATTACAACTTGAGAAATTGGGTCATGACAGCTTGGTATCAGAGCCTAGATTTCACCGGTAATGTAGGTACTAGAGCCAATGTTTAGTAAAGTCCTGCGGATCAATACGGAGATGCCTGTATCCTATCTTTGGGAGGCTACAAAACATATTTAGGAAGAAAAAAAACTCTTATTTTCTTGATCCATTTTCGTGAGTTGGGTCTGAGTTGGTTGTAATTTTTATTGGTGCACTGTTTACGCAGATGTCTAGGACGCGAGGTTCGAGAGCTGGGGATAGGGACCTCAGGTCCACTTTTAGAGTTTCGATTACAGGTCGAGGTCGACCTAGAGGTAGGGGCAGGATAGAGCATGGTGCCTGAGGCATGTTATGACTGCGGATTTGTGAGTTTCCTCGATCATGAGTTTCCTAAGCTTATAATGATTGAACCTTCTATTTTAACTGCACAGTCGGTCAGATCAGTGCCGTCATTAGGTAGAGGTGGTGTGCAAGGTCATGGGGATGGTCCCCAGGGTTTTAGTGGTGGCCCGCATGGAGATAGGATAGGTGGTCGGGCAGGCACCCATTCCAATGTGGACATGGTCATTTATGTGTTGTACCAGGTAGATCTGAGGCTGAGGCTTCGGATGTTGTGATCAAAGATATGATTTCTGTATGCTATCAACTAGCTTCTGCTTTGATTGATCTTGACTCCACATTTTCATATGTTTCTGCTTATTTTGCATCGCAGTCGGGTTCATATTCGGAGTCTTTATCTGTTCCACTATATATAGCCATCCCTTTGGGTGATTCTTTAGTAGTGGATCAGGTATATAGATCGTGTTTGGTGACCATTTGGAAGTGTCATACTCAGGTTGATCTCATTGTCCTAGATATGGTAGATTTCGATGTGATTATATGCATGGATTAGTTATCTCCTTATCATGTGATCTTCAATTATTTTGTTAGGACCGTTACTTCAGTCTAGCCTGGCATACCCCTGGTGGTGTCGCGCAACGATGGGAATTATTTCCTGCAATCAAGCTAGGAGGCTGATATCGAGGGGTTATAAGTCATTTCTTACTTATGTTTTGGATGTTAATGCTGAGATTCTATCGCTTGACTCCATCCCTGTGGTTCGCGAGTTTTTTGATATATTTTCAACCGACCTATCTGGCCTTCCCCCCTGAGCTTGATATGCGCGGTCAGTATCCCTATTTGTTTGAGCCATTAGGTATGCCCTTATGCTTTACTTTTGCTGACGAAAGTCCTTTTAGTAGTGGATGTTGTAATGACTCTCACGGTCATTTTTCTATATTTTAATACATTTTCGGTATCCATAGATTTTCTATAACTTTCCCAAGTTATTTTTGACTTGCTGGGACTGATAGTTCAGTTCCCATGCAGTTCGTTTCAGAATTTTAGTAATATTTAATATATTATGGAATATTTGATTTAAATTGTCATTTGATAAAAATATAATTTAGTACCCTTCTAAAATATTTTTGATATTGATAAAGTTTATTACTTTATGCTCTATTTATATTATTTATAATCGCTCTTTAGTGGTCTATTAATATTTTAAGTGGAGATAGTAAATCTAGAAATATTAACATATTATTATTATTATATAATAGAGATTTTATATGAAATATTTTTCTATTAATTATGATATATTCAAAATATTGTAATTATTTTTTCACGAACTTATGCAATGCCCGAGTATAAATATAGCGGAGAGTAAGGAGAAGGGTTGGTACACCTCTCCACGTGGAAGTCAAGTGTAGGGCACAACCTTGATTAGTCACACACATGGCAAACATTAAGTCTTATATGTGTATAATTCAAACAAACATTATGTACTTTTGTCCGTGTATACGTACATATATATATATATATATAGGTTACTAGTGGCTAATTTGGGGGATTTCCTTATTTTATCGGGATGAATTTCAAATCACTATAAATTATATGTAATTGTGTTAGAAATGTGAGAGTTCATACGAAATATTTTGATTTTATGTATTCAAGTTCGGGTTCTAGTGACACTATTCGGAGGCTTCACGGAAAAATATTTTTAGCTTTGGCGTTCAGGTAGGCTAGGCCTACCTTACTTTTAGATTGAGCTTATATACTGAAATTGTGAACTATTATGATAACTTTGGATAAATGCTTGTAGTTGCGTATCATTTGTATATATAACATGTCTTATTTAACCGGATTAAGACCCTGTTTTAGTAGATTTTTGTATTTTATCTTTCAATATAGTATAGCATATATCACTTTAGGACGTGGAATTAAATTACAAAATCATGAATTTGCCCCTTTAGAATTAAGACATGCATATGATAATTAGATGTATTTTAGCTTCTGTTCAGGTTCAACATATACTTTATTTCTGTCAATGATTGTGAATTTTTGTACCACATTGACATTGTTTTGATGTGGTATGGATTTTAATATTACAGTTGGGTATGGTTACTATTAGTTTCGGTTCGAGTCCGGTATTTGATTATTATGGTTACTATGAATTCTGGTTCGAGTCCGACATTTGATTATTGTGGTTCAATGAGTTTCGGTTTGAGTTCGACATCTAATTATGGTTATAGTTCCAGTTCGAGCCCGATATCTGATTATGGTTGTGGTTCTTTTGAGTTTCGGTTCGAGTTAGACATCTGATTATGAGTTCTGGTGTATATTATATATGTGGCCTATCATTATTACCCACTATGTTCGGTTCGAATCCGGCACGTGTTCTCTTGTTATTATCCATCATTACCAGTTCGGGTTCGGTATCTGACCTTTCGTTACTACACATTGGTGTCGATTCAAGTTTGGTGCACATCTGGATGACTATCATGATTTCTTAGGATTGGCTCAGTTACAAATTATTTACGTTTATTTTCTTTAATTGCTACTTGTGTGTCCCACCGGCTTATGGGGGTATGGTTGGGTTAATTATCTTCTTCAGTGTGCCTAGTGGGCTTATGGGGGCCCAGTTAGGTTATGTTTGTGTGCCTAGCGGGCTTATGGGGCTCCAGTTAGGTTATGTTTGATTTATCTATAAATTGCGTTATTTATTTTCTGTATTGCTTACATTTGTTCCTTGATCTTATCGGCATAGCTTGGTGGTTGTTTACCGTTTTGTCCCTTTTTACTGTTGACTTAGATTACATCCTTGCATTGAAGTTATACCGTTTTTGTATTGAGCTCAGTCGACCGATGGTACCTGCTAAGTACCCGTTGCTTTGATGCTCATACTACACTTCTTCATCTTTTTCCTGATGCAGATCCGAGTAGTAGCAGCCGACATTGACGTGATTCCTACCTTCCATGACTGATTCGGAGCAGGGTGAGCTTACTGTCGTCCGAGGCTGATCCTCCTCTATCTACTCTAGTTTAGTCTTTTGTACTCGAGACTGCTTGTATATATTGGGTGTATTTTTTATTCTGTCTAGTACTCTGGGTATATTTTAGGATTGGCTCTAGTACCGACCTTACCAGGTCTTGGGAGGAATTCTTTTGTGTATTTGGTCATTTTCCTTCCCTCGTTTTAGTATATACGACATGTTTACTTTCTGTTTATTACTTGTTATTACTATTGCTATCAGTATAAGTGATCTTTTCTGATTTTTGCTTATTAGCCCGTTACATATTATTTCGGACTATGACTAGACTTGCCTACCGGGGAATAAGGTAGGCGCTATCACGACTTGAGAAATTGGGTCGTGACAAATCCTTCAGTTTTAGACCTATTTACCTATAATCTACTCCCATAACGATTGTAATTTCTGGTAGCAAGTCTAGTCAAGAGCACCAAGAGCTTTCCAGAATCACGTTATCATGTATAGCTAATTTTGAAATAGCTTCACTTTAACTTGAGTTACTTGACAAAGTGTCCTCCAACCACCAAGATTTAGCAATAAAGGTTCACCTAAACTTGCCTACTCAAGCCTTTCATCCATGTAAGAAGTGAACACGAGAATAAAGGTGTTTACACAGCACTTGACAACACACAACTTTTTTTTCATGAATTGTAATAAAAAGTTACAATTTATATAAATTGTAACTTTTTATTACAATTTACAATTTTACATAGATTTGACATAAAAGTGTTTGTAGATTGATTTGATAATATACTTTTTTTTGTTTATTTTTTGTGTAAAACATAAGAATATCTTACGTTTTACAAAATATTTTAAAAAACGTAAGAAATTTTACGTTTTAAAAAAAAAAGTTTTACGATAGATTTCCGTTAAAGCATCGTTAAAAAAATCAGGTAAAACGTAATAAATTATTACGTTTAGCCTATTTTGAATTTTTGATAACTTATTAAAGAAATGACTTATTTTGATCACTTTATTCATATCTTGACTTATTTTGATTCCGAGTACTATCTTTTGGTTTGGTCCTTATATTAAGCATTAGCATTTTCCTTTAGTTTTTTACTTCTTTCTCGTTGTGATGCTCGAGCTTGCTCAAGTTTGTACTCTTGGTTGATACAATCTAACATTCGTTCTATGCTATATGATTTGCTCCTAATCTTTGCTTGTTCAATTATTTTGATCTCTAGTTAGGTTTTTTACTTTTCTGCAAACACTTTCTACTAAATCTGAAGCTAATACCGTAACGCGTACTCTTGACTCACGAACAAATTTAACTATACCAAAAAAACAATAAACATATATAAATATTTTTAAATCAATATTTTCTTCTGACCTACTGAACATAGAAAATAAATAAAAATTACTTTTTTTTCAAAAAATAAAATAAAATTGAGGAATACATTTTTTTCCCTTAGTCAAACAAACCGAAGGGTTTCCACGAACCAGTGGCTACAAGACGTAACACAGAGGCATTGAATTCCATTGAATTTTTGTATTCATTGGCCACCAACCCATTTTCAGGCTATAAAAACAGACTCAAGGGATGCCACCACTTCATCACTCAAGTGTAAAGGCGTAGGATAAAGAAAAGAGAGAGAGAGAGACATAGGCATTGTGAGAAAGAGAGGAAGTGATGGCAAGTAAGTTGTCCATAGTTATCCTTTGTCTTGCTTTGGTAGTGGTTCAGACCACAGCAGCAAGAGAAATGCCAAGTGACAAAAGTCTTTCTGACCAAAAGAATGTTTTCGGAGGCACTGGAGTTATAGGGGGCATTGGTAGCAATGGCCTGCCTTATGGCGGAGTCATAAGCGGAGTAGGTAGCAACGTTGGTGGAGTTGGTACTGGAATTGGTGGAGGAGCTGGATTTGGTTCAGTAGGTGGACTAGGTGGTGGACTAGGGGGTCTAGGAGGACTAGGTGGTGGCATTGGTGGTGGTGCAGGTACTGGTGTTGGTGCTGGTGGTGCTGGGAACCTTCCACTTCCATGAAGATTCGTCACTTTCATATAATTAAATTTTACTTTCTTTATTAGTTCAAGTTTGTTTCATGCATGTTTTGTTACGTTCAAGTTTGCTAGCTAGTGTGAGAAAGGAGTGGATTTTTTTTATTTTATTTTTTTCCGTTTTTTTGTTGTTGATGTTTGGTTTCATCCGTAGTGTAACGTCACGTGATTTTACCCCTACTATCCAATGTTGTGTAAGTTGTTGCACTTTCTTTCTTTAAAGTCAAGTGTTCAAAGTTCAACGTTTTTGTTTTTCTTCTCAATTTTTAATTACTGAGGATGATCTTATGATATATTTTAATTCACAGAAAGCCTCGGGAGGAAAAGATAAAGGATATGCTGCTTAAAATTACAGTTGGAAAAAGAAAAACAAAGGAACTCTTCAGATATGCTGTAGTATAAATAGGTTTACTCTACCAAACTTGGCAACTTGCAATTTGAACACCAAGGAAGCCAAAGTGTTAAGCGTACTAGATAGAAGGAGAAAACTGAAGCAAATATAGAAGTGGAGCTAAAAATTTAAACTTTTAAATACAAATCTAAAATTTAAGCTAAAGTTGCTTATAAAGTCATGCCAAATTCATAATATGAATTTTAAAATATCCCCGTTTTCTTCATGAAGTTTGGGTGGAGCCCCGAAGGTAAAATTAAGGAGACAACCATATGACAGGTAAGCTAGTGATACATCCGGAAGGAAAAATCTTTTTTGGCCATAGGAAAAAACTTATTCACGTTATAAATTAGTTAGTTTTTAGATATTTTTATCCTTTTTATCCTAAATTTAAATTTCTAACACTATTTTAATTATTACCATTTCTCAATACATTGAAAACTATCTCAATACATGGAAATGAATAATTTATGTATTCTAATTTTAATTTTTTAATTGACAGTTACATAATTAAATAATTGTCAATTGTAATAGTATGTAATTAAGAAAACAAAAATTAATTAGTACAAATTTATTTTTAAATTGTTAGTTATATTTTTCCTTTTGTACATGTGAAGTTGTTCAATTTTAGTTCAACTTTTAATTATGTATAGTTTATACTTTGTATATATTTTGAGAAATTTAATTAAATTATTTTATTTATTTTTTATCTAATTCTATTTTATGGTGTTTTTTAATAAATATGAAAACTAGTGTACGAAAATAGAGTTTTAAGAGTGAATTTCCTAAATAGTCACCCAAATTTTGAAAATTTTCTTCAAATATAACTATATTTCATTTAGGATTATAATATCACACAACTATCATTTTTTTTTTCCAAAAATACTAAAAAACCCTCAAGTCTTCTTCTCTCTTATTTGGCATGTCATGTCATTAAAACTTCTTTTTTAAAAATACTAAACTTATTTAACTCATCAAACTCATTTAATAAAACTATAGTTCTTTTTCTTTTTTGAAAATATGCATTAGTTTATTAAAATGAAATTTTTATACTTAGAAAAATTTTATTGGTACTAAAACTTGACATATATTTTGTCAAGGGTTATTTTTGTTGATGGCCACTCATATTTTTTAAATTGCCTACAAAAATTACTTTTAATTTTTTAGAGATAATAATGACTCAACTATCACTATTATTCTCAAAAAAAAAAAAATATATCTCATACATCTCTTTCTCTTCTAATAGCATGCTATGTCATTAAACCATTTTTTTTAATAATAGACCTATTTAAATCATCAAACTTGTTTAGTCAAAATTATATTTTTATTCTTTTCTTTAAAATAAATATATTAATTTATTAAGAAGAAATTTTCATGCTTAGAAATCTTTTACCATTACTTAAACTTTAAATTTTTTCTAAAGTTATTTTCTTGGATTGTTATCCATGTTTTTGGAGTCGCTTAAAAAATCACTTTTTGTTTTTGCTAAGACAATAATATCACTCAATTATCAATATTTTTCTCAAAAAATCATTAAATACCTCAAAAGTTTCCTCCTCTTTTAATTAGCATGTCATATCAGTAAATCATCATTTAAAAAAAAATAATAAACATATTAACTCAGCAAACTCATTTAACCAAAATAATAATTTTATTTTTTAAAAAAATATATTAATTTATTAAGAAGAAATTCTCATAGTTAGGTATTTATATTTTTTTTTCTAGCGTTATTTTCCTAGATAATCATTTAGGTTTTAATATATTATTGTGTACAAAGATCAATTATTTTCTAAAGAAAATAATATCACTAAGTTAAATAAGGTATCTAGAGATTTTAATTTGCATGAAAAATAATATTATAAAGATTAAGTGTGATAAAGAATTCCTAAATAGGAAAATTAAACTATTACATTTAGAAAAAAAAAAAGAATAAAGTTATAATTTTGGTTAAATGAGTTTGATGAATTAAATGATTTATTATTTAAAAAATATGATTTTAATGATATGACATGCCAACTAAGAGAGAAGAATATTTTTGAGGTGTTTCGTATTTTTTGAGGAAAAGAGTGATAATTGAGTGATGTTGTGGTTCTAAAAAAAATATAAATGGTATTTGAAAGAAATTTCAAAATTTGAGTGACTATTTTAGGGAATTCACTCAATGTTTTAATAAACATGTTTGGCATGCTTAAAATTTTGTTATTTTATATTTTTCTATAGATATATATACTAACAAAATACTTTGTGGTTAAATGTGAAAAATTATTTTGCTAAACAATTTAATCATAATATTTTTTTCGATAACATTTGTAGCAATAAATGTGGCTAAAATTTATTTACATATTTTATATGGTTCATGACTAAGAATTTATACTTATAGCTACAAAATTTTATTATGTTGCAAACTGTAGTTATAAAGAAATTTTTATTTTACAAGATATATATGTATAGAAAGTGATTCCACGACAAATAATATGTATCTATCTTCATATAATTAGAGAGAATATGTAAAA
Organism: Capsicum pubescens; assembly: GCA_030864215.1. Taxonomy (NCBI): domain Eukaryota; kingdom Viridiplantae; phylum Streptophyta; class Magnoliopsida; order Solanales; family Solanaceae; genus Capsicum; species Capsicum pubescens. The sequence continues at coordinate 257,960,453 of CM061547.1, read as the reverse complement.
AAAAAATTAGATTAAGTATATTAATTAATAAAATGATTAGATATAATAATTTATTTATTCAAATTATATTTAAAACTTATAAATAAGATCTTGTAAATTTAAATTGAGTCAAATAATAAACACCTCTAATCAAATGATAATTCTTAAAAGACTTGATCATAATGAAGCTTGAGCGAAACATATTAAATTTTGTTTAAATTCTTTATAATTAGTTAATTGAAGTTGATATAATCAATTATTTTTAAAAAAATTATATTTAAAACTTACAGGTTATAAAATTGAGTTGCATCATTGACAACACTAACTACACTAGATCGATAAAGATATTCTTCCGATGAAACAAGTCCAAAGTAAAATTTATTAAAGTTAATTTGTTTAAATTTGTTATAATTAGTTAATAAAAACAACTAAATTTAATCACTTATTTATTTAGATATAAATTATTGTATAAATACACTTTTGTGATAACTATGTTCAATTATTAATCCTTGGTTCAACTAATTATAACTACATTTATAATAATTATTAATTAATAATTTAATGATAGACCATAAAAATATTGTTCAGGTAAATGAGGCTCAAAACTTCGAATAAAATAATAATTGTTATAACACTTGATCAAGGTAAAACTTGAGAGTGACATGATAAATTTTGTTCATTATAAATAGCAAATTGAAAGTAAATATATTACAATTACTTATTTATTTAAATTATATCTTAACTTTGCTAGTAAAACCTATTAAGATTGAACCAAATCAAATTATATTTAATCTTTTATTTATCTAAACTATCTTTCAAATGTACTAGTAAAATTAGGTAAGATCAAATCAAGAGATTAACACATCTAATTATCTTAGATCGATGGTGTTTGATTTTATAATAAAAATTATCCAATCACTATATAGACAAGATATAATATCTCGCTCTCAAATGTGACCTTTTTTAGTTTAGTGTTGCTACAATAAATTTTCATTCATGATAAAAAAATAATTACTAGCTACAAAATTCTATCAAAAATCATTTCGCAGATTTTGTCATAATTTTTTAGAACTTGAAACAAAAATACTTATTTACTTACAATATTTTGCTTGAGGTAATTTATTGTACCTAAAGATTTAGTATTGTTGCAGTAATTTTATTATGTCAAAGACATGTCCAAGTTATACTTATGTGAGAGCATCATATTTTACTGACAAAAAGATAAGAGTTGATTCCACTTTTCAAGCAATTAAAGATGCATGTATATAATTGTTCCCTACCACTTTTACTCCTCCTATCACTACAAAAAAAACAGCGTTTAGCAACACACAAAATGTGTTCCTAATCAACATATATTCATCGCTATATCGGTTTAACAACGGATCAACGACGGAATATAGGTCGTTGCTAACCTCTTAGCAATGAAAAAAATGAAACCTGTTGCCAATTTTGTAATGTCATAGCGACGAACTTTATCCGTTGTCATTTATAGCAATGAATATTTTTGTTGTTATATTTATAAATGTCGTTACTAATTTCATAATGTATTTCGTCATTTTGATTATTTCGTGATCAAATTTTTCATTGCTAGTCCGTCGCAATAAATTTTGTTATTTAGTCCCTAAATTTTGTGACAAAAGATAATTTTTCGCAATCCGTTGCAATAAATTTTGTTATATAGGCCGGTTTTGATGACAAAAAATAAGTTTCCTCAATCTGTCGCAAATATTTTTTCTTTGGCAATGATGAAATTTGTCGCTAAATCTGTCGTCATTAATTTTCTTGCAAAATTTTTTTATTGTTTATTTTAAATACACCCTATTGAGTCATATTAAAAGTTTACTATAAAATTCTTAAAATATTCAACATTCATATAAAAGAACCCACATATATAGATAGCAAAATCTAAGCATCCACAATACCAAACATAGCAAAATCTAAACACATAATTATGTCCAAAACATCCACAGTATCAAACATCTACCAACTATTCTTAAAAGAACCCACATCATCCACAATACCAAACATACCAAAATCTAAATACATAATTATGTCCAAAACATCCATAGTACCAAACATTTACATACTATTCTTTAAAGAACCCACATCCATCAAGTGTATATTGTTGTTGCACAATTTTATACATTTCAACAAAATAGACCATCAAAAACCAATGTATTGATCGTTAAAAGTATCACAATTGATCAAGATTGCAATCATCATCTAAAGGATCAAGATAGTCAAAAGTAGCAGACCGAGGTGTCACAACTGATCGTGAAGAAATCAACTTCTGTATCTCCTCAATGACAATAAAAATAAATTAATTTTTTAAGTGCAGGAATCAATCGCTTCACAAACTCATCCAAATCCAAATCTGCAACTGGTTCCGATTCATGAGAAGCTGAAGATGAAGTCTTTCCACAAAAAACATAAAGACCTTTTTCGTAGTAGCCTTTTGCTTCAAATCCAAGACCAAATACTCTTCGCTTCTTTTCTTCTTTGACAGTTTGGTAATATGCTTTAAATTAATCAATATCAGATTGTAATAATATTTTTTCTCGTAATATTTCTTCATATCTTTCCTATAATAGAGGAAGTGAAAGTATAATAGATTTTACTTGAAAATAATTAGATACAAAAAACTACTTTAAACTAATAAAAAACAAGAATTAAGTAAACTACTACATTAAGATTTAGTCTTACATGGACGATTCGGGAACGTTCATCAATGAAAGATATTTCATCATGACCATGTGTGTGCACATGCAAATGTAACTCACTTGGTGTTGGATCTCGACCCATTTCAGTAGCCTGTAAAAAAGATGTGTTGAGCATTGTACAACAGCAAAACTGCTGGACCATTCATTTCACATATTAAAATGTAATTCGCTATTTTGAACTTTCAATACAACAACATCAACAGCTAATAGAAGGGGAAGAAATCAACACTGTTGCATACAAGGGACAATATAAAAAATGCATATGCCTGGACAACACAATATGGGAAATGCATCACTACTGTTTCATAAAAACGGTAGGAAATTTTTCATATAGACAACAAAATGTGGGAAATTCATACATGTTATTTTCAAAAAAACAGTAAGAAAAATTCATCCAACACCTGCATACTATTTTCATATAAAAACTAATACAAGAAATTTTTTTAAAAAGTTGTCACAATATCAGCAGCCACAATGTCAATTTGGATAAATCTACTGAGCAACTTAATGTAAATACATGAGAGAAGCAGCCACAATGTCAATTTGGATAAATCTACTTCAAACTCAATGTCAATACATGAGAGAAGCAGCCACAAGATTAACACGCAATACATGAGAGAAGCAACACCCACCACACAAGAATAAATATACTTCAAACTCAATGTCAATATAATACAAGCACTTGCTGTAATGTTGATCACATTTCCTACCACTATAAAGCTATTAAGGACTATGAAACTAGCTAACAGATTCCTATTAAAAGAAATTAAGAGGTAGTACTTGAAATATATACTTACAGATCTCTTTCGGTACTCTCGAATTGAGATAGATCCTCTCGTGTAAGTTTCAACAGCGATTTCTTTGCCGCCACAATGATTCTGCGCATTTATTTTTGACTTTTCAACACACTTAGGATCTTTCCAAAGTCGCTGCCAGCTTTTCCAGACATCTTCATGTATAAAATCTTTCCTAATCTCTTTTTCTTTGATTTTAGCAATGAAATTTCTATACACAGTTGCTGCCTTAATCTTTCACTATTTCTTTACTGCAACATCACTAATGAAAAAATTCCAATAGAAGTGTTTATGAAATAAATTTTCAAAGTAACACATTAATATTGTATTTATAAAAGTGAATACACTTTAAAAACTCAATTATGATGAAAATGTATACCTTGAATTCCCCAAAATGGTCATCTTTTATATCACATGAGATACTTTTTCAATTGACTCCATTGTGATCAAGTTCACTTTTGAAAGGCTCGTGTATGCTATTGAAGCATGCTTTAGAAGGTTGCAATTTGTATCAATGTGAAGATATTATTTAAAGGTCTATCATAAATAAAAAATAATATATAATAATAATAGAAAAAAATGAACTAACCCTGCAGAAGTTAGAGTAACAAGGGTCCACACGTGGCTCCTATTGAAATTACCTTCTCCAATTGGGTTGCCAGCAGATACACCCTCACCTACTTGGTTGGTTTGAGTAGACGTACCTTCAGTTGTTGGGTTGCTCTGATTTGAAGAAGTGGGAGATGATTCAGGTGTTGTAGGATTACTACCATGATCAAAAGTTGGATCACCTATGCCACCATCTTGAGGACTAACAATAAGAGTGAGAATAGTCGGCGTGTTTACAGTAAGAGCAGGAATACTCATAGTTTTTGACTTGCCTACATGCCCTATGCTTCCTTGACCTCTACCTCTACCTCAAGTCATATCCATTAAAAAAATTGTACTAGTTAAAGTGGAAATAAGATGCAAACTGTGCACAAAAACTCACAACAACATACAATATTATAATTTTGAAATCCCATGTAACACTGAAATCCTACAAAATACCTCACAACAACATACAACATCATAATTCTGAAATCCGATGTAATACTTAAATTCTACAAATACTCACAATAACATACAACATTGCAATTCTGAAATCCCATGTAACACTGAAATCCTACAAAATACTCACAACAACATACAACATTGTAATTTTGTGCACAAGAACTCCTCTCTAATCAAGAACCATCAACAGATCATCAATCAAAAAAAAACTAATATAAAGCAATCCGAGATACTTTCAGAAAATAATCAGAGATACTGAACACTTTGTTCTTTAAAGCTTAATTATTATATTCATCCATTTTCAAAAACAAAGTCGATTGGTTAAGACCCTCACCTATTTGGTTCCTTAGAGTAGATGTACCTTCAGTTGTTGTGTTGTTCTGATTTGGAGCAGTAGGAGATGATTCTGGTGTTGTAGGGTTACTACCATCATCAAAATTTTGAATCATTGGTGTAATTTGAGGAATCAATGACTAAACTTGATTTGTATCATCTTGACCACCTATGCCACCAGTTTGAGGACTCACAACAGCTTGAGGACTAATAGTAGTAGGAGTGGAAATAGTAGTTATGTTTGCAGTAACATCAGAATTACTCCTAACTGAAGACTTTCCTACACTCTCTGTGCTTCCGTGACCTTAACCTCTACTTCTAGCCACATCTATAAAAAAAATTATATTAGTTAAGTGGAAATAAGATGCAAACTGAATAATACCAAGAGAAACAGACAACAATATATAGATAAGGTATTAGAAAATGGAAAAGCACAAATCTGATCCAAAAAAGAAAAGCTCATCTTTCTCTTTTTAGATCAGTCAAATCTGCAATAAATATGTACACTAAATCCTATCTAATTTTTGTGCAAATATAATATTATAATCCTATAGAATACTCACAACAACATAGTGGGGGGGATCAGAGATGGTAGATAATCTACTTTTGAACATCAATTTTTGTGTCTTTATAAAAAACTTGTACAGAAAGCAAAATGAAAGCACGATTGTAGCCTAAAAACATAGATGAGAAATAAAAGAGTCAAAAATAGACAACAAGGGTATAATAGAAGCAAGCCAAACAACTAGACTCTAAACACAATACATAAAATATATAGATGATTATTCAGTCAGAACTAACTAAAAGCAGAAACAGCAGATGAAATATCGAATGGGAAAATCAGTAGATGATCATGGCTAAAAGAGAAGTTTTTTTTAGTTTAACTAGATACAAAGCAGGAGTAGAAACAAGTTTGGAGTAAACAACAAGCAGAGACAAAGAAAATGATACTAGTTCGACAAAATTACTGCTCACAAAAAAAAATTAAAATATAATAGCATATTTTTCATCAAGCACTAATCACTATCTCTGTTTTCTTCAAAATCTTTCTCTTTATCATCCTTAGTTTCATACTCTTCTTCTGTAGCATCCTCTTGGATCTCATGATGCTCTTGCAATAAACCATCATCAATGGGTTCGTCCATTTTAATTAAGTCATTATTTGAATCATGTAAGTGTATACTTTCATCGGTGACAATATTCATGTCTATCTCATAGACTTGAACTTCTTCAACTTGAAATGGAATATTCAGTTCTGCAACTGTCTGAATTTCCTCATCGAGTAATTCAATAATATTTCAAGGTTTGACCTTCTATACAGCTGCCTAATCATCCTTGTCCTTTTTATTGCTAGGATAAGACACATAACACACTTAAGTTGCTTGCATTACCAGAATAAAAGGTTTATATTTTTTATATCGTCGATGATGGTTAATATCAATTAATTTATACTGGTTATGATTTTTAAGATCAACATTCATAGTTGGGTTAAACCATTCACATTTGAATAGTACAGTTCGTTTTAAAGGTGTTTCACGGTATTTTACTTCTATAATCTCTTTTATCTGCCCATAGAAACACCAAAATTTAGATCTGAGATATAAACTCCACTGTTCATTGTTGATATTGCGCTACTATGAAAATTTGTATGAAACTTGTATCCATTAACAAAAATATTGAATGAGATGTAACGCCTATCAATGGTCCATGAGCAAGACTACGTAGGAATTCATTCTCAATATGATTAAGTCGGACCTATTTAAAAGATAATTAAATTTAGTTTAATTTCATAAGTCAATTTAAGTACATAATTATCTAAAAGGTATTAATTTTTGAAGCCTTACATATTCCTTGAACCATATAGAGAAATTTGCTTCAAGGCTCTCATTTATTTGATCCTGAGAAACATTTGAAAATTCTTCCTGCAAAGGTTGCACAAATATACTTCATTGAAAGAACATAAGTTCAATTTCAAGTCATGATACATGAATATGCTTATAAAATTAAGTTGATACAACTAACTTTTGTTACCTCACAAATGGCTTAACCTCTTCACAATTTAGTAAAATATAAGTTTGGGTAGCCTTGATTTCTTCAAGAGTTAAATTCCTCTTTTTTTATTCTCCCCATAATCGACCTGGATGGGTGAATATTGATAAGTTTCTTTAAATATCTTTCACAATACCACCATCATTATTACAATTCACATTATGATTGTGTGTCATGACATGTGGTTCAAAATAATGAGAAAATAATAGTGTTGACTCTGTCATCAAGTATGCCTCACATATGGAACCCTCAACACTTGCTTTATTCTCAATCATTATTTTAAGAGTTCCAAGATACCTAAATAGATAAATGGATAAACTATTATGTTTAAAAATTTAAATATAACATAATTGTCACAAGTTCAACATAAAGTTTTACATTACCTTTCAAAAGGATACATCCATCGATATTGAACAGGTTCAGCAATCTTTGCTTCATATGAAAGGTGAACAGAAAGATGTTTCATTGAGTCAAAGAACCCGGAGGAAATATACATTCTAACTTGCACAAGATTTTTGGAATATCTCCCTGTAATCTCTTCATGTCATCCACTCGGAGAGTATTCAATGTAAGATCTTTAAAGAATAAGCTCAATTCTGTAAGTGACTATCATACATTACTTGGAAGTAGTTCGCGAAAAGAAATAGGCATCAATCGTTGCATGAACACATGACAACCATGACTTTTCATGTCAAATAATTTTTTTGCAGTTGTGTCTGGACATCTACCCAAATTTGAAACATACCCATCTGAAAATTTAAGTCTTTCACCACATTGAACAAGATAGTGCTTGTTTCTTTCTCTATTGTATATATAGCTTTGGAATATTTTTCAGAAGCATTCTTTGACAACTGAGGTCAATCACAGTAATTGATCATATCTAGACGAGTTTGTGAATTGTGTTTGGCTTTTTTATCAATATTGAGAATTGTATTAAATACATTATTAAAGAAAATTTTCTCAATATGCATGACATCGAGGTTATGTAGAATCATGTTAGAACTCTAATAAGGCAAATCCCAAAAGATGCTTTGCTTTTTCCATCCACAAAAACTATATATTCTCTAATTAACTTCTTCTGCATCTAACTTTGTTACCTTTTTTATCCCCAAATCACAAATTTAGTTTAATATTTCTTCTCTGGTTCTGTAGGGTGGTGGTGATCTTTTGATAGTCCGACCTTTAAGAAAAATTTTACGATCTCTCCTAAATGGATGATGCTGGTCAAGGAACACTCTGTGACAGTCAAACCATGATATTTTTTTTACCATGTTGTAATCTAAAGAATTGTGTTTCCTACATACAATAAGGACAAACAAACTTACCTGCAGTACTCCATTCTAATAACATAGAATATGCTGGAAAGTCACTGATTGTCCACATCAAAGCTGCCCTCAAGTGAAAGTTTTATTTTTTGAGATATCAAATGCTTCTACACCTGTCTATATAACTAGGTCAATTTTTTTATTAGAGGCTGTAGATAAATATTAATTTTATGTTTGGGATTATTTGGCCCTGAAGCAATGGCAATTAAGAACATATAAGCCTTTTTCATGTACATCCCTGGAGATAGATTGTATGGAGAGACAATTACTGGATAATTTTCTCCCTGAGTGACTGAATGGCTGGAAACCATCAGTACATAACCCCAACCTTACATTTCTTGGTTCATCGGCAAAAAAATAATGAGTTTCATTGATGTTCCTCCAAGCTTCAGAGTCTGATGGATAATCTTTTTTATGTTCAAGATGTCATCTCATGTCAGCAGTTGTAATATGGAATGCATATAATCTCCTCAATCTAGGAATCGAAGAAAAATAATACATCTTTTTGTAAGGGACCAATTTTCTCTTACAAGATCCAACTCGACGCTTATACCTCTCTTTGCTATAAAATTTACAAGAGGTAAGATGTTCATCGTCTTTCCAATACAACATACATCGTGATTCACAACAGTTAATCTTTTCAATCGGTAAACCTAAGCTATGCACTAGCTTCTTAGTCTTATAATAATTATCAAACAGTAGGTTATCTTTCGGTAAAGCCTCTTTAAACAATTGCATTATTTGATTAAAATTCCTCTGTGATATAGTATTCTCCATCTTAATATTTAACATACGAGAGATTACTGTAAGTTGAGATAGGAAAGAATTGGGATATAATTTCACATCAGCAGCTTGCAACAAATCATAAAATTTTTGGGACTCTAAATTAGGCTCCTCCTCCATCTAAGTTTCATGTTCCTCCTCAATTGAAGGTTCATACGAATGAGATGACTCGGGTTCAATATTGTTGTATGATTGTCAACTTGAAACATGGTTAAAGTTGGGACCAGCAACATTCAAAATCATATGTCGATATAGATTATCGTATCCCAATTCAAGTTGAGCACCATTGTTCAAATCATTATCAGAAGAAATCTCACCGATCACATTTTTTTCCTTGATGTTTGCAAACAAAAGAGTCCTTAACAAATCCATCATGAAGAAGGTGATATCTAATAGTTTCAACATCCTTGTATTTAATGTTGCGATATTTTTTACATGGTCATCCAATGTTGTTACCACTCATGCAATTTTGTTAAGAACGTGCAAACTGGATAAAGTTATTCACACCAGTAACGAATCTAGAGTTTATAGCCCCTCGGTCATCCAACCTATCATGCATCCATCCACGCTCTAGATTATTCATATTCCTATTAATGTCGACATAAACAACACAGTTAGAGTTTTATTTTTTAATAATTCATAAATCTAGGATTATCACTAAAGAGAAAAAAATAAATATCTTAACAAACTAGAATATATCTTTCTATTTTTATAAGAAAATAGAATATCAGTTACTTTTTGCTAAATAAACAAGAAATCACAAACAGAACATTCATTCATTGTCCTTCTTAATAAGGGTTAGCAAAAAGTTTAATTACAAACAAAACTGAAACTTCTAACTTTACAATCATAAGGCATGAGGCAAAAGCTCCCAACAACAATATTAGAACATCAAATTTTAGTAAACTACATACCTAGTATCTGAACATTAAACAAAATCAAAAAATAAGTTGCAACTTTATTGGAAACAAAAACAAATAAAGTTTACAACTTTAACACAAAATTACATCACAAAAGTTAAGAATAAATCAATTGATTTTATTTGAATGATGAATCAGATTTAAAATAAATCCTCAACTGTATCTAGATTATTAAGTCATTTTATTCCAGTTAAATCGACACAAGTAACAAAGACTATACCACACTCTACTTGATTGTAATAACTAAATGTTTGAGGTGCACTTCTCTAAAATTGGTACTTTATCTTTTGAAATTAAACTGCTTTCAGCCTACTTACACTCTCATGCACAACGATACTCAAGAACACGCCTCTTTAATCCATAATATGTTGTACCCTGATGGATACCCATATACTCCCATTGGGACTAGAGAGTAATCTTTAGCAGAAAACAGAATTTTTTTCCTACCATGATTTAAAAAAAAATGAACAGATCTACACCATTGTTTATCTCACCAATTTAGACTAAGAATAGCTAGTCATTCGATGGAGCATATGACCAAATGACCAAATGAAAGTATGAGCGAATACAGATGCATCAATCAAGTGAATGACATAAAATTTGTTAGGAGCTAGGACAAGAACAAAATTTGGCCTTTAATGGCATTAGAAGGTTCATGGTTTCTCCTTTTCAAGCAATCGGTAACTAAAAGAAATAGAGACAGTTTCACGAATACTCAAGAACACAAATGACAACAGAGAAACATATGAAAAACTGATTCAAAATTATTTAAAAGGGAGAATGTTATAGTACCAAATAGCTGTTAGCTCACGTTGTGGCATTTGTTGGTATCCTTAGTGGGTCTCTCTGAAAATTCAAAGCATAACAACAACATCAGATTAAGAAAAACAACAACAATATATACAAAGTATGACCCACAAATGACATCTGCGAAAAGATAAAGTGTATGCAAACCTTATCAGGCTGTTTTTGATAGACAGTATATCATAGCAATCAAGATATCATGGCAAAAGACTATAGAAAACACAATTGACAATTGATCAAGGCATTACTATAATCCTCTAGAAACATGAAACGGTCTACATAATTTTGGCACTCTACATAATTGTCTACACAATTTTGATAGTCTACATAATTGACAATTGTTCAAGGCATTACTACAATCCTCTAGAAACATGAAACAGTCTACACAACAAAAGAGAAAATGATTATGACAAATACATAATTTCATAGGAACATGAAACATAGTACATTTTATTGTTTACACAAAATTAGATAAACAATAAATAAAAAAAATAAATGTCTCTATGTTTTCTACCTTTTTGAACACGCAACACACTAAATAGAACTTACATAATCAGTCTACACAAAAAGTGTAAATTAAACAACAAAAATAGAAATTTTGTTGAAGAAATTTGAGATTAATGAACATGCAACAGAAAATACAAAAAAATCCACAAACAGAAATTCTGAGAAAAAATTCGATTTTTATTTTGATTAAATAACCATTAATCGAACTTTTTAACACAATAATCGAACAACTCTAATTGAAAGAGCTCAAACAATCCTAAATCTATCATTTACAAGTGACTTTTAACTTAGAAATAAAAAAATTGAAAGAGGAAAAACAACTCACATTACGAGATTTAGAATTTTACCTCTAATTTAGATTCAAAATAGAGAGTTTAATTGCCTTTTCGATTGAGAGATTGAGCGATTCTCTTTTCTCAATTGAGATAAAAGGGAAAGGAAAGACTGTTTTGGAAAGAGGCGGAGGAGACCTAAGTGTTGGAACAAAGTGAAATAAAAGAGTTTGTCCTAATATTTAATTGGTGGGGTGACGGATTCAGCAACGAAAATTATATCCGTTGCTAATTATTTATTAAAAATTTAATAAAAAATACCTTAAAATGCCTTTTTCCATTACAATAATTTTTAATATAATTTTTAAAATGGTAAAATAATTTTAGTGATAATATTTTTGTTGCTATGTCGTCTCCACCATGTCAAAAAAAAAAATCTCCCTTTTATGTCGCTAATTTTGTCACCAAAATAAATGGGCCAATATTTAGTGCCAAAATATAGCAATTGATTTTACTTTCTATCGCTAATTCGGCTACTAATTTTATTTTCATTTATTTTGCGATAAAAATTCTATTTTATTGCTAATCCATCATTAATTAGCAACGGACAGTGACTTGTTGCTACCGATCCATTGCTAAACGCTATTTTTTTTGTAGTGTATATCTCCTTATAAAAATCGTTATAAAATTGAACCAATATTTTTTATGAGCAATTAATTCCTTTTTTATTTTCATAATTTTTAAAAAAATTATTTAGGCATGTAAAAATTGTGGAATTACACTGGGCATGTTATTGGTGAAAACTACAAGAATTGAAAAATTGAATAACTGAAATCAAAGATAGGTCAAGTTTATCGGCGATCACCTAACATTGTGTTTATCATAAAAAAATAATGATTTCAATTTTTTTAACATAAAATTCATTAAACTTTAAAAATTGATATACAAAAAGCACTTTTCTATTTTGTGATATAAAAGTATCCTATCTTTAAAATTTAGTACAAAAAAAATATTTTATTTATTTTTCTAAAGGCGTTTACAAAATTTACTATACAAATGCATATATTAGTGCGAAAAATACTCAAATCATATTTTCTTCAATATTACTAATATTAGATTAAAATTATTATAAAAAAATTAAACGAAGGAAAGCAAGCATAATATTGTACACCTTCAACAAGTTATGTGTTAAAAAGTAAAATGTTATAAATGTTTCGAATATCATTCTGTATTAATTTATTTTGGATCCTTGTCATATTTTCTATATGATATATCAAAATTCAGATGAAATTTACTTTTTAGTTAACTTGATCAAAGTTGAATGAAAAAGTGACAAAAAAATAAGAAAAAACTGCTTTTATGTTACAAATTTTAAAATTTGAATGACTTTTAGGTAAAACAAATTAAAATAATAATAATAATAATTCTAAAATTTATTGTTCAATTATTATTATTGTTGTTATAATAATAATAATAATTATTATTATTATTATTATTAATATTATTATTGTTGTTGTTGTTATTATTATTATTATTATTATTGTTGTTGTTGTTGTTATTATTATTATTATTAGAACAACAACAATAATAATTGAACAATAAATTTTAGAATTAGTGTACATAATAATTTACAAATTGTATTATAAATTTAAAATTAGATAACTAAACCAAAAACATCTTAATGAATTATTGTTTTTAAATAATAAAGTTAGCATTACAACAACAACAAGCCCAGTATAGTCCCACAAAGTGGGGTCTGGGGAGGGTAGGATGTACGCAGTCCATACCGCTACCTCCGAAGAAGTAGAGAGGTTATTTCCGATAGACCCATGACTCAAGATAAAGAATAGTAAACAAGGGGATGGATGGCATAACAGAAATAAGGAATAAGAACTAATAAAATAGAAATCAGGGAAATACGAAATACGAGAAATAAGGTCAACACAAAATAAGAAAATAAGAACTAAGAAATATGAAATAAGACACCCACCTAGTAGTAACATACACTCACAAACTAAAGACACCTATGTACACAGTCCTAGGATTACTAACCCGGTTACAGAAGATCTCTTCTGACTGCTTGCTACAATCCACACACTCACACTAGCCTACTACCCTTATCCGCGACCTCCACACCTTCCTATCTAGGGTCATGTCCTCAGTAAACTGAAGTTGCTCCAATTCATGTCTAATCACCTCCCTCTAGTATTTCTTCGACCTACCTCTACTCCTCCTGAATCCATCCAAAGCTAGTCTCTCACACCTACGAACTGGGGTATCCGCGCCCCTTCTCATCACATGCCCAAACCATCTTAGCCTTCCTTTCCGCATCTTGTCCTCCACCGAAGACACTCCCACCCTCTCCCGAATAATATCATTCCTAAGTTTGTCCCCTCTAGTAAGCTCACACATCCAATGCAACATTATCATTTCCTCCACCTTCAATTTTTGATGTGGGAGTGCTTGACTGGCCAATACTTCGCTCCATATAATATGACCGGCCGAACTGTCACTCTATAGAATTTGCCTTTAACCTTAAGGGGCACCTTCTTATCACACAAAACTCCCGAGGCGAGCCTCCACTTCATCCAACCTGCTCCAATACTGTTAGATACATCCCCGTCAATCTCACCATTCTCCTGAATCATAGATCCAAGATACTTAATCCCTCTTACAAACATCCTGGGAGCCCAACCTCACCACCAATTCGTCCTCCTACCTCAAGTCACTAAACTTGCACTCCAAATACTCCGTCTTGGACCTACTCAACCTGAACTCCTTAGACTCAAGGGTTTGCCTCCAAACCTCCAATTTGTCATTCACATCACCCACGTCTCATCAATCAACACTATATCATCCATAAATAACATATATACACTAAGGCACCTCGCCTTGAATCCTCCGTGTCAACACGTCCATCACCAACGCAAATAGGAATGGACTAAGAGTCGATCCCTGATGCAATCCTATCTCGACCAAAAAATGCTCTGAGTCTCCTCCTGCCGTCCTCACCCGGGTTTTCCCTCCATCGTACATGTCCTTAATAGCTCTGGTGTACGCCACTGCGACCCCTCTCACCTCCAAGCATCTCCGAAGAACCTCCCTCGGGACTTTATCATACGCCTTTTTCAAATTTTAAAACAAATGAAAATGAACAAGCTAAAAACAAAGGAAACAAAAATAGTGAATCGATTGATTTTATAAAGTTGATTCCATCATATCATCTCACTTCACCTTCTTCTCTTTCTCCTCATTCCATCATAAAATTTTGACTTTTAGGTTTAGGAAATAACAAAAACTTTAACTCCCTTTAATTTAAAAAAATTAAAATAAATTAGTTTATTTTGAAAAAGAAAGGTTAGCCTTGTTACAAGTATGGCCAAATTTGGACCAAATTTTTGTGGCAATTTAGCACTTTCCAATTATGGCCAAATTTTCCAATTTATGCAGTGGGTTTTGGATTTTGAGATTCAAATAAATCTATTTTTAATTGTATTTTTTCATATATTTATATCTATAATCTATAATATATTAAAAGTGTGAATGGCATTCAAAATGTTGTTTTAAATTTTTGTCCTTCATTAAAAATCTCTACTTTAGACAAAATCATTTTTCACTATTTTTTTTTCTAATATTTAAGAGTTAAAAAAAAAAAGGAGCATCCCGGTGCACTAAAGCTACCGCTATGCACGGTGTCCGGGAAAGGGCGCCACCACAAGGGTGTATCGTACGCAGTCTTATCTTGCATTTCTGGCAGAGGCTGTTTCCAAGGCTTGAACCCGTGACCTCCTGGTCACATGGCAGCAACTTTATCAGTTACTCCAAGGCTCCGCTTCCTAATATTTAAGAGTTGAAATTAATTAAATATATTTATGATAAAAATCTTTCCTCATTAGAAGTCATCAGAAGTAATGATAATTAATATTTTTTTTCTTTAATTTAATAATTCTAAATCAGCTAAATTTTATTTCAAGAATATTTCTCAATTTTTCTCAAAAATATTAACTCCTATAGAAAGAAAAAAAAAAAAAAAAACCTTGTCCTTTTAGATTTTGTCATCATTTTGTATAAAATAGTCAACATCTATTAGATTTTCTTTTTGTTGTGTCATTGTACCACGCCTGATTATTGGCAATCTCTTCGTATGTATGCAGGAATTCTTGGAGGCAAAAGGAAGATATGTTTATTGAAAGATTAAATGGTAAAGGAACGCTAGATGGAACATGGCTCTAAACTAGTATTGTTAGTTCTTTTGTTCTCTGTTTTTGATAATATGTTCATGCATTTTTTACTTATACGTGAGATTATTTTATCGTGCTAAATTTATTTATTAATTTATTACAACAGGATGAGATTTGATAAGGAATATATTGGTATAGTACTGATTTGTGGTTGACTTTTTTAGAATTTAAACTTTATGAGTTCAATCTTTTAAGGTTTTTGTCATTGAATTTTTTTTTTCTAAAAAAAAATATAAGTTCAAACCTACTTCCATAGATTTTTTCATATAAATTTATGCTCCACATTGAAAGTAACTAGACACGAAAACTCTGTTGGGTTCATAGTAGATGAAAGAAGTGTGAATGAAAAAATGGAGAGTAAAAGAGTGGAGGGAAGGAGACACAAAAATGGAAAGTGTACTCCCAAATTAGCAAGTTTACTCTTTCTCCCACATTGGTGGAAGAAGAGAACTTGAGGGTGTTTATATTGAGAAACACTAACTCCACATGGATAGTGAGGCAAGAACTAGATGACACCTCGCGCCGTCGTCGCTCGCTCGCTCGGCTCGGCTTTGGATGAGATCTATCTTTTTGGACAAATTTTATTTGACAGAAATAAATAAATTCAATCCGAAAATAGTGTTTTGAAACTCCAAATTTTATGCACGTAGCGCACTGCTTCACTGGTTTGAATGAACTGGTGCCACTGTTTCATGAACTGGTGTACATTTTTGAACTGATGTTGCTGCAGAAGGTTGCACTGCTTCATGAGTTGATGCACTATTTTCAAATAGATGCTACAGAAAGTTGCAATTGTTCAACGAAAATACACTCGGATTCACGAAGTGACATACCTGTTTGGAACAGATGCACTGTTTAGGATAAACAGACATGCATTTTCAGAAAAAATTCACACCTCTAAATTGAACCAATGCCACCTTTTTGAAGAGGCATGTTATGGCTATAAAAATCTTCTTTCTTCCACAGGTTTTGAGTATGAAATTTTCTGAATTAAAAAATATTCTTCTCGTTATTAAAATACTCTGTGTGATCATAAAAACTGTTGAGTGCGTTCGTAGAATTCAACTATTTGAGGTACCGCTATAGTTGGATTGTTGGCCATTTTATCCTGGGAGGAAAAATTCCACAACCTCGGGTACAGTGAGGGAAATTATTTCCTTAAGGAAACTCCGTGAATTTGGACGACTTGGCCTATTCAATTTCTGTTTCATCTTTATTTTTCTGAAAAATAAATGCACCTCTTGGAAAGGTCATTTTGATCTTGTGTTGAGGGTATTTGACACTTCATTGTGTTCTTGTTTATACTTGAACTCGAGTTGAAGTTGTTGTTGTTGTAATATACAGATTCTGCATACCCGATTATATTGTGGGAAATAACAATCTTAAGAAAATAATCGCTATTACAGAATCTGTATAGCTTGTTTTTGGAGATTAATGTTTTTACTTTCTACTCCGCCTGAACTTAACTAGTGATTTGAAGTCATAAAAAATTCTTCACAAGTTAAAGATCATTCGGTTGACAATTGGAAGTCATGAAAACTTCATTGTTAACTAGAAATAAGAACAAAAATTTAAAGTTGCTTAATTTTTTTAAGTAGTATTCTGAAAATACTAAGTATTTTTTGTCTTGTGGTGACAGAAAAATGGCAACTGAAAGTCAAATGATGGATGCGACAACGTCTGTGGGGGCAACTAATATTGCCACATCAAGTCGCACAAATGCTCCGCCAATAATGGCACCGGCGGAGAAGCCCAAAAAATTTTTGGGCATTGACTTTAAGCGGTGGCAGCAAAAGATGTTCTTTTACCTCACCACTTTATGTCTGCAACGGTTCACTAGCGAAGAAGCTCCTGAGGTGTCCGAGGGAACCTCGGAAAAAGACCGCTTCGTTATTGTAGAAGCTTGGAAACATTCGGACTTCCTTTGCAGGAATTATATTTTGAGTGGTCTCCAAGACGACCTCTACAATGTTTATAGTGGAACCAAGACATCAAAGGAACTGTCGGGGGCACTTGAACGAAAATATAAGACGGAGGATGCGGAAATTAAGAAATTCCTTGTTGCACAGTTCCTGGACTTCAAAATGATAGATAGCAAATATGTTGTCTCTCAAGTACAGGAGTTGCAAGTCATCATACATGATCTCCTAGAAGAAGGTATATCTTTGAAAAATACCTTAGTTGAACAAATTAAAAATATTCTTAATACTCACATAAACTGTTTTGTAGGTTTACTTGTGAATGATGCTTTCCAAGTAGCAACGATAGTTGAGAAGCTACCACCTTTGTGGAAAGACTTCAAAAACTAATTAAAGCATAAACGCAAGGAGATGACTGTCGAAGATCTTATTGTCCGACTGTGTGTTGAAAAGGACAATAAAGTTGTCGAGAGAAGGTCAAAAGAGAATTCTACAATTAATGGAGCACATATTGTTGAAGATGACCAAAACAATTCGAAGAAAAGCAAGAAAGTTGAACATGGAAGCAATCAACCCAAGAAAAAGTTCAAGGAAAAATGCTTCAATTGTGACAAAATTGGCCACAAGTCCACAGATTGTCGAGCTCCGAAGAAAGGCAAGAAAAAAAATCAAATAAATATGATTGAATCCAACAAAGAATGCGATGATTTGTGTGCTATGTTCTCAGAATGCAACTTGGTGGGTAATCCTCGCGAATGGTGGATGGATTCTGGTGCCACCCTCCATGTATGTGCCAACAAGGAGTTGTTTTCGTCATTTGCTCTGGCTCAAGCATAAGAAATGATCTACATGGCTAACTTCGCTACTGCTAAGGTGGAGGGAACAGGAAAAATTTGCTTAAAGATGACTTCCGGCAAGGTCTTGACACTGAACAATGTGTTATATGTTCCGGAGTTATGTAGGAACTTTATTTTTGTTTCACTTCTAGATAAGAACGGATTCAAATGTGTAACCGTTTTTGAAAAAATTGTAATTAGCAAAGGAGAAATGTATGTAGGGAAAGTCTATCTGACCGAAGGCCTTTATAAGATGAATGTAATGACTGTTGAAATAAGTAAAAGTTCAAATTCTTCTTATTTTCTTGAGTCTTATGATTTATGGCATGAACGTTTAAGCCATGTTAATTACAAAACGTTACGAAAAATGATTAACTTAGAAGTTTTGCCAAACTTTGAGTGCAATAAATCAAAGTGTCAAACGTGTGTAGAATCGAAGTATGCAAAGCATCCTTATAAGTCCTTTGAAAGGAATTCCAATCCCTTAGATTTAATACACACTGATATTTGTGATATGAAGTCAACACCATCACGTGGTGGAAAAAAGTATTTCATAACTTTTATTGACGACTGCACTAAATATTGTTATGTCTACTTTCTAAATAGTAAGGATGAAGCAATAGATGCGTTTAGGCAATATAAAACTAAAGTTGAAAATCAGTTAGACAAAAAGATCAAAATAATAAGAAGTGATAGGGGCGGAGAATATGAATCTCCCTTTGCGCAAATATGTGTAGAGAATGGAATAATCCATCAAACTACGACCCCATATTCACCTCAATCTAATGGAATTGCGAAAAGAAAAAACCAAACTTTGAAGGAAATGATGAATGTCTTACTTATAAGTTCTAGTTTAACGCAAAACTTATGGGGGGAGGCTATCCTTACGGCCAATCGTATACTTAACAGAGTTCCCCATAGTAAGACACAATCAATTCCTTACGAAAAATGGAAAGGAAGAAAACCCAACTTGAAATATTTCAAAGTGTGGGGGTGTCTAGCGAAGGTTCAAGTTCCTATACCTAAAAGGGTTAAGATAGGACCTAAAATGGTGGACTGTGTGTTCATAGGATATGCTAAAAGTAGTAAAGCATGTCGATTTTTGATTCATAAATCCGAACATCCGGATATTAAAGAAAATACGTTAATTGAATTAGACAATGTTGAATTCTTTAAAAATATTTACCCGTATAAAATTAGACATGAACAGTCTAGTGGAGGATCTAAACGACCTCGAGATGAACCAAGTGAGAATGTACATAATGAAGAAAATCCAAGACGTAGTACACGTCAAAGAACGTCAACTTTATTTGGATCGGATTTTGTAATATTTCTCTTAGAAAATGAGCCTCAAACATTTAAAGAAGCGATGTATTCGTCAGACTCATCTTTTTTGAAAGAGGCAGTCAATAGTGAGATAGATTCAATCTTAAGCAACCATACATGGGAATTGGTTGACCTTCCTCCCGAAAATAAACCTTTAGGTTCTAAATGGGTCTTTAAAAGAAAAATAAAAGCGGATGGTGTAGACACCTAATTTTGTCCCTCCCGAAGTCTAATTTTATTCATTTTTAGTTCACCTTACCATGTGTCCAACCCCATGTAATTATATCCCACAAAAATACAAAAATAAACAAAAAAAATACCTCTAACTAATTTATCTTATCCTAACAACCTACCCAATCAAAAGCTTCCACCTACCCTAACTACTCATATGATTCCCCCCTCCTTTTTCTTGTCCACAAAGAAAGAATATATGGGGGACCCACCAAAATTCTCACATCATAACAAATCCATAAATTCTAAGAGGAAAAGAGGGTCATTCTTTGATCATCATATTCTCCATAAAAACAACAATCACAAAATAATCTTCCTCACAAAAACAACAAAAAGTAAAAAAATCGGTGAACAGTAACGGTGAACAGTACCCGACGTGAAAGTGA
The DNA here is from genome assembly GCA_030864215.1 of Capsicum pubescens. NCBI lineage: Eukaryota > Viridiplantae > Streptophyta > Magnoliopsida > Solanales > Solanaceae > Capsicum > Capsicum pubescens. The sequence goes on along the minus strand of CM061547.1, from coordinate 257,939,975 downwards.
CGGTGAACGGATCATTATTTGTCGAGTTGGATTGTTGGTGTTAAGGTTCGGCTCGAGGTTTCCGGGTGCGAACTCTCTTTATTCGAATAACATTGAGTTTGAAAGTTTCAAATTTAAGGTCCAATTCTTTCTTCTCTTTTATTTAATTCTTATGTGATTGTGATTGTGATTGTGATTGCGTGTGATTTGATACTGTGGTTTGTTTGTTGATGTGAACTGTTGGTGACATTTGGGTGTGTGATGTGCTAAGCATTATTGATGAATTTTCGTTATTCTCGATTGGTGGATTGTGTATTGAAATGGGTTAATCACGTGGTTAAAAATGAATTAAGGTGGGGATTAAAAATGGAGGAAAATGAATATTGATTAATTTTGATGTATTGATAATGTTAAACATGATAGAATTGTGATACGTTGAACTTGGTAGGCAAACGTAGGCTTGGTAGGCAAATTTAGGAATAACAAGTTGTTGGAGTGTTTGAATATGTGCGTGAATGGTACTTTCTACTTTATTGCACGAAAAGTTTAAATTGTACTCATTTGGCCGGAGAATGCCCCGAGGGATTTGTATTGATTTATCCGGGGAATGCCCTAAAGTAGCATGTACGCAAAGGAGGCTCGTGATCAAGGCCCGGAACGTCTGGTGGAGTTTAGTTTAGGATTAGTTTACAATAGAATAGGTTTTATATTTCAGCACCTCTTTTATTTTGGATTGTATAATTTGGACTGAACATTATTTTTGTTTGTTTTGAATTTTGTGTGATTTATTTGTTTGCTTGTTTTGTGTGTTTATGTGGTTTGTACATTTGTAATATCAAATTAGCCGATACGCTCCACCAAGAGACCGTGGTCGAACCACGGGATCGAGGGGTGTCTAACACCTTCCCCTCGATCAACAGAATTCCTTAGCCGGAATCTCTGTTCGTAAACCGGTTTAAAGAGTCAAATGGTTTCGAAAAGGATTTTCCAATGGTGACTTGGCACACCAGATTATGCCAAGTGGCGACTCTGATTTTGAATGTAAAAACAATCTTTTTTCGGAACCAATCTTCATTTTGTCACTTTAATAAAAAACCCTTTCAAACCTTAAAATACATATTAATTTTTGGAGTCGAAAAAGGGGTGTGACAGCTCTGGCGACTCTGCTGGGGACTTTTCAGAATTCGAGCTTATTTTTGAGTCGTATCGGTTTTGTTTGGCATTACGAGTGTATAAGCATTGTTTGTGATTATTGTTTTGTTATTGTTTTCACTTTTGTGCCGTGCTCTTTGTTTATAGTATTTATCCTATGTGTTACCGCTTTATATCTGTCATCATGAGTCCATCCCCCCGGCCTTCTTTCTGCAACAAGTCTCGGAGCACATGTCGTGCGCACGAAATCTAGTTGAGTCACCTTTATTTTAAGGGGGGAGCCGTTGGATGTATGGAGTAGGTGGAAAGCAAAGCAGTCACTATCCACCATATGCTCCCCCGAACGGCCTTGTTAGTAAACCACAACGTAGGTCAGCCTTTAGTTCATTCTTATGTGCATCATATTGAGACCTAGCGGGGCCCACACGGTTCTTTGTAGGAGACTCATCTTTAAAGCATCCCTACGTGCTAAATGTTGCATCTTTGAGAGTAACGTGGTCATTTGATGGACCGATTTGGGGAAAACATGTGTTAGAAGTAAAGTGTGAAAAAAAAACAGAAAAAAAAAGTGAGTCGAAAAGAATGAATCAAAAAGGAGTGTCGTAGTTTATTTTAGAGTTCTTTATGACTTTTGTTCTTCACGATCCAAAACTCAAAAAGATTTTTTTTTACGTTTTGCATTTATCTTCCCAAAGTACCGTAAGTTCAACAACAAAAAATGAATGAAAAAAAGAGGGTTTTATTTGTCTTTTCTACTTATTTGACAAAAACAAAATACCAAAAAGATTTTTTATATATATAATTGGTGGTGTCAGTCTTAGTTGAAATATCTAGTTGAAAATCCAAAAAAAAGTTTTCACTCGTTTGTTTTTGGTTGTCTCTTAAGTTAGGGTCAATTTATTAGTTAATCACTAAGTATCAAATCTGAACGAACTACGCACCCCTGATTCTCCTCTCTTGGGAGTGAGATACGTAGGCAACCTATTTTAGGTTCGGGGATCTTATTTAAAAAATTCAAAAAAAAAAAAATTTCACTCTTCATTTAGAGTAGGTGTCTCATGTACATCTTTAAAAGAAAGCAAAAAAAAATATTTTTCTTTAATAGGTTCAAGTTTCATTTTCATATGAAATTTAAAATCGAAAATCCAAAAATATTTTCTTCGGTAACCATAGATTTCATGTTGTACAGGAATCTGAAAAATTCAAAAAGATTTTCTTCACTCTTCACTTAGAGTAGGTGTTTCATATACATCTCTAAAAGAAAACTACAAAAAGATTTTTTTTAATAGTTTCAAGTTTCATTTTCCTATGAAATTCTAAATCGAAAACTCAAAAAGATTCTTCTTTGGTAATCATAGATTCCATTTTTGTATAGGGAGTTTAAACCTAAAAAATGCAAAAAAGATTTTCGTCAATTCTTTTGATAATTTGTTATTTTCTTTTCTTTTTAAAGTTTCAAGAAAAAGAAAAAAAAAGATTTTAATTGGCCATTTTGACAAAACTTCACGAACTACGCACACCTAATTCTCCTCTCTCGGGAGTGAGATACGTAGGCGCCCTTCTTGGGTTCGGTGATCATCAAAAAAAAAAAAAAAAAAAGAGATTTTGAAAAAAAAGTTGAACTCTAACACATTTGTTGTTTTATGTTGAGTCAGTTTAAGGTGTTTGGTTTGTGGCATTCTGCCTGGTCCTTCACATCACACCAAATCCAAAGGGTTAGTTGTGTTCAACAAAGATATAGAGAGTGACATCATGGATCAAACAAAGAATCAGGAAAATGAGAGTTTAAAGCAAGAGGTCAGGAGGCTAAGACAAAAAATGATAGAAATGCATCGAGATTGGGCCAGTGGGTTGCCTCCTCCTCTATTTTCCTTTATTGATCCTACAAATACCTTGTGTTTTCCACCAAAATCTCAAAGTCGATTTTCTACTGTTGTTGATGCACCGCAACATGACTCAGAATTCATTCTAAGCCAAAAGCATCTCAATACTTCCACCACTTTGCATCTAGTTCCTCAGCATAAGCCTGCTACATTCACAACACCATATGTTGTCTGTGATCTTATTGCTCAATCCTTTACTGGGACTTTCACACCGTCTCGTCCAACGGTTGTGCGTCCCCATGCTGCTAGTGAACCTATATTCAATACTATTGGTGATCATTGTTATACTCTTGAGCCTGCTTTTAAGTTAACTGGAACACCAAAGTTTCTGAACACGAAGTCCAGTGTGCCAGAAGAGTCGGAGAAAATGGTTGGAAAAATGAAGAGTACAGAAAATGCTATGAAAAATTTTCTAGGACCTGCGGGTAAAGAAAATGTTTCATACAAAGACTGGGGCATGCCTTCAAATGCTAATCTTTCTCCAATCTTTGTGATGTCAAAATTTGAGGAGAAAGATGGGTATGAGGAATCCGTGAAACCTTTGGGACAATATTGCAATCAATTAAGGGAACCTGGAGGGAAGAAGAATGAGAAAGATGCATTTGCTATTGTAGTTGGACAACAAGATAGGTCAAGAAGACCATGTCGTCGTCGGTCTCAAGCGCAAGCTCAAGTTTATGCCAAAGCTCCACATAATCACTCCCAAAATCCATTATACTCTTTTTCCCCACCTCCATATCTAGTATATTGTGCACAACTATATGTTCAACCCCCATCTTACCCACAGTGGAACACACCAACTCCTCAGAGTCGTCCTCTAACTCCACAAACATACCAAAACCCTTCTAAGCCTGATTTTTGATCCAAGCCAAATGATAAAATGAGGCAGAAGTCGAGAGATAGCTTCACACCAATTGGAGAGTCATATGCACGTTTATTTCAGAGATTGGTACAGGAGGGAATAATCACTCCTCTCCTTGGGCACACCCTTAATTGACGTTCAAGAAATTTTGATCCTAGCGCACGATGTGCGTATCATTCTGAGGCTCAGGGTCATAGTATTGAAGATTGTCGAGCTTTGAAAAGAGAAATTGAAAAGATGATTCAAGATAAATCAATCATGGTACAGAAAATTGACAGTGAGGAAAGCTCTAGTCATGCTGATATGCAAACTAGTGGCTAAGATGTCAAGCTGTGCAATTGAGAATTCACCTCTCTCCCACTAGGAAGAGGTCTGGTAGTTTGTTTTGTCTTCTTTGCAGTTTTCCGAATTATTTCAGGGTTGTAGTTCGGGATCTATCTTGTTTTGTCCCTTTGTCGTTTATGTTCAAACCCTTTTATCTTTCATTTTTATTAAATGGAGTGCCCCCTTTTCATTTATGTTTTAAATTTGTGTTGTTTGTTTGTTTTCTTTACATAGTATATTTTATGTTGACTCTAGTGATATGACATGCTTGCGGAATTCTTAGCCAGATTTTAAAGTCCAGTTTAAGCATGAACATTGAATTAGAGGGTTAAAGTTAGAAAAGAGAGCGTCTGAGGAAATAGATAGAGTGCTGGGGCATTTGGTGATCAAATGAGGCCTTTTTTTGAAAATTAAAGCAATTATTTTGAGAATCACAAGAGCACCTTGGTCATTGATCGAAAGACAAGTCCCAATTAGGTTAAATAGCGGACGTGTGATCCATATATCAAGAGAAACAAGAAGATAAGCAGCTCCACGAAAGCATAATTCATTTGATGTGAGGAATGTACAACAAAGGTGGAGTTTACAGAAGAAGTAGTGACGCACAGTCTCAATCGGCTTAAAAAGATGTCGCAAATGATCTTCATCACTCACTTCCAATTGCATGTTATGTACTTGCATTCTCAAGGATTGATATGATAAAGGCATTTCATTCTGTCATCCAAACATTGTGTCATCCTTTGTTTACCCCATTTGAGCCTCAATGTTATTTTCTTTCATACCCCTCTTTTGGAATCAAGATAGAGTAAGCAAAGTTCAAAGAATAGTGTCGAGTAAAAAGATAAAGTCAAAAGTTACAAAAAAGAGACAAAAATGTTTCTAAAAAAAGAGTGTCAAGAAAAATAGAGTTAGAAAAAAAGAATCGCAAAGTGAAAAGATCGAAAAAAAAAATAGAATCAAGTGAAAGAACAAGCGGCCAGAACTACGCATGACCTGATTCTCCTCTCTCAAGGGTGAGATACGTAGGCTGCCCCACTCAGGGCTCGGTCCAACCAAATAAACAATTTAGTGTCACCCAGTCAAAAGAAACTGGGGCATGAGTTAATCCTCATTGTTTGAGTCGATTCTAAAAGTTGTAAGTCCTACCCCACTTCAAGTGTCGTTTGGGCCCCATGCCATCCTTTCTTTCTAACCTTATCCAAAAGCCAAGTTACAACCAAAGAAAGACCTTCAGATCAATCTTTAAGAATGTTAAGGCTAAACATGCAATGGTGGCGATGACACATTTTAGGAACTACTCGTCTTCCTCAGCATAAGAAATTAGGAGAGAAATAAATGAGAGAGTCTTATTGGTGAAAACCGTCACGGGCACCATAAGGTGATGGTAAGTTGAGAGAGATAAAAATGAGAATCTTATCGGTGAAAACCCTCACGGGCACCATAAGACGACTGTGAGTTGAGAGAGATAAAAATAAGAGAGTCTCAATGGTGAAAAACCCTCACAGACACCATAAGGCAATGGTGAACCGAGAAAAAATGAGAGAGGCTTGTTGGCAAGAAACCTCCAAGGCGCCACTAGCCGAACGAGGTCTTAAATGCAATTGACCTAAGGAAACAACTCAGTTTCAAGGCCATTAACTCAACAACAATTGGTGAGAGTTTGGATGGAAAGATCAGGCGGCTTAATCCAAAATGCATGGCATAATCATTAGAGTTGATTATCATTTAAGATAAATTTTTCATTTCTTTGTTTCAAATGGGGACATTCATTGTCTTTTCTTTCTTCTCTTTATCTTTATTTTTATTTTCTTGAGTCAGTTATCCAAATAAAGTAAAATTTGTTGTCATTTTTCTCTTATTTTTGAGTCAAGTTCATGTCAAAACAAGCGAGAAAAGATTTCAAAACTAGCTACCAACTTCTTCAATTGCACAAAGCAAAACAAAAAGGCCAACGCATGAAAGAGACATGATTGTGAGCCTAAAAAAAGGGGGTGTGCAGAAAGTTTTGCCAATAGACAAGTCTGAAAACTCATGAAAATACCAAGGTTTAAAGGGTTTATTCATGAATCATGGCAAAGCAGAGATGTTGTGTTTATTTCAAAGTCACTCTTAATAATCCGAGTTTGGGTTAATAAAACGACAAAGCAGGGGAAAGTGCCAATAATCTGAAACAAAATGAAGGGAATGAACACTGGAGCAGGTGTCGGGACAGCCAAGTGCCGCAAGCCATCACTAAGTTTTTAACTGACAAATTTTCTTTGATGAAACAGGGAAAATTCGTTTCATTTAATTCATCTACCATTGGAAATGCACATCCGTGGGATTTTACCTTATGTTCAGGACCCTCCTGAAGAATGAGATTTTACTTTTGTTCAGGACCCTCCTGAAAAATGGGATTTTACTTTATGTTCAGGACCCTCCTAAAAAATGGGATTTTACCTTATGTTCAGGACCCTCCTGAAGAATGGGATTTTACTTTTGTTCAGGACCCTCCTGAAAAATGGGATTTTACTTTATGTCCAGGACCCTCCTGAAAAATGGGAATTTACCTTATGTTCAGGACCCTCCTGAAGAATGGGATTTTACTTTTGTTCAGGAACCTCCTGAAAAATGAGATTTTTACTTTATGTCCAGGACCCTCCTGAAAAATGGGAATTTACTTTCAGTTCAGGACCCTCCTGAAAAATGAGATTTTACTTTCTGTTCAGGACCCTCCTGAAAAATGGGATTTTACTTTTGTTCAGGACCCTCCTAAAAATGGGATTTTACTTTCAGTTCAGGACCCTCCTGGAAAATGGGAATTTACTTTCAATTCAGGACCCTCCTGAAAAATGGAAATTTACTTTATGTCCAGGACCCTCCTGAAAAATGGGACTTTACTTTCTATTCAGGATCCTCCTAAAAAATGGGATTTTACTTTATGTTCAGGACCCTCCTGAAAAATGGGATGTTAGTTTCTGTTCAGGACCCTCCTGAAGAATGGGACTTTACTTTATGTTCAGGACCCTCCTGAAAAATGGGACTTTACTTTCTGTTCAGGACCCTCCTGAAAAATGGGATTTAATTTTATGTTCAGGACCCTCCTGAAAAATGGGATGTTACTTTCTGTTCAGGACCCTCCTGAAAAATGGAATTTTACTTTATGTTCAGGACCCTCCTGAAAAATGGGATTTTACTTTATGCACAGGACCCTCCTGAAAATGGGATTTTACTTTCTGCTCAGGACCCTCCTAGAAAATGGGACAACGCTTTCAAAAGTGAAATACTATTTTACTATAATTTTTGTTTGGGATAATTTCTGTTCTAGTTTTAATGTTGGGTTTCAGGAGCCCGCCTGAAGAACAGGGTGATGAAATAGCAAGTCAGGAGCCCGCCTGAAGAACAGGGTGATGAAATAGCAAGTCAGGAGCCCGTCTGGAGAATAGGGTGAAGAAACGAAAAGTCAAGCAACAAAGCGAAGTAATGGAAAGTCAAGCAACAAGTTGGAAGAAATTGCAAGTCAGGAGCCCGCCTGAAGAATAGGGTGATAAAAGTCGAGTCAAGAGCCAGCAGAAGGTGTTAGATAGGATTTTGTAATTTCATTTATATTTTAACTTGTAATTTTCATTTTTGATGTAATGACAGAGCCGTGGACCGGAACCTCGACGGAGCCTCACTCGACTCTCCAACTCGGTATAGGCCACTTCTCTTCCAATCCTTTGAAATATCTGTGACTTGATTCTTTCATAACTTGGGTAGGAAGGATGTCCTAAGTCAAGACCCGGTTGTCCTTCTTCCTTCTGTTTCTTTCTTTGAATAATGGTCGGGTCAAAATATGATCTCGTTGTCTACTTCTTTGTATGAAAATACTTCATGTTTACATTCAAAGGGGGCATGATGTAGACACCTAATTTTGTCCCTCCCGAAGTCTAATTTTATTCATTTTTAGTTTACCTTACCATGTGTCCAACCCCATGTAATTATATCCCACAAAAATACAAAAATAAACGAAAAAAATACCTCTAACTAATTTATCTTATCCTAACAACCTACCCAATCAAAAGCTCTCACCTACCCTAACTACCCATATGATCCCCCCCCTCTTTTTTCTTGTCTACAAAGAAAGAATATATGGGGGACCCACCAAAATTCCCACATCATAACAAATCCATGCCCATTATAAAAGAAAAATTCTAAGAGGAAAAGAGGGTCATTCTTTGATCATCATCTTCTCCACAATAACAACAATCACAAAATAATCTTCCTCACAAAAACAACAACAACAAAAAAAAAAAAAAACGGTGAACAGTAACGGTGAACAGTAATGGTGAACAGTAACCGGTGAACAGTACCCGACGTGAAAAGTGACGGTGAACGGGTCATTATTTGTCGAGTTGGATTGTTGGTGTTAAGGTTCGGCTCGAGGTTTCCGGGTGCGAACTCTCTTTATTCGAATAACATTGAGTTTGAAAGCTTTAAATTTAAGGTCCAATTCTTTCTTCTCTTTTATTTAATTCTTATGTGATTGTGATTGTGATTGTGATTGCGTGTGATTCGATACTGTGGTTTGTTTGTTGATGTGAACTGTTGGTGACATTTGGGTGTGTGATGTGCTAAGCATGATTGATGAATTTTCGTTATTCTCGATTGGTGGATTGTGTATTGAAATGGGTTAATCACGTGGTTAAAAATGAATTAAGGTGGGGATTAAAAATGGAGGAAAATGAATATTGATTAATTTTGATGTATTGATAATGTTAAACATGATAGAATTGTGATACGTTGAACTTGGTAGGCAAACGTAGGCTTGGTAGGCAAATTTAGGAATAACGAGTTGTTGGAGTGTTTGAATATGTGCGTGAATGGTACTTTCTACTTTATTGCACGAAAAGTTTAAATTGTACTCATTTGGCCGGGGAATGCCCCGAGGGATTTGTATTGATTTATCCGGGGAATGCCCTGAAGTAGCGTGTACGCAAAGGAGGCTCGTGATCAAGGCCTGGAACATCGGGTGGAGTTTAGTTTAGGATTAGTTTAGAATAGAATAGGTTTTATATTTCAGCACCTCTTTTATTTTGGATTGTATAATTTGGACTGAACATTATTTTTGTTTGTTTTGAATTTTGTGTGATTTATTTGTTTGCTTGTTTTGTGTGTTTATGTGGTTTGTACATTTGTAATATCAAATTAGCCGATACGCTCCACCAATAGACCGTGGTCGAACCACGGGATCGAGGGGTGCCTAACACCTTCCCCTCGGTCAACAGAATTCCTTAGCCGGAATCTCTGTTCGTAAACCGGTTTAAAGAGTCAAATGGTTTCGAAAAGGATTTTCCAATGGTGACTTGGCACACCAGATTATGCCAAGTGGCGACTCTGATTTTGAATGTAAAAACAATCTTTTTTCGGAACCAATCTTCATTTTGTCACTTTAATAAAAAAACTCTTTCAAACCTTAAAATACATATTAATTTTTAAAATCGAAAAAAGGGTGTGACAGATGGTACTATTGACAAATACAAGGCAAGACTTGTAGTAAAAGGCTTCAAACAGAAGGAAGGCCTTGATTACATTGATACATACTCGCCAGTAATAAGGATAACCTCGATTCGAATGTTAATTGCCTTGGCAGCGGTATATGATCTTCAAATCCATCAAATTGATGTGAAGACCGCATTCCTAAATGGAGATTTGGAGGAAGAAATATACATGGAATAACCTGAGGTTTTTGTGGTTCCAGGAAAAGAAAATAAGGTGTGTAAACTTGTTAAGTCACTTTTGGACTAAAACAAGCACCTAAGAAATGGCATGCAAAGTTTGACCAAACCATGTTGCCAAATGGATTCAAGATAAATGAATGTGATAAATGTGTATATATTAAAGATACACCAAATCACCAAGTCATTGTTTGTTTATATGTGGATGATATGTTGATCATCAGCAGAGACATTTATGACATAAATGCAACCAAACGAATGCTTGAGAGCAAGTTTGATATGAAAGACCTTGGAGTTGCAGATGTGATCTTAGGTATAAGAATCCATCGAACTCCACAAGGGTTAGCATTATCACAGTCTCATTATATCGAAAAATTACTTGACAAGTTCAAGTATATGGAATTCGATATTGCCAAGACTCCATTGGATGTGAACTTTGCACTTCGAAATAATGAAGGTGAAAGTGACTCACAATTGGAGTACGCAAGAGTATTGGGATGTTTAATGTATATAATGAATTGTACACGACCAGACATAGCATGTGCAATTAGTAAATTGATTTGGTACACGAGTAATCCCAACAAAACTCATTAGATGGCTATGAAAAAAGTTTTGGGGTATCTTAAATACACTCAAAACTATGTGTTGCGTTATAATAAATATCCTGAGGTACTTGAAAGATATAGTGATGCAAATTGGATCACCGGATCGAACGAAGTAAAATCCACAAGTGGATATGTATTTACTATCGGTGGAGGAGCAGTTACTTGGAAATCATCCAAACAGACTTGTATCGCTTGCTCTACAATGGAATCTGAATTTATCGCATTAGATAAAGCCGGTGAAGAAGCAGAATGACTCCAGAATTTCTTGGAAGATATTCTGTATTGGCCCAAGCCAGTGGCACCAGTATGTATACACTGTGATAGCCAAGCGGCAATAGGTAGGGCAGGAAGCATGATGTACAACGATAAATCTCGTCACATATGACGGAGACATAATACCATTAGGGAACTTCTCTCTAGTGGAATTATCACTATTGACTATGTAAAGTCAAAGGATAATGTGTCAGATCCACTTACAAAAGGCCTATCTAGAGAAGAAGTGGAAAGAACATCCAAGGGAATGGGTTTAAGGCCTAGGACGAGTCAGCATGGCGGTAACTCTACCTAGCAGACTGGAGATCCCAAGAGCTGGGTTCAAAGAGACCAAACAAAGTTTTGTCTGACAGGTTCAACATTGTCAATTACCCAACTCATTCTCATGATGTAGACAATGTAGAGTAAAATAGGATAAGACTTAAGGTGAAAAGTCTTTTAATGACTATCTAAATTTGGCATATTTGACCAAACGGTTTAATCTACAGGATTGAACGTTTAGAAATCACTTATGTAAGGGCGAAGTGGAAGCCGCTTCAAAGAGAATATTAGTAAAGGCCTATTCTTTAAGCTCTCATAAAATCGAGACGTGTTCATGGCTGAAAAAAACAAAACCGTGAGAACCATAAATGGTAAAAGGCTGGTTGTGTGACATGTGTTTCTAGGTGTACATTAAAGCTCGACGGTTCAAAGATATCAAATCTATTGATTGACCGAGTGCATCCGATGCATGTTCACTATGGAAAGTTCAAAGTTAAACCCACTTATCCAGATGTAATCAGTCTTTGCTTGATGATCACATACTTGTCCGTAAAAGTTTTACAAAAAATAGTCATTCCCCATTCATGTGGGAGATTGTTGGGTTCATAGTAGATGAAAGAAGTGTGAATGAAAAAATGGAGAGTAAAAGAGTAGAGGGAGGGAGACACAAAAATGGAAAGTGTACTCCCAAATTGGCAAGTTTACTCTTTCTCCCACATTGGTGGAAGAAGAGAACTTGAGGGTGTTTATATTGAGAAACACTAACTCCACATGGATAGTGAGGCAAGAACTAGATGATGCCTCGCGCCGTCGTCGTAGTCGCTCGCTCGGCTCGGCTTCGGATTTGGATTTGGATTTGTCAAATGATCGATCGATGAGATCTATATTTTTGGACAAATTTTATTTGACAGAAATAAATAAATTCAATCCGAAAACAGTGTTTTGAAACTCCATTTATAAATGCATGCATGCAGCGGCGCACTGCTTCACTGGTTTGAATGAACTGGTGTCACTGTTTCATGAACTGGTGTATATTTTCGAACTGATGTTGCTGCAGAAGGTTGCACTGCTTCATGAATTGATGCACTATTTTCGAACAGATGCTACAGAAAGTTACAATTGTTCAACGAAAATACACTCTGATTCACGAAGTGACATACCTGTTCGGAATAGATGCACTGTTTAGGATAAACAGACATGCATTTTCTGGAAAAAGTCACACCTCTAAATTGAACCAATGACACCTTTTTGAAGAGGCATGTTATGGCTATAAAAACCTGCTTTCTTCCACAGGTTTTGAGTATGAAATTTTCTGAATTAAAAAACATTCTTCTCGTCATCAAAATACTCTGTGTGGTTATAAAAACCGTTGAGTGTGTTTGTAGAATCCGACTATTGGAGGTACCGCTATAGTTGGATTGTTGTCCATTTTATCCTGGGAGGAAAAATTCCACAACCTCGGATACAGTGAGGAAAATTATTTCCTTAAGGAAACTCCGTGAATTCGGACGACTTGGCCTATTCAATTATTGTTTCATCTTTATTTTTCTGAAAAATAAATACACCTCTTGGAAAGGTCATTTTGATCTTGTGTTGAGGCATTTAATTTATATTTCGTTAATTTCTTTAAGTGAAAATTTATATTTCGTTAATTTTGTTAATTTCTTTAAAGCTTAAAAAGATGTAAAGTGAAAATACCTTTGTAGAATAAATGTATGTTTATTTTTCAAATCAAATTCAACCAATTTATATTATAATTCAAATACTTTTTTTCATTAGCTTATTTTTAAAATTAAAAAAATACTTTTATGTAAAAAATTAAAGTATTAGGGTTAAAAAGTTAAAGTTAGGGTTTAATTTAATTTCGTTAAGGGGAGGGATATTTTTTAGCCAAATATTTAACAGAGGGGTATTTAACGAAATTAAATTATTTCAATTATTTCGTTAATTTATATAAAGTTCATCATTTAATTTATATTTCGTTAATTTCTTTAAGTGGAAATTTATATTTCGTTAATTTCGTTAATTTCGTTAAAGATTAAAAAGATGTAAAGTGAAAATACCTTTTTAGAATAAATGTATGTTTATTTTCCAAATCAAATTCAACCAATTTATATTATAATTCAAATACTTTTTTTCATTATCTTATTTTAAAATTAAAAAAATACTTTTATGTAAAAAAAATTAAAGTATTAGGGTGAAAAAGTTAAAGTTAGGGTTTAATTCAATCGAAATAATTTAATTTCGTTAAGGGGAGGGGTATTTTTTATCCAAATATTTAACAGAGGGGTATTTAACGAAATTAAATTATTTCGATTATTTCGTTAATTTATATAAAGTTCATCATTTAATTTTTATTTCATTAATTTCTTTAAGTAAAAATTTATATTTCATTAATTTCGTTAATTTATATTTCGTTAATTTCTTTAAAGATTAAAAAGATGTAAAGTGAAAATACCTTTTTAGAATAAATGTATGTTTATTTTTCAAATCAAATTCAACCAATTTATATTATAATTCAAATACTTTTTTTCATTATCTTATTTTTAAAATTAAAAAAATACTTTTATGTAAAAAAATTAAAGTATTAGGGTGAAAAAGTTAAAGTTAGGGTTTAATTCAATCGAAATAATTTAATTTCGTTAAGGGAGTGGGTATTTTTTAGCCAAGTATTTAACAGAGGGGAATTTTTGACCCATTTCAGATAGTTCAGGGGTATTTTGATCCTTTTCCGAATTCCGTTAGAGGGGGAGGGGTATTTTTGAGCCAAATATTTAACAGAGGGGTATTTTTTAGCTAAAAATCTAACGAGGGGCATTTTTGAGCTATTTCAGATAGTTCAGGAGTATTTTTTAGCCTTTTTTGATATTTTTATTATTTCCTTTCTAAGTTAAAACTTGTTGGTTTATAATTAATTGTGTTGATTGTTGTATCCTCTGATTAATTAGGGAAGACTTATATAATTCTTGAATATCCTCTAATTAATCAGGGAAGTACTTGTTTAATCCTGGAAAAACATTTCACATTGCGAAAATAGTTTCTTAGGACAGTGCCTAGCACAACTCAAGTATTTTATATGTTACTTAAAATATTATAATAGTTATATTATTATTATTACTATTATCATCATCGTCATTATTATTATTATTATTATTATTATTATTATTATCATCATTATTATTATTATTATTATTATTATTATTATTATTATTATTATTATTATTATTATTATTATTACTATTGTTATTGTTGTTGTTGTTGTTGTTGTTGTTATTATTATTGAAACTTGTGATACTATTATAGAAGAAATATTATTATTGTTGCAGTTTATTTATTGTCACAAGTGTTAGTGAGACTTATTATCGTTTTCCAACAATCTAAGAAACTATGGCATATAATATTATGTTGGTGTTGCTATGGTTGCTTCCATTCCAATCAGTTTGTCAAACTATGATACTGCAGAATACAGGTATGTAAATAAACTTGGTTATGCATCTAATGCTAATAATAAAATCTTCATAGAAGATACATCTCAATGCAAGAGAATATGTGAAAGAAATGACAATCTCGCTAAGTCAAAAATAAATTTGACTGAAACGGATGATATAATTGTTGCGGTCATTTCAGAAATGAATATTGAGACCAACGTGAGAATTGGGTGGTAGACCCTGGTGCTACTAGGCACATTTGTATAAATAAAAATGATTTTGTATCATACACCCAAGTTGAGAAAGAAGAAGAAATTGTTTATCTTGGGACCTCGAGAACTATTCAAGTTCTTGGAAAAGACAAAGTTCTTCTCAAACTCACATCTGGTAAAACTTTGGCATTGAGTAATGTGTTGCATGTGCCTAATATCAGAATTAATTTGATTTCTATGGCATTATTAGAAAAAGTTGAAATAAAGGTTATATTTGAAAACAATGAGGTCATATTAACTAAAAATAATATTTTTGTGGGATATGGACATTGTAATCATGGACTATATGTGCTTAATATTCATACTGATATTTCTAAAAATGTATCTACTTCTACGTATTTGACTGAGTCCATTTCTTTATGGCATGCTAGATTAGGACATGTTAATTTCTCTTATATAAAGAATATGCAGTCACTTGGATTAATATCTGGTTTAATCTCAAATAATTATGATAAATGTGAAATATGTGTTGAAGCTAAAATTACTAAAAAGTTATGTTTTTCAGTTAATAGAGAAACTGAATTATTATCTTTGATTCCCGCTGAGTTAGGTGATTTAAAACAAACTATGACTAGAGGTGGAAAAAGATATTATGTAACTTTTATTGATGATTTTTTTAGATTCACTAAGTTATATTTACTTAGAAATAAAAATGATGCATTTGATGCTTTTGTTTCTTATAAAACTGAAGTTGAAAATCAGCTTAGTAGAAAAATCAAGAGAATTAGATCTGATAGAGATGGAGAATATGTATCTTTAAATCCTCTTTATGAAAAAAAAAAATTATTCATGAAGTAACTCCGCCTTATTCACCTGAGTCTAATGGTGTAGCTGAAAGAAAAAATAGAACATTGAAAAAAATGATGAACTCCATGTTAATTAGCTCTAATGCACCTGATAATTTGTGGGGTGAAGCTATTTTATCTGCATGTCACTTACAAAATAGAATTCCTCATAAACGAACTAGTAAAACCCTTTATGAATTGTGGAAAGATTATAAACCTAATTTGAAATATTTAAAAGTATGGGGTGTCTTGCTAAAGTTCTTTTGCCTGATCCTAAAAAGAGAAAAATAGGTTCTAAAACTGTTGATTTCATGCTTATTGGATATGCTAAACATAGTGCTGCATATAGAATTCTTGTATTGAAAAGTGATGTACTTGATAGTAATACTATAATTGAGACAAAGAATGTTGAATTCTTTGAACATATTTTTCCACTATGTGATAAAATCTCTCATGCATCTGTCGAAAGAGAAAATGAATCTACCTCTAACATTGAGGGACTGAGAAGGAGTAAAAGTCCTGGAAAAGAATATTTTTCTTATGGAAATAACTTTCAAACTTTTCTTGTCGATAATGAATCATTAAATTATTTTGAAGATATATCTTCTTCTAATGCTAAATTTTGAAAAGAGGCAATAAAAGTTGAAATTGATTCTATCATGAAAAATAATACATGGATTTTAACTGATTTACCTCCAGATGCAAAACCTATTGACTATAAATGGATTTTCAAAAAAAAAAAAAATCTTGATGGATCTATAAATAAATATAAAGCTCGTTTAATAGCTAAAGGATTTGCTCAAAAATAAAATATTGATTATTTTGATACATTTGCACCAGTGACAAGAATTTTTTCTATTCGATTACTAATCGCTTTGGCATCAATTCATAAGTTTTTTATCCATCAAATGGATGTACAAACAGTTTTCTTAAATGGTGATTTAGAAGAAGAAATTTATATGGTTCAACCTGAAGGATGTGTAGTTCCTGGACAAGAAAATAAAGTTTATAAACTAATTAAATCTCTTTATGGCCTTAAACAAGCTCCTAAATAGTGGCATGAAAAATTTGATCAAGTTTTAATAAAAGATGAATTTTTCTCTGTTGAAGTGGATAAATGTGTTTATACTAAAGTAGTAGACAATGATTATGTGATAATTTGCTTATATGTTGATGACATGCTTATATTTGGTACATGTTTAAATATTGTAGAACTTACCAAATTATTTTTGTCTACTAACTTTGATATGAAATATTTGGGCGAAGTAAATATGATATTGGGCATTAAAGTTATAAGGAGTAACAATGGAATAATGTTAACACAAGAACATTATGTTGAAAGAATTCTTAAGAAGTTTGAATGTTGGGAGGTAACTCCCGTAGCTACTCCTTATGATGCTAACTTTAAATTGAAAAAGAATAATGGTGACCCAATTGCCCAGTCTAAATATGCACAAATTATTGGGAGTCTAATGCATTTAATGAATTTTACCAGACCTGATATAGCTTATGCTTAATGTAGACTAAGTAGATATACTCACAACCCCAATAAAGAGCATTGGTCTACATTAATGAAATTAATGAAATATTTAAAAGGAATCACGAATTATGGCATTCTATATAGTGGATTTCCTTCTACTTTAGAAGGATATTGTGATGCAAACTGGATCTTTGATTTAGATGAGACGAAATTCACTGGTGGTTATGTGTTCACGTTAGGTGGTGGTGTAGTATCATGGAGATCGGCTAAGCAGACGATCATTGCTAGATCAACTATGGAATCAGAGTTTGTAGATCTGGAGTTAGCTGGTACTGAGGCTGAATGGCTAAGAAATTTCTTAGCGAATATCCCTTTTAAAAAGGATGATCTGTTGCCTCATAGCCCTTCTAAGAAGAATGATCTGTCGCCTAATATCCCTTTGGAAAAGGATGATCTGTTGTCTAAAATCTCTTTAAGAAAGGATGATTTGATGCCTCCAGTATATATACATTGTGATTGTCAAGCCGCAATTGCTATTGCGAAGAATAAATCTTACAGTTGTAAAAGTAGACATATGAAATTGAGACATGATGTTGTTAAGCAATTGCTGAAAGATGGAATAATTTTCATTGATTATGTGAAGTCAGAATTGAATTCGGCCGATTCACTGACCAAATCCGTGGGGAGAAAATTAATTCTTCAAACATCAAAAGAGATGGGGTTAAGGCCAATATGATTGTCAATAGAGATGGTAACCCAACGTATGTGATTGGAGATCCCATGAAGTAGTTTCATATGAGTAATAACAAGTCGATATTGACTCTGCACACTTATTGAGAGTTCTTGAACTGCTACTAAAATGGAGGGATGAGTTATTAACTCTTAATGAATTCGTAGTCCTTATGGATGGTGTATTTAAAGCAATGTACACTTGATGAATTCACCTATATGAGAAGTGGAGTGAGGCCGTTCCTATGAGACTTTGGCCTAGTCTCTAAAGCTCTCATGAATACTAGGCACACGCATGATCTATTGACGCAAAACCGCGTTGAACAACAAAATTACGGTCAAAATATGATTGATAAAGTCTCTGGCTTACAATAAGAGTTATTATGTTCATAGAAATATTATATTTCACCAATAATTCTGTAAGTTAAATTTTATTGGCCTAAGTTTGGTTCATAGTCCAAAAGACACCAAATCTATTGCATTTTGTCCATATAAATCCAACTATTTTAACCTTTTATTTTAAATATTTTAAAATATATGACGGATTGTAAGATATTTTAAAATATTTAAATTAATTGCTTTGCAATTTCAAGTGAAAAATAAACATATTAAAGTTTTTTTTTTAATAATGAGAGGAAATTAGTTTTGACCACATGGTAAATTAATGGCCAATCAATTTACTTCGGGACTAATTAATATGTGTTCTTGGAGAACACATAAAGTAAATACTTGTTGCCAAAGTAAATAAATTAATTTATTAATTGCTTTTATTTTTCACCCACTAAAATTGGCTATAAATAGCCAACACTTTCAACAAAGAAAAATGCAACAAAACATATATATTCTCCTAATCTCCTTCCCTTCTCTACTAACTTTTCTCATCTTGTTTCACTTTACTTTTATCTTATAATAATTTTATTATTTTCTTTCTAAGTTAAAACTTGTTGGTTTATAATTAATTTTATTGATTCAAGTATCCTCTGATTAATTAGGGAAGACTTATATAATTCTTAAATATCCTCTAATTAATCAGGGAAGTACTTGTTTAATCCTGGAGAAACATTTCACACAGCGAAAATAGTTTCTTAGGACAGTGCCTAGCACGACTCAAGTATTTTATATGTTACTAAAAATATTATAATAGTTATATTTTTATTATTATTATTATTATCATCGTCATTATTATTATTATTAATATTATCATCATCATCATCATCATCATCATCATCATTATTATTATTATTATTATTGAAACTTGTGATACTATTATAGAAGAAATATTATTATTATTGCAGTTTATTTATTGTCACAAGTGTTAGTGAGGTTTATTATGGTTTTCCAACAGGAATAAAAGATAATTAGCGGATGGAATAAGTCCAATATGGAGTGTAAATAATGAGCCATTGAAATTTGTCGTAATATCAATTTAATATTAGTCATTAATTAAATTTTACATTATTGCTATTAGATTTTAGGAGATATATAGAACCAATCCTTTTATTCACAAATTTCTAAAAATCAAACAATTCCATTGAAATTTGTCGTAATATCAATTTAATATTAGTCATTAATTAAATTTTACATTATTGCTATTAGATTTTAGGAGATATATAGTACCAATCCTTTTATTCACAAATTTCTAAAAATCAAACAATTCAATTTTCAGCTTTTGTTGTTTGACATCGAGTCATATTATAAGAGTATTTTGTTTGATTAGCATAAAGAAAAAACTTCAAATATCAATCTTATAATTTTATTTCAAATTTGACTATTTTTTTTAGTAACAACTGTGAAATACTATCATTACACCAAAATTTAATCTATTTTGTACAAATTAAAGGCACCTGTAAGCATAGAGGGCCCAGAGCATGCTATCGAATCAATTACATACAAACCAATTAAGACTACTCACATCTCAGCTGGTACCGTAACATCTTGAACCTTTACAGGTCTTTTATATCCCTGCAGATACTCCTTATTCCTCACCTCCTTCTGGAATTGTATAATCATGAACTATGTATTTACATGTAGAAGAGGAAACCTGTTGCTATTGCTATTAGGTTTTTAGGAAATATATAGAAACATCTTTTTATTCACAAATCTCTAAAGATCAAACAATTCAATTTTTTATTTTTACCATTTGACATCGAATCATATTATAAGAGCGTTTAGTTTAATTAAGTTTAAAAAAAACAACTTTAAATATTAATCTTGTAATCTTATTGAAAATTTGACACATGCGTTTTGCAAGTATATTAAAAGTGTCAAGATTATTAGCAATGCGATTTGACTATATTGTCTTTCATTAAAATAATGTGTAATAGATAAAATTAATTATCAGCTTTTTACTCAATTTTTTATTAATATATTGATAGAAGTCTTAACTTTATAGAAATTCCTAGGTTGACTATATTTCATAGGCATAAAGTTTACTTTAGGTTATGGGTGTCAAACGGGCCGGGCTGAATCAACCCGGAATTGACCCTTCTATTTTAATCGGATTGAGGGTCGGTTAAGGGCCGATTTGGCGCTAGACGGGCCAGGCCGGGCCAAACAGTAGAAAAAATAAAACTCACCCTAACCCAGCCCACTTAATCCAACTCGGTCAAACCCACCAAAACCCGGTCAAACCCGATCAAAAATATAAAAAAAAAAAAAAACTTTCTTTCAATATACATTACATATACCCACCTATATACATTATAAATACGTTAAATAATATATATACACTATATATATAGTATATACTACATTAGAATTTAAAAAATATATACACATATACACAATTAGTCAATTACTCATATATACGCACCATTCAATGTATATATACTACTACTTATAAAATATACTACAAATATACATTACAATATATATAGATATACTTATATACTAATTCATAAAACATATACACATGTATACGTTAAATACACAAGATATATACACGTGTATATGCACCATACAATGTATATATACTACTACTTATAAAATATACTACAATATATATACATTACAATATATATAGATATACTTATATACTAATTTATAAAACATATACACATGTATACGATAAATATACACGTCTATAGAAGATATATACATATGTATACGCATTATTCAATGTATATATACTACTACTTATAAAATATACTACAATATATATACATTACAATATATATATAGATATACTTATATACTAATTTATAAAACATATACACATGTATACGTTAAATATACACTTCTATAGAAGATATATACACGTGTATACGCACCATTCAATGTGTATATACTACTACTTATAAAATATACTACAATATATATACATTACAATATATATAGATATACTTATATACCAATTTATAAAACATATACACATGTATACGTTAAATATACACTTCTATAGAAGATATATACACATGTATACGAACCATTCAATGTATATATACTACTACTTATAAAATATACTACATTATATATACGTTACAATATACATAGATGTACTTATATACTAATTTATAAAATATATACACATGTATACGTTAAATATACACTTCTATAGAAGATATCCAATTTATAAAACATATACACATGTATACATTAAATATACACTTCTATAGAAGATATATACACGTGTATACGCACCATTCAATGTATATATACTACTACTTATTAAATATACTACATTATATATACATTACAATATATATAGATATACTTATATACTAATTTATAAAACATATACACATGTATACGTTAAATATACACTTCTATAGAAGATATATACACAAATATACAAAACATATGCTACTTAATATAATAAATTAATAATATTTGGTAGTAAATTAATAATATATTAGAAGTAAGTTTTTAATTTAAAGTAGAAAACTAGAAATTCAATTTAAAATTTTAAATCGTTAAATGAAAAAATATAAAAAGCAAGGACTAAGGAGTGAATGAATTTGGGGAATTTTATTGATTGCAAAATGATCCAAAATTTATAATTTACATGAATGAAAAATCTACAAATTATGCATCATTTTTTCCAACTCATTCATGTTAATATTAACGGGAACTTGCATAGGATAGTCGAAGTCAACGGAAGCAAAACCATGCATTGGACTTGATTCTGCTGAGTTCTCCCGTGAAGTCATAATTTCTTCAAGTTTCAGCTCGTCGCTCGGCTCCGGTTCCATTCCTTGGTTTCTTCTTTCCGCTCTAATCCAATCTCTGAGGCAAACCAGAATATTCATTGCATTGCTTCCCAATGAGTGTCGGTTGTCTCTAAGCTGCTGTCGTCCCTGACTAAAGGCACTCTCTGATGCAACGGTTGACATTGGAACATTCAAGATATCTCTAGCTAATCTTGAAAGCACAGGATATTGTGTTTCATTACTCCTCCACCAATCCAACGTGTTGATCCGTCATCTGCGATCCTCTGGTGCCATCCGAAGATAATATTTCAGCTCTTCCCAATAAGTTGATGTGTAAGTTCTCCCATCAACACTGTTCCAACAATTTAAATCATAAAACAAATCAGGAAAACCACTATGTGGCGGCCTTTTAGAAGATGATGGCTCTTCGGGAGGATGAGGAGCGACAGTTGGAGTGATATTTGTAGGTACGGCTAAATCAAATAAATCAGCATAGTGATTATATAATTTTTCTATGTAATCCTTTGCATCAGCCGTAGCCGTCCACAAATCAGGTTGTACTTGTTCAGAATCATGGTTAGTATTTATTTCTAAGTTAGTATAAATAAGAGTACTAAAGTGGCACATATTATTATATTTCATGCACGGATTTAGCATAGCACCAAGTAAATAGGGAGAATCGGGAAAAAATATTTTTTAAATTTCGTAAACATGGCGCCAACAGCTTCTTTATAACCTTCTTTATTTTTATATTCTTTGAGCAAATCAGAAATATCGGCTATATATGCCAAAATATTACAAACAGTAGGATAATAAGCACCGGAAAATTCAACCGTAGCTACATAAAATTTTTCTAGAAACTTAACAAGATCATTAATTACAACCCAATCAGAATTATGTAGCATGCAATCAGCAGAATCAGAAAATGAACCGCAATGTTGGTTAAAAGCTAGTGTAATAGGAATTCTATATTTATAACAAGTTTTTAAAAATTCATACGTAGAATTCCATCTAGTATCAATTTCCTCAGGCATCAAAATCGGTGTAAGTTCATTTTCTTGACATTTAACTTTAAATTCTCTAATTCTCGATCTACGATTATTTCCTTGAATAAAACCAACGGCAAGATGAATTTTTTCAATATAAAGCTCAAAAAACTCAAGACCATCTTTTACAATTAAATTATATATATGACATGCACACTTAATATGAAAAATTTCAGGCAAGGGCGGAGATAGCGTAGATTTTAATTTTTTTATAGCAGTCTTGTTGTTAGAAGCATTATCAAAAGCAATACATAAAATTTTATTTTCGATACCATAATATCCGGCAATTTTAACAATAGAATCAACAATAAATTGTCCAGTATGTTTACGATCTTCATCATATAAAAAAGTAAGAATATGTTTTTGCATCACGAAATTACTATCTATCCAATGACAAGTAACGGTTAAATAATCACTTTTATTTACAGCACGACCAAGATCAGAAGTTAGGGACAATCTACATTGAATATTTTTTAACAATGTTGATAAATAAAAACAATATTGTCAATGAAGTCTAAAAATATCAAACCGACAAGTAGTTCTAGGAATACCGTTAAACATAGGATTATAAATTGCTTGTATATAACGAATAAAGGCATCAGAAGAAGAAAAACTAAAAGGCAAACAACCCATAGCTACCATTTTAGCTATTTCTTCCCGGTCCTTCAATTTATTATACTTCTTCGCTACGTGACCGGTTGCTGGGTCCATTCTAGTTTGTGTTGGCCCACCAACATCCCCACCACCTTGTGCAATATTTAACTCTCTTTTGTGATCTTCAGCTATATGTCTCATTAACGTACCCGTACCCCCTTGCCTGCCTCCACTTCTATGCTTATATATTCGTTGACAAATATTGCATTGCACCGCAATATCTGATATACGTTCCAAAAATTGTCATGCAACACTAGTTCTTTTACGAGGTCTTGGGGCACTGGGAGGACGGGGAGGGAGATTAACCGATTCAGATCTAACGTTAGCATCTCCTACTACGGGTGTCTCAGCAATATTTTCATTATCTTCGTCTAAATTAACCGCATCTACTTCATTTTCTTCTTCTATACCATAATTTTCCTGAGCTTCTACATAATCCATATCGTGAGCACCTACACCTATTTCTTCCTCAAAAGGTGTACCAAGCGGTACCGGAGGCTAAGGCACACGGGTATATCTACTACTTGAACTACCTCTACCGCTAGTAATTCGCTTTTTACTACCACTACCGCTTTCGGGACAAAAAATTTTAACACCTTTAGTAGCGAGGTTTCTTAATTTATCCATAATAAAAATTAAATTAAACTAAAAATATTCAAAATAAACAAATATAATAAAATTAAATATTAAACAATTAATACAATAAATAAAAATTAAACGTAAGAGATGGAACGACAATACCAAATTTTGGAAGTATCTGAAGGTTGCGATTTTAGAAACTTTCGCTCGTACTTTGTAAACGAAAAATTAAAAAATTAAAGTGAACACTTTAAGAAATTAAATATATTGAATATTTGAGAATTGAGATTTGAGAGAGAATGAGATTTGAGAGAGTGAAAAATTGTGTGAAAAATGATTTGAAGTTGTAAGGTATTTATAGAATTTTTTTTGGGATTAAAAAATATTTTTTAAAGTTAAAAAAAAAATTGTTAATAAATGGGCCCAAATTAGCCGTTTGGACCCAAAAACGGCTATATAGCCGTTGGGCCAACGGCTAGTTTGGCCCAAAATCCCAAAATTTTTTTTATTTTTTATTTTTTAAAAAAAGTATCTGGGCCGGGTCGGTTAACCGGCGGGCTTGGTCCGGGCCGGGTTAGCCGGGCTCATTTTTAAAAAATAACCGGTCCGAGATCCGGAACCCTAAAGCCCTAGAGTTTACCGGGCCGGATCAAACCGGCCCACTTGACACCCTTACTTTAGGTGTTGTAGGTTAAGAAATTCTTTTTATGTTATGTATCAATAAGTGTATGGGTTTTTAGGAGTCTATTTTATGTATTTAGAAGTCTTTTATAATGTGGACACCATATAATCACTGTGGCTGTCAACTGAAAGCGCTACCATCTTTGTATATACCCTTTGAACATCTAAATCGTGGTAGATCTTTAGAATTTTTTTTGAAAAAGAAAATAAGGGTTTCTTTGTTTTGAATTTTTTCGTTGCGTATCTCAAATTTATCCCTTTCTCGATACAGGTTGACTTTACAATAGTGTTCATGTTTATGCTGTTGATGTTTGTAGATAATAATGGACTTGCCGGTGGAATGGAATTGTAAGGCCTCATTCTTCTTTCTTTTTCTACATTTTAATTTATAAGCGAAAGCAATCTCGATAAGAATTCTTCCTAGATTAGTTGCGCTAGCTGTACTACCTTGCATTCTTGGTCCAAGGGGCTATTCATTTAATTTAAAATATGGAAAATTAACGTTGGTAGCTTTTTTTCTTGTGTACATGAAA
This sequence comes from Capsicum pubescens, assembly GCA_030864215.1. Lineage (NCBI taxonomy): Eukaryota > Viridiplantae > Streptophyta > Magnoliopsida > Solanales > Solanaceae > Capsicum > Capsicum pubescens. Next base: position 257,914,605 of record CM061547.1, on the reverse strand, counting down.
AAGGAAATATATGATATCATTATTTTTTAAAAAAGAAGTTCTAAAATATTATGATAAAAGAAAAATACGCAATTGGCAAAATACGTCGTAGAGTTAACAGTAGGTTGGAAGTTTGGACATAGACCCTTAAATCTAAAGATTTCAGGTTAAATCGAACTAAAATAGAGTAATTTGAGTGCAAATTTAGTTACGTGGCACATGAAGCAAAGTGAAGATAGATGCACAAGTCATACCTAAGAGACCGGGGAAGTTACAAGTATCTTGGGGTTATAATAATCCAAGAAAATGAGGAGATTGACGATAACACTACAAAAAAAAGACTCAATTTATGGGGGTTATTTTGTCAATTTGTGGCAGTTTATGGCCCCACAAATTAAATTGTGGCGGTTTTAAAAAATGCCACAGTTAACCTTGCCACGAGCATATTTGCGGCGGTTCTAATAAACCTCCACGACACTCTCCATAATATGACTTTTGAATTTGTGGAGGTTTTTAATATCAATTTGTGATGATTTAGAACCTTCACAATATGATCTCAATATTTTAAAAATTAGATTTGTGTGAATTTATAACTGTCATGATATGAGATCAATATTTGCATACTTTAATTTATGGAAGTTTACACCTGCCACATAGTATCATTTTTTTAAAATAAGAAAGATGTGAAATTTGATTTACTAAATAACACATTCAATATAAATCAAATTTCACCGGATAAGTCATATTAATAAGCTTTGCAAGTCTAAATTCATGTTAAATTGAAGTAATACAAACTTGTGTATAATAACTTGAATATTACAATTTAAATCCTTAAGAATCTACATAGTTCCACAACAAATAAACATTAAATATCTAAGCATTTTCTTAGTGATTTGAGTTGTAAACTTGTAGTCACTCAATCCTTTGTTTATGGTGAAGTGAACTCAACATCTGCATCTGACTGAAACAATGAAAATTTTATAAATGATTAGATAAACATATATTGATGTACATCTTGATTAAAAAAAGTACAACATTCATTTCAAACACAAGTTCACACACACACACACATATATATAAAAGACCATAGATGATTGAGAAATTGTATAATGTTCACAAAAAAAATGTAGAAAATTGCATGATTCTACTAAAAATTGCAAATATCAACTGATTGATAACATTATAACAAGAACATATAAATATTTGAAAAGAGAGTAAAAAGAAAACATAAATATTCCTTAAGCCTACGCTTTACATAAACATTCCTTAAGCTTACGTTTTCCAAAATTATATAACGATGCTCATTTTATTTTAGTATATTGATTCAAGTATTAAACATAAACATTCCTTGAGCTTACGTTTTTCAAAATTATATAATGATATTCATTTTTTTAAGTATATAGATTCAAGCATTTTTCACTTCTTCTAATTTATAAATTGGACTCTCCTCCACGAGTTTATTTTCAAGTTATATCAATATTGAACATAATCTATTCTTTAAAAATGTCTCGTAATTTGTCATAGTTAAATCAATCAAAATTACATGATACTTAACTAAACAACAAGAAAACTGAAGCATACCTAAACTCAATTAATGGCCGAGTATGAATGATTTCATGGTGTTGTAAGAATTAAAAAAAAAAACTTAAAATATGTAAAAGTACAAATGAATTAAGTTTACTAACTTACAAAGTATGCCTATGAATTACATAATAAAAAGAATAAATATAAATTTCAAATAAGTGACAAAAGATTACCTTTATATTCAGAAAACTATTTAACATCCATCTCGCCTTATTAAACCTGCAAAAGATAAAATCAATTATCAAAAATCACATTTAAAAAATAGTTAATGTGTACCAATATATGAGGTAATGATGGCTGATGCTCATCCTTCATGTGCTGGCACAAAAAGAAATTAAAAAAAAAAAAAAGATATGGCATGAAAGGTTAGAGATGAAGGGAGAGAAATTAAGGGAAATAAAAGAGATGTGGGATTTGGGTGCTTGTACGTGGGAATTGAAGGAGTGGTTTATTAGGTTAGTTTTTAATTTTTTGGGGGGAAACTTTTATCTTTACTAGTATTTTATTTCTTTATTTTTTTTTTAAAAGGAGGAGAAGATATTAAGATTTTGGTTGGGTTTGGGTGCAAATACAAAATGAGAAAATTTTTATTTTGGTGCATAGAATAATTTTTTTTTAGAAAATTTACTAGTAATTATTAATTAAAATATTTTGCCTTACAAAATTAATTAATATAGGAGTATACATAAAGTTAAAATGCATACAAAATAAATATAATGAATATTACTATTGATTTGGCATCTAATTTTTGTTTTAAAGAGCACATAATAAATATATAAAATGTGTTTGATCCAAAATTGGCTATACAATATTTGTCTTAACTTTAATAGTTATGAAATTTAAATTATTGTATGATGTGGCAACCAAAATCACCAATTTACATAAATATCTAATACAAAATAGTAACGTATAAAATAAAAAGTTCAAATGAAATTGGACATACAAAGTAAAAAAATATATATATTCCGAGAGTATCTTAATAGAAAAGAAAAATAGAGGATAAAAGAATTACAATCCTATTAAAATGAGGGTGTGTATTTTTGTTTATATATAATGAGTTAATTATCAATGTTAGTTATTATATACCATATAATTTGAATATAATAAGATAAAAAAAATATATAATTTCAAAAGTAACAAAGTTTAGTAAATTTGTGGGAGTCATTAATCGCCATAATTTATATTATATCGTGACAATTTTCTAACCTCCATAATAAAATTGACACAAAAAAAATTATATTGTGGGGGTTAGAACAAAATGTCTCAAAATAAATTATTAGTGGTATTTTTTAAAACTTCCACAAATAAACCACTACAAATTGCTCATTTTTTTGTAGTGTAATGTCGTACTTATGAAATGGAGGCTCGTGCGTCCACATAGATAGGGGTAAAGTCTGAATACATCACACCTTCTTAGATTCAACTTTTGAGATTATACTATGTATATTATTGTTATTTGTATTCTTTATTTGAACTATGAGAAGGATGTGGAGGTTGAGGATAACGATAGAAGGTTAATTTTTTTTTTAATTTATGAATGATATTTTTGTGATGTCATAGTTTTATGTGAAATATAGTTCTATATTATTGTATGCCCTTGGTATATTTATTTTCATAAATTTGTGATTATATTTAACTAGTATGCGCACCCACGCAATGCGCGGGTAAAATTAAAGATATAGTTACGTTATACATTATGTAGAACTTATATTATACATTTGTATATTTGAAAAGAATCATTTAAATTAGTAAATTAATGAATGATACCTTTAAGTTCATTTTTTTTTTACATTATATACCACTAATTCTAAGATAAACTTCTTCCGTCAAAAAGTCAAAATATTTTATTGCTTTGAATAGATGTTTTTGTAAGTATACAAATGCATGAAAATTTAATTATTATAAATAAAATTAAAAAAATATAGATAGATATTAGTAGAATTATCCCTGTCTTTTTATTTTGTGTGACCTCAAGTAATAAAGTAACTGTGATAAATAAAAAAATTCATCATATCTGTTAATTCTTAAAATTTTTGTAAAGCAAAATAATTACTTTTTCATAAATTTATTGTACTCGATTTATATCTTATCTAACTCGGTATTTCGTTTACTGCAGAAAAAAAATATTTTATATATAATTTTTACATTTTAAAACCCATAACAATGATTATCAAGTTTCACTATGTCTTGATATATGATAATTTACATTACTTTAGAGATGAAATCATTCTTTATATTCATGATCTTTTTAACGGACATAAACAGACAATATTATGAATAGTTGAAGAAATTTTATAATCTCTCTGCAAATTAAACCATTGATGCTCTTTACTTCCTTCTGATGGTAAACTTGGTGATGATCGAAATGTTTTCATAAAATACCTTACGGTGTCCTTTTACATCACTCTTTTCTAATTCCTCGCCTCTCTGTCAACAACCTGACAGAAAAAATTGAATTGTGAGATGAAGAAAATTTTTAGAATTTTATTGTCAGAAGTATTTGTCCTCTCTATCTCTCAAGGTAGTTGTAAAGTTTGCATACATTTTATCTTTCTCAAACTTCAGGTGCGAAATTTTATTGGGTATGTTATTGTTGTCATAGGTATTTGTAGTTGGATTGAACTTTCTTGAGTAAAAGATAAAATGTTTAATTTTAAAAACTGAAATAACATACCAAATATAGTACTATAGATGTAACATGCATTGTATCAACTCTTAACAAAGGTACACTTAGTAATACAACTTGTAATAAGAAAAAAAATATATGTAATTAAAGAAAATAAATCATACAGTTGCTCGATAATTTGTCAGGAGATACATCAAGAGTATAAAATGAGGTTATAGATTAAAATTTATATAATTTTGATGCAGAATTACATTCTTCACTAATGTCATGTATAGTTTTTTTCGTTATCTGTCACATGAAACATAAAAAACTAATACATCGTATATATAAGCAAATCCAGTAGATATTAACACCAATCAATACCATTAATACAGAAGTACATAGTAAGTGAAATAAATCATATAAATATAATTTTGGATTGATCCTTGTCCGGCGGCTGTCTCACTAAGAATCCTCTCTTTTACAAATCCAACAATAACAACAACATAAAAAGTATATTTTTACAAAGTAGGATTTGAAAATCTTTACAAATTCAAATAAAAATAATAATTCAATTCATATAAATATTTTATTTTTTTATATAATGAGAATTGTCATTGATAAAGCAAGCAAACACCACCACAATTTTTTTATTATGTGTGCAAATAACTAATCTGAGTCAATAAAAATTGTAGATCATTTTCTACTAATGTTATCACTTTAAATTAATTAGTAGTAGTACTAACATTCACTTAAAAATGTAATTCTAATAAAATATGTACATATTAGATTGATTTCAATCTAACAACGCTTACATTACTTGACTAATGAAAAAAAATCTAAATTGTAAATGTAATTTAGTTAGAAATTCATCATCATCATGGAACGAATAAAAACTGTTGAGAAAACTTGTTTATACATATTGATTTTTTTTTTTAATTTAATATGTAACAAACTAATAAAATTATTCTCAATTTTGAGAACATATTCACATGCTTATTAGACCACAACAAACAAACATTTTATAAGATCCAGTAAGCTCAAAACTTTATCATCTTATAACTATTATATTCTAATTGTCATTAATATTTTATCTTGCTACATAACATGCAAATTTCATTATCTTGCTATGATTTAATGTTTTTGATTGTTACTTTTCGTTAATTAGATATAGAAGTTTCTTATTCTTACAAATTTAATATATTTTTACACTTTTAATATAGTGTGCAATTATCAATATCAAACTCACATTCAAAGGTTAGAAAAAGGTACTAACATCTAATGCATTTATTTTCTTGTCACCCAAAAATTTAAATTAAGCTTTGTCCGTACATATCCCAATTACGCCTTCACCTGCATATGTATAAGTGTCATGCATATTTCATATATATCCCAATTACTTCAAACAAAGCATTTATTTTATCATATAATTATTACTCTAAGTGGTATTATGATCATTGATTTTGAATTGTGACATTTTTACTATTATCTATTGATGCAAGTAAGATAAGATACATTGAACAGTTCATTATGCTGGTTGTTTTTTATATTTTCTAATTTAGAAGACAAAAGTTTAACTAAAACAAAAATGTATGCATTGATGCAAAACTTTTGTTTGGGTGAGGTGATTTGATTGTTTCAGTAAAAAGGTTGAAAGATGAAGAATAAGGTTTGAATGTAGTATATTTTTTTTGCAGAAATTCTATGCATATAATCAAGTGCATGATATCCCAAACGATGATATCAAGGATCAATTATGTTAATTGCGAGGAAGAAAAACCATGACAAACAGATTTCAAATTAGCAAAGAAAAAAGAAGATGAACTTTTGTGCTTAAAAGGTAATCATCTACATTTCTAATTTTCTTCTTAAAGCCTGAACTCATAAAATTAATAACGGCTAGTTAATTTTTCTTTCAGTATTAAGTTTTGCCAAGATGTGTTCTTATGAGAAATGCTCATTATTGAAATTAATAAATAAACTGTGCACTTTAAGTTCATGTTACCGAGGCTAGTGGTCATGTATGTTTTTTTATGTCTTATACCAAACAACTTATTACTTCAATATATCTTCTCGTTATATGTAACATAGTGTAAGAAGTGTGATTTTATTCAAATATGAAAAAGAATAATTATACCTGTTGTTATATCGCGCAAGCTTGTGCATGATCTCCAACGACTGAACTACTCTTTCGGTGTAGTTGATTTTAGATTTCTTGATGAATGTAATTTCCATCTCTTGAATTCACTAATAGAAAAACAGAATAATTTCGGGAGAATAACGAATTGCGTCGCTCTGTTCAAACCGCGATAGATTGTTTCTTGGGTATGATCCACTAAAAGGTTCTTTATCAAATTAAAAAATGAATAAACTAAATATTAATAAGTCAAATACCTAACTGTTGAAATCACAATTTATAAACTAAGGCAACTAATACAACACTCGATTATGGAACATAAAACTAATCCATAGTGAACAAACAACAATTATCTTCCAAAGAAGAAAATAAAGAATAAAATATCCTATGAAAAAATAATGTTATATAAATGAGACATGCATTTATTGAAATGTCTAAACAGATCTGTTTGAGCACTATTTCTTTTGATTTGATCTCGTATAAATCATTGAAAAAATATAATTCATAGAGATTAAAAAATTGAGATACAGAGAAGTTGGATTTGTAGTAGTTGCCGTTCAAAAGCATAAAATTGTAAAAGGTAGTTTATTAAAGTTTAAATTTTAAACGTGATATGACATACTGATGAGTTTGTGTAGCCTTTTTAAAAAAATTCATTTTGTAAATAGTTAATACTCTAATTAATAGTAATTTTTTAAAAATAAAATTCAAATCTTCCTTATTTTGCTTCTTACACTTGGAGTCCATACATATTTCATCGGGTAAAATTAATTTTTTATTTCTTTTTATTTTTTAATGAGCAATTTGTATAGGGGTAGGTAGTTAATGTGCAGATTAATTTATGTATTTTTTTTTATCTAATACCTAATTACCCCCTGAACTATACCCAAAAAGGTTATGACACAGCTCAACTTAAAGGGGGGTCCTATTACCCCCGAACTAATTAAAAGTGTAATTTTGACACCCTTAATGCCTACGTGGCACATACGTGGTACATACGTGGCACAACACGCTAAGTGTCCACGTAGGCATACGTGTGTGCCATGTAGGTACTAAGGGTGTCAAAATTACACTTTTAATTAGTTCAGGGGGTAATAGGACCCCCTTTAAGTTGAGGTGTGTCATAACCTTTTTGGGTATAGTTCAGGGGGGTAATTGGATATTTTTTTTTTTTCATTTTGAATATTATTTTTTTTTAATTCTTTTTAATTAAATTTTTTGTAGTGTTGACACTTGTCACTTTTATCTCTCCTATTATATATAGATAGATACAAGTGCATTAGATGGGAGGATATAGAGGTTACAAATTAGAGTAGAAGGTTAAATTCTTTTTAGATTTATGAATCGTGTTTTAATATCGTAACTTTTATGTGCAATTTAGTTCTAATGTTGTTTCATGTTCGTAGTATATTTATTTTATTAAATTTGTGATTCTTTTTTTTATACAGGTGCATTAGATAGGAGGGTATAGAAGATACAAATTTGGATAGAAGATTAATAGATAGCTACATTTTGACTTGCTTTTCGGCATGTTTAGGTTTGGTGGGAGTCTAGGAGCATTGTGTCTGTAATAGTTTTATCACCATACAGGTATTTTCTTACTTATTGTATATTGTATTTCAGTTACCGCATTATTTTGTGCATTCACTACATTCCTAATTAATTGATATGTTTTTTTCACTGTCATATTTTCTTTATGTAATATTTCCTTAATAAGAGGTACTAACGTTGATATCTTTATTGTAGTGATTTCTTGGAGCAGAACAAAGAATGACTTTATTATTCAAAATTTTCATAAATCCTCCCTCATGTTGTTGCTTAGGTTTTTCAAGCACAGTTCTTCAGTTTCATTCGCTAGCTCAAAACGTATGTCAATATCTTTTTACTTCTAATCCATATAGATTGTGCATATTTTCTATGTGTAAGCTTCGGTTTGATTAGTTAGGATTTCTAAATATCCCAATTCATAATTTTATTTTGCATCATATTAAGAGTAATTTTTTAGTGATAATTAGTTAAAATTCACGTGCAACGCACGTGTTCTAAATTAATCTTTTAAATATTAGTCTTTTAAATATTTTGAATTATTGATTTATTATTACTTATAGTACTTTTTACTTGTTTTACAAATATATAAATTTTAATTGAAAATACATGAAGATTTCATGCTTAAATTTATAATTAAACTTAAATTATTTGACTTTTTAAATTTGTCACATAAATTAAGATAAAGAGAGTATTATTTTATAAATAATTTATTTGTGCAGAAAATTACTCATGAATCTATACCATATCTTTCATATGCCACGTCTACAAGGCCAACCAAAAAATAGTTATTCTCTATTGTTGCATAAAGCTTTTGCTATCAAACAATATCAAACAAAATTCCTAATAATTAGCTTTCGTATTCTTACTGTAAAGAATAATGCCTTCTCCACATTCAGAGGCAAATAACTTCCATTCCATAACAACCTCTCATCAATTCTTCTAATTCTTGTGGGATCTTGTAATGGCCTTTCATCACTTTGATGAGACATTTGATACTCTTAGAGTTGACATTACCTAGCTTGCTTCCCTTGTAATATCTTATTTAATTATATTAATAGCAATTTTGTTACCTCAGTTGTTATTAAATTTTGATTTTAATTCTTGTGAAATCTGGTATGTGTATATCACATATGAATGTACGGAGAAGATGACTCAAGATATAAGGAATGAAGAGCGATGATTAGAATAGAAAGATAGCAAATATTTGAGCGTTGTCTAGTTTTTTCTACTATTGTGTTCTCTAATTTTTTTATATGTTATTTTCTTTACTTCAATTACGTCTTGTTTGTCATTTTATTACTATTCTTCCTTCTTTGTCTTTAGTGTTTATTGTTGTAATTTTTTTCTTCATATTTGAAATTTGATATGTTTTATTACAATCAAAAGTCTATTAGGAACAACCTTTCTATCTTTATAAAGTAGGAATAAGCTTGCGTACCATCGCCTTCCCAAGATCCTATTAGTTAGTGTTGTAGTAAATTCAACCATTAATTAATTGAAATATGCATTATTAATCCTTTTAATGGTGAATATTCACAAATTATTAACCGCTTTATCATTTAATTGTTCATGTGTTATGTTAAGTTTGTACTGTTATTTTATGTGTGCGGATAGTATGATTCTAAATATAACAAATTTCTTATTTAAAGGGATCAAAAACACACATTTTGATTGATTGAAAGTTCAATATCAAAATTTAAATTCCGTTCGTTTGAAAATAAATGAATTTTTCAAGGGTGTCACATCCCTTAAGAAAGCTACTTAATGATAGTTAAAGGATAATTTGCTACTTAATGATAATTAAAGAGTAATTGATAACACTCAATCTACAGCTCTCGTTTGAGTGTAAAGCGGTCGTTAGCAAATATAGAACCCAACCTGGGTTGGGTGTCGATCCCACAGGGAATAGCTTGGCCAACAAGTAAGTAAAATTACTAAACTTTTGGTGCAAGTCTCGTAAGAAGGAGGGATTCTTGTCGTGCAAGTAATGTAAACAAAAGCTGAAAATAATAAAGTAAAGAGAGAGAGATTGTTACGTTGGTTGTAAACAATGAGAATTGAAGCGTTGGGGTTATGTCCGTCTTCTGAGGTATACGTCTCTATTGGCTATGAGTGTGTAGAATTCTGACATGCAATTGCTTATAGAGGATTGTAGTCGATGGTAAATCCAAGCGTCTCTCGACCTAAACAAGGACTATTTCACTTTAACTCTCTCGAGCTTAAAGCGTGTCTAACGGTACGAATTCTCCAAGAGGTTAGTCCAGTTACGGCACTAGCTTTTTAATAGGAAAGGGTGTCCTACTACCTTGACATTATCTCTTTTCCAGACAAATAACTTTTCTCTCGAACAAGTTAAATGTTAGACTGGCATATTCTTGCGTTTGCAACCGCAAAGAATGTAGATTAAGATGAAGAGAATAATGATATAAGCAATATACGTGCCTCGAACTCACAAACTCACAGCAATAGATAGTAACTCATTCGGCTTTCATAACCCCAACAGAGAAGTTTAGTTACCCATGAATGCGAAGGAGATCACGATTGACATTGTTGTTATACCACAAGATTGAGTAATTTCGTGTAGCTTAGGTGGTAGGCGTGAGGCGTGAATTCCTAGGCAAAGTAACGATTCTCTTGTTGTGGAATTTAAGAATGGAAGAGTAGAAGAAGAAAAATAGAATTGAATTGTAAGATGAGAAGTTAAGAAGATGTTAGAAGATGTAAAAAGATGATAGAAGATGAGAGGGATGGAAGGAAGTATTGTGTTCTCCCTCCTTCCTCCCTCCTTATTCTAAATCTCTAGCATGATAGGGTATTTATAATACACATATCCTACTCCTACTAAGCTAATGAAATAAATAACCAAATCCTACTAGACTAATGAAATCCTTAACCCAAATGTACTAGGTTAAGGTAACATTATCATAATCCACATAAAATAATGAAATACATAACCTAATTGTACTAGGTTAAAGTATATTGTCAAAATCCAGCTTTGTGCCTGTAAGTCCCCAAAGTCTTCAGAATTGTTGTTTTAGCCCGGGACAGATTTTCCATGCAGCAGTTTTGGTCCTTTAGGCGTCCAAACTCCCTTTCCTTCCTTCGTGAGCTTTCTTTAGCGTCAAGTAAGCCATAAAATGCTGAATTATGCATCATTTATACCTGAAACTTTACTAATCATGTTTGTTAGCTCACTTACAGGAAAAAGGACTAAAAGTGCATAAAATATATAATTTGTTCTCAAAATTAGGCTAAAATATGGGCAAAATGTATTGATATAGGCGTGTAAATCCGTCTATCATCAGTAATTTGTCAATATTAGTCTTTTCTTCTTCCCAAACCATTCTTAAAACTAGTGATATTTGAAAATGGAAGGGTAATTTTAAAAGAAATTAATTAGCACACCTTTACTTTTCAACCTATTTTGCTTTCTTGTTGATTCGAATCTACCATTTTAGAGTTGAGATGAAGAACGTTTACTATCAAAGCAGCCCCTCTTGTCCCTAACACACCTTTGGACTTTGAATATTTCATTTATTTTGGGTCAAAAGTTTATTTATTTTGAAACGGAAGGAATATATCACAAGGATCGAAATCCAAATTTATCTTTTTTGTTTTTTTCACCCTGCTGCATAGTATTCTCACTTATCCTTCAACGTGACTTAAACCATCAATCGATATAACGTGGAGGTGCTCAACCACTTAGGTCACTTGTCAAATCCGATTTTTTATCGATAACTAACCGGGTCAGAAATTCTATTATCCCTATTTAATTGCACTATTTATTGTAAGTCAACTGTTACCCTCTTTTTTGGTGTTATATACATACACACACGTACATACTTTTTGCATACCAAGAAATTCATCATTATCACTATGGATTCCACAGTTCAAGAAAATAGTCCTAATTCTCAATCCCCTAAGCCAAATTTCATGGTGAAGTTGAAAGACAATTTGATATTCAAATCAAAATGGGCTGAATTAAATGGTGCAATGGGTGATTTAGGCACATATATACCCATAGTCCTAGCTTTAACACTAGCAAGTGACTTAAATCTTGGCACAACATTAATATTCACTGGTGTATACAACTTTGTCACTGGTGCTATATATGGTATACCAATGCCTGTCCAGCCTATGAAATCTATTGCTGCTGTTGCTATAAGCCACCCGGAATTCGGTATACCAGAAGTTATGGCTGCTGGCATTTGCACGGCTGGGATCTTGTTTGTATTAGGTGCTTCACAATTGATGCAGCTTGTTTATAAGTTGATTCCAATATCTGTTGTTAGGGGAATTCAGTTAGCACAAGGGCTGTCATTTGCAATGACAGCAGTTAAGTACATTAGAAATGTACAAGATTTCGCGAAGTCGAAATCTGGTAAAGAGAGGGATTGGTTGGGGTTGGATGGATTGTTGTTGGCTTTGATATGTGCTGTTTTTATTCTGATTGTGAATGGTGCTGGTGAAAATCAGAATGAGGATCAAGAAAGTACAGAAAGTGAAACAGGTTATTTGAGGAAAAAAGTTAGGAAAATAATTTTTTCTCTTCCTTCTGCTTTCTTGATCTTTTTGTTAGGTGTTGTTTTGGCTATTATAAGAGGGCCTAAAGCTGTAAAAGGGTTTAAATTTGGTCCATCAAGAATTGAAGTTGTGAGTATATCAAAACAGGCTTGGAAGGATGGGTTTATTAAGGGTACTGTTCCTCAACTCCCCTTATCTGTGTTAAATTCTGTGATTGCTGTTTGTAAACTGTCAACAGATTTGTTTCCTGAGAAGAGGGAAATTACGGCTACGTCGGTGTCTATGACGGTGGGGTTGATGAACTTGATAGGGTGTTGGTTTGGTGCAATGCCATGTTGTCATGGTGCAGGAGGTCTAGCAGGGCAATACAAGTTTGGTGGTAGGAGTGGTGGATGTGTGGCACTTCTTGGTGTGGCTAAGTTGGTTTTGGGATTGGTATTAGGTAGCTCAATGGTGAAGGTTTTGACACAATTTCCTGTTGGGGTATTGGGAGTGCTTTTGTTGTTTGCTGGGATTGAATTGGCTATGTGTTCAAGAGACATGAACACCAAGGAAGATGCAATTGTGGTGCTTGTTTGCACAGCAGTTTCGCTTGTTGGTTCTAGTGCTGCGTTGGGTTTCTTGTGTGGGATTGTGGTTCATTTGATTCTTAAGATGAGGAATATGGATAGTGATGGTCAGTCTTGTTCTAGTGTACTTTGGTTTCATAGAAACCCATAGGCACCTTTTATGTCTGTGTGTTGGTCATCCACTTGTAACTAAATAAAGGTGTCTATACTTTTTTAAGACAACAGTGTGTTGTCTTGTTATTCTGTTTATATTAATAGTCGTGCTATTTCTCATGTAGTTTCTTATCCTTTGATTCTTTTACTATATATTGATTTATTGTACCTCGGTTGTTGTACTATTTTGTTTTAGTTTCCGTTATGTTACTATCTGCTGTTTTTTGTTATTAGTTGTTGTTTCTTGTACTTCCGTTACTTCTTTTGTTGGACTTTTTTCTTGAGCCGAGGGACTATCTAAAATAGTCTCTCTACCTCTAATATAGGGGGGGTAAGGTCTGCGAACACTCTATCCTCCCCAAACCTCACTTTGTAGGATTACAATGGGTATATTGTTGTTATAACTGTAATCTCCGGGCCAACTTGTATGCATCTTGACTATTTCACTCGTGGTAGGGGTGGTGGTTATGTGGCACTTCTTGGTGTAGCTAAGTTGGTTTTAAGGTTGGTTTTAGGGAGCTCAATGGTGAAGGTTTCGACAAATTTCCTGCTGGGGTATTTATTGGGAGTTCTTTTGTTGTTTGCTGGGAATGAATTGGCTGTGTTAAAGAGACATGAACACTGAGGAAGATGCATTTGTGGTGCTTGTTTGCACATCAGTTCACTTGTTGGTTCTAGTGCTGCACTGGGTTTCTTGTGTGGAATTGTGGTTCATTTGATTCTTAAGATGAGGAATATGGGTAGTGATGGTTAGTCTTGTTCTAGTGTACTTTGGTTTCATAGAAACCCATAAGCATCTTTTATGTTTGTGTTAGTCATCCTATTGTAAATAAATAATGTATAGTACTTTTTTTGTTGTTTGGGTGATGGTGATGTTTCGACCAGCTTGTGTGCACTTTGATTATTTTTTCAAGTATCTTCTATTTCTCACTAACGTATTTGATTTAATTTCTATAAGTTGTGTATTTAAACTTATAAATTTACTATATCTAGTTTAAAATGCCATCATATTAAGATGAGGAATATGGGTAGTGATGGTCAATCTTGTTCTAATGTACTTTGGGTTTCATAGAAACCCTTAAGCAACTTGCATGTTTTAGCCATCCTCTTGTAACTAAATAAAGATGTGTATACCTTTTTTGGTGTTTTGATGATGGTGAAGTCTCGATCAGTTTGCATGCATTTTGATTATTTCATCAAGTATTTGCTATCTCCCATCAATACATGAACCAGATAACTATGATCATCAAAATTTATTTAGGCGAAAAAGAAACTAATTAAGCATTTTTTTTTTGTCTCGGGTTACCTACATCTCCGAGATTTGCATCTGTTTTCTTGATCCTTAGATCACACCATTATGTGCTGAATAAATATGTGTATACTTTGGAGTTTGGTCACATCGAATAGTTTCTTATCAGGTTACGTTATATATCAACATTCTATGGGTTAAATTCTCAAATTTATCTTAATAAGTTTGTTGCAGTAAAATTGCTAAACTAATTCTATCACGTAAAAATTACTAAATTTTGCACGTTTTGCTCAAAATAAACAAATTCTATCACGTAAAAATTACTGTAATTTGCGCATCTTGCTGACTGTAAATTCAACAAACTTTAAGGGATCGTTTGGTGTGAGGTATTATAAGGGATAAATAGTCCCGAGATAAAATGGACTATTTTATTTTATTTTTGGTATGAGGTATTAGTTAGTACTGAGATTATTTATCCCACCATTTACACCATAGTGATGGAATAAATTAGGCCAAAGGCAGCGATAGGTACTCAAACTTGTTGCGAAAATTCACTTAGACCCCTAAACTAAGGCTTGTTCCAATCAGACCCCTAAACGCCCGAATTTTGTTCCAATTGGACATTTTTTGCCTATGTGGCACTGCGCGTGCAGTGCCATCTTGGGAGGCGCGTGAGGAGCATTTTTTTTTACTAATTTAAGAATAAAAAGTTGTCAAGTGGCATTGAGGGCCCCAAATTTTTTTTAATAACAATTTTTTTTTTTAAACAATAAAGGCCCCAAAAAGCATTAGAGGGCTCCAATTTATTTATTTTTTAATAAAACAGAATTTAAAAAAAATCTGTTTTTTATTTTCATCTTTTAAAAAAATTTATAATTTCTTTTTAATAATTTTTTTTTTATTATTTTTTAAATAATTTTATAATTATTTTTTCATAATTTGGATCCTCAATGCCATTTTTTATTTTCATTTTAAAAAGTTTTATAATTTTTTTAATAATTAATTTTTAATTTTTTAAATAATTTTTTCATAATTTATTTCATTTTTAAAAGAATTTTATAATTTTTTTAAAAAATCAGTTTTTTATTTTTATTTTTTAAATAATTTAATAGTTATTTTTTCATAATTTATATCATCAATGACATTTTTTATTTTCATTTGTCTAAAAAAAATTATAATTTTTTTTAATAATTATTTTAAAAAAAAAATATTTTTTTAATAATTTATTTCATTTTAAAAAAAATATATAATTTTTTTCAAATAATCAATTTTTTATTTTTCAAATAATTTTATAATTATTTTTTCATAATTTGGATCCTCAATGCCATTTTTATTTTCATTTTAAAAAGTTTTATAATTTTTTTTAATAATTAATTTTTTATTTTTTAAATAATTTTTAAAAAATTATTTCATTTTTTAAAAAAAATTTATAATTTTTTTAAATAATTATTTTTTATTTTTATTTTTTCAATAATTTTATAATTATTTTTTAATAATTTATATCCCCAATGCCATTTTTTTATTTTCATTTCTAAAAAAAATTTATAATTTTTATTTATAATTAATTTTTTTAAAAAAATATTTTTTTAATAATTTATTTCATTTTTTAAAAAAATTTAATTTTCTTTTTAAATAATCAGTTTTTTATTTTTATTTTTAAAATAACTTTAGAATTATTTTTAAATAATTTCTCAATGCCATTTTTATATACTTTTTTTAAACAAATTATAATTAATTTTTAATAATTATTGGACCCACAATGCCACGTGTCAACTTCCAATTAGCTCGTTTTGCCACGTCATCGCGTATGTACAACACACTTTGACCTTTTTGCTGATAGGGAAAAAAATGCCCAATTGGAACAAAGTTCGGGGGCTTTAGGGGTCTGATAGGAACGTGTCTTAGTTTAGGGGCCTAAGTGAATTTTCGCAATAAGTTTGAGTGTCCGTCGATGATTTTGGCCAATAAATTATTTCATATACATGGTGAGATAATTAATTTTGATATTAATTATCTCGAGTTAACTCTTTCCGAATTAAACAACATCTTAGTTACTCAAAGATTAATTACATCAAAATGAAAAATTGTATTGCAGGTGTCGTGGTGTAGTTAGTTATCACGTCAGTCTAACACACTGAAGGTCTCCGGTTCGAGTCCGGGCGACGCCAATGTATTTTTCCATCCTCGTCATTTACTTTTTCTTATCCTTCAAAGTTTTTTTAGGAACGTTATAGGACCCTACAAAATCGAGGCTTGTTATAATAAATTTGGCCAAATTTTCTTAAATTACCTTAATGGACCCTGCAACGTGCGATCTAAATTAATCGGAGCTACAATGCTAGTACCGGACACCGGATGGAAAACTAAAAAAAAAAAAAAAGAAGTTCATTACTACAAATCATAACTCCAAATATAAGCCAAGTGATGTGGCCAAACACCTACTTTACTTACTTTTCCCCATTTTTTTTTTTAAAATGAAATAAATTATTAAAAAATTATTTAAAAAATTAATTATTAAAAAAAATATAAAACTTTTTAAAATGAATATAAAAAATGGCAATGAGGATCCAAATTATGAAAAAATAATTATAAAATTATTTAAAAAATAAAAATAAAAAATTGATTATTTAAAAAAAATTATAAAATTTTTTAAAGAATGAAATAAATTATTTAAAAAATAAAAAATTAATTATTAAAAAAAATTAGAAAACTTTTTAAAATGAAAATATAAAATGGCATTGAGAATCCAAATTATGAAAAAATAATTATAAAATTATTTGAAAAATAAAAAACTGATTATTTAAAAAAAAATTATAAAATTCTTTAAAAACTGAAATAAATTATTAAAAAATTATTTTTTTTAAAACAATAATTATTAAAAAAATTAAAAATGAAAATAAAAAATGGCATTGAGGATATAAATTAGGAAAGAATAATTATAAAATTATTTAAAAAATAAAAATAAAAAACTGATTATTTAAAAAAAATTATAAAATTTTTTATAAAACGAAATAAATTATTAAAAAATTATTTAAAAAATAAAAAAATAATTATTAAAAAAAATATAAAACCTTTAAAAATGAAAATAAAAAATGGCATTGAGGATCCAAATTATGAAAAAATAATTATAAAATTATTTTAAATAATAATAATTATTAAAAAGAAATTATAACTTTTTTTAAAAGATGAAAATAAAAAACATATTTTTTTTAAATTCAATTTTATTAAAAATAAAATAAAATTGGGGTCCTCTAATGCTTTTTGGGGCCTTTAGTGTTTAAAAAGAAAAAGAAAATTTGTTATTAAAAAAAAATTGGGACCCTCAATGCCACTTGGCAACTTTTTATTCGTAAATTAGTAAAAAAAATGTTCCTCACGCGCCTCCCACGATGATAGGCAAAAAATGTCCAATTGGAACAAAATTTGAGGGTTTAGGGATCTGATAGGAACATGCCTTAATTTAGGAGTCTAAGTGAATTTTCGCAATAAGTTTGAGTGTCTATCGATGGATTTGGATCTTATATTTTTGTGGCTCAAAACTTACATTGCAATGGTTCAAAATTTGGATTTGGCCCTAAACTGAAAACTAACCTTTTTGTCGGTTATGTAGGGAAAAGAGCTTTTCTCAACATTCAAACCTCTTCTTCGCTTATATTTATCTCAAAAAATCTTCATATGATTCTTATTCAACTCCAAATATATACAATGCAACTCAAAATATTCGTCTGTATAAGAATTGGTGAAAAAAATCTACATTATATTTAATTTTTTCTGTCATTCGCACTTCAATTTTTAATTTTTAACCTTTTTTTATTATTGTTTCTACCGAGGTTTACCTGTATATCGTCTACATAGTGAAGAACGGAGCAACGATAATATTTTATCAATTTTATTGTTGATTGCTATGCCGTTGCATCTGATTTTACTTTTGAAAATTTGATCGAAGTGATTCAAAGCAAATCAGAGTCGACATTGAACTAAATGTTTTGGAAATTAAATTTGTTTTAAAGATTGGCTTGTGACCAATCGCAATTCACAACGATACAAGTGTAAAAGTTTATATTAATTGAAAAAAATAGTATTTAAATTTTACTGCGCTTTATGTTACAATAAAACAGATTGATAATTTTACAATGCCTACAATTTTGAGTTATCCAACATATAAAGGTAAAAATGTCGAAGAGAAAATTATATAGCCGATTAATTTGTCTGAAGATGATAGTGAATTTATTGAAAACAAAAGAAATTATAGTGTAATTGATAACAAGTTACACGGGGCCTTGGGCTCTAGGTGACAAAAGAGTTTTAAAATGAAATATGGGTGACACAAGTCTTAATAATTGAGTGGAGGTGACAATTACTTTATTAAGGATTAAGAAAGTAAGAAAAATTTGAAAATAATCCACAAGTTTTTTAATTTACACTTTGATCCAATGTAAAACCTAATATAACAAGAAATGAAGGAAAAAAAGACAGTTTCTCTCTCTTCTCATTTATTGGAGTTTTCTCTCTCTTCATGATTTTTGTTGTTCATTGTTGTTGTTGCTTTATTCATCATCTTCTTCTTCATTATCATCATCTTGTTCTTCATTATCATCTCTTCTTGTTCATCATCTTCTTGTTGTTGAACATTGTTGTTACCGCTACTATTGCTACTTGATCAAATTTTTTTAGGTCAAATTTTATTTATATATCACTTGGGAATTACTTATAGGTGATTTTAGTAAGTAAAATTATAATTTTTAGTTGAATTTCTCATCTGGGTGTATCTGCTATTGTTGTTTTTTCAATAGTAGATAAAACATGCAAGGTGAATCCAACAGATGAGTAATCTGTTGCACAGATGAGTAACTTGTTCCAACATATTGACTAATCTGTTGTAACAAATGAGTAATCTGTTGCAACATATATGACTAATCTGTTGCAACAGATTACTCATCTGTTGGATTTGTATTATAGTGTTGTAACATGAATTCAACATATGGGTCATCTGTTGTAACAGATTAGTCATATGTTACAACAGATTACTCACTTATTGCAATAAATGACTCATATATTGTATTCATGTTACAGGTTTTATCCATTGTAGCAGTAGCAAATATACCAAATAAAAAATTCAACAAAAATCATAATTATACTTACAAAATCACCTATGAAGTAATGTCCAAGTGATATACGAATAAAATTTGACCTAAAAAAATTCTAAAAATTTTACAAGGGCACAACGAATAAGTGAAACACATGAAAAATTTCATGAAACAGGTAAAAAGGACAAAAATAGTGTATCATACATCAAATGCAAAAGGATCGAGGGGACAAACGTTTGAGTTCTCCTAAAAACATTTAAGTTCCTTAGTATTTAAATTATTTTCTAATGGATAACCCATCTATTATAACAAATTATCTATCTGTTTGATAATTTTTAACAGATGAATCATCTGTTGCAACATGTTAGTCATCTGTTGATTCAAATTAAACAATTATTAGTAATAACTAAATTGATTTAGCTAAAATTAAAGACAAGTCTTTAAGACAATGGGACAAACATTTGAGTTCTCCTAAAAATATTTGAGTTCCCTAATATTTTAATTATTTTCCAACAGATCATCTATTTGTTGCAACAAGTTAGTCATCTGTTGCAATAAATGCTTATAACGGGTTAGTCATTTGTTGATTCAAATTAAACAATTATTAATAATAATTAAATTGATTTAACTAAAATTGAAGACAAGACCTTAGACAAGGGGGAAAACATTTGAGTTCTCCTAAAAAACATTTGAGCTTTAGTATTTTAAATTGCTTTTCAACACATATTTTGTCTATTTAGTAATTTCCAACATATGAGTCATATGTTGCAACAGATGTCTATATCTGTTTGATAATTTTCAATAGATGTTGCAACAAGTGAGTCATTTATTGCAACAGATGTCTATATCTGTTTGGTCATTTTCAACAGATGTTTTTATTTGTTTGGTCATTTCCAACAGATTACTCATCTATTCTAACATGTTAGTCATCTTTAGTAATAACTAAAATGATTACTAAAATAAAATATGAATTAATAAGTTCAATTACAGTTTCACTTAATCTCATGGTAATTACACGATCAACTAAGTATGTTCGTCCTGAGTAGAGTGATCAATTGACCAATTTAATTTGAAATGATTCAAACTAAATCATCATTAGAAATAACTATATTGATTTAACTAAAACTAAAGATGAATTAGTAAGTTCAATTATGATTTCAATTAATTTCATAGTAGTTACATGATCAATTAAGTGTTTCGTACTGAGTAGAATGATTAATTGACAAATTTTATGTGAAATAATTCAAATTAAACCATTATTAGAAATAACTACATTGATTTAACTAAAATTAAAGATGAATTAGTAAGTTCAATTACGATTTCAATTAATCTCAATAATTAAATGATCAATTAAGTGTTTCATCCTTAGTAGAATAATTAATTGACCAATTTTATTTTAAATGATTCAAATTAAGCCATTATTAGTAATAACTATGTTGATTTAACTAAAATTAAACATGAATTAATGAGTTCACTTACAATTGCAATTAATCTCATCGTAATTACATGATTAACTAAGTGTATTCGTCCCGAGTAGAGTGATCAATCAACCAATTTTATTTGAAATAATTCAATTTAAGATATTATTAGTAATAACTAAATTGATTTAACTAAAATTAAAGATAAACTTACAATTTCAATTAATCTTGTAGTAATTAAATTATCAACTAAGTATATTCGTCATGATTAGAGTGAACAATTGACCAATTTTATTTGAAATGAATCAAATTAAGCCATTGTTCGTAATAACTAAATTGATAGAACTAAAATTAAAGATGAATTGATAAGTTCACTTACAATTTCAATTAATCTCATAGTAATTACATGATCAACTATGTGTATTCGTCTCGAGGAGAGTGATCAATCGACCAATTTTATTTCAAATGATTCAAATTAAGTCATTATTAGTAATAAGTAAATTGATTTTGACTAAATTAAAAATGAATTGATAAGTCCACTTACAATTTCAATTAATGTATTCATCCTTAATAGAATGATCAATTGATAAATTTTATTTAAAATGATTCAAATTAAGCAATTATTAGTAATAACTAAATTGATTTAGCTAAAATTAAAGACAAGACCTTAGACAAGGGGAAAAACATTTGAGTTCTCTTAAAAACGTCTGAGCTTTAGTATTTTAAATTATTTTCCAACATATATCCTATATGTTTGATAATTTCCAACAGATGAGTCATCTGTTGCAACAACTTAGTCATCTGTTGCAACAAATGTCTATATTTGTTTGATAATTTTCAATAGATGAGTTATTTATTGCAACAAGTTAGTCATCTGTTGCAACATATGTCTATATTTGTTTGATCATTTTCAACAGATGTCTTTATCTGTTTGGTCATTTCCAACAGATGTCTTTATCTGTTTAGTCATTTTCAATAGATTATTCATCTTTTGCATTATGTTAGTCATCTATTGATTCATATTAAGTCATTATATTAGTAATAACTAAATTTATTTAACTAGAATTAAACATGAATTAATAAATTCAATTACAGTTTCAATTAATCTCATGGTAATTACACTATTAACTAAGTGTGTTCGTCCCGAGTAGAGTGATCAATTGACCAATTTTATTTGAAATGATTAAAACCAAATCATAATTAGAAATAACTATATTGATTTAACTAAAATTAAAGATGAATTAGTAAGTTGACTTATAATTTTAATTAATTTTATAGTAATTACGTGATCAACTAAGTGTTTCGTCTTAAGTAGAATGATCAATTGACCAATTTTATTTGAAATAATTAAAATCAAGCCATTATTAGTAATAATTAAATTAATTTAACTAAAATTAAAGATGAATTGATAATTTTAATTACGATTTTAATTAATCTCATAGTTAGTAATTACATGATCATCTAAGTGTATTCGTCTTGAGTAAAATGTTAATTGACCAATTTTATTTAAAATGATTCAAATTAAGATATTATTAGTAATAATTACATTGATATAACTAAAATTAAAGATGAATTGATAAGTTCAATTACATTTCAATTATTCTCATATTAATTACACGATCATCTTAGTGTGTTCATTCTGAGTAGAGTGATCAATTGACTAATTTTATTTGAAATGATTCAAATTAAGCCATTATTAGTAATAGCCAAATTGATTTAATAATTACAATTTCAATTAATCTCATAGTAATTACATGATCATTTAAGTGTATAATCTATTGCAACAAATTTAATTTGTTGCAATAGATGAGTCATTTGTTAAAAATTATCAAACAGATATACACATATGTTGCAATAGATTAGTCATCTGTTGTAACAAATGTCTTTATCTGTTGATCATTTCAAACAGATGACCAATCTGTTGCAACATATGACTTTATTTGTTTGTTATTTCCAACAGATTACTAATCTGTTGCAATAGGTGACTAATCTGTTGCAACAGATGTCTTTATCTGTTTGGTCATTTTCAACAGATTACTCATCTTTTGCAACATCTTAGTCATCTATTGATTCATAGTAAGACATTATATTAGTAATAACTAAATTGATTTAACTAGTATTAATAAGTTCAATTACTGTTTCAATTAATCTCATGGTAATTACACGATCAACTAAGTGTGTTTGTCCTGAGTAGAGTGATCAATTGACCAATTTTATTTGAAATGATTCAAACCAAGCCATAATTAGAAATAACTATATTGATTTAACTAAAATTAAAGATGAATTAGTAAGTTCACTTACAATTTCAATTAATTTTATAGTAATTACATGATCAACTAAGTGTTTCGTCTTAATTAGAATGATCAATTGACCAATTTGATTTGAAATAATTAAAATTAAGTAATTATTAGTAATAACTAAATTGATTTAACTAAAATTAAAGATGGATTGATAATTTAACTATGATTTCAATTAATCTCATAGTAATTACATGATCATTTAAGTGTCATTTAAGTGACCGAAGAAAAAAATGCAGTGAATTATCAAATCAATTAAAAAAGATACTAAAAAATGAGTTGTTCAACATAACAAAAAAATACGTTCTAACTTTTTTATAGCAATGGTCCCCCACCCACAATTCCTTTTTTCACAAATGTCCCATCACTTCTAGTTTTTCCTCTTTTTACATATGATAATTATGAATTTTTTGATTAGTTAAATTTATTTATATTTTACATGTAGTTCAAATAATTTATTTTTTCCTCTATGTAGTAAATTTTTACGTTTTACATAAAAAAATTTAAAAATGAAAGTGTATCAATTACCTCATTAACTTAACAATTTTCTTATATTTATTCTATATCAAAAAATAATCACTTCTATCCTTAATTATCCGATTTCTCTCTAAAAAAAGTATACTTTTGAGTTTTCCTCTACTCCAAAATAGTGAAATGTTGAATTATCGTCGATCAAATATGCTACTATATACAAGAATTATATTTTTTTGGTGTTTTAAAAATATAAAATTAATTTTTTTGGATAGTGATTCATCGTAGTTTTCGATTAAGATATTGAGGAGACTCACATGCACAAATACGTTTCATATTATAATTAATGGAGTAAAAAATCACAATTTAATTTAGGAACACTCCTAAATTAATATAAGAAAATATTTTTTTTTAGGAACACTCCTAAAAAAATATAATTCTTGTATATAGTAGCATATTTGATCTACGATAATTCAATATTTCACTATTTTGGAGTAGAGAAAAACTCAAAAGTATAATTTTTTAAAAGAGAAATTGGATAATTAAGGATAGAAGTGATTATTTTTTGATATAGAATAAATATAAAAAAATTGTTAAGTTAATGAGGTAATTGATACTTCTTTTTTTATTTTATTTTTATATAAAACGTAAAAATTTATTAGAAAAAATAAATTATTTAAACTACAAATAAAATATAAATAAATTTAAGTAATAAAAAAATTCATAATTATCATATGTAAAAAGAGGAAAAAGTAGAAGTGATAGGACATTTGTGGGTAAAGAAATTGTGGGTGGGGGACCACTGCTATAAAAAAACTAAGAACGTAACTTTTTGTTACGTTGAACAACTCTTTTTTTAGTACCTTTTTAATTGATTTGACAATTCATTGTATTTTTTCCTCGGTTATCGTGTAAAGCGTAAGAATTTCTTGTATTTTATATATATTTTTTATAAAACGTAAGAATTTCTTACGTTTTACAAAAAAAATGTAAAACGTAAGAAATTTTTACGTTTTTGTAAAAGTCAACTACGTTAGTTGACCGTTAAGAAAAAAGTAGAAAACGTAATAAATTATTACGTTTAGCCTGTTTTGGTAACTTTTTAAATAAGTGGCCTATTCTGATCACTTTTTTAATTTCGTGGCTCATTTTGGTTCCGAGTTCGATATATGTTGAAAAGCAATTTAAAATACTAAAGCTCAAATGTTTTTAGGAGAACTCAAACATTTGTCCCCTTGTCTAAGGTCTTGTATTAAAGACTTGTCTTCAATTTTAATTAAATTAATTTAGTTATTATTAATAATTGCTTAATTTGAATAAACAAATGACTAGCCTGTTATAAACATCAGTTGCAATAGATGACTAACTTGTTGCAACAAATAGATAATCTGTTGGAAAATAATTAAAATACTAGGGAACTCAAATATTTTTAGGAGAACACAAATGTTTGTCCCATTGTCGTAAAGACATCTTTAATTTTAGCTAAATCAATTTAGTTATTACTAATAATTGCTTAATTTGAATCAACAGATAACTAGCATGTTGCATCAGATGATTCATCTGTTGAAAATTATCAAACAGATAGAAAATATGTTGTAACAGATGGGTCAACTATTAGAAAACAATTAAAATATTAGGGAACTTAAACGTTTTTAGGAGAACTCAAAAGTTTGTCCCCTTGATCCTTTTGCATTTGATGTATGGTATATTATTTTTGTCTTCTTTACATGTTTCATGAAATTTTTCATGTGTTTTACTTATTCGTTGTGCCCCTGTTGAAATTTTTTTAAAAAAATTTAGGTCAAATTTTGTTCGTATATCACTTGGACATTACTTCATAGCTTATTTTGTAAGTAAAATTATAATTTTTGTTGAATTTCTTATTTGTGTATCTGCTACTGCTACAATGGATAGAACCTACAACATGAATCCAACATATGAGTCATTTATTGCAACAAGTGAGTAATTTGTTGCAATATATAACTAATCTGTTGCAACAGATGACCCATACGTTGAATTCATATTACAACACTATAAAACGAATCCAACAAATGAGTAATCTGTTGCAACAGATTAGTCATAGATGTTGCAACAGATTGCTCATTTGTTGGAACAAATTAGTCATATATGTTGCAACAGATTAGTCATGTATGTTGCAACAGATTAGTCATATATGTTGCAACAGATTAGTCATATATGTTGCAACATATTACTAATATGTGCAACAGATTACTAATCTGCGCAACATATTAGTCATATATGTTGCAACAGATTACTAATACAGATTAGTCATATATGTTGCAACAAATACTCATCTGTTGGATTCACGTTACAAGTTTTATCCATTATTAAAAAACAGCAGTAGTAGATACATCCAGATGAGAAATTCAACTAAAAAATAACAAACATTAAAAAAAATAACAAAAAACATAAAAAAAATAACAAACACCAACAAATCAAGTTCCTCATTTTCGTCATAACTTAAAAGCCCTAATTTTTTACTTGTGAAAATTGAAAAGAAACGATGAAGAACTCGAAGTTTTTGTCGTCGGAGAATGTTGTCACGTCGACTGACGGTTGAAAGTAAAAAAGGAACGAGCAAGAACTCAAAACTATTTGTTGCCAGAGGTTGAAGTTGCACAAGATTGAAGGGAGAAATTCGAAAAGTTGTTGGTTGGGAGAAGTTAGAGAGAGAAACTATCGAGAGAAAGAGAGAAGAGAGAGATTGATTTGCAGAGGGGGGAAGTTTTGTGGGTGTGAGTTAATTTGTATTTTTGAAAAGATTAAAAAGTTTAGAAAATATTAATCAAGTCCACAATTAACCTAATCAAGTTTTTTAATTATGTTTGACCCTTTAAATTGATCAATGTCATTAATCCTTAATTCAAGACTTAAAAGACACCTTTTCTTCAATTTTCTCAAGTTACACAGAGAGATTAAAGTAGATCGGTATTATAAAACCAAGGAGGTTCTAGCTAGTGTGGTGCTGTACTATGCAGTGTGGAATAACATGAAATTTAAAATGAAAAGATCAAGTAAAATAAGGTAATCTGCAAAATCATTGTATATTATGTTATATCCATATATCAATTGTATAGGAGTATAATGCATCATTTACTGTATATATGTGCATCTTAGTATATGCATGTGTGTTGACTGTTGAATATATTTTTATTTTATTTTGTATATAATTGTATTTAGGGATTGAAGAATGTAATATGTAAATCATTGTATATTGTGTTATATCCATATATCAACGGTGTATTCATTTACTATATATATGATTATATGTGCATCTCAGTATATGCATGTGTTGAATGTGTTAGAATATGTTTTTATTTTATTTGGTATATCCTTATAGTTAGTAGTTGAATTTATCTTTCATATATGTATGAGCTATATTTTTTGGGTGATAAATGTATTTGATTTTTAAAATCTTCTGACATATACAAAAGTCAAGTAGTCAAGATGAGAAAATTTAATAGTGTGCATACATACCCCTTTGCCGATACATACTTGACATAAAATCAAGCTACATCTAGTGTGGTTGTTGAAATAGTTGTAGATAAGCTTATTGTAATGTGGTCTTTTTTTTTTTTTTTATTAACACTTGGTAAAAACTTATCAAAGACTTTTGGAAGATTATTTTTGAAATTTGTCAAACAAAGTTGCTATCAAAGACTTTTGGAAGATTATTTTTTAGTTTTGTCAAATAAAATTGCTATCAAAGATTTTGTTGTAAATTTCTCAAATTCACATACAAATATTGAAATTTACATTTGTTTTTCATCATGGATGACATCAACAAACCCTTTTTGATCTCTATAAATAGGGACTTTCTTTCTCATTCATGACACACCAATTGAGAAGAACACCAACATTTGAGAAGAATTTAATTGTGTATGTTTTCTTCTTTGTAGAGAGTATTTGTAAGAGAGTTGTGTTGGGAAATACTTTGAGAGAACCTCTTCTTTGGAGTGATATTTGTGAGGTTTTTCTCTTGGGTATTTGGGATATTCTATTTAATTACACTCTAATTCTGTGCTCTCTTTTGTACTTTTGTACTCTCTTTTGTTCCATTGGTGTTTAGTAAAATTATTCCTACTTTTGGTTGTGGACGTAGGTCAAGTTGACCGAATCACGTTAAATTTGTGCCTCCTTTATTTTCTCAACTTATCGTTATTATCGTCTTTATTATTGTCTTTAATTGATTACTTTGTTTAATCCGCACTATTCGGGGTTCTTGATCCTAACACTTATTGATCCAAACACAGTTTACACCGCCAACTATATTATAGTTGACATACAAAAGTAACATGGAATAAAATTGACATACATGAAAGCGTGGAGAGCTAAAGAAAGGCATTGAAATTGATAAATGGAAAACCATTTGATTCCTATAGAAAGTTGCCTAGATACTTATATATGTTGGAGAAATCAAACCCAAAAAATTACATAAACTTGCAAAAATCGAAAGATGGGGGAGGGTTCTCTATGCGTTTGTTGCACTCGTTGTTTGTATAGACAGGTTGAAAATATTGTAGAGCAATCATGATCGTGGACGGGAGCTTTCTTAAAGCAACTTACAAGGACATAATATAATCGGCTTGAACACAGGATGCAGCTGGTAAGCAAGTTAAAAGTTTAAAAGTGTTGGGGAGATTCATTAGGTTAATCTCTTTAATAGTTAATTTAAAAATACTGTTCAGAATTTGAGGGAGATGGGATATGAGATTGTCAAACCTGGACCACAGTATATGCCTACTCAATCCATAATGTAAAAAATCTAAGGGTCAAGAGATTGTAGTGCTGGGATCAAGATTAGTTTATTCCATTTTTAGTAGGATTTTTTATTGGTTTGGAACTTTAATCAGAGAAACCCAAAAGGCACCAAAGGTACAACTTAACAACGACGTGGGAGCCAACACCGACACAAACCTCTATAATTACAAACAAGGACTATAACAGTTTACTTGCTTTCGGATCTGTTAAAGGGGAAAAAGACACCCCGTTCATAACTACTTTGATTTGCTGCACTTGAGCCGTGGGGCACGATCTCCGTAAACTCTACCCTTCCCAGACCCACCTGAGGGATTTCATTGGGTATGTTATTGTCATTGGAAAAAAGAACAAAAAAAAGTTCAACAAGAGGATATGTATTTCTGCTGGATAGCCACATAAAAAGCTAACTACACCAGAACTTGATCAATAAGTTCACGCGCAAATGAATATATTATGCAGCTGTATACAACACAAATAAATGGTACACGGCAGAAAGAATAGTAAATACAATAACAAATCCAAATGTAAGCTAAAAGTTATAACGTTAAAAAATAAAAAGTAATGGTCCTCCGAACAGTTTGTTCTGTTTCCTGCACTCCTTTTTCCTTTTATATGGAGAGGCAATTGATCGATCTCCTGTTTGTAATGGTACATACATAAACTAATTCCAGAGATGAACTACTTCCAGAAATTAATTTGGATGAAATCAATTTTGGAAGGGAAAAGAATTACAAGAAGTTGCTGCATCTGCTCCTCTTAGAGGAAACCTCCATCTGTCCATTTGGACTCTGATTTTCCTCCATGAGCAACATGCTTATTATTGGGTGCACTTTGGAAATCATCAAATCCATCATCCTTACCATCATCCCAACCAGCCCAGCCATCATCATCATTACTGGATGTGGCCCCTCTGGTAGAATTTTCTTTCCTGTTGTCATTACTATCCCAATCATCCCAGGATGCTGAGCTGACAGAATTGTTGTGCCTACCAGATGATTGCGCTCCTCCAGAAGAATTCCATCCTTTAGATGCCTGACTGGATTCCTTATAATGGCCATTTCGTTCATTTTCACTTCGTTTCCAGCTATTGTCCCTCGAGTTTGGACCCTCGGCAAATTCCTCAACCTTCTGCGAAGCTAAAGCTAAGACTCCCTTCATGATACCCCAGCTCTTTTGTCCAATCTCAGTTGTTTTTGTTGCAACAACATTGACTGTTTCATTCACCTTCTGATCATAACCACCCTCTGCCATCTGTAAGAGGGATTACACAAGCATCTTACTGAATATTCATAAATCTCTGTCTCTTTGTTGAAAACTAGAAACAGTGGAGTTGAGAATACAGGCTACATGACCAAAAACTTAAATGAAAACTGAAAATACACAACTACCAATACTTTTGAGAGAGAGAGAGAGAGAGAGAGGATGACTCCTGCTCGATTAAAATGTACAGAATCAGTAAATTGACTATTACGCATCTGATAGAAATTCTCATCCCTCTGAGGATTGAATAATCACTATGTATGGACTCTTTAAGTGATTGAAGAAGGATCAAATACAAACTGACCTTGAACTTTAGCAGATGACAAACTTCAACTCAGAGTATAAATAATGGAAATGTATATTGCAACCTTTCTTCCTATGATGCCAAGTTCCGTTAACTCTTAAGTCACAAATGTCAGTTTTAATTAATACAATTCAACTATACTTTCTTTCTCATTGTGAGATAAAGGGTGGCAGACAAATTATACAGATGTTCACTTTCATATAGAGTAACTCCCAATATGAGAAGTTCTACTTAGGGTTATACCTAGAGAGGTGGAGAAAGATGCAAAATATCGTGGAGGAAATCTTGGTAACGATACATCCTAAGGGACATTATACTGAAAGACTATCTTATCTGAACCTCCCTAGTGACAGCTCCTAGAGAGAGGATCCACGTAGCTAACTAAACTAGTACTTACTAGGCTTTTCTGAAACACTCTCTATCTTATTTAAGATATTCAAACTATAACATATGCATAGACTGTTATGGTTTACTAGACCGAATAGGTCCATCTTTAATCAAAGATCGCAGAGCATCTTATGAATTTGTATGGCCTTTAGGGTGTCTCAAGAGGTTAAAACTAAAAAAAAGTTTGAGAAGATATCAAGTAGCTATCAACCCAAAATTTCTCAGGCTTAGTACATGTAAGGTTTACACTCTTAAAAAATTTCAAAGTGTCCTCGATGAAGCATAAAAGCCAGTAAAGCTCACAAAGCCAATGTAAAACAGCATGAGCATGTTTTACTCAATCTATCTTATCTCCTAATAGATATCCAAATTCCATCTGATATCATGGAAACTAGAATAATAGCTAAAAGTTTGATGAAAAGCATCAACCAATTCTCCCTTTTACTAAACCAAATTTTGAATTGAATCGGAGCATTATGTGGTCCGGCCTTGTGCAGGTCCATATGGAAGGGTTACTGAGATATCAGGATTCGATTCTACTAGATCCCACATAAAATGGATATATATGGCTATCCATATATGAAAGTGAACTACCTGTTGCAATCATATACAGTACTCAAACTTAGGACTTCATTCTTAGTGGAACATGTCTTAATTTTTAGATGAAACAATTTTGCATGCAATATCATTCAGGACTGCACTGGTTATTTTTTTTTTTTTTTTTTTTTTTTTTTTTTTTTTTGATAATCGTGGTGTCCGGGTCAGCTTGCGCGCACCTTGACTAAATCCACGGGATACCTACCACCTCCCATCAGCACCAGGCACCAGGTAACTCTGTCCACCAAAACTAGAACAGATGGGAAGAAAATACCTAGTGTTTTTCTCTGCTGGGAATTGAACCTGAGACCTCATGGTGCTCATCCCAAATTCATTGAACCACTAGGCCACACCCTTGGGTGCAAGACTTACACTGATTATCCAATCTCAATACTTGATCAAAAAAAAAAAAAGAGAATATAATCTCAACTTTCAAATCTCTGATACTAAAAAAAAAAAGAAAAAAAAAGGGCAGCCTGATCCATGAAGCATCCCACGTTTATGCTAGATGCATGTCAATCATGTAAGTTTGATACATCACAAGACATAGGTTGGTACACTCACAAAATAGACAACTTACTAATACAAGTTCAAGTTACAAAAAAATGGTCTACCAAAGAAAATTCCAAAAATTACATGTGTACGCGTGAGTGTGAATCATGTAGAAGTCCCAACCCCTTAACAAAAAGATAATGCAAAGTGACTGTAAATAGTTTAAAAAATTGAGCTTCAAATGGCCATCCATTACTTCCTTTTGCTTTATCCCCCGCATTTATAAACATAATCACAATGCTTCGTGGCACATTACTTAGGACTTGGCATTGTGCAAATCAAAGAGAAGTTTGTAATGCAATATGTCAATTTATTGAGATTGGATCATTCCTTTGATCAATTATAAGCCCTTGGATTTAAAAATGACAACTGTCCCATTCTTTTTTCCAGCCATTCAAGACTACCATCTTCTCAATTTATCCACTTCTTCCTCACTTATTACATTTCTCCAAGATACCCATGAAACCTCCATCTCGCCCTAGCACTCACTTATTTTACATCAGAAACCCAAGAATAAATAACCTAGATTTCGTTTTTCAAGAATTAAAATGGATTGACAAATACTTGTAAATCCAAAGTACGGATAAAGGAAGACTTCCTCCTACATTTGGGGGAAAAGACATGCAATGAGGAACACTTATTATTCATTAACCAAGAATCAATTTAGTATACCAATCAATTCAAAGTACCTTAGAGCCAAATTCCTTGGACCCTGCTTGAACAACAGTTGCAGCAGACTGCGCCGCTGAGGCTGCTATCATAGATAACCTGCCGAATCCCTGCACACATAAAGAAGCAACCTCATCAGCTATACGTAAACAAATTTTGACACTTATATACTACAGTGTCATTTTTTACTGTAATCAGCTCATTATAAACCAATGATAGATAATTGTCTATATTAAACATGACTAGATAACCGAGAAAACAACATAAGCAACTGTACTGATACTGCAAACAAGATTTACTTCAAATGTAAGTTAAATTCTACATAGATAAACATTACACACCATAAGCAACAAAGGCATACTAATTATCTCAACCTTTATACCTGAGTTACGGCAGAAAAAACATCGCCTTGTGAATTGTAATTATTATTATTCCTTGGCATTGAGGCAGGACTTGATCCAAATCCAACATACTTCCCTCCTTGAGAAGGCGGAAGTCCCTCTGGCCGCGAATCATTCTCAGCCATTTTCCTAGAAAAAAAACTATCCTTATTCGCTGCAGACGCCTCATACTGTGCTCGTGTAACATCATCAGTAGACTTCGACCTTGCAGGCCCACCACCACCACCTCCACCACTCCTAAAACCACTCACAGTCTGATTTCTCTTCATATTACTATTACTATTCCCACCATCATCAAAATTATCCCAATCATCCCAACCAGAATTTCTACTTTTACTACCACCACCACTCAAAGGCGGTCTAGTGGATCCAGTTAACGTTTCTTTTACAACAGGTGGATCTTTCCAGGTCTTTCCTTCAGCAAGTGATTGAATCTTATCACGATAAACAGAAGCAGCTTTCGAATTGTATTTCGTAACAATATCAGTCTCTTTTGAAATTTCATATGACTTCATGAATCTGATCAAGTTTTCATTACCGCCCAGCTCCATTTTCCGGAGCTGGATCTCGGACCATGAGTCCATAGTAACGGACCTAACGAATGAAATATGGACACCTAGACCACGGTGTTTGCCAGAACATTCCAAACACATGAAAACGCCGTAAGAAACAGAGGCCCATTGTGGATTCTTCTGAGAACAATCGACACAGACTTTGTTACCGGGTTGGGATTGGAGATCTCGGAGACGACGTGATGCCGCCATTGGAGAGGTGAGGAAATCGGATAACCCGGATCCGATTTGGGAATATGGGTCGGGTATCGGATCTGTTGGAGAAATGGGGGAATGGAAAATTTAGAGGTAAAAGAGAGAGATTATGGGGTGATCAGAACAGGGGAGGAGGAGAAGCTGTTAAAAACAGAAAATGGCAGAAAGAGAATGAGGAAGATAACGGCTGGTTTACATACAAATAAGACTGCATTGTCAGGGAACAAAAATGAAAATCGAAAAGTACTTTTGTTATGGTAATCTTTTTTTCTTTAAAATCGTTTGATGTATATATTTGCTAAATACCCAATGTCCGTGCAAGCCACGGACATTTTGATAGCATTCTAATATACGGAAGAGGCTTGGAAGCATGAGGCGGTCGTCATGCTTGTTTTCTTTGTGATTTTACTATATCATTCTAAATTAATTATTATATATTATTTAAATATTAAAAAATTAATAATATTTAACAAAAAATATAAAATAGCTATTTATGACATGTCTGCTTCAGCTGCTTCAACCGTAATTTTATTATTCCATCCCTAATTAATTACTATAAGTCATTTAAGTATTAATCCGTGATTTTACTATATCACCCCTGATTAATTATTATATGTCATTTAAATATTAAAAATTAATAATATTTAACAAAAAATAAAATACACATTTATGACATATTAGAGGCTTGGAAGCAGGAGGCGGTCGTCATGTCTGCTTCCTCCGTGATTTTACCATATCATTCCTAATTAATTATTATATGTTATTTAAGTATTAAAAAATTAATAATATTTTAAAAAATATATAAAATAGACATTTATGACATGTCGGCTTCAACTACGTAATTTTACTATTTCATCCCTAATTAATTACTATAGGCCATTTAAGTATTAATCCGTGATTTTACTATATCACTCCTAATTAATTATTATATGTCATTTAAGTATTAAAAATTAATAATATTTAACAAAAAATAAAATACACATTTATGACATGTCTGCTTCAGTTGCTTCAACCGTAATTTTATTATTTCATCCCTAATCAATTACTATAAGTCATTTAATTATTAAAAAAAAATAATAATATTTAATAAAAAATAAAATAAACAAAAAAAATAATAAACAAACTATTGAAGTTTTAAATTAATTTGACATCTTATATAAGTCCTGTCTAAAAAATTTTCACAACTAATTTTTATATTAATTTTGTTATACCACTTCTAATAAGTTATTTCCTAATTGATTATTATATGTCATTTACGTATTAAAAAATTAATAATATTTGATAAAAGAAAGTAAAATAGACATTTCTGACATGTTTGCTTCAGTTGTTTCAACCGTAATTTTACTATTTTATCCCTAATTAATTATTACGAGTCATCTAAATATTCAAAAAATATTTAATAAAAAAATAAAATAAACAAAAAGAAGATAAATTAGTTATTGATGGTTTAAATTAACTTGACATCATATATGAAGCCCGCTTAAATTTTTTTCACAACTATTTTTTATAGTAATTTTATTGTATCACTTCTAATAAGTTATTATGAGTCATTTAAGACATGTCTACTTCGGAACTTCAATCGTGATATTTGATTGACTCTCGAAATTATATCAGTGTCACTTAAATTGAAATAGAAGAAAAAGTATTATAAATTTCAGTAATTAAAAACTTAAATTATTCTAAAAATATAATAGACTATCAATGCTACAAAACTTTGGACAAGGAGAGTATTATAAATTATAATGGCTAACAACTTAAAATAGTAAATTACAATGTCAAAAAACTATTATAAATTACAATAGCTAACAACTTAAAATATCTAAAAAATATTTAAAATATAATTAATTATCAAAATTTTATTTGTATCATATAAATTGAGACTAAAAAATAACATATATTGGGTCCGTGCTAGCACGGCCCTTCGATATCTAGTTAATATACAAAAGAGATTCAATTTTAGAAAAGATTATTTTCTAATTATTTTAATTATTTAGTATAGGAGTAAAAAAATAAAATAGTATAATGAACCAATATTAACATAATATATGTATTCAGTGTGAAACAAAATTGAGCTTGCTAGACTGATCCAACCAATACAAAAGTAATTATATAAGGCGATAAAAATCTAGTTAGATTATTGCAAGTATAGTTGGTGGCACGTCTTTCATTTGGACATTTCTGGACAAATACACGATGCACGCAGCACGTCTCATTTGAAAATTTCAAATATATAAGTTGAGGAGACATACATCAATTTTGAAATATTTATTGCATCATAAAATTATCGAAATATCCTTGGTAGTCATTTAATAAGGAGTAAAAAGATATTTATAAAAAATTACTACCATGTATAATTCAATTACAAAGGTCTAAATAAAAATATTATTAAAATAATATATGAAGACAACACTAATAAATATAAGAAAAAATCAAAATGCATGTGTAACCATTTTATTGCACCTTAAAAATGAGGACAAAACTAATAAATATAAGAAAAAAGCAATATGTATGTTTAACCATTTTATTGCATCATAAAATTACCGAAATATTCTTGGGGTATAAAAAACAAGTAATTTATAAGGAACCAAAAAATATTTATAAAAAATTACTACCATGAATAATTCAATTACGAAAGTCTAAATAAAAATATTATTAAAATAATATGAGGACAAAACTAATATATATAAGAAAAAAATAATAAGCATGTGTAACCATTTTATTGCACCATAAAAATAAGGACAAAAATAAATATAAGGAAAAAGCAATATGCATGCGTAACCATTTTATCGCACCATAAAATTATTGAAATATCCTTGGTAGTCACTTAATAAGAAATAAAAAGATATTTATAAAAAAAAGTATCATGTATATTTAATTACAAAGGTCTAAATAAAAATATTATTAAAATAATACATAAAGACAAAATAAATAAATATAAGGAAAAAACAATATGCATGGGTAATCATTTTATTGCACAATAAAAATGAGAACAAAACTAATAAATATAAGAAAAAAATCATATACATGTGTAACTATTTTATTGATTACTATATATAAGTAAAGGTTGAAGTGATTAAAATTACCGAATTACCTTTGGTAGTCACCGCATTCACTTATATACAGTAGTAAAGTAATAATAGCACTACTACTAATAATAATAATATAATAATAATAATAGTAATGATAATAGTAAAAAAAATATAGTAGTAAAGTAAAGTAATAATAGTACTACTACTACTAATAATAATAATAGTAAAAAAAAAGTAATAATAATAATAATAATAATAATAAAATAATAATAATAATTTATAATATATTAAAAGTGTGAAGACCCTTTGAAAAGTAATTTGAATTTTTTGTCATTTACTAAAAGACTCTTCTTTAGACAAAACTGTTTTTTCATTATTTTTAATTTATTAATTAATTATTTTTTATTATATTAACTAAACTTCATATATTCTCCTAAAATATATGGTAGGAGAATTAATTAGTATTTTTCTTTATGCTGTTAAATTAGAAAAATACTCCTGTGAAAAATACTCCTAAAATAGGACTCTATTAATTAAGAAAATATTTCTATAAATATTGAGATGTCTGTTAAACTAGAGAACAAACTGGTTCGCCTATTGGAAGAATATAATTGATGTTCATCTAACTTGATTCGATTGCATGTCTAGATGGTGGATGCTTGATTTTCTAACCCTCAACTTATTCACTATTTTTGTTAGCATAATAGAATTCAACATGTGTGTGTATATATATATATGTTCTTTGTTTTCATTCAAAATCATTCTTTAGGGTCAAAATTTTCGCTCAGACAAGAATTAGTTGAATCAAAATCGAAGCTTTGTGATCACTATTATATTATTATTTTTTATAGTTTATAAGTCGTAGATGAATATCTGTTGGCTTTGAAGATTTTCTTGTGTAAAGGTTAAATTTAATTGTATTATTTTGATATCTTTATTATCTTATTGTTTTATTTCAATTTACAGATGCTAGATGAATGTGAGTCAGCTTTGAAATTTTTTGTAGTTAAAGATTAGGTTTAATTGTATTATCGTAATATTTCTATTAGTTTGTTATTTTGTGGTAGTTTACAGTTCGTAGATGAATCTCGATCGACTTTG
Source organism: Capsicum pubescens (assembly GCA_030864215.1). Taxonomy (NCBI): domain Eukaryota; kingdom Viridiplantae; phylum Streptophyta; class Magnoliopsida; order Solanales; family Solanaceae; genus Capsicum; species Capsicum pubescens. The sequence continues at coordinate 257,877,135 of CM061547.1, read as the reverse complement.
ATAATTTTTTGTGTGTAAAATTTAAGTTTAATTGCATTGTCTTGATAACACTTTTATTGTATTATTTTATTGCAGTTTACAGGTGATAGATAAATGTGGGTCGGCTTTAAGAATTTTTTTTATGTAAAGGTTAGGTTTAGTTGTATTATTTTGATATCTCTATTATCGTATTATTTTGTTATTGTTTACAGGTGATAGATGAGTGTCAGACAATTTTAAAATTTTTTTGTGTGTAAAGATTAGATTTAATTGTATTATTTTGATGTCTCTATCATTGTATTATTTTGTTACAATTGACAAATGGTAGATGAATGTGATCGACTTCTAAAGATATTTTAGGTAAAAGTTAGGTTTAATAAATAAATTCTCCATCTTTACACACTCAAAAGATATTAAATTTAATTTAATTATTATATTCATCTTTATTATTTAAACAAATATCATATTTAGTGTAATGTTTGAACTTATTAAAGTGAGATAGTAGTAGTAATAGTAATAGCAAAAACTAATAATAATCTAATAATAATATATAATTACTTATAAATGAAGGATTGATGTACTACACAAAAAGAAAATAAATAAACATAAGGAAAAATAATATGCATGTGTAACCATTTTATTGCACAATAAAAATAAGGACAAAACTAATAAATATAAAGAAAAAATCATATGCATGTATAACAATTTTATTTACTACTATATATAAGTAAAGGTTGGGATGATTAAAATTACCGAACTACCTTTGATAGCCACCCCAACCTTCACTTATATATAGTAGTAAAGTAAAGTAATAATAATAATAATAATAATAATGGTAATAGTACAAAAAAAACATAATTATAATAATAATAATAATAAAAGTAATAATAATAATAATAATAATAGTAATAGCAAAAATAAATAAATAATATAGTAATAATAATAATAATATATAATTATATTACTCTTATATATAAATAAAGAATGAGTGTACTACTATTATACATGAAGGATGGGTGTACTACATAAAAAAACAAAATAGTAGTACACCCATTCTTCATATATATATATATATATACACACACTAGATAGGTATTACATTTGTTTATTCTTTATTTTTCAAGCTTAAGTCATATTGTTCTCAAGCTCAGTTTTTCATGTTGGAAATTTCATAATACCATATCCTGAAGTTCATTTTTTTAGTTTAAAATTTCATACAAGATTGTATCTCCAAGTTTTGTTTTTTCGCCTCAAAACTTTTAATTATAATTTGAGTTCAGAATTTTAATCAAAACTTTAACATTGTCAACTTTACTATTATGAGTTTGGATTTTTCAGTTCAAAAGTTAAAACATTATATCCAATTTCAAAAGCACATACATATACAGGAGCTTCCTGTAATGTGGGCCTATACGCTTCACCAGGACTCCGTCCTGTTGATACCTGTTCCAGAACAAGAAAGAACCTACTTATGTAAAGAGAGATAGAGAGAGATCATATGAGTGGTAGGATAAGGTGAAATAAATTATTGAAAAATTCCCCCACCTCCCACCCCCGCCACGAGGGGAAATGCATTAGAAAACAAAGGGATCATGCTTGATATAATAAAGGTTATAAATTAAACTAAAAAGATAATAATTTTTAGTTATCCAAGTGAATTATCAACATCGACCAGATGTCAAGAATTGAAAAAGCATCATGAATATGCTTCCTACGACATCAAATGTGGAGAATGGGCACGTTTGACTAATCATATTTCTGCAAGCTACGAGATCGTGAACATCAAATTAAAAAAGGACTTATAGATATGTCGTTTTTACCTTCGGACTATGAGGGCTTCCTGAAGTCTGAATGTTATTTTCACCTTTAGCAGCCTGTCTAGGAGGACGTCCCTGCAAGAGAAGGCAAAAGAATTAAATTTAAATCAGATGAAAGAAATCAGTCTTGAAATGATCATCTTCAGAATCAAATGTAGTTTCTACTTAAGAAATTTTCTATAAGTATTCAAACATAAATTGTTCAAAATTATTTAGCTATGCCTTGAAGCATGTAATATCTTGCCAGTATGGAATACAACATAAAACTGTGCAGGACGAATGCAAAAGAATACTACAACAACAACATACCCAGTAAAATCTCACAAGTGAGGCTGGAGAGGGTAAAGTGTACGCTGAACTTACCACTACCTCCAAGAGATAGAAAGGTTATTTCCGAAATCGAGTGAAAAAGAATAATAATGAATATACCAGTGTACGTTTTATCAGTCAGACACCCAACCTAAAATATTCATAACTCATAAGATAACAGTAATTGGGTCTATATCCTTGGATCACACAACCCTTTTCAAAGATTTTCCCTAATTTCACCTCAGTAACATTTACTACTTCATGATCACTTGGTGATATGCACCAGTAACTAAGTACGGATCAGTTCATAAGTTAAATCTAGCTCTGCAAAAGGGCCCCTCTATCTTCTGAAGGGACTAATTGCGTGGTTTATGTTTCATGCATCTTTTTTTCCTTATCATAAGTTCCACTCTAGTTGAGGGATCAAAAGAACAAGAAAACATGATTATTTATCAGCATTGTCTTCACTCAGGATGATCGTTTAATTAGACAAGAAGCAACATAGAAATCATGAGAAGTACTCAGCAGATCCAACTCTTTCAAATATATAGATCATTGGAAATGAACCGCAGGCAGTTTGCATAATAGGAAATTGTTACTTTCTCTTTTCTCGCTAAAAGAAAATTCAGCAGAGTAATGAACATCAAAATTCGAATCTTAATTGAAAGTCTTAATGAAATATAGTAGGTAGGACCTACTACAAGCAACAGACAACCAGTTATTCATTTGAGCATTGTAAGATGTGACAAAGCACTTAAAAGTTTTAGGAGAAATACAGTTTGTTAATAAAATGGATCTTGGACCTAACTCAACTCTAAAAGCTAACTCAAGAGGCGAGAACTGCCTAAGCCATATAAGGAGACCACCCATCTCTTTTTCATCTAACTCAAGAGGCGAGAACTACCTAAGCCATATAAGGAGACCACCCATCTCTTTTTCATCCGATGTGAGACTCTTCAACACACACACCTCACCTGCACGGGACTCTTCAACAAACACACACACCACCCACACGAGACTCTTCAACAAATACACCCCCACCCGCACGGGACTTTTTAACACACACGCACTCCACCCGCACGTGACTCTTCAACAAACACACACCCCACCCGCACGGGACTCTTCAACACACACACACACTACCCGCACGAGACTCTTCAACATCCCCATTAGTTTTAGAGGTAATCCTAACGAAGCGTTTACACCCATCTTGCATACCAAAATGTTTATTTACCTTATATGCCCAGTTTAATTAGTCCTCAACATATCCGATTCTTCTTTTTTTCCTTTTGAGTTTCTTTACAAATCACTCAATCACAGAAGTATAGATCTAAACTGCACATATAAGGCAAAGACCACATAATATATCCGAGAACAAGATAGATACATGAAAGAAATCAGCACTTTAAAATCAACCAAAATACATAAACAAGTTACAAATCAAAAGCTAAGCTTCAAATCTTCATGCTCCTTTTTTCAGACTCACCCTTGAGCACAAATACCCCTAATTTTATGCCTGGAGGGTAGTATATAGCCTTCACCTTGTCAAATATCTTAGAATTGACCGATGCTTATTGAACTGGTGCAGTGGTGCTATCTTCGGTTACATCTGACCTATATTTCGTCGCAACGATTTGCTTCTGCAAATTGCTAACTGCAGGAATATGCTTTAAATGGGAACCAACTTGTAAAACTCAATAAATTAAGAACCACACTAGAAAAGGCATTGCAACAACAAAGCAATAATACCATACCAACTCAATAAATTAAGAACTACAATAAAAAGGGCATTGCAACAATAAAACAATAATACCATAACCAATGTCATCCTTCAAAGTGGGGTTTGAGTATGATGGAGTGTATGCAGACTTTATCCAGCCACTACCTTAGAAGTAGATAGGTTGTTTCCGATTGACCATTGACTCAAGGAACAACAATTCCGAAAAAGAAGTAACAGAAGTACAAGAAACATCAGATAGTAGCAAAAAATAATAGATAATAACATAACAAAAATTACAATACGATAATTGAGGTACATGAACCAACAGAGAGTAACAAAAATAGAAGGACAAAAAGCTATGAAAGCAATACTATAACTACTAAGATAATATTATGGTAAGAATTACATAGATACAATTAGAGGAAATTAGTTTCCTTATCTTTAGAATCTTGAAATTAAAACAAAGTATAGGACATCAATATAAAAAGTAATGATGCTTCAACATCAACAATATTTAACAATAATTCCTCTGTTGGAGCTAATCAGGCAAGGTATCTCATTTTTCGTACCTGAGTATTTTACACATCCAATAGACAACTTATTTAAGAATTATGATCAAAGCTGCTAAAACACTTCGTTTAACATACAAAATGGTAAACTAAAGATGTTTAAGTTTTTCAGGAAATCTAGGACATACCATTCTGCAGAGCAATGAAGATAATTAGATCTTAAGAGTCAAAACAAACTATAAAATGACCTGATGCACACTTTATTATTTCCGATTGTTCCACATTAAGAGCATAATTTGGATTCCAAACTTGTTGTCAAGCACCTTTGTTTGATATTAGACCATTAACACAGGTAAAAGGAAATTATACTTTCGGCCTAGAGAAAGCTATATTGCTCGAACTCTTCAAAAACGTCACCGATTGCTTGTTTAACATGGGTGCAACAACAACGATTTTAAAAATTCTAGCAACATAAAAAATGGCTATCAAACCCTCTACAAACTTGTTCATGGAAGATCCATGTTATTAAGAAGAAAAATGGATTGAATAAAAAAAGAGTGCATAAGAAAGTATCTTTCAAGAACTAACATGATTAACAAAAAGCAATATAACGAAATATCTCAAAAGTTACATACTTGATTAAGGCATACAAAAACTTACATACTTGCAGAGAAAGTTGGACAAAAAATATAATTATCGATATCAATCATAACTTTCAAATCATACATAATTCGACAGCAAGTAAAGAATTAGTAGAAATTTGCTAGAAAACAAACCTGTAATTGAAACACCCTGATCAGATGATGAGATCAAAAGTGTGAAGAAAAATAAAATACTCAGCAAAAGAAATAGATCAGAAACGACAGAAGAAAGCATCAATCTATAAAGAATCTGGAAGAAGATTAGGGCAAATTTCACAGAAAATATTAGCTGAAATTGTACTCATCAGATCTGAGCGGAGACAACCGAGAAAATTGAGTTGTCTGTTTTTGTTCAGAAGAAAGATTGGTGGTAGCTTCTAGAGTCTGCGTAAAATTGTTTTTTGCCCTTGGTTGTCCAGGGACTCCCTTTTCTATATAGTAACTAGTGGGGGATTGCCCGTGCTGTGCACGGGCCCAATGAGTTGGTAGTGAAACTTGAATGTATCGCTAATTGTATTGATAAAGGCAATGTGAAATTTTGAGACAAAGTTACACTTACAAAAGACTTCAAGGAAAGCAACTAAAATTCAAGTGCAGACTTCACATCATTAAAGCTAATTAATTTGTTTCCCTTCCCGCGCTTTGCTTTGTATTGCCTGTGCAGTGTCCTTGGTCTTTTGTCCCACCTGACCTGCAGTTTTTGCTGCTCACTGATGTTTCCACTCTTGTTAACGTATCCTGGAAGACAAAATCTTGCATCAATATCTCTATCTTATATCAACATCTGCTTCCAAGTAAGTTATTAATAGGACATGAATAAATTTTTTTTCTTTGATAACATTTCTGTCCTGTAGAACACTCGAATACAACTTATGCTATAAGCATGGGAAAATCTGAGTCAGATCAGACTGTTTAGAGTTGCTAAGGAAAGACATTAGATACATAAACGAAGACACATGTTTTACCTGTTATAAGGAGACAACCACAGAGATCAAGGGCTCTGAGATCAGGACACCCATAGGCCAAACTCATTACCCCTTCATCACCAACTTTATCACACCAACCTAGATTTACATGCAGTGTGCATTCGGTTACAGTAATAAGCAATAGCCTGCAAGGAGTAATAAGAGTCATTTTAGTCAGACAAAGCAACGATTTACTACTTCTATAGGTCATTTGAGAGGTCAAGACATATATCTTCAATGCCTTATCAGTTGCAGCTTTCATACACCCACAAAGGTTTAAGACTCTTAGGTTTTGATAACGCTTAGCAAGATTCGCAATTGCACCATAAAGGGTAGAGTTGTCTTTTGGTATCAAGAAGATTAGTCAAGAAGAACATCAGTGAGCCTATAATAGCAACAGAAAAAAAGTAAGTTTAGCTAAAAGACATATTTCTTATCTAAAATAACAAACTGTTATACCGTAGCTAGCAAGTCACCAGATGAAAACACACAAGGAAACAACAGAGAGGCAGAAATTGCCACATAACGAGCCTTACCGTGAGCAAAAATCATCGTCGTGGACATCATTAGTCACAACCATTTTTAGTAGTATTCTGGTTGTAGTACTTATAAATACCAGAAGCCTAAATACAGCTAAAATAAGTCAAATTCTTTTTCATTAGAGTTGAATAACAGGAAATGATGCTCAAGAAACTGGAAATAAAACTGAAATTTTGAATAACAAGTTTCGTATTTCCTAGATACACGCCAAACATTACCTTCTTGTATCTCCCCAAGTCCCAACATTGTATAATAAAAGAAAACAAAGGAGCTACAAAACAGCTTCCAGATGTCAATTATTCTATTTATGGAGGAAGAGACGAACCTAAAAAACCATCTTTCATGTTCAACATCGGCCAAGGGCAATTTGTTGAAATTCCAAATCTTGTGCATGGAGTTTGCTCTCCGATGCGTTGATTAGAATGTTGGAAACATTTTGAAGGGCACGGACAGTCGATCTAGCTGTAGAGATAGAATATTGAAGATATAAAGGCAGTACAACAAGCTTTGTAATGCCATCTCTTTTTATCTGCACCACAACAGGGAACTCAAATTCAGATCAAACTTAAGACCAACATTATTTCAAGTTAGTTAAAAAAACAGATTGCCCCACCCATTAACACTACAATGCTTATCATCTGTTTCGGAGAGATTGCCCAGGTATCAACTCCAGGAGCTAAAGAGCTTCTCAAGCTAGCAAAGTACTTCACTGTCTGACCAGAGAAAATAAGAACATTTTCAGCAAGTCCAAACAAAGGATAGAATCTCTTAGCCTCATCAACAGTCGTAATCTGCAAAGAAATTATCCAAAACAATCACTGCTAGGTTCAATAATAGTGATTTCCCTCGCTTGAGGTGAAGGGCAATGTTTATACAGGTAGATATGTTGATGAATATATTAAAAGTGTTCAACGCAATCGGTTTGTCTCTTCACTTAGAGGAATTGGGCGGGAGGAACTATCATGATATATTCAGTTTGGTATTTGAATAAGATAGTTGTGTAATTGTGTCCTAAGTGACTAAAGAACAAAGCTGTTACCCAAATTATTCCACTCAAATATAAAATGTGTTTGAATGCAAAAAATGTCGGAATTACATTACTAACTTTTGTTGTATGTCTTTAGGGGATAAAGTGGGTGAAACAATTTAGAATGCCACCCTTATGCTATACCATGTTGCCTCCTCGCTCTACAAAACAACACCAGGAAGAGAGTCTAAGAGCACATGTATTATCAGACTGTCTCCTGCTCTAAATAGATGGTACTTACAGTTTATCTATACAATAAGACTATGTATCTATAAAATGGTTATTAATGTACATAATATATTCAAAGACACAGTTTTACTTGATTAGCAAATCCCCAAAAGAGTACTGAAACTACCACACTTCCCCAAAGCTCAGCCATGACATAGAACAAACAAACTTGAGGGGCAACAACTTCTTTTGTGAAAGCTCGCTGATGAAGTAGGAAGAGATTAACAACTGGCAGAAACATAAGCAGTACATACTTGTAGACATTAGTTAATATATTTCACGACAAGTATATTAAAAATAAAAAATCTTATGTCATTAGTTAACTAAATGTCTTTTTGATAATTTCATCATAAACAACGTTGTACGTGAGTGATCGATCATCTTTGCTATCTGATGTTGATGGCCTAATCAACAATTTCACTTCTTTTGAACTTTTAGCTCTAGACAAGGCCACATAAAGCTGATCGTGAGAAAAACAGGTTCACGCAAATAAATTTCAACATAGTCTAAAGTTTGACCTTGAGCTTTATTTATAGTCATTGCAAAACATAATCGTATTGGAAATTGTGTTCTCTTGAAAGGAATTGACAGATTCTCATCTGCTGAAGCTGATAGTGATATGCAAGGAATAAAGACATGTTTGTTTTGAAAATCACCGCCAGCAATTTTAGCACTTGTAACATGTATTGTAAAATTACAGCACGTTAATCGCGTACCATTACATAAACCTTCAGAAGGATTTAAGTTTCGTAGTAATATCACTGGGCAATTTTCGTTTAAAGTTAATCTGTAAGTTGGTAAATTAGCGGGATTTATCGTATGTAGATAATCTTCAAATTGACTTTGATCATTTGGTTCAATGGTTTCATCAATCGCAACAAATGTTTGTGCAGTATTTGGAAATTTTGATATAAGCATATCATTTATTTCATGAATGTAATCATTTTTTGTTGTTAAAATAACACGGAAAGCTAAAGCAGAAGAGTCATGAAATAACAAATTTATATCAGGATATGTTACCTTAAATAATTCATTTAGAGATTGTTCTTCGGTAGTAAAAGGAATGAGTAAAGATTTGGGAATTTCAACTTTGTTGTTGGAGTTAAGTTTTTCTTTTCCATTGCCAATCCTCATTAGATACTCAGAAAAAGCTGGATCTGTTTTTGCACGTATATTCTCGGATAGATGCAATTTTTTTAGTTGGTTCCAAATTTGTGAGTATAGTAAAGTTTGTGAAATGAAGTCTTTCTTTTTTCCATTTCGCACAATAGGGAGAGTTTGTCTAAAATCACCGTCAAAAACAATAACTTTTCCGCCAAAGAGTGTCCTCGTATCCATGAGATCTTTTAAGAGTAAATCAAAAGCTTCAATAGTTTTTTCTTTAGCCATTGATGCTTCATCCCATACAATTAATTTTGCATCTCGAATTAAAGAAACAAGTGAACTTTGTTTGCTGACACTACAGTTAGAATTTTCATCAACATCAATAGGTATTTTAAAGCGTGAATGAGCAGTTCGTCCTCCAGGAAGAATAAAGGTTGTGACACCAGAACTTGCAGTTGCTAATGCAACAAATCCTTTTGATCTTATCGTTGCTAACAGACTTCGATATAAGAAACTCTTACCAGTTTCTCCAGGTCCATCAATAAAAAAAGCTCCTAATTTATTTGAAAAAACTCTATCAATTATGATGGTATAAGCTCTTCTTTGTTTAATATTAAGTTTTTTTTTCTAATAATAAATCCTCTTCGCAAACTTTTATATTTCTCTCAAACTGAACTTCTTTTGCTTCTTTGGCAATTGCAGAGGCTTAAATATTTTCTGAAATAAGTTTGTACTCTTTAATATCATGTCCCATCGAGTGTAATTCATCATTAATATGGTCCAAAACTTGACGGCAAATATCTTTAAGTTCAATGTTTCTCAAGTTTTTAAAATCTTCAGACATAGACTCTTCAAATTATTCTCATAATTCTTTAGGATTGGCAGGATTACAATAGACTAATAACGTAGCGAATAATCTTCTCAAACTATATGGTAATTGGTAACCCACAGCTTCAGTCATACAATCAATAAAATTGTTATCAGAGTGTAGTAATCCTCTTGTTTCTGCTGCTTCTCTAAAAGTAGAACAATATCTTTCGTCGACTTTACAAAGATCTTTATATGACTCTGGCGCTCGCACATTCATTAATAATAATCTTAGATAATATCTTTTTCCTTCTGTTGGATGACATGTCACAATGCGTCCGATAACTGAACGTTGTTTTCGACGTGTCCACATTTTATATGTGTTTGACCATACAAAATATTCAGGAAATTCTTTGTATAATAGTTTAAGTTCTTTAGCGTCTTTATTTGTTTGGTTCATTATAAAGAATTTGGTTAGCATTGTTTTTCTAATCATTGGATTTCTTATAATTGAATTTATACTTTGAGAACTTTTAAAAGAAACATATTGTTAGTCCTCAAGATGTAATTGAAGATGATAAACACTTGATGTCATTTCGCTTATAGGAAAACCAAATAAATGCCATGTAGCTTCAGGCGGAGATGCCCACCGAGCAGATTGATACTCTTTTATTTCATCTATTTCTATTTGTTTGTCATGTTCATGCATATAAAAAACAATTTTATCATGTCATTTGCAAATATATTTGTAAAGATACTTCACAACTTTGATGTCAAAGCATATTTCAACATTCATATGACAGTTAAATTTACCAAGTAAAAAAGGATTGTATGGTACCACCCATGAATTATCGAGAAATTATTGTCTAACTTTTATAGTATGCCCCGTATGTCATCTTTTATAAGTTGGATATGAGTTTTTTCCTTTTGATGTTCGCTCAGTAAAATTTCTAGGGTAGTGAAATTTACAGTATCCATTTTTCATGCATGGATTTGTAGGATTTAAGTGGCCACAAGGACCGTGTATCATATAATGTACAACAACTGAATATAAGTAAGCATCTTTGTTAGAATCAGGTAGTTCAGCACAAATAAATTTATCATAGGACTCGGGTGTCAACAATTTATATTGATTAGCAAGAATTATAAGAAAATGTGCATGTGGGAGACCGCGTTTTTAAAATTCTATACTGTAAATGAAAGCAACAACCTTTCCGAATACATTTCTCTTTAGTATATCAGTTTTTAGTTCTTTAACTTTTGCTCTAAATACTTTGCTAATTAAATCAGGTCTGTTTCGTCAGTAGGTAACAAATGTTCTTATCTCTGACCATGTTGGGTTACATGTCATTGTTAAAAATAAATCAGGTTTCCCAAAACGTTGGACTAAAGTAATAGCATCAAGATATCGTTGGCGCATGTCTCTTGGTCCTCCTGTAAACATAACAGGAAGGAATGTTTGTTTTCCAATTTTTGCAGCATCTCTTTCACCATGTCCTAAGACATCAAGAAGACCTTGTAAAACTTTCATTCGAAATAATTCTGGATTGAAGAAAAAGAAATCCAATCTTTGTGTTTCAAGTTTTATGAACATATCAACAATATATTGTTGGAATGCTCTTCTAGTATGTAAGAGTTCATCATTTTCATCATTTCTCATTTGAATTTTGTAGCAATAATATTCACGACAAGAGACAATATTCCTTTTCTTCTTTTGTTGTTCGAGCATTTGAGCTTCCATATCAAGAAAGTTATCTATTGAGCACATATTTTTAACACTTGGTAAATGTTCTTGTTCACAAGTGGCACTATGTTTGGTAGTATTATTTGGCAGCAGTATTTTTTTTATACCACAATGCCAACCATCTTGACCATATGAAACTAATTATGGGGTATTGCAAGGGACCATAACATCCGTAGTAATAGTTAACTAACTGGCTTTGATTATTGTGAGTATAAATTCGAATATGAGGTGTGGACATAGAATTCGTATCTCCATCAACCCATATTGCTGAAATCTCAGATATAGTAGGAAGGTTATATACACGTTGATCTAAATCAAAGTCACATTTTAGTGCAATGTAAAAGCGTGATAATTCTGAAATATCGGATAGAGATTTAAGGAAAAAAGAGTATGGATTAACTTGTAAGATACTCATCAATTTTCTTACTATTATTTCTGAAATTTCAGTCGAACAACCAATTCTATTTGCTATTTCATTTTCATTGTCATAAAAGTATAGTTGTAGATTTTTTCCTTTTCCAGTTGCGGGGTATAAATTGTCAATGAAGTGGTACATTTTTCCTTGAACTCTGACGGTATAAATACCATGATATCTTTGAGCCAAGACTTTGTCATATGTTACTCCAAGTGAAGTGAATGCAAACATATTATTGTATTTCCTAATGTATGTTCGAAAATATTCTGATTCTTCAGAAGTATGTATGAATAAATTTCGTAGTTCAGTAGGTATTTTATGTGTTGTAAGCTTAATTGAACCATTATCACAGCAAAATCCAGGTGGTTCGTACTAAAATCTTTTGGAACCACAGAATTTATAATTTGGCACAACTTTCAGAACTACATATTCGGTTTGTAATCGACTGATGTTAATGTGACGACCTCTATTTATCTTATGTCCTGGATAGTGCAGGAAAAATTAGAAATAAATTTAAAGTTGAAGTGAGAGTACTAAATACTGTTGTATATCAACGTAGATACAAACCTCTGTCTATTAGATTTTCTGAACCAAGATCACATTGACCATTATGTGTATGTGATGTAGAGCCTAATATAAGACCAATTATGAATGATATGAGCAAATATGTGATGTCAGTTAAATGTTAGTGGGAAAATATGATTGTAACACTTGCCTGTCTCGAAGATGCAGAATGGATGAAGTAAACTTTTCCCTTTAGCAGAAGTGTCAGGTGATATATTAACTTCAGATGTAGTAGCTAATAAATAAATGGAGAATGTGTTAAAGTCATCATCTTCAAAAAGAGTTAAAAAAAGGTACATATATTCAAATAGGTGTGTATTTCCATACATTTTGATGTGTAACCAGCGGAAGTTTAATTTACTAACCTTGTGTTGCCGTAACGCAGACATCTCTTATTATAAGAGGTTTGTTTTGCTGAAATGTTGAATTAGATGCAGAAGATGTTGATGTCGTAGAATAATTCGGTGCACAAATTTGTGCAAGACGCCTCCTTGAATCGAGTTCTCTGGTGCACCTTTGCAATAATAATTCCTCCTTTTTAGTTGGAGAAATTTCGTTATATCTTTTACGCCGCCTGAATTTTATTTCAGCATTTGTAGCAGACAGACATGGACGTTTGCTATTTTGTATTGAATGTGTTGCAGGGGCCCTTTTATTATCTCCAGACACCTGCAGCCAAAGTATTTAGGAAACTGTATAAAATCAAGCATGAATATGGAATGCACTACACAACATCTCAGAATAGAGCAGAATACATAGTCCATATCGCTACGTTCGAAGAAGTAGAGAGGTTGTTTCCGATATACCCCGGCTCAAGACAAAGAATAATAAACAAGGTTGTAATGAAACATGGGTTTGACAAAACAACGATGACACATTCAGAAACAAGATCACAAAGCAACAGGTGAGGTAGCTTCATTAGAACGATAATTCATTTCTACAACTTTATTCCAAAATTTAACACGAATATGGCCAATTTATTAAGTTGAAATTCTAATGTTTATCTTTCTATTTCAATTAGAGAGCAAATGGAAAGCTGATCATAAGAAGAATAACAATGGGATTTGTCTTTCATACGGCTTTTTATATTCATAATTTTGACAGTAAATTATAGAATATTGCGTGGCCAGGAATTGGACTATGTGGTGTCTGGTGATGATGCATGGTCGAAGTGCTTTCAACTCTCATGTAGGAAGTAAGAAAAAGTTACAAACTTCAGAAGTTTCAAAGTAAAGACAGGCAACACTTTTATGTGTATAATTTTGTGTAATTGCGACGAATTCGCCATTGCAGAAAACTGATAGAATAAACTCCAAAGCAACAACTTTATACTTCACCTACTCAAGCTGATCATTTCGTCTTGGCATTCCGAAATTGGCTTAGACGGCAAGGCAATAGTGAACCTGAATGGTTCGACAGCACAGACAACCAACCACTGCCATCTACTGTCTTGTCCAAACGTCAGGTACTCCTCTTGGACTCCAATCCCACTACTCTTCCTTTGTTCCATCGCGACTAAATTTTCATGGTGCCAAAAGCATTCAACAACTACTACTACTTAATCTGAAACAATATGTTCTACAGATGAGGGACAAATTCGAGCAACGTAAAAACTCTTCAGAGAGCTAAAATACTTGCAACTAAATGCAACATGTGGTTTTAATCCAATCCAAAGAAATCCTAGGACAAATAATACATTTCTACCATACAATTTTCCAGCGATTATATCACTGAAACTTTGATTCAATATTCTTTTATAAGTTAAGTTCTTTATGTCCTCTGTTGTTCTCATGTTAATGGTCGGATTGTAAGAGGAAGTAATTCTATCAAACACTTCACCTGCAATCTTAACTCATTCCTACCATTCACCTTTCAAGCCCCAAATAAATGTAACTATGTAAAATAAATCAACCAAACCTATACCTAAGCGCAGTCGGTTAAGCCGTAGCAGTCAGCAAAACACAGGTGAAGACGCAAAGTTAACGCAAAATCCATCGAACAAATCAAAATAGTGAAGTAAAAATTGAAAACTAATCACGGTGAAATGCAAAGATTGTGACAACAATGACGTACCCAACTCTCAAGAGCAGAAGCTGGACAGCTTAATCACCAACTTTGCAATTACATAGTAAACAACGATATCTATGGGAATGGATGAAATTGGCACAAGCAAGAGAGAGACGATGGAATCTCTAGATATAGACGTGCAATCTTGTGTCTAGGGCAGGCAATTTCAGCCGAAAAGAGTCCATTAACCCATATTTATTAAATTTAACCACACATATTTCAAATGGATAAATATGAACTTTAACTCATTTTAAAAGAGTTCATACTACAAATATAAATAAAATGAATAAAATATGTTTAATTTTTAGTTTTTTTTTCTTTTCTAATATTTTTTCTTTCTTTTTTCCTTTAATTTACTTTTTTACTTTTTCATTTTTTTTATTTTTTACTCATTTTTTATAATTTCTTTTTTTCTTTCTCATTTTTTCATCTATTTTTTTCATTTTTTCCTTTCTCATTCTTACTTCATCATTCATATTCGCTTGAGACCTACATGAGTTAATTAATTTAAGCTTCTAATTATTTCATTTAACCTATACAATTTATAGCATTTCTTATCAATTAAATATAATTCATAGTTTCACTCCTTTATTATTATTTTTTTCTATCTTTTATTTCTCTTTCTTTTTTTTTTCAATTTTTTTTCTTTCTTTTTCCTTTAATTTACTATTTTTTCTTCCCTTTTTTCTTTAATTTACTTTTTTTTCTTTTTCATTTTTTTATTTTTTTCACTTATTTTTTACTCGTTTCTTACACTTTTTTCTTTCTTCTATTTCATCAATTTTATTTCTTTTTTCTTCACATTCTTTTTTTTTTGTATTTCCGTTTTTCCCTTTTTCATTCTTGGTTCGCCATTTTTGTCATTTTTCTTCTTTTTTTATATTTTTCCTTATCCTTTTTTTCATTGCATTTTATATTTTTTATTTTTTTTTAATTTAAATTTATTTGTATCGTACTATATATTTTAAATAATTTTATTATTTGTATTTGAATAGCTTAGTTATCAATATGTACAATTTATCATTTGTATTTATATACAAATAAGTGTATGAATTAATTGTATTTTTCCGAGACTAAAATATATAAATATACAATGTATCATTCAATGCAAATGTGTCATTAGTATTTGTATATCAATTTGCGACTGCTAAAGATATTTGATTTGATGAATGTAATCCCAAGATCTTTCAGAATACTATCTTTGTATTTGTCCATTAGGTGGAGTCCACTTGAGTGTACTTACACAAATTATAAATGTTGGGCGAATATAAATCAATATGCGCTTAGAGTATTTTCGTTATCATAAAAAAAAAAAATTAAAAATAGAAAAAAAATCAAAAAAGGAAAAAAAAAAGTGAGGTAAAAGTTAGAGATAGAAGAGAGAAAAAAAAGCATAAAGAAAGAATTGAAGAAAAAAATCAAAAAGAAAAAAATAATGAAAAAGGAGAAAAGGAAAAAGAAAAAAAATGATGGTAAATACAAATATACTGAGTGGTTATGATATTTCAGTCATCATCTATAATTTATACTCAACTTAACCATGTTCTTCAAAAGTAAAAAAAATATAAAAAATAAAATACAACGTAAAAAGAAAAATATGAGAAAGAAGTAAAAACAAAACAAAATAAAAAATAGAAAAAAAGGAGACTAAAAAGGAAAAAAAGAAGAAGCGATGGGTAGAGATAGAAGAGAGAGTAAAAAAGAAATGACAAAAATAAAAAAATAAAACTAGAGGCTACATATAGAAGAGAGAAAAAAAAACTTAAAAGAAAAAAACTAAAAAAAAAATGAAAAAAAAGTCAAGTTGATATAATATAGAAGTTTTATGTTTTTGACTTTAGGAGTTAAAAGTGGGTTGGATCATTTTTATCCAATCCATATTTGACCAAATCTATATTTACCCATATTTATATGGACGGATTGGAATCCAAACTATTTTGGCTCGATCCATATTTAACCTGTCCAAATCCAATCAAATCCTCCCGTTTGCCACCCCTAGTTGTATCCTACGCAGAAATTGACACAGCTTAGCTATCAAGAAATGACCAAAATGCCACTGCCTGTTGAAGCAGGCATGTTGACGGGGAGGAGGCTGCTTAGAGCCTGAACTCTCACTTATATAATAAGAGAAAGTAATAATATATATAAGAGTAATACTCATCCTTTTACCTTGACCTTTATTGTCTAGATATATTCGGTCAACTTTAATTAAAGGTATATTTTATTGAGGGTATAATGTATAATTATTTTTTTTAACTTTGAATTAAATTCACATCTATAATCTCTTGATTTAAGCTCACATTTATAATTAATTCTCAATGTGTATAAGTATCCATATCTATATCTATCTATAATCTATATCTATAATATATAGCTATAGTATATTAAAAGTGTAAAGATCCTTGGAAAAGTGATTTACACTTTTTGCCCTTCATTAAAAAACTCTTATTTAGATAAAATCGTCTTTTAACCTTTTTTCTTTAATTTATTATTTAAATATTTTTATTATATTAACTAGACTCGTAAAATATATGAAAAGAAGAATTAATTAATATTCTCTCTCAGCTAAAAAGGAATTCTAAGATAGGAAAAGAATAAAACTCAATTAAAAGAAAATTCTTTAAATATTTAGACTCTTATACATATTCACAATTTTTAGATGGCGAATTCGTTTTCCAATTGTCGGTGTTATTCTAAGAATTAGCGGTTGGTCAGGTTTTTCCTTTTCTCTTTTTAGATTAGAAAAAATTTCTTTTCTTTTTTTTCTTTATTTTATAAAATTTACATTTTTTTTTAGTGTTGCCTCTTTCAAGTTTTATCAGTACATCATAAAGTTTGTTTTGTTTTAAGATGACTCTTTAATGCGTTGATTTTATTTTATGATAATATTTGTTATATGGATGAAAAATATTCCTATAATATTGACTTACTCTTTATGTTCTTTAGATGGTAAATGTCTTTCAAAAGATATTAAGACTTTATATTGTATTGATATCTCTATTATCATATTATTTTATTATTATTTACAGGTGGTAGATGAAAATCGATAGACTTTGACTTATCTCTAGTGTAAATTTTAGGTTTAATTGTATTGTTTTGATATCTCAATTATTGTATTGTAGTTTACAAGTGGTAGTGAATTTCGGTTAGCTTTGAGGAAATTTTTGTATAAAGGTTATGTTTAATGGTATTGTTTTGCTTTCTCGAATATCATATTGTTTTATATGTTCAGTTGGACTTTAAGAAATCTTTATGTAAAGGCTAGGTAAAGTGATATTTAACCTAATAGTTGTATTGTCCTAATATCTTAGCATTGTTGTGCCAAGTGGGCACTAAGATTGCCAAAATACGGATTTAATTAGTCCGAGGGAGCGGGGGGTAATAGGACCCCTTTTAAGTTTGAGTGTCTCTCAACAATTTCGTTTATAGTTCAGGATGGAAATAAAACATTTACTCAAGATATTATATCTCAAAGTAAAGTTATTCTGTTGAGAATTTAAATTAGTCGAACTAAAAAAAATTTAAAATTTAATAGGATACCTTATTTCTTCAAAACATTAGAGGAATGTAACTTTCAATTTAATATTATATTTTTCCACATGACAATTCAAATATAAGTTTCAAGCACAAATTAATAGTTACAAGGATGCTTTGTTGTCTTCGTGTGACTTATAGAGCACGAGTTTAAGAAATGAAAAGCAACTACTAATGCTTATATTAGAGTAGACCGTATATATCACATTCTTTAAAGTGTGCCTTTTTCAGACCCCGTATTAACGAAATATTTTGTACACTATATATTTTGGCTTTTGAACAAAATTTCTAGTTATCATCTCATACTCATAATATATTTTTTTGGTACCCCCTCTCAAAAATATACAAAATTTAAAGTAATACTGATAGGGGTCATTTGGTAGGATGTATAAAAATAGTATAAAATACAGTGCATTAGTAATGTTAGTATCGGTTATACTTGCATTAGTTATGTTGAGATTTTTTTCATGCAGTGTTTGATTTGGTGTATTAAAATAACATGCATTGCATACTTTTCTTAAAAAAATATCTATATACAAAAATATGCTCCACAAATATAGTGAAAGGGACGTGGAAAAGGTTTTAAGGGGTAATTGTGTCTTTAATCATCCTAATGCATGCATTAGAAACCATTGCATTACTAATACCATTGATTTGAGGTATTGGTAATACACATCTCATACACATCAGAGTGTATAATTACTGCAAGTATTAGTTATACAATGGATAAAAAATGTACCAAACAAGATACTAATAGTACACAAGACGAATACATGTAATATTTTTGCTAATACGCTCTAACAAACGATCCTGTAAGATACTTGACATTCACCTTCGGAGTGTCAAATGAACGAATTAAGTTGGACTTAAGTTGATTAAAATGGTTTAAGATAACAAACGATCCGATCAAAAGTTACTTGAATTGATAGTGACATCGAGTGCTTAAGTAAGATCAGCAATCTGCTAGGTCCTTGGATGTTGATCCTTATAGTCTAATCCATTCGGACCTCTACTAGGTTTAGAACTATCCGAAAAAAAAAAAGATTTGGCTAAAAAAAGTAAATATATAATATCCTTTATTATTTTAAGAGATTACTAATATCATTTAATTAAGATGTTGAGTGTCAATTAATGTGACAACAGTACTGCTACAAGGATGATCGAGTTAGTTGAACATGTGTTCTTTCAAATGAGATGTCCCAAATTTGAATATCCCTCTCCCCCGTATGATTTCTTGATTGAGCTTGTTGTACTGAGATTGTTTACTACAATTTACCTTTTTACTGTGACTTATGGGTCATTACATATACTAAAACAAAATTTACCTTGTGTACACCTAAAAATAAGACCCAATAAGGATAAAATAGCATCACATTAGATGTTTGCCAAATGCAAATATATTATTATTGTTTGAATTGATTAAAAAGAAAAGAGAGTTATATAAATTAAAATAAGAAGAGCATGTAGCTCTTAAAAATTACTTTTGTCTTGTTTTGTTTATGTAACATATTGCAGGGGTCAAATCAGATCAAAGAAGGTATTAAATATAGAAAGTGACAATATTTATTAAACAGATTAAATTGGAAAGACACAATTGTTTGTGTCCATCATAGATTTTGCTCAACTCCATGGTCCTAATAGAGCTCAAATTCTTGGTTCACTATTCTATGCTTGTGTTAAGATGGCTAGACTCCAATTGTTATCGATTTACCTAATGTTTATGACATGATTTAGACTTTAGATCATATATTTTTTTAAAAAAAAAATCTTAAATTTCGTGTAAAGTAGCACCAAAGGGTGTATTCTAGTGGTTCTATGAAGTGAGTTGACCATCATGAGATTTCAGGTTGAATTCACGCAAAGACAAATACTAGGTCATTTCTTCCTATTTGTTCCAGTCTAGATGAACATAGTTACTTGGCACCTGTTGTTGGTGGGAGGTAACAAGTATTTCGTGAATTTAGTCGAGGTGCGCGCGAAGCTACGTTATATTTAGGATGATCATTGCAAACTCAAATGTTTTTTCATTTTTAGAGTTTTCTTTATCCAAATGTTAAAACAAAAAATATTTCTTTTTTGTTAAAAAGAAAATCTAAATATTAAAAAATACTATCACTTTTTAGTAAAAATTTTAAAACTTTGAAATAAATTACTTAATTTTCATAGTAATAAATAATATTTTTGTGATAACATCTAAGGTAATGTATTGAAAACATAGTTAATATTTTTAACTTGGATCAAACTTTATAATTGCTATAAATTAATTACTTGTTATGCGAAATGTGATACTACACTTAATACATGGTTACAAAACAAACACAGTTAATTCATACCTAAATTTGAAAAATGAACACAATTAATACATAGTTCCAAAATGAATACAATTAATCCCAAAAAAGCAATCATATACGTTATATGCTCAGAGAAATGACCATATTTTGTTGCTCTTGAACCCACGCTTTGGTATCATTTAGATCTAAACACATTCACGATTTAATCTAATACATGTATTCAAACATTCAATGTATAATCTACTAACTGATCTGAACCTATAAAAAAATTATATTCAAACATCAAAGATATAATCTATTCAATGAACTCGCTAATGAACTCACTACTGGTTTGGCCCTTAGTGTTTTTCAGTTTATAGTTAATGGAATTCATCACTTAATGTGTTCATTAGTCTTCACATTACATGCAAAGATAGATAGTCAATAAGGTCAACCCTATCAGATGGAGGGGTCAAGCAGTTTGGGCAACATCTCTGTTTTGCAATTATTAGAAACATTCATACTTTGTCTTAAGGTCAAGCTGATGGAACTTGTTAAAGAGTTAGACACCAACTGCTATAGAAGCTGGCTTCAGCAGTTGCTCTCTCCCTGGCCCTGTCTTGCTTCGCCTGTTTTACAAAAAAAAAATAGTTAATAAATAAGAAGAGGATAAATTTACCACACTAAAAACAGCTATGTCACAATGCAGAAATAAGTGTAATTACTTCTGCATCTCGATTACACAAAAACATCTAGAGCAAATCTGCATTCCTCTTTCTTGTAGAGCTTTATAAGTTAGGCAAGCTTTTCTGATAACTAACCAAACAAAACAAGCCACTTTCAGTGGACTTTTGACTTTCCATATTTGCTTCCAAGGCCAATTGATTATCTAGTTTTGATTGTTTCTATTCCAATAGGATAATTTCACTGTAAACACCCCCTTATGTTGAGTCTACCAGATTGGTTTATCAGCAACATTAGAAATTCCAAAAAATACACTCAGTATTTGAAGGAGTCTAGCAATATCTGACACTTCCGAGTGGTTAAGATCCCTCCTAAAGATTAGGTTCCACCCATGTAGACTCCATACTTGAGCAACTGTATCATTTCTTTGTGAACTTAAGATATAAAGCTGGAGAACTATGTTTCTCAAGTTGTCTTCCCCTATCCAAAGTTCATTCCAGAAATCAATTTTGGATCCATCACCCACTTTAAAAGTGATATTGACATAGAATTGATCCCATAACTTCCTGATTGATTTCCATACGCTGCAACCAAAAGTACCTAATACCTCTTTCGTTGACCACCGATTAATCATTCTGTATTTATCAGCTACGAATCTTCTCCATAGAGCTATATCTTCAGTACAGAACCTCCACAACCATTTTTAAAGAAAGCACTCATTCTGGATAGTGAGAGTTTTTATCCTCAGGCCCCCTTAACTTCTGTTAAGGGTCAAGATATCCCATTTGACTAGGTTGTAACCTTTTTTCTCCTTATTGCCTTGCCATAAAAAACTCTTCTTAGCTTGTTGATCTTCTTCTCAATGCTCTTCGGGGTTGGGAATAAGCTCATTATATAAGTTGAAAGGGCATCCATTACTAACTTAATGAGTGTCAACCTGCCCCCCAAAGACAAGTACTGGATCTTCCACCTAGCTAGCTTCTTGTTACACCTCTCCAAACTTTTTGATAAGTAAATGGTATACCATATACGTACACCAAATTGGTACTTCAACTATTCAGGAATTAGGTCCATGGTTTGCTTTTTAACTCACTCTTTTCCTCAACAGTTGTATGTCATGTGTTTTGCTTTCTAATATCACATTCTCTTTCTGAATACAGGTTCCTTGGAGAAGTATTGGCAAAGAGCCTATCATTGTTCTTATTGATAGTCTTTATTTTAGCTCATCCTGTTGTTTATGGAAGGTCTCTTAAGGTAGGGAGAACACCACATTTGTTTGTTGATTGCAATGATGTATTGCAATCTCTATATAAATATTTAATGTTCAGAAAGCATAAAATATTAAGTAGTGCAGAAAGTTAGTTTATGTTTGCATTTTTGTCTTCATCAGGAAGAAGATCGACAAAAACTTTTTGAGGCAAAACTTAAACAAATTGAGGTGAACTCACATCTTATGCAAATTTACTTCATCAAATGCTTTTGATTATTGCCAACGGCTTGTATTTAGTTGCACTTCTTCTCTTAATGTGTTTAGTTGACCTCTTCCTTCCTCATGCTTATTTCTGATTATGATAATACCAGTTAAATTAACCTTCATTTTGAGTACCGAAGCAGTAGGATAATGTAACGACTCAAGACTATCCTCTGGACGTCACACGGTGCTTAGGACCACAAGTGATCCCAAGCTAACCCTTATACTGGCATAACTCGTGAGCAACTAAATAGGATACATAATCTGAAAGAAATAAGAGGGAGAGATGTCTTTACTAAGTAGGTTTAATACAAACTAAATAAAACAATTACAACCCTGGTTATATAAAACCAAAACCAAAACTAAAATTAAATACATCAATTATATTGACTGTCTATGAAGCCTCTACTAATATTGACTACAGGTAGTCGTGTAACGCCCCAAATCTGGTACCCAGAATGCTACACGGTGCTCATGACCCCGAAGGACTACAAGCTAACTCATGACTGATATCTGTAACTGAGCACTGAATAATACACTATAAATATGTGGAATATAAGCTGTAAGGCCATAAGGTTCAAAACTAAACTAATGCTGAATATAAAACAATGTCTGTAAGGGGTGTAACAATACCTAAAACTAAAATAAACTTTCTGAAATATGTTGTAGTCTGAAAGCCTCTAAACTGTCTGAAATCTGTGGAGTTGATGGGACATGTCCCCAACTAACTCTGAACTACTGAAATAATAAAGTAATAAAATAATCATGCTATCCTCGAATGATAAGGACTCACTGCTAGTCTGGCTGCTGAACATCTGATCTACTAAGGATGCTTGGGAGCTCGTGCTTCTAAATGTATGGTATAAAACACCATAGCACAAATGCGTCAGTACGTTGAATGTACTGGTATGCAAGTGAGGTGGCTGAATGCAATGGTTTATATGCATGAACAATACTAACTGACTGAATAACATGCATGTGAGAATACATGCATGAATACGTGACTATGACTGAGATCGTGATAACACTGACTCATGAATTTTGATAACGTGGATTTTCTGATATCTGAGTACTAATACTGGGATACTGAATGACTAAGTCTATTGAGTGCTGAGGAACTGATGTCGTATTTTTTTATAAAGGAATGATTGTTTCTGACAGTTCTGATTATGAAGAACTGGTCTGATTGACTGTATCTGACAGTCCTAAAATCTGAATATTGGTAACACGAATTTCGTATAATTAATATACTATTAACTGGGTGACTGTGTCTGACAGTCCTGAAATTTAATGGAACTAGCTGAGTTTCGTACTGTATTGAGTGACTGTATCTGATAGTCTTGATATCTGAAGAACTATCTGGGTTCTATTATTGAGACTGAGTGACTGTATCTAACAGTCCTGATTCTGTAACTGAAATTGTAGGAGGTAATCATCTAACCGACATGCCCCAAATATGAACTGGTGGGGTCCAATATGTAACCCCAGCTGAAAGGGTGTCAGTACCGTGCCACGGGTAAATACAAGCTGTGAGTAAACCCTCTCTGATAGGGAGCTCTTCCGTCAACCCCTCCTGTAAGAAAAACTCAAATGAGATGTATAGTCTCTAGATTCGTAGGGGTACATCTCAACCTACGCTGGCTACGTAGTTCTGGAAAGTAGGGATTACTACTAAGGATCACACCCTCTACTGGCTGATAGTGTGTGTCCTCATCCCTGGGTTCACTCGGTGCTGAATCCTACTCCTAATTGAATAGACACAGAACTGATTTCCTAGTTCATACTAGGCTGGACTGATCTGTTACTGATTTTACTGATTAACTACATTAAACTGAGTTCAATGGATTTCTGTTGACCGATGGAATACTACTGAATTCTGTTAACTGACAGAATGTTATTGAGTTTTCCTGAGGCACATGACTGACTGAATTCTACTGATCATGGCTTGACTGAGAGTATCGTGAAAATTGACACTAGCTCTAGGCACACATCTAAATTGTTGGGTACAAGTACCCCCAAGACTCGATAACATGAAACTAACAAGACTTGACACTTCTTGAACACATGACCAAAATCAACAATTCATAATACAATAAGTTGGGGATTTCATGAAGTACATGGTTATCATAATCTTGTACATGGAAGGAATGCATATAATCAATGTCATAATTCCATATTCTAGCATCATGAGCATTTCAACAAACATCTACATTGCACATCAATAGCATGGGAGTAATTTGAACATAAGAGTAAAACATGAATCCATCACTTAAGTCACAATTGAACTATATTACATGATTTCTAGTCTTTTAGGTATTTTATCAAACACCTTACATGCACCATGTAGGGAATAGGTATAATCATCAATTAACACCTCATAAACCACTCAATACATGGATTTGAACTCATATACTAATGTAATTCCATAAAAACACATTGGGATTCCAACTTGGGAACCATATAACAAAAATCAGATAAATATAATCAACTCACAACATAATATTCATAATGCATGATTTAAAACTTGATTCTTGGGCTTCATGGATGAAAGGAATCCATGAATGAACACTATGCATACCTGAGTTAATGAATTTGGAAGGATTGATGGAGAGTTCTTATGATTTGGCCCTTGAATTTGAGAGCTAGGGTTCTTGTTCTTGAGTAGAGTTGATTTTAATTTGAAAGATTAATGCAAAAGTGAGCAAATAATGCACTCTTAGGATTAAATCCCGTGATTGGACGAAATTGAAGTCATGGGAAAAGACCAAACGACCCCTGGGATTTAATATCACAAAAACTAGAAAATTCTTGATTTTCATCCTTGGAGCGACGCGCCACTATCGCGCCAAGCCACTAGAACTGGACAATTTGGAATCTGCATGGTGGCGCAATGCGGAGCTATCGCGTTGCTACTTTGTTTGCGACCTGGAAGTTTGGTGCGGCGCGAAGACATCGTGGAGATTCCCTGGAAAAGGATAATTGTGAACTGTGCCTTTAGCGCGACGCACCACTATCGCAAAGCAACACTGAAAATTGACAAGTATCATGTAAGCTGGCTCCGCGACGCGTTGATGGCTCAGGTGATACATTGTCTCACTAAAAAGGCTCTAACTCTTCGCCCAAGTGTCGGATTTGGGCGAATTTGATATCGATGGAAAACTTATTCAATTTCCCACACAAAATAGAGTAAAAATCTTAAAAATTACTCATGTATAAAAGTGGATTCATCTTTTAAAGCAAGTCTTTAACATTTTTGGGATGATTTAAAGCTAGGTAGAAGTACAAGGTATTACAAGCCGGTACAGGACCGCCAGTTATCCGTAATCAATACGAATGAATAAAGAAGACAAGATGCTACTCGAACTATGACTGACTCAAACCCTCGAATCAAAAGGACTCATTACCTGCTGACTGGAAGCTGTACACTGTCTGATTATGAGGTATGTGCTACAACTGGTACCTATATTATGAGACAATGTAGCATATAGACATATATGTGGATCAATACTTTTGAAATGTACTGAGTATGTGGGGGTTAATGAATGATAAAATAATAAGTCAATATGTTCATAGCCTTTCAAGTAATGCATGCTAAGTGTAAATGACTCACCTTGGGCTTGAATAAAACAAAAGCTGTAAAATCATAAATATGAATAATAGTGCATAATGACAAACTTTGTGAGCCATAACACTTAGTTCTGTAAGTTTTAATGCATGCTAAGTGTAAGTGACTCACCTTGAGCTTGAATAAAACTGAAAGCGTCACACACTTCGTTTCTAAAAGCTTTACTTTTAATCTTTCTTAGGGAGGTTCTTCTAATCAACATAAACCATGTGAGCTACCATGGAGTCCAACGTCTAACCCACGTTGAGGAGGGTTGTTCTACCCTTACCATTGGAATAGAACCTAAGTTAGAGTGATCACTATACTAAACCCACTATGGGTATTAAAATCCTATGGAGGCACGTAATTCTGGGGAAGTAGGATGCGCTAAACCCACACTTCTCGCTTGGTGATAAATACTAATTCTATATTACCTATATGCTCATACTATAGGAAATCTACTTTAATATAGCATAAGGATTTATAATGAAAACCAGTTATGCTTCTCTTTTCTTTAAAGTGTAATCAGAATGAATAAATGTGGATTCCATCTATTAGCTGAGTATAAAAAGATCAATTCTTACTTTAAATCTTACTAATAACTTGTCATAGAATGCATGAAAACATAATCTTCTTGAAAATCTCAACACTAAAACTGAGGGCTTAAAATTTATGTTATAAACTCATGGTAATTCATATCAAAACTTCATGCTCAATATAATTCTTGAAATACTTCAACAACAACAAGTCAAGATAGTGCAATCTCATTAAAATATAAATCTTGTAAGTTAGAAACATAAACACAAGCACTTCTTGATCTTAAATCTCATGATAATCACATGCTTCAAGAAGATATAAACTTGGGTATAAACCCTACTTCAAAACAAGTAAATAAAATCTTAAAATCATGCAATTTGGGTACAAGAGGGAAATGATAACCTTTTTCATAACCCCACATACCTTAATAGACTTGAATTGGTGGAGAAACCTTGACCTTGAAAGCCATGAAGATGATCTTGAAAGCTTTCTTGAGATTCTTGGATTAGGGAACTTAAAATCTTGATTTTTCTTGAAGAGAAGATGATGGAATGGATGAACTTGGAGGAGGTGATTAGCGTTTATTCTTGAGAGAAAAAGTGGAGAATATAGGTATATAATGCCTTAACTGAAGCCTTAGGTCATGTTTTTACGAATTGGGTTGAGGTGGGAAAACATAAAATTGCCCCTCCATCATTTAAACCAACAATTCATAAATGGAATGTGGATTAAAGGCTCATCGCGATGCGGTCTAATCACGGTGACCTACTGGTTCTGACAAAAATAATCATAACTTTTTTCTTGGGTATCGGGTTAAGGAGAAATTGGTATCGTTGAAAAGCTAATTGAATTATCTATAATTTAGTGGGTATTGAGCTGAAAAATTCCACATATATAAAAATTTATACACGTTCAAAGTTGACCTTTGTAGAATCGAATACCAAAAACTTAGGACGAATCAAAGGCTCTTAGCTCAACTTTGCTCTAAGTGATTTCTATGAACACTTTTCACCTAATAAGCCCTTCACACACTAGGATAAATCATGAAATGTGCACTCAAATTATAAATCAAGAACTTGGAGAAAACACCTTCACCGCAAATGCGATGATGTGCCCATCGTTATACCCACCACTATCGCGGTAAGGTTCTGGAATTGAAATCTAAAAGTGACCCAATCCTCGTCTGAACAATCTGAAACTCCTCCGAGACATATTCTTACATCCCTGAACATAAATTAACTCAAAAACTAACGTCTCGGGATAAAAAAACAAAATAAAATCCTCGAAGTTTAGGGGTCTTGAAGATGACTAAGTCCCCAACAATTAGTGAAAATTTTAGGTCTTAAGCTATTTAAGCATACAACTAAGAGCTGAATCGAGCTAAGATAAGTATGGGGTATTACAATATCTCTCCCTTGGGAACATTCGTCCTCAAATAAGACTAGTTAGACTGAGAGTACTGTACTAAGGTAACTGAGATCATTTACTGAACATGCATGAATTGGAACATGAGTGCATAACTGAGTCTGAAACATGATACATAAACTGAATATCATGAACTAAATTGATTCCTTGAATACATGCAATGCCATGAAAATGGTTATAATGCTGAGATAGAAACGAGAGAGTCAACTTATGAGTAACCATTACTCTAGGCTGGATCTGATTTCTTGAAGAAAAGATGAGAGGTTTAGGACATGAAAACTTGGGGGACTATATTATTTCCCCTTTAGGATCGTTTGTCTCTCGAATGATACCGACTTGGCTGAAATACTAAGAAAATACTGAGATGATACATGGGACACTTATGAACTGAATCATCACTGAATATCTGAATTTGAAACATGATGCATAGACTGAACTGAATTCACAATTTACATGGATGCAAATAAACTACCCCTTGTAATGGCCATACTCATGAAACTTTAGATAGTAGGAATAGATCAAAAGATGGAAAAACTAAAGAAATATGTCAGTCAGACTGCTAAATTGGATTTCTGGCTATACGGACTGAATTATACTGGAAGCTTATACTCAACTATACATTTCACTTCAAAATTGCACTTCACTTGACGCTACTAAAATTATTCACATGGGTACTGATAACTCTACCTACTGAAGTCTGAGCTGAATTAAATTCTCTTACTATATTGAAGCCTACCCGAATCTACAAAATGCACACATCACACTGTAATACTAGTCTAAATCATGAATTTAGTACACCTTGCGCTTTCACAACTTCTCATAGCATGAATAATCCTTATTACCACTTCAACAACTAAATTCAACCTCTTACTAGGAATTCACTAACTCACTATGTATTCATCCACTTATACACCAACATGACATCTAAGCCTATCTTCATAGCCACATATGCACTTCTAAACAGACACCCATAAAAGCATCTTCCTCATATTCTGTAAACCTCTATCATCATCAACTTCCATGCACTACCCCAAGGAAACACCCATAAATTTTTAACTAACCAAGACATACATAAAAATTTTCACCTCAATATTCCTTCAAACTTATAGACTTACATAAAACAAGCATAAAACAATCTTTCCCAACATGAAATATTTACTCTCCCCCATCTACACAATTATTCATTATCACTATCTTGAACTAAGAAGAGGTCACTGAAAGGTTAAAATATGAGGACCTGAAACATAAAGGGATACTAAGCATAACCTAACACTTTACCGAGGCCTGAGGAATAGAGTATCCACGACATGGATTCATTACAGAGATCAAAACTGAGGATATACATAGCAAAATCTGCATTTCGCTGATCATTAAAAGTGTAGCATGAGTACCTGGAACTGAACACACTGTAAAGCATGGGTACATGAGTCATATGCTGCATGAACTAAGTTTGGAGTTCATAAATTCCTGGAACATGATTCGTACTGATGAATGAATTGGAAATCCTCATACTAGGAACTAGGAGAGTACATGATTCTCTATTATATGCATGAATATCAACTATGATCATGGAACTAACATGTAAGACATGAGTAGATATAATACCCGTGCCTTTTTCCTAGCTAGAAATCATCTCAAGGATGCTAGGACTTACTTTAAAATACAAACAAATCTTTGTACACGTGGTATTTTTGATATTTTCACTTTCTATCATGTGGAAAATTGAGTTAGCTTTCCAACGGTACCAATTTTGTCCAAATCCGACATCAGACGAGGAAGTTATGGACGTTTTACTTGGAACTGTCGGAAACACCCAGGTATGACGGCCAAGTTGACGGACCGCCACATAAGTGATGGACCGCCACTTTAATCGTCACAACCAAGGCATTTGATCCACGTACTATATAAGGACTAACAGACGAGTTGACGGATCGTCAAAGTTGTGACGGACCGTTATCTAGTCCGTCAACTCCTATCCAGTGAACCCCATTTCTGGTCCACGTCTGATAGGCTAAGTGACGGACCGTCAAGTGTCTGACGTACCGTCAGTCGGACCATCACACACCACGTTTAGTTTATTTCTAGGTCATTTTAACAGGGATATTTTGGTCACTTACCACTCTCATATTATACCCAAATAAGTCTGAATTCAACCATTATGCTCACCATTATTTCACAAACAAAAACTAGGGTTTCTCTCTAAATTTAATCTCCAAGAACAAGACCCAATCTTCTTCAAGAATCAAAGGATTTCAAATCCTTCAAGTTTAAAAAACATCAAGAACCTTGAGTCAGGTATGCGTAGTGTTCATCTATGGACCCCTTTCATTCATAGAGTTCAAGAACCATGCTTTTAAATGAGAAACTTTGATTTCCTTATTGTTATGTGATGTTGTTCATGTTAATGATCATTGTTTAAGCTTCAAGATATTAATTTAAGTTGACTTCCATGATGTATGTATGCTTGTAGTTAAAACCCATGAATTTGGGTGGTTCAAGATGATTAAAATTGTTGAGAAAACCTATGCCCCAAAGTGTGCATGCAAGGTGTTCGTTAAAATGCCTAGAATGCTAAAAATCATATTTCCATGACCCCATAGTATTCAAATGACAAGCTATGTCAACTCTTAAGATGATTCCACATGAACTTCCATGCTATTGATATGTGTTGCTAGTATGATTATACAATGAACATGATATTAAGGTTGTGCAAGTACTTCCATATGACATAAAATCCTTTCCATGCAATACATTATTGATAACCATGCTTAGTATGAAATCCCTTATGTACGATATTATGAATTGTGGACTCAAATCTTGTGATCAAGTCATGTCATGTGTGTCAGTTTCCTTCCATCGAGTCCTGGGGGTATTCGTACCCTAAAAATATAGTTGTGTACCCAGATCCAAGTCACGTTATCCTGATAATCTCAGTCAAGCCATGATCCATAGAACTCAGTCAGTCATGTGACTCAGGAATCCTTCGAAATCTCACGATCTCAGCAAAATCTTAGATAGTAGTGTTATTCTATCCATCAACGAAAGTTAGTTACTTAGTCCTTGTACAGTTAGTTAAATCATGTTCAGTCTCTTTAGATGGGAGTAGAAGTTAGCACCGAGTGAACCCAAGGATGGGAACTCACTTGCCAGTTTAGGGTATGATTCTTAGCAGTCATCCTTGTGTTCCAGAACTACGTAGCCAGCGTAGGTTGAGACATCTTAACCTGTCAGACTAGGGTTGATGAGGTGTCTTAACCTGTTAGTTGAGGGTTCCCACCATTCTCATTTGACTACCTTCCAGTTGAGGGTCACTCACAACTGTCCTTACTAGTGGCGCGGTATTGACACCTCTCCAGTCAGGGCAGAGATTGGACCCCAACTTAGCTATATGCATTATTGGGGTATGTCAGTTAAACAACTACCTCCTATAGTTTCAGGCTCAGTCTCAGTAAAAGAACCCAGATAGTTCTTCAGATATCAGTATATTAGGACTGCCAGATACAGTCAAATTCAGTTACAGTATGGAACTCAGATAGTTCCATCAGATGCAGGACTGTCAGGCATAGTCACCCATGTATTCAGAACTACAGTATCAGCCATGATCAGTTATCAGTAAACTATGTATTAGCGTACATATTTAGCTATCACGCATTTGCGATCTCAGTTTCTATGTATGCATGTTCGCACTCTCACGTTCATATCAGTCAGTTAGTTAGCATTGTTCATGCATGTAACCCTATTTATGTTCAACCTACTTCACTCGTATACTTAGTACTCCATTTGTACTGACGCATTCGCGCTATGGTGCTTTCTCTTTATGTTACACCATAGGTTCAGAGACACGAGTTACAGACCAGCAGTAACAGTTGCATTTCAGTAGACAGAGTTATAATGAGTCCTTTTCATTTGAGAATGATATGATTCAATTTATTTATTATTTCAGTTACTTTTCAGTTTACGAAGTTAGTTGGAGACATGTTCCTTCAACTCCTTATTTAGTCAGTACTTTGAGGCTTTCAGGTACAGTTCAGATTTGGTTCAGTTTTGATTCAGACTTCTGCTAGCTTGGGTATTTTTCACCCATATGGATGTTATAATTATTTCGATTGAATCTTATGATCTATTGTTTATATTTTCCGCATATTACATGATATATATTGCAGTGTACAGGTGCAGATATCAATCATGGGTTAGCTTGTGGTCCTTCAGGGTCATAAGCACCGTGTAGTAGTATGGTTCAGAAAATTAGGGTGTTACAAACTTGGTATCAGAGCCTAAGGTTTAATAGAGTCCTAGGAAGTCTGAAAGCTGTATCTAGTAGAGTCTTGTGCATGGGTGTGTTGCGCGCCACATTTATGTACAAGAGGCTATGAGATATTTTAGGAACAGTTTTCCCTTTTTAGTATTCATGTCGTGCTAGTGAGCATAATCTTAAATTAAACTCTCAGTCTAATCCGTTCGTCTCTTATTTCAGAATATGCCGCCAAAGAGAAGAAACCAGCCATTTCCTCAGCCCGAAGACCCTTTGGGCGAGCATATTTCTCATGCGGAGTTTAGAGCTGTATTCATAACACTTGCTCAGTTCATGGCTGCCCAGAATGAATGGCCACCAGCTATTCCGGCCAATCCAGTGGCCAATTCTGCAGCAGCTAGAATTCGGGACTTCACCTGAATGAACCCTCTATCTTTCTTCGGGTCTAAGTATGATGAAGACTCTCAGGAGTTCATTGACCAAGTCCAAAAGGTCATTGAAATCATGGGAGTTACTTCTGTTCAGAGCGCCAAGTTAGCCGCATACCAGTTACAGGATGTTGCTCATACTTGGTACAAATAGTGGAAGTCTAAGAGGTTAGAGGATGCAGGTCCTATAGAGTGGGAGAAATTTGTCACGGCTTTCTTAGATAGATTTTTTCTCCAAGAGATGAAGGAGGACAAAGTTCTTGAGTTTATCAACCTCAGGCAGGGAAATATGATGGTTAGGGAGTATTCTCTCAGATTTACTCAACTATCCAGATATGCCCCTTATGTGGTTGCAGATAACAGGGCTAAGATGAGCAAGTTTTTGTCAGGAGTGAATGATAGTGTGGTAAATGAGTGTAGATCTGCAATGCTGAATAATGATATAACTTTAGCCAGGCTCATGACCCATGCTCAGTAAATATAGGAACAAAAGGTTAGGGCTAGGGAGAGGAAGAATAAGAGAGCAAGATCAGGCAGTTTCAGTTTTGCTCAGCCCAAATCAGAGGAAGGAAATCGTTCCCAGTTTTATCCCAAGTCATCAGCTCTAGTTCATTCTTCAGCCAGTGCTCTAGCTCCCAAGTTCAGAGATAGAGCACCCAGTTCTAAATCTCAGGGCAGTGTCAGCAATGCCCGAACTAATCCCCTATGTCAAACTTATAGTAAGAACCACCAGGGTATTTGCAGAGCTGGTAGTGATGTATGTTTCGATTGTGGCAAGCCAGGATATAGAGTCAGAGATTGTCCTCAGTCCAGTTATCAGGGTCAGAAAAATCATTCCACAACTCAGTCCGATCACCCGAACCAGTAGGGTGCCACTTCCAGTGCTACTAGTGGGCAACGCCCAAATAGACTCTATGCTCTTTAGACTCGACAGGATCAGGAAAATTCTCCTGATGTCGATACTGGTACGTTACAGATTTCCATGTTCATGTTTACGCTTTGCTAAATCTAGGTGCATCCTTGTCTTTTGTTATCCCTTACATAACAGGCGATTTCGGAATCAGTCTCGAAATTTTAGTAGAGCCCTTTTCTGTCTCTACCCCAGTGGGTAAAACTATCATGGCTCGGTGGGTATACAGAAACTGCCCGGTTATGATATTTCAGAAATCCACATCAGCAGATTTAGTCGAATTAGAGATGACTGATTTTGATATCATTCTCGGCATGGATTGGCTTCATTCCTGCTATGCCACAGTCAACTGCAGGACCCAGATAGTTCAATTTTAGTTCTCGAATGAGCCCGTTCTAGAGTGGAAGGGTAGTACTTCATCTTTCAGGGGTCAACTTGTTTCCTACCTTCGGGCAAGGAGAATGATTTCAAAGGGGTGTGTGTATCATCTCGTGCATGTAAAGGATTCCAGTTCCGAATCTCTCAGTCTTGAATCAGTTCCAGCTATTAATGAATATTCAGACGTCTTTCTCGAAGATCTTCCAGGCATCCCTCTCGAAAGGGAAATAGACTTCGGCATAGACCTTCTCCCAAATACTCAGCCTATTTCTATTTCGCCATATATAATGGCACCAGCAGAACTCAAGGAACTAAAAGATCAGTTAAAGGATCTCTTAGATAAGGGATTTATCAGGCCCATTGTATCCCCATGGGGTGCACCAGTCTTATTCGTGTGCAAGAAAGATGGTTCTCTCAGGATGTGTATTGATTATCGTCAGCTCAACAAAGTCACGGTCAAGAACAGGTATTCGCTTCCTAGAATAGATGAATTATTTGACCAACTTCAGGGTGCCAATTATTTATCCAAGATAAACCTCAGATCAGGCTATCATTAGCTCAGAGTTAGGGAATATTACATCCCAAAGATAGCTTTCTGTACTCGGTATGGTCCCTTCGAATTTCTAGTTATGTCCTTTGGTCTTACCAATGCCCCTGCAGCTTTCATGGACTTGATGAACCGGGTGTTCAAGCAGTACTTAGACATGTTCGTCATAGTCTTCATAGATGATATTCTGGTCTATTTTCGCACAGAGTGTGATCATTCAGACTGTCTCAGAATTATTCTTCAGACTCTCAGAGATCATCAGTTGTTCGCCAAGTTCAGTAAGTGCGAATTTTAGCTAAGATCAGTAGCATTCCTTGGCCATATTATTTCCGGTGATGGCATTAGAGTAGATTCTCAGAAAATTAAAGCGGTAAGAAATTGGCCTCGCCCTGTCTGTCCATCAGATATTAGGAGTTTCTTGGGTTTGGATGGCTATTACAGACGCTTTGTCGAGGGATTTTCTTCTATTGCATCTCCTATGTCCAGATTGACTCAGAAGAAGGTTAAGTTTCAGTGGTCAGATTCTTGCGAGAAGAGTTTTCAAGAGTTGAAGGCTCGACTCACCTCAGCCCCAGTTCAAACTCTTTCAGATGGTTCAAACGATTTTGTAGTCTATTGTGATGTATCCAGAGTGGGTTTAGGTTGTGTCCTTATGCAGCATGGTAAGGTCATAGCCTACGTCTCCAGACAGCTAAGCCCCATGAGAAGAATTATCCTACTCATGATCTTGAGTTAGCAGCCGTAGTATTTGCCTTAAAGATTTGGAGGCATTATTTACACGGAGTTCATGTAGATGTCTTCACAGATCATAAGAGTCTCCAGTATGTCTTTTCTCAGAAAGATCTCAATCTTCGTCAGAGAAGGTGGTTATAGATCTTGAAGGATTATGACATGAGTGTCCTTTATCACCCGGGCAAGGCCAATGTTGTTGCCGATGCTCTCAATAGACTCTCCATGGGTTGTGTTTCTCACGTTGAGTATAGAAAAAAGAAGATATCCCAGGAAATTCATCAGCTTTCCAGACTAAGCATTCTCTTAGTCGACTCTTAGAGGGTGGTGTATGTGTTTAGAGTAGTTCAGAGTCATCTCTAGTTTTCGAGGTGAAAGAAAAACAAGACTGGGATCCCAGCCTTGTCAAGCTAAAAGAGTCAGTTCAGAATCAGAAAGTAGAGGCTTTCTCCCAAGGGGGAGATAGTGTTCTTCGTTGTCAGGGTCGTCTGTGTGTTCCAGGTGTAGATGACTTGAGGCAGCTAATTCTTGCAGAGGCGCATGGTACACGATACTCTATTCATCCAGGGGCCACTAAGGTGTACCGCGACTTGCGGGAGATCTATTAGTGGAGTTGGATAAAAAGAGATATTACAGAGTTTGTAGCTATGTGTTCTATATGTCAGCAGGTTAAGATAGAGCATCAGAAACCTAGTGGGTCTATACAGGAGTTCACCATTCCTACTTGGAAGTGGGAAGAAGTGAACATAGATTTTGTGATGGGTTTGCCTCGAACTTGTTAACAACATGATTCGGTTTAGGTCATTGTAGACAGAATGACCAAGTCAGCTTATTTCCTTCCAGTTCGTACCTCTTATTCAGTTGAGGATTACGCCAAACTCTATATTAAGGAGTTGGTCAGATTACACGGTGTTCCATTATCTATCATCTTAGACAGAGGTACACAGTTCACCTCTCACTTTTGGAAAGCTTTCCAAAAGGGTCTTGGTACCCAAGTCCATCTTAGTACAACGTTTCATCCTCAGACAGATGGCCAAGCAGAAAGGACCATTCATACTCTTGAAGATATGCTAAGGGAGTGTATAATTGATTCCAAGGAAAGTTGGGACGACCACTTGTCCTTGATTGAGTTTGCATACAACAATAGCTATCATTCCAGTATTCAGATGGCTCCATTCGAAGATCTCTATGGTAGGAGGTGTAGATCTCCAGTCGGTTGGTTCGAAGTTAGTGAGGCCTCAGTCATCGGTCCTAACTTGGTATTCGACACCTTAGATAAAGTTCAGTTGATCAGAGAGAGACTTCGGGCTGCTCAGAGCCGACAGAAGTCTTATGCAGATGTTCGTAGAAAGGATCTCGAGTTCGAGATCAATGACTATGTCTATCTCAAAATATCTCCCATGAAGGGAGTGAAGAGGTTCGGCAAGAAAGGGAAACTCAGTCCCCGCTATGCCGGTCCCTTCAGAATTCTCAGTCGCTTCGGCAAGGTAGCTTATGAGCTCGAATTACCTTCAGATCTAGCCTCAGTTCATCCAGTCTTCTATGTCTCTTTTCTCAAGAAGTACATAGGTGACCCAGCAGTTGTAGTCCCTATTCAGAACATTAATGTTCAGGACAGCCTCTCTTATGAAGAGATTCCAGTCGAAATTTTAGACTATCAGATTAGTAGGCTGAGGAACAAAGAAGTCCCTCTAGACAAAGTTCTTTGGAAAAATCAGTCCGTTGAGGGAGCTACTTGGGAAGTAGAAGCAGACATGCGTACCAAGTACCCTCACTTTTTCTCCGCCAACCCAGATCAAGCTCAAGGTAACAGTCCTCCTTAAGCTTATTCAATTTCACGTTCAACATTCAATACAACTTGATATTTTATTTTGTGTTCATGTTCCATCACAAATTTGGTATCAAGTACCATTGCATATTCAGTCATGCATACATGTATCAGTCCAGAAAATAATTATGCATCAGATATGCATTCTCATTGCGAGGACCTCAATCATGCATTCATGAATCAGTTACACGTGCATCAGATATGCATGTTCAGTATAACGCATTTAGTTTGTCAGTCATAAGATCATGTTCCATCTACTCATGTTCGGATTATTGTTTCCCCTCTCAGTCAGTTCCATTCGAGGATGAATGTTCTCAAGGGGGAGATATTGTAATACTCGTGCCTTTTTCCTATCTAGAAATCATCTCAAGGATGCTAGGACTTACTTTAAAATGCAAACATATCTTTGTACACGTGTTATTTTTGATATTTTCACTTTTTATCACGTGGTAAATTGAGTTAGCTTTCCAACGGTACCAATTTTGTTCAAATCCGACATCAGACGAGGAAGTTATGGACGTTTTACTTGGAACTGTCGGAAACACCCAGGTATGACGGCCAAGTTGACAGACCGCCACATAAGTGAAGGACCGCCACTTTGACCATCACAACCAAGGCAGTTGAGCCATGTACTGTATAAGAACTGACGGATGAGTTGACGGATCGTCAAAGTTGTGACGGACCGTTATCTAGGACGTCAACTCTTATCCAATGAACCCTATTTCTGGTCCATGTCTGATGGGCTAAGTGACAGACCGTCAGTCGGACCGTCACATGCCACGTTTAGTTTATTTCCAGGTCATTTTAATAGGGGTATTTTGGTCACTTACCACTCGCCTATATATACCCAAATAAGTCCGAATTCAACCATTATGCTCATTATTATTTCACAAACAAAAACTAGGGTTTCTCTCTAAATTTAATATCCAAGAACAAAACCCACTATTCTTTAAGAATCAAAGGATTTCAAATCCTTCAAGTTCAAAAAACATCAAGAAACTTGAGTCAGGTATGCGTAGTGTTCATCTTGGACCCCTTTCATTCATAGAGTTCAAGAACCATGCTTTTAAATGAGAAACTTTGATTTCCTTGTTGTTATGTGATGTTGTTCCTGTTAATGATCATTGTTTAAGCTTCAAGATATTAATTTAAGTTGACTTCCATGATGTATGCATGCTTGTAGTTAAAACCCATGAATTTGGGTGGTTCAAGATGATTAAAATTATTGAGAAAACTTATGCCCCAAAGTGTGCATGCAAGGTGTTTGTTAAAATGCCTAGAATGCTAAAAATCATGTTCACATGACCCCATAGTATTCAAATGACAAGCTATGTCAACTCTTAAGATGATTCCACATGAACTTCCATGCTATTGATATGTGTTGCTAGTATGATTATGCAATGAACATGATATTAAGGTTGTGCAAGTACTTCCATGTGACATGAAATCCTTTCCATACAATACATTATTGATAACCATGCTTAGTATGAAATCCCTTATGTACGATATTATGAATTGTGGACTCAAATCTTGTGATCAAGTTATGTCATGTGTGTCAGTTTCCTTCCATCGAGTCCTAGGGGTATTCGTAACCAAAAAATATAGTTGTGTGCCCAGAGCTAAGTCACGTTATCCCAATAATCTCAGTCAAGCCATGATCCATAAAACTCAGTCAGTCATGTGACTCAGGAAACCTCTGAAATCTCACAATCTCAGGAAAATCTCAGATAGTAGTGTTATTCCGTCAGTCAACGGAAGTCAGTTACTCAGTCCTTGTACAGTCAGTTAAATCATGTTAGTCTCTTCAGATGGGAGTAGAAGTTAGCACCGAGTGAACCCAAGGATGGGAACTCACCCGACAGTTTAGGGTGTGATTCTTAGCAGTCATCCTTGTGTTCCAGAACTACGTAGCCAGCGTAGGTTGAGACATCTTAACCTGTCAGACTAGGGTTGATGAGGTGGCTTAACCTGTCAGTTGAGGGTTCCCACCGTTCTCATTTGAGTACCTGCCAGTTGAGGGTCACTCACAACTGTCCTTACCAGTGGCGCGGTATTGACACCCCTCCAGTCGGGGAAGAGATTGGACCCCAACTTAGCTATATGCATTATTGGGGCATGTCGGTTAAACAACTACCTCCCACAATTTCAGGCTCAGTAAAAGAACCCAGATAGTTTTTCAGATATCAGTATACCAGGACTGCCAGATACAATTAAATTCAGTTATAATACGAAGCTCAGATAGTTCCATCAGATGCAGGACTGTCAGTCACAGTCACCCATATATTCAGAACTACAGTATCATTTATGATCAGCTATCAGTAAACTATATATTAGCGTACAAATTTAGCTATCATGCATTCGCGATCTCAATTTCTATGTATGCATGTTCGCACTCTCATGTTCATATCAGTCAGTTAGTTAGCATTGTTCATGCATGTAACCCTATTTATGTTCATCCTACCTCACTCGTATACTCAGTACTCCAGTTGTACTAACGCATTCGCGCTATGGTGCTTTCTCTTTATGTTACACCATAGGTTCAGAGACACGAGTTCCAGACCAGCAGTAGCAGTCGCATTCCAGTATACAGAGTTGCAGTGAGTCCTCTTCATTCGAGGATGATTTGATTATTTATTATTTCAGTTAGTTTTTAGTTTACGGAGTTAGTTGGAGACATGATCCTTCAACTCTTTATTTAGTTAGTACTTCGAGGATTTCAGATACAGTTCAGATTTAGTTCAATTTTGATTTAGACTTCAGCTATCTTGGGTATTTTTCACCCATATGGATGTTATAATTATTTCAGTTGAACCTTATGGTCTATTGTTTATGTTTTTCGCATATTACATGATATATATTGCAGTGTACAGGTACAGATATCAGTCATGGGTTAGCTTGTGGTTCTTCGGGGTCATGAGCATCGTGTAGCATTCCGATTTAGAAAATTGGGATGTTACAGTAGATATCATGATAACATACTGACGTCCTTATTAGAATCTGAGAGCTTGACTTGGGTACTTGTTCTATCATCTTCCCCTTAGCTTTAAGCCATTATTCTAAGTCCGTAGAACCATTTACTAAACTCTAAACTAGATTACAATCACTGTACTTTAGAGTCTGGGATATAACAATACACGTAAATATTAAACTTACTCTGAAAGACTATACCTAAAAGTGTAAAACCCACTGCTAAAACATCCTTCTGAGATACAACTCTATCTTTATATAGCCCTAATAGTCATCATATAATAACGTGAACTCTTACTAACTTAGAATCTTCATGAGTATCACTACACCCGAAGTTCACACCATCTAGAGCTTTAACTCTTATCTCTATTAGCTCAATCTTCAAATATTCAAAGTTAGATTCTAACACTTAACATGGATATCCCCAAACCTTCAATAAACTATACTACTTCCGTCATAGCCTACTGATATCACATCTCTAAGTTTATATTTTTCCCTAAACCATAAGAATCAAAATCATACCAAACGATTCAACATCATCTATCCATAACTCCTTAACTTAACTATTAAGAACACCATATACTGTATAACTAGCCCTCTTCCCGTTTAGAAACTCAAGGGTACTACTAACCACAAACAACTTTTAATAATCTTAGAAAATAAAGCAACCACCAAATCACCTTGGGTACACATCTAAATTATACCTACAATATCATACTTAATTGCAAATAAATGAACTTAAACTCTTGCATATACTGTTCAAACCTACTAGATCACTTCCATATAACTAGTATCACTAACCAAGAAATCATTATTTTCCACCTTGATGATCATCCATTGTTCAAACTTAGTGTCTAGTGCTAGACACAATTAACAAACCAACCTCACATATTGTTCTTACTTGGAAGATATAAAATAAAACATCAAGAAACACTAGTACACTAGAACCTCATAATAACAATAATTGATCATATAATCGTATGGCCTATCTTATTTTAATCTATTAGCATATCCTTTCTCTACACATCAACACCATTCACCTATCTATACACCTAAATTTCTTTCATAGCTCTATAAGTTTCAACTAAACTCCTTTCAACCTCAAGAGAAGCCTAAATTCACAATACTCAACCACCAAATACTTTCATTAATAACCTATACCTTTCTAACACAATAAATACCAACAATAACTCATTTCCTAATTCAAGAAAACAATAATTTATCTTAATTAATAACTCCTTCTCTACCTTTCACTAAACTAACACGCGAGGACATATCACCTCACTACTAAGTCGATCGTATACAAAAGTTCATCTATACACATTTGATTAATCGCCATAACCACCTTTCTTGCCACTACACTTCTAAACCCATACTTCCAACTATAAGAAGGTTTTACCACTTATGAATCATAACACTCAAGGTCATAACATCTCTCAAATGGAAACTCTATTTAACACTTTGGGTTCGTACTATCTCCTCTCATGAGCACTATCTATATTGAAGGGTTAACGAGGAATGTGAATACATATCTTATTCTATCTTAACTGAACAACTCAATTAGATAAGGACATAAACTTTCAACTTAAGGAACTTGTAACACACTAGCGAGCTCTTCTCAAGCCCCTTTATATGACTTCTAAAGTTACTAATAGTAAATCTTAGAGTATCATCTTGGGAGGAATTCAAATCTTGTACTCACGTTATCTCAGAAAGTCATAGATGGAGAATTATAGAGTAACACATGAATCGATAAAAGTTTTTAAAAAAACAACTTTATAGCACGATCTAGAGCATGAAGAAGGGAAACATTTCTTAAATGCCCTGTAACCTCTCGAAGAAAAGTACAAACGTCTCCGTACCATTTTGTAAGACTCTACTAGACACAACTTCATAGATATCCAAGGACACTTGAACTCTGTGCTCTGACACCAAGTTTGTAACGACCCGAGACTACCCACTGGACGTCACACGATGCTTAGGATCACAAGTGATCCCAAGCTATCCTTATACTGGCATAACTTGTGAGAAACTAACTAGGATACATTAATGTGAAAGAAATAAGTGGAAGAGATGTCTTTACTAAGTAGGTTCAATACAGCTGTACAAAATGATTACAACTCTAGTTATACAAAACCAAAACTAAAATTAAATACATTAACTCCATTGAATGTCTGTAAAGCCTCTACTAATATTGACTATAGGTAGCCGGGACATGACCCCCATCTATCCCAAATCAATACGACTGAATAAAGAAAATAAGATGCTACTCGAACTATGATTAACTCGAGCCCTCGAATCAAAAGGACTCATCACCTGCTGACTGGAAGCTGCATACTATCTGATTATGATGTATGTGCTACAACTAGTACCTACATTATGAGACAATGTAGCATATAAACATAATGTAAAAAATACTTCTAGAACGCACTGAGTATGTGGGGGTGAATGCATAAGTAAAAAATAACTCAATATGTTCATAGCCTTTCAAATAATGCATGCTAAGTGTACATGACTCAACTTGGGCTTGAATAAAACAAAAGATGTAAAATCATAAATATGAATAATAGTGCATAATGACAAACGTTGTGAGCCATAACACTTATTTTTGTAAGCTTTAATGCATGCTAAGTGTAAGTGACTCACCTTGAGCTTGAATAAAACTGAAAGCTGAAAAATCATAAAAACATGAATAA
Source organism: Capsicum pubescens (assembly GCA_030864215.1). Classification (NCBI taxonomy): domain Eukaryota; kingdom Viridiplantae; phylum Streptophyta; class Magnoliopsida; order Solanales; family Solanaceae; genus Capsicum; species Capsicum pubescens. Next base: position 257,834,439 of record CM061547.1, on the reverse strand, counting down.
TAAAGCATACTGAATAAACTTTGTGAGTCACACACTTAGTTTCTAAAAGCTTTACTTTTAATCTTTCTTAGGGAGGTTTTTCTAACCGACCTAAACCATGTGAGCTACCATGGAGTCTAACATTTAACCCACGTTGAGGAGGTTTTTTCTACCCTTGCCATCGGAATAAAACCTAAGCTAGAGTAATCACTATACTGAAACCATTATGGGTATTAAAATCCTACGGTGGCACGTAGTTTTGGGAAAGTAGGATGCACTAAACCCACACTTTCTTCTAGGTGCTAAATACTACTCCCATATTGCCTATATGCTCATACTGTAGGAAATCCACCTTAAAATAGCATAAGGATTTATAATGAAAATCAGTTATACTTCTCTTTGCTTTAAACTGTAATCAGAATAAATAAATGTGGATTCCATCTTTTAGATGAGGATCAAAAGATCAATTCTTGCTTTAAATCTTGCTAATAACTTGTCATAGAATGCTTGAAAACATAATCTTCTTGAAAGTCTCAACACTAAAATGAGGGCTTAAAATTCATACTATAAACTCATGGTAATTCATACCAAAACTTCATACTAAATATAATTCTTGAAATACTTCAACAACAACGAGTCAAGATAGTGCAATCTCATTAAAATATAAATCTTGTAAGTTAAAAATATAAACATAAGCACTTCTTGATCTACTTAAAGCTTTAAATCTCAAGATAATCACATGGTTCATGAAGATATAAACTTGAGTATAAATCCTACTTCAAAATAAGTAAATAAAATCTTAAAATCATGCAATTTAAGCATAAGGGTGAAAGCATAACCTTGTTCATAACCCCACATACCTTAATAGACTTGACTTGGTGGAGAAACCTTGACCTTGAAAGCCATGGAGATGATCTTGAAAGCTTTCTTGAGATTCTTGGATTAGGGAACTTAAAATCTTTTTTCTTGAAGAGAAGATGATGGAATGGATGAATTTAGAGGGGGTGTTTAGGGTTTTTTCTTGAAAGAAAAAGTAGAGAATATGGACATATAAAGCCCTAACTGAAGCCTTAGGTCGTGTTTTTATGAATTGGGTTGAGAGGAAAAAAGACCCAATTGACCTTCCATCATTTAAACCAAAAATTTGTAATTGAAATGCGGATTAAAGGCTTATCGCAATGCGGTCTAATCGCGGTGACCTACTGGTTCTGACGAAAATGATCATAACTTTTCGCTCAGGTAACGGATTAAGGCAAAATTGATATCGTTGGAAAGCTAATTCAATTATCTATAATTTAGTGGGTATTGAGCTAAAAGTTCCACATATATCAAAAGTTATGCACGTTCAAAAGTTAATCCTTGTAGAATTAAATACCAAACTTGGGGCGAATCAAAGGCTCTTAGCTCAACTTTGCTCTAAGTGATTTCTATGAACATTTTTCACCTAATAAGCACTTCACACACTAGGATAAATACCATTAACTATGCACTCAAATTATAAATTAAGAACTTGACGAAAAAAAGTTTCACCGCAATGCGATGATGTGCCCATCACTATACCCACCGCGATGCACCACTATCTCGGTGAGGTTCTGAAATAGAAATCTAAAAATGACTCAATCCTCATTTGAAAAATCTAAAACTCTCCCGAGACATACTTCTTACAAACGTGAACATGAATTAACTCAAAAACTAACGTCTCGGGATCGAGAGGACCAAAATAAAATCCTCAAAGTTTAGGGGTCTGAAATATGACTAAGTCTCCAAAACTTAGTGAAAATTTCAGGCCTTAAGCCCCTTAAGCTTGCAACTAAGAGTTGAATCAAGCTAGGATAAATTTGAAGTATTACAGATATGGTCATGATTATGAATGAAAATAGGTTTACTTGACTGAAATAAAAATGAAGTTGAATGATTAGCAAGCCATGATATTCTCAAGCAGTTATGCTAAAAGGTTGGAGAGTGGATGTTGGGGCGAAGGAAATCCAAGGGCTTTTACCTTTTACCTTGTGTGTCATAGTGATTCTTTGAGCACCAGTCTGGTTGTCTTTTTTACTATGATAGTTAGCAACTTTAAATGGATGTGGCAGGAATGAAAAGCATCTATACTAAACTAGCATTTTTATCCTCTCCTTCAGATTAATTCTTTGAATGTGTATCTAGCTGCAGTATCTGATTATTTGTTATATATACTTACATCGGCTAATTATTTACCTCCGTTTGACATTCGTCGTTTGCGAATCAGGTGTTAAGTTGCCTGGAAATTTAACAGTACTCTTTCCATTAACAGCCCCCTGCTGGTTGCTGGAAATTCTTGGCTTGGGTCATTAATTGGTACTATAATTGGAAATCTCAAGATTTTAACTACCAATGTCCATGTCAGATATGAGGATTTTGTCAGGCTTGTTTGTGCCAGTTATTGATGTCTTTCTAATCTGAGTTTAGTTTCACTATTTCTTTGATTGTATTATACCTCCATTACTTATTTATTTTTCTACTATGATATTTTGATTTAATATTTTCACTCTTAGCTTGGTCGTTTTTCTTCTTTTGCATATAATGGGTGGCCTCAAATTTACCAATCTTGGGCATGGATTTTCTTATGAGGTTACTCATGGCTTTCACCTTTGGTAATGTTTGCTTACAGATCTTTCCTTTAACATCTTATACATCATGTCCTAAATATGGATACTGTTCTTTATGCTCCTGAATGAAGCTAGAATTATACTTTTGACACTCGTGACTAAACACTTTGTGCTGGTTATTTATCCCCTGCACGAGCTCCTACTTACTTTGCACCTCTCAACATCACAATTCTTGAATATTTATCAATACCTACATCGGGCTTAAAAGGAAGAAAGCTGCATGAGTTTAAGTGTGAAGACCTTAGAAAAGTTATTTGCACTTTTTGCCATTCATTAAAAAACTCTGATTTAGACAAAATCATCTTTTCACCTTTTTTCCTTAATTTATTATTTAAATATTTTTATTATATTAACTAGCCTCTTAAAATATAGGGGAAGAAGAATTAATTAATATTCTCTCTCAATTGAAAAAGGACTCCTAAAATAGGAAAAGAATAACACTCAATTAAAAAAAATATTTCTATAAATATTTAGACTCTTATATATATTCACAATTTTTAGACGGTAAATTCGTTTCGCAATTGATGGTGTTATTCTAAGAATTAGCGGTTGGTCGGGGTTTTCATTTTCTCACTTTTTATTAGAAAAAAATTCTTTTCTCTCTTTTTTCTATTTTATAAAATTTGTATTTTTTCGCAATTGACTCATTAATGCGTTAATTTTATTTTATGATAATATTTGTTTTATGGATGAAAAGTATTCCTATAATATTGACTTACTTTTTATTTCCTTAAGATGGTAAATGTCTTTCAAAAGATATTAAAACTTTGTATTGTATTGATATCTCTATTATCATATGTTTACAGGTGGTAGATAGAAATCGATCGACTTTGACGTATTTCTTGTGTAAATTTTAAGTTTAATTGTATTGTTGTGATATCTCAATTATTGTATTGCTTTATTGTAGTTTACAAGTGGTAGTGAAAGTCGGTTAACTTTGAGGAAATTTTTGAATAAAAGTTATGTTTAATGATATTTTTTTGCTTTCCCTAATGTGGTATTGTTTTATATGTTCAATTGGAATTCAAGAAATCTTTATGTAAAGGTTAGGTAAAGTCATATTTGACCTAATAGTTGTATTGTCCTAATATCTTAGCATTGTTGTCTTTTCTACTTAATACAAGTGGAAGATGAATGTCGGTTGACTTTGAGAAAATTTTTGTGTAAGTATTCCATTTAATCATATTTTTTTAATATTTCTATCATCGTATTGTTTTGTTGTAGTTTACATGTGGTTGATGAATGTCAGTCTGCTTTGAAGAAATATTTGTGTAAAGGTTAGGTTTAATTATATTGTTATGATATCTTTATTATTGTATTGTTTTGTTGTATTTTACAGGTGGTAGATGAATGTCGGACGACTTTGAGAATTTTTGTGTATAGGTGTAACGACCCAAGATCCCATCCCTAGACGTCACACGGTGCTTATGACCCCGAAGGACCATAAGCTAATCCTTAACTGATATCTGTACCTGTACACTGCATAATATCCGAAATAAATGCGGAAACTGGCCATAAGGTTCAACACATCTATACATATACATACTCAAACTGAAAACAGAATACTAATACATCAACATCCGTCTTAAAAGCCTCTAAACTATCTAAACTGTGGAGTTGATGGGACATATCCCCAACTAACTCCGTCAACTGAGAAGAAACAAAATCTGATGCAGTAATAGTAAACTGAGATTCATCCTCGAAAGAAGAGGACTCACTGCAAATGCTGCTAACTGGAACTAAACTGTCGAGGATACTCTGGATCTTGTGCCTCTGAACCTATGGTGCAAAATAAAATACCATAGCGCAAATGCATCAGTACAGGGATATACTGAGTATGTAAATGGGGTAAGGCTAAATGCAAAGGCTCATGCGTGCACAATATCTAAACTGAATAATCATAAAAATGTCGCACGAGATCACATACATGAATGCATAGACCATAATCACAATCATCACAACTCTAGATACTGAAACTCGGATACCACTTTACTGCAGACTGAACTCACTATTGACACTGAGATACTGAATTACTGACTCATCTGATACTGATAACTAAGAATCTGGATGCACTTACATCAAGGACTGAATTCTGAGCTTTACTGCTTTCGACTGACAGGATTAGAGATCAACCTTTATAACGGATGATATTCAAAAACTATTATCAATGATAAGAAATATAATTATATCTGAATCTGACAACAAGGATACTCAATAGAATCTGAGAGTGTGAATCAAGCCTATCTGGCTGCATATCTCTGAATATGATATCAAATAACTGTATATGAGAGCAAGCCTATCTGATGGGATGGTCCATGAATCAATGGAACTATCTGAGTTCCTAATAATGATAGATGACTGTATCTGTCAGTCCTGATTTTTGAAGATTGATACTGAAACTGAAACTGTAGGAAGTAGTTACTTAACCGACATGCCCCAACCTACCACAGGTGGGGTCCAACCTGTAACCCCAGCTGGAAGGGTGTCAATACCGTTCCATGAGTAAAGACCTCTCTCTGGTCAATCCTCTCTGACAGATGACCCTTACCAGGCAGTCGACCTAAGGCAATATAATAGTCAAATACTTTCTCTCTGGAGGTGACAGCCTTTTTCCTGACGGTGACTCCTGTATCCTGCGCTGGCTACGCAGCTTTGGAGGTCAGGGATTTCTACTAACGACTCCGGCCTCTCTTATTGACGGAAAGAGCCGCCATCCCTTCCCTCACTCGGTACTAGTTTCTACTCCCAACTGAAAGACTGTGAACTGAATTCTTAACTAAACACAACTGAATTGAATCTAATAATGATCATGTTTCGCAAAGATCTGACTGAATTACGTTGAGATCACTCAGTTCTGCATCCGACGAGAATGGTATTGAATCACGGTATCTGACTGACGGTACATAGCTTGAATAGATTGCTTGAATCGTTTCTAATATTAGAATTTCGCACTTGAATACTATTGGATCAGAGCTGATTACAGGACTGAGGCCCGATTACTAGCGATACGGAAATTACAGAGATTACTGAGCTTTCTTAAGTTCTGCAATTGTCTGAGGATACAGAGTTCTATAGTTCACTAAGTTCTGAGAATCATGGCTCGACTGGAATTATCATGAAACTAACACAGGCTCTAGACAATAGCTAAATTATCGGGTATAAATACCCCCAGGACTCGATAACATAAAAGTAAAGTATAAACATTACTCCATTATCACCACCATTCATTCATCATCATCATCACAAACATTCATTCATTATCACACTCATTAAAGCTCTTCAAGTAATTAGGAATCATGTAACACTTTCCCTCTCACAATCCTTAAGGCATCTCATCAAGCATTGAAGAAACGTAGACCTCTATTCATTATCACAGTCATTAAGGGGTCACTTTAAACATTTCGGATATCACATGATTTGGGGAAACTTCATACTATCACGTCACAACTTACTTGCTAACCACTTGGCATGAATTAAAAGCTTAGTATACATCAAAGAGCACATAATTGGGGAATTTACTACTATCACATCTTCACTTATCACTAAGGTCCTTCAACAACCACTAGACATGCACGGGTTCATACCTAATTGAGGATTTCATGGTACACATAGTTCTCAAGTCTTACACATGGAGAGGAGTGCATATAACAACATGCCATACGTCCATCAACCTAGCTTTATGAACATTTCATCAACAACCATAACACATAACAATATCATAGAAGTCATTATTTTCATAAGGGTGTAGCGTGCATTTGTCATTTAGGTCACAATTTAACTACAATACATGATTTCTAGTCTCTCAGACATTTTATCAAACACCCTACATGCACAACTTAGGCATAGGTATAATAACCCAACTACTCATCATGAACAACCAAATTTATATGTTTCCAACTCATATATTATCATAGATTCATACAAACCACATAAATATTCCATCTTGGAGATCATTCAACATCAACAACAAGTACATAATCCATTTACCACACAAATACCACATACTAAGGCCAAGGCTTGATAATCTTGTAGACAAACATGAATCACAATTCAAACATAGCAAGAACATCAATTTTAACTCACAAGAATCATTAAAATTCATAAACATGATTCTTTGAGATTTAGAAAAGGGTTACTTGAGCTTCTTGGATGAAAGGGATCCAAGAATCAACATCTACATACCTTGGGGAAACTCTTTTCTTGAAAGTTCTTGTAGGATTTCTTGATTTCTCCCTTGATTTCCCTTGATTTTTGTTTGGAGAAGAAAGGCTGATTTGATTTTGGAAAACCCTAATTTTTTGTGGAGGAAGAGAAAAATGAAGCTGAAAGCCACTTGGTCGGGTATTTATAGAGGCTGGGGGTAAGGGGAAAATACCAAAAAGCCCTTGGAAATTTAACTGAAAAATAGCAATTTAACATGTTGGTGCGATACGCCATAATCGCGCCAACCCACTGGAAAATGGACAATTGAGAAATTGCAGGATGACGTGACGCGGTGGGGATCACTTTGCTAACTTGGTTGCGAACTGGAACTTCACCGCGATGCAGAGGAATCGCGGAGGTTCACTGGAAATTGAAAATTCTGAAATTAAGCCTTGGCGTGACGCGCCATAATTACGGAGGATCACTGGATTTTGACGATTGCCATTTTGGCTGGCTCCGTGACGTGCTAAAGTGTAAGGTGGCATACTGTCTCACTAAAATGTCTCTAACTCTTCACCCGACTGTTCGATTTGGGTGAATTTGATATCTATGGAAAGCTTATTCAATGCTCTACATGATAAAAAGTAGAAATTAGGGAAATTCCACACGATTCAAAATATTTCATACTTGAGAAGGTGTTTCTGAAACTTTTAGACTCAAATTTTCGCTTTACTGATTACGCTCTAAGTCTTAGAATAAAAGAGGACTTTGCGGGGCATTACATTAGCTCCCCCTTGGGAACATTCATCCTTGAATTTCACTTGATAAACTGAGAATACAGATCAACAGAATATACTCAAGAAATAGAAATATTTCAAGGCATGCTTACGCAACTGGAATGACTGACATACTGAGTTCTCATACTGGATATGCATATCTGATGCATGGAATACTCAACTGAAGATACTTAGAGCTAGATTCTCATAGCACACATGCATTTATGATGCATGGACTCATAACTGGGCTAATTTCATGAATGCATAGCTGAACACACTGACAAGCTGAACTCATTTCTACTAAATGCGCATATCTAATGCATGAATGTCTGACTGAACTAACTTTTGAAGGCGCGACTAATAATGCAATAACAACTGATGTCAACTTCATAACAAAAATCTAAACATGTATTTGGATGAATCTAATGACATGCAAACATCGTAGTACTATGGGGTATCTCCCCCTTGGGACTCTGTGTCCCTTTAAACACATACTTCGTTGAATACTGGGGCGGTGCACAGGGCACCTACAGACTGGATCATGATTGACCGATGGAGATCTAAAGCTCATGCATGACTCATTCTAACATAAGAGCTCGGAATGGAAGCAAAGGATCTAACAATGCATATCATAAGGATGAATGACTCATAACATACTCGGGTCTACTTCAGGGAGTCTCTTCTGATCAAGGCGAACTGAAGCGTATGGAGTCTACCTCTCTGAGTTAGAACTCTACATTCTCACATTCTATGGCCTGGCTCACCACACCCAAAGCACACATCACTATCGGCTCTACACATACCTTGGTGGCGCCTACCATACTGTCCATAAAGCAGATGAGTACGAACACCACTAGCACTACTCTGGACTTTGGAGCTTAGCGCTCTCTCAAATTTGACACCCTCGAACACAGGTGCGGGTACATTAGCTGAAGATTGAGATGGAACTAAAAATCTTCGACCACGCTGAGAACTACTACCACTCTGGGACCCTGACTGTGAGAAACTACGACTACCTGTCTTGGCTCTCTTACTCTCTCTCTCTCTTTCTTTCATCTTATCAACCTCAATCTATTGTGCATGCATCATTAGCCTAGAAAGATCCATATCTCTATTGATCATAGCAGCTCTACACTCTTTCAACATATAACTCGATACCCCAAACAAAAACTTACTCATACTCACTCTAGGGTCAGCTACCAAGTCGGGAGCATACTTATCTAATTGGTTGAACTTAAGACAATACTGCTTCACTATTATAGAACCTTGCCTTAGGTTCATGAAATCTTCTACCTTAGCCTCTCTCATCTCTAGCGGGAGAAACCTATCTAGAAAGGCACTCTGAAACTTTGACCAAGTCACAAGAGTTGCATTTTCCCCTCTACTCTTCTCCTATATCACTACCCAATCATGAGCAACATCCTTCAATCTATAAGATGCTAAATCCACACTCTCCTCCTCAGAAATATGCATAATCTGGGTGATCTTCCTCACATCCTCTAGATAAAACTGCAGATCCTCACCTACCACTGACCCAAAGAATTGTGGCGGGTTTATTTTCATAAAATTTCTAACCCTGGTAGTGGCAGAATTCCCATCTTGCAGAGGTGGGACTGTGATGATAGGCGTATTTACACGCCTAAAGTACTATAATTTACCCATATTTTAGCTAAGTTTTGAGGACAAAATATATAATTCATGCACTTTTAGTCCTTTTTCCTGTAAGTGAGCTAACAAACGTGATTAGCAAGTTTTCAGGTATAAATGATGCAGATTTCAGCATATTATGGATAAATTGACGCCCAAGGAAGCTTCACGAAAGAAGGAAGGGAAAGCTTGGACGCCAAGGACCAAAAGTGACGCATGGAATATCTGTCCCGGGCAAAAACAACATTTCCAAAGACTTTGGGGATCAGCAGTAACTTATTAGGATTAGGATAATGATGCATTAACCTAGTAGGATTAGGTTAAGTAATGCAGTAGCCTAGTAGGAATAGGATATGGGTGTTATAAATACCCTATTTTGCTAGAGATTTTCATTCATTCTTGAGTTCCGAAAACAATTCTCTTTCAATTAATTACTTTCTCTTCATCTATTCAATTCTTAATTTCCACAACAAGAGAACCGCTATTCTAAAAGGGAATTCACGCCTAACACCATACCAAACCCTACTACACGTGAGATCTTTATTTTGGTATAATGATAAAGTCTATTGTGATTTCCGTTGCACTCATGAATAGCTAAACTTCTCTGTTGGGGTTATGGAAGCCTTATGAGATACTATCTATTGCTATGAGTTTGTGAATTCGTGACACGTATGCTGCTTATATCATTATTCTCTTCATCTTAATGCAAATTCTTGTGGTTGCAAACGCATAGAATACGCCAGTATAGCATTAACTTATTCGAAAGAAAAGTTATATGTCTGGAAAAGAGATAATGTCAAGGTAATAGGGCACCAACCCCTATTAAAAAGTTAGTGCCGTAACTGGATTAACCTCTTGGAGAATTTGTACCGTTATAAACGCTTTAAGCTCGAAAGAGTTAAAGTGAAATAATCCTTGATGGTCGAAAGACGCCTGGATTTACCATAGAATACAATTCTCTATAAGCACATGCATGTCTGAATTCCGCATAACTCATAGCCAATAGAGACGTATAACTCATAAGGTGGACATAACCCCAACTCTCAATTCTCATTGGTTAAACATCTTACTAAACATTCTTTCTTTTTACTTTGCTATTTCCTGTTTTTACTCTATTATTTTGTTTACATTATTGCACGCTACAAAATCCCCCCTTTTACGAGACTTGCACCAAAAGTCTAATAATCTTTGCTTACTTAGTGACCAAGTATTCTCTGTGGGATCGATACCCAACCCAGTTGGGTTCTATATTTGACAATGACCGCTTACACTCTTATGAGAGCTGTAGTTTGAGCGTTATCAAAAATTGGCGCCGTTGCCGGGGAATACGGTTGTCAACTAAGTTTGTGATAGTTACTAGACCCTTTGGTCAAAAGTTCTCAGATTTTACTTTTAGCTGTTGTTTTTGTTCTATTCAGGTTCTATTGGCAGGATGGATGCACAACGTGACATTGACAGAAGGGCGGCTCAACAGGAGCAGGCTAGACTAGCTGCACCGGCAGCTGCTCAAGTGCATCAACAGAATATTGATAACCCAGGTCGGGAAATAAATCCTGATGATGAGGACCTGGGTGATGAGGAGCTACCAAATCCTAGGCGTATTGATGAGGTGGCGGCACCTATGCATAGGAGAGATCGTCAAGCTAGAATGAGACCTGACCGCCGAGCTGTGCAGGCTCCTTTTGATGATAATGATGACGATCTGGATGGAGCTGGTGCTACAGGAGCTATTATTCCTCCGCCCTTGGCACCTGGAGCAAAGTTCAATATCACTAGCACCATGATTCAGCTATTGTAGCTCAAAGGTTTATTTGGTGGACTCGCAGGCGATGATCCGAATATGCACCTGATCAACTTCATCTCTACATGCAAGTCATTCGACAATCCAGGAGTTGGACAGAATGCAATTCGACTGCGCTTATTTCCATTGTCTCTATCTGGGGAGGCAACTCTATGGTTGAATGGGCTGACTCCTGATTCTATCACCAATTGGAGGCAATTGAAAGACGTTTTCCAAGAAAGATTCTTTTCGCCATCCAAGAGAGCACAGTTGAGAGATGAGATCAGCAACTTCCGACAGCTTCCAACTGAAGCTCTCCATGAAACATGGGAGAGATTCAAGAAGAAGCTTATGCGGTGCCCAAACCATCATATGACCAATGTCCACTTGATGGAGATATTATACAGGGCTTTGAACTCAGTGACTAAGCCAGTGGTGGATAATGCGGCTGGAGGATCATTCATGGACCTTAATTTTATTGAGGCAAGTGATATGCTAGATCGTATGAAAAAGCAGAGCAGAGCTTGGCATACCAGGGATTCTGAGGTATCAAGCTCCACTTTATCTATTGGCATGACTGCAGAACAAAGGAGAAGAGAAGAAGAACGTGATCAAGATATGGCGCACATGAAAACACAAGTGGATCTTCTTACAAAACATCTATTATCAGGGAAGACCAAAAAAGTTAAAGCCATTGTAGCACTTGGAAGAGACGAATCTGATTCGGAGGAAGAAGCCAACTACTTGAATAATCAGGGGGGTTTCCGAGGAAATGCCCAAGGAAACCAAGGTCGGAACTACTATGAGAAATCTGGAAACAAGGACCAAGGTAGTTGGAAGAACAAAAATGACAATAGTGGTTTATATGTTCCCCAGGAAGACGTGACACCACTGCATCTGGGTCGGGAAATATGGAAGAGATGATGGCTAAACTGTTGAAAGGAGTGAAAGAAACCAGTGTGGGAGTAACGGAGGTAATAAATGATTTGTCCTCAATGAAGCAATTAGTTGAATCATATTCCACTTCAATAAAATAAATAGAGCAGTAATTGAGCCAACTTTCAGCAGCACTCAATCAAAGAAGGGCAGGAACTCTACCTAGTGACACTGTGCAAAATCCAAGGAACGACGGATCATGCATGGCTATTACTACCAGGAGTGGTAAGGTGCTGGAAAATTCATCCCAAAGCAAGCAAGTGGCCGAAAATAAGGAAGATGATGACACCATAGAAGCTGACCAAGACGTTCATGACGTCACTCCTCAACATCCACAGTCTGAAAATATCACTGAACCAAAACAAGATAAAAAGAAAGTGGTGGAGAAAACTATTCCCCTTCCACCACCACCTTTTCCTCAAAGATTGAAGAACAAGGCGGATGATATAAGGTTCAACAAATTCATGACTATGTTAAAACAGCTGACCATTAATGTTCCGTTGGTGGAAGCACTTGAACAAATGCCTGGGTATGTGAAATTCATGAAGGATCTTTTGACAAAGAAGCGGGCAGCAAACTATGAGTTGACAGATATTGTTCATCATTGCAGCGCAATTGCCACCCGATTACTAGTTCAGAAGAAGGCCGACCCCGGTGCTTTCACTATTCCTTGCACCGTTGGATCTTTGAATTTTGCCAAGGCATTATGTGATTTAGGAGCCAACATCAATTTGATGCCATTATCTATTTACAAAAAGTTGGGGTTGGGTGATCCTACTCCAACCAACATGAGGCTAGTAATGGCGGATAGGTTGGTAAAACGACCTGTTGGTATTCTATGTGATGTATTGGTGAAGGTTTCTTCATTCATCTTTCCAGAAGACTTCGTTATTTTGGATTGTGAGGCAGACTCAGAAGTTCTCATAATCTTGGGGTGCCCTTTCCTTGCAACAGGAAGTGTGCTTATTGATTTAAGAGCTAATGAGCTTTTATTCCGAATAAATGACGAAGTAGTTCACTTTGATGTGTGCAAATCAATGAAGCACCCAAAGAGATGAACGTATTCTTGGTAGTGGATGTTTATGTTGATGATGAGAAAGAATTTTCTGAAGAGGAGCAGATTATTGACGACCCATTGGCGGTTGTGCTCATGAATTTTGAGCACAAGGATGCTGAAAACTATGAAGAAACTATTGGTGCTCTAACAGGATTTGGGTCATATCCTCATGCTCCCAAGAAGCTGGACCTTGATCTCAAAAATCGACCCACACCACCAGCTAAACCATCTATTGAAGAGCCACCCACGTTAGAGTTGAAGGAGTTGCCTAGTCATTTAAAGTATGCATTCTTAGGAAGCGGAAGAACACTCTCAGTCATTGTGGCAGTAGATTTGGGTGAGCAGCAAGTTGCAGCTCTCATTGCTATTTTACGAAAGTATATAAGAACCATTGGTTGGACCATTGCTGACATCATTGGTATTCCACCTGGGATTTGTACACACAAGATTCAACTTGAAGAAAATTGCACACCCACTATTGAGCATCAAAGGCGTCTCAATCCACCTATGCAAGAAGTGGTGAAGAAAGAAATTATTAAGTGGTTAGATGCAGGGGTTGTGTATCCAATATCTGACAGTACATGGGTGAGCCCGGTACAATGTGTTCCCAAGAAAGGAGGCATGACGGTAGTTGCGAATGAAAAGAATGAGCTTATTCTACTCAGACCTGTTACAGGATGGAGAGTATGCATGGACTATCGAAAGCTGAATTCGTGGACGCTTAAAGATCACTTTCCAATGCCATTTATGGACCAAATGTTTGATCGATTAGCGGGGAAAGGATGGTTCTGTTTCTTAGATGGTTATTCCGGCTATAATCAGATTTGTATTGCCCCCGAAGACCAAGAGAAGACAACGTTCACATACCCATATGGTACGTTTGCCTTCAAACGCATGCCATTCGGGCTATGTAATGCACCAGCCACTTTTCAGCGTTGTATGATGTCCATTTTTTCTGATATGGTTGAAGACACCTTGGAGGTGTTCATGGATGATTTTTTAGTTGTGGGTGAGTCGTTTGAATCATGCTTGGCAAACCTAAGTATGGCGTTACAAAGATGTGTTGAATTCAACCTAGTGCTAAACTGGGAGAAGTGCCACTTTATGGTTAAAGAAGGTATTGTTCTTGGGCATAAAATCTCCGAAAGAGGAATTGAGGTTGATCGAGCTAAAATTAAAGTTATCGAGAAGCTACCACCCCCAATTTCAGTAAAGGGAGTGCGTAGTTTCCTCGGTCACACAGGTTTCTATCGGTGGTTTATCAAAGACTTCTCCAAAATTGCTAGTCCATTATGCAAACTTTTGGAGAAATATGCAAGGTTTGACTTCAATGAAGACTGTTTGAAGGCATTCGAATGCCTCAAAGGGAAGCTAATTGAAGCTCCTATCATGGTAGCACCAGATTGGTCTCTACCATTTGAAGTCATGTGTGATGCTAGCGGGGTAGCTTTGGGTGCTGTACTTGGACAGAGAAGGGAAAAGTTATTCCACCCAATCTACTACACAAGCAAGGTTCTGAACGAAGCCCAGAAGAACTATACTATCACAGAACAAGAGCTTCTAGCGGTTGTGTATGTTTTTGAAAAGTTCCGTGCTTCTTTGTTGGGAACCAAAGTGGTAGTTCATACTGATCATGCAGCTCTGAGATATCTAATGACAAAGAAGGATGCGAAACCAAGGCTAATTCGATGGGTATTGTTGCTGCAAGAATTTGATTTCGAGGTAAAAGATAGAAGAGGTTGCGAGAACCAAGTGGCTGATCATCTATCTAGACTCGAGAACGAGCATATAGCGCAGCCTGATCTTGAGATTGATGATGCATTCCCTGACGAAGAGATCTTAGCCACAATAATGGAAGAGTTACCATGGTATGCAGACTTTGCGAATTTTGTGGTGAGTAATGTAATGCCTGCAAATCTATCTTTCCATCAAAAGAGGAAGTTCATGCATGATGTAAAACACTACTTTTGGGATGAGCCATATTTGTTTCGACGATGCGCGGATGGTGTTATCAGGCGATTCATATCACATGTAGAGGTGCCAAATATATTGGAAGCATGTCACACTTCCCAAGTTGGGGGACATCACGCAGGTAATCGGACAACAAGGAAGGTATTGCAAAGTGGATACTATTGGCCTTCAATATTTAGAGATGCCTACGAATTTGTGAGAAGATGCGACCAATGTCAGAGACAAGGCGCAATTTCGAAACACCATGAGATGCCCATGCCGAAAATTCTTGAAGTTGAGCTATTTGATGTATGGGGTATTGATTTCATGGGCCCATTCATAAATTCGTTTGGAATGAAATACATCCTAGTCGCTATAGATTATGTTTCAAAATGGGTCGAAGCAGTAGCATTGGCCGACAATGAAGGAAATCGTGTTGTATCATTCTTGAAGAGAAATATCTTCTCTCGCTTTGGAGTACCACGTACTATCATAAGCGATGGAGGATCTCACTTTTGCAACAAGCTGTTCAAATCCGTGTTGGACAAATATGGTGTCAAGCAACATAAGATAGCCATACCTTATCACCCACAAACTAGTGGACAGGTAGAGGTTTCCAATCGAGAGATCAAGCAAATCCTTGCTAAGACAGTAAATGCTAATAGGAAGGATTGGTCTCGGAAGCTGGACGATGCACTATGGGCTTATAGGACTGCATTCAAAACGCCAATTGGCATGTCCCCGTACCAACTTGTTTATGGAAAGGCCTGTCACTTGCCCATTGAGCTCGAGCATAAAGCATTGTGGGCGTTAAAGCAACTTAATTTGAATTGGGATGATGCCATGAATCTGAGATTGGAGCAGCTGAATGAGATGGATGAATTCCGTCTACATGCATATGAAAGATCAGACCTCTACAAGGAACGGATAAAAAAGTATCATGATCAGCGGATTGTTCAACGAAACTTTCAAAAGGATGATATGGTACTTCTTTTCAATTCCAGACTGAAGCTATTCCCAGGTAAGTTAAAGTCTAAATGGTCTGGTCCGTACAAAGTTAACCAAGTCTACTCGTCTGGAGTAGTTGAGTTAAAAGACAATAATGGTGTTGTCTTTAAGGTGAATGGCCAACGAGTAAAACCATATATCGGTCCTCTTGACTCGATAAACTATATGGCCACCATCTACCTCGACGAAGTCTAAGTACTCAAGGTAACTATGTCGTGCCGCGACAATAAATCAAGCGCTAGATGGGAGGCAACCCATTGGTTTTCATTTTTTTTCTTTCTTTCGTTCTACTACGTGTTTGCTTTTAATAAGTAAAAATCCAAAAAGAAGAATCGTGCCACGACCAAAACTAAGGCGCTTGATGGGAGGCAACCCATTGTTCTAATCGTTTTTGTTGCTTTTGAGTAAGTGTAGATGCAAAAGGTGTAAAGGAGGAGATTGAGTTCAAATCTTGATTTAGAAGAATTGCATGTTCAAGGTGGTAAGTTAGGATTGAAGAAGCAAAAGGCTATGGGTTAGGCATTGCCTATGAAACTATAGGCAAAGAACAAGGCAAGGCCTATGTAAATCTAGGCCACGAACAAGGCAAGGCCTATACTATGGCCTAAGCTCTCGGAATCTAGTGTGCCATAGCATAGGCGCTGCCCATGCCTAAGTGTGCCATAGCATAGGCGCCGCCTATGCAAAAGCATTTTGTCTCTGAATCTCATGTGCCATGGCATAGGCGCCGTCTATGCCTAACAATGCCATGGCATAGGCGCCGCCTATGCTCAACAATGCTTTGCAAAAGGCGCCGCCTATGCCAAGCATAGGCAAAGCAAAAGGCGCCGCCTATGGTCACTTTTGGTCTCCAAATCCGATTTTAAATGGGTCAAAACCCGACCCAAGCTTGCCCTATAAATAAGACACTTAGTCTTAGACCAAAAATACATTGTAAACCTAAGAAAAGCGCCGCCTACCTCTCCAAATTCTCTCAAAAATTTTCCTTTTGCTCTTTTACTTCACAAGAACATCTTCCAAAGGCATCAACCAAGTACAATGGCACCAAAAGCAAGGCAAGGAAAGGATAAAGCAACCACTTCACAAAAAGGCCAGAAAAGGGGACGAAAAGAGCAAGGCGAATCCTCCTCGCTGCAAATAACTCACCGCATGTTCGGAATTAAATGGGTCTTAGAGGAGAAAGGAAAAGAGTGGTATAGAAATAATAAAAAGAAGAAATATGTTCACGTGAAGTTGATACACAAGAAGAGCCTAGCAAAGAAAGAACCTCGCATGTTGGCTAAGATAATAGCGTTACATCTTGATTTCATCTTCCGAGATATGGGAGAGTGCAATCTCGATTTAACACGAGAATTCTATGCCAACTGGTCACCGAAAACTACAGGGAGTGAAGTTAAGATTCGGGGCCAAGTTCTGCAACTAAATGCGGAGTTCTTCAACTCTTTTCTAGGCTTGCCATCTGTTGATCCCGCACCACTCAAGGAGCTGTATAATAGACCTCCGTACAGGGCAATTAGACACATACTGTGCGGAACAAGATCTATGGCATGATGGAGCAGACACAAGGACACCGGGCGGCACAACACCTTCTCATATGCTCCTTTGAATAGGGAAGCTAGGATATGGCTGTGAATAGTCAACTCTTGCCTCATTCCAAGGACACAGTACACAAAGATAACACGAGATAGAGTGTTCCTGGTGTACGCATTGATGACGAATGTCCCTATCAATATTGGGGCAATTATTCGATCTACAATGCGGAAAGCTAGGCTACACAAGAGGTCCCACTTCAGCTTTGGCAACCTGTTGACTGCAATATTGAGGAAGGAAGACATCGAAGAGGAACCGGCTGATCATAAGCTTCCACACAACCCAAAGAAGGTTGACCTCACAAAGGTTAAAGATGTTGAATCCACGCATGGCGTCAACCTTACTACTGCAGAGAGACATGCTTGTGACGAAAGCTTCTTCCGCCATCTATATGGCATGACGAGGTTTACCATGATGAGCGGGGGTCGTGTTCCAACTGCTGCAGAGCTCCAACAGCTGTATTATGACTACCCAATGAATGAGCATGCGAGGGCGATGTGTGGAGTAGGAGTATACTTTGAGGAACCTCTTGATGACGATGTGCCAACCGATGATGATTGCAGAATGCCAGACTCCGACGTGGAGGAGAATTCTAACGACGATGACTCCAATGATGATTCTGACGAAGGGGGTATGACCCCAGACATAGAGAAGGAGTCCGACTAACCAGGTTCTTCTTATTTATTTTCCACTAAGGGCAGTGTGTCCCGTCTAAGTGTGGGGTGCTGGTATTTTTATGCTACACTTCCTTATCTGCATTTGCATTTATTTATGTTTGTTTGTTTTGCTTTTTTTTTAGTTAAATTTTTTATGCTTGTTTTGTTTTTTTTAGTTAAATTTTTTCTAGTTAAATTTTTTCTTAGTAGTTAAAATTTTTTACTTTGCATGAAATTGTTCTAATAGGCAGCATGGTATTATAACAAGAGTTTGTGCTAAAATCACGACTATAGAGATGTTTAGGCTCTAATTGTAACTCACTATGTGATAATTGTATGGTTTAATTCCTCCATCCTTTGGGTCAAGAGTCGATACTACTCCCAATAAAGTCGACCATGTGCCTTGTGTGTGTGAGGATATAGTATATTCTATGTTAGTGGCTGATGCTAGAACTTGCCTGGTATGTATGTAAAGTGAAATAAAGAGTGTAAGTTTAGGAGATGATTTAGGCAGTTCTTTGGCAACCTATACTTGTTTACTTTTTTTTTTTACCTACTCGTGGACATTATCCTTGTTAACCCCCTTTTGAGCCTTTAGCCTATTTTCTTTGACAGCCTCATATGTAAGCCTAATCCATTTTTTTCAAGACCATAATTTGATCCAAATTCCTAAGTGCTTTAAAGTGTAAAGTCATGTGACAAAATAAGAAGAAATTGGGTGAGTATGAAGCCTTAGAATGTATTGGTGCTTGAAGTTGTTATGAAAAAAATTGCTATCATAAGAGGTATGTTATGAAAAGAAAAAGAAAAAGAAAACTAAAAAGTTAGTTATGTTTAAAATTGAAAAAAACAAAAGAGGAGAGAAGGGGTGGTAGAATAAAAGAAAGTAGAAAGGTTGTTTGAAAGAAAGTGTTAATGACATAATGTGATGTATTAAAGCGCTTAGGAACATAGTCACTATTTCTGGCCAAAATAGTCCTACCCGTCCCTTAGCCTACATTACAACCTATAGAAGACCTATTTGATCCTAAGCTTAGCATTCTGATATTTAGTGGAGCATTACATTAAGGGCAAGCCTATGGTCATCAGTTGCAAACATATGAATTCTTTGTGAGAGTGAGAGCAAGGATAATATTATACCCATGTTTTGAAAAATGAAATACTTGTGAGTAATTATGGGCGACATATTGTGAGACACACATGGTTGATGAGTTTTGGGTAAGTCGTATATGATTCTTTGTGCCTTAACTTTTGTATATGAATTAACCATCATCACGAGTCTATGTTGGAGGCTGAATTATTTCTAGAAGTGATTAGAAAACTACTCTTTGTTAATGATTGCCGTGCCTGTCTTGACGAATATTTTGTGTTGTTGCTGTGAAACCCTAAGTAGATGTTTAGATGGACATGATATTCTGTTCGAGGACGAACAAAGATTTAAGTGTGTGGTGTTGATGATAGGCGTATTTACACGCCTAAAGTACGATAATTTACCCATATTTTAGCTAAGTTTTGAGGACAAAATATATAATTCATGCACTTTTAGTCCTTTTTCCTGTAAGTGAGCTAACAAACGTGATTAGCAAGTTTTCAGGTATAAATAATGCAGATTTCAGCATATTATGGATAACTTGACGCCCAAGGAAGCTTCACGAAAGAAGGAAGGGAAAGCTTGGACGCCAAGGACCAAAAGTGACGCATGGAATATCTGTCCCGGAAAAAAACAGCATTTCCAAAGACTTTGGGGATCAGCAGTAACTTATTAGGATTAGGATAATGATGCATTAACCTAGTAGGATTAGGTTAAGTAATGCAGTAGCCTAGTAGGAATAGGATATGGGTGTTATAAATACCCTATTTTGCTAGAGATTTTCATTCATTCTTGAGTTTCGAAAACAATTCTCTTTCAATTAATTACTTTCTCTTCATCTATTCAATTCTTAATTTCCACAACAAGAGAACCGCTATTCTAAAAGGGAATTCACGCCTAACGCCATACCAAACCCTACTACACGTGAGATCTTTATTTTGGTATAATGATAAAGTCTATTATGATTTCCGTTGCACTCATGAATAGCTAAACTTCTCTGTTGGGGTTATGGAAGCCTTATGAGATACTATCTATTGCTATGAGTTTGTGAATTCGTGACACGTATGCTGCTTATATCATTATTCTCTTCATCTTAATGCAAATTCTTGTAGTTGCAAACGCATAGAATACGCCAGTATAGCATTAACTTGTTTGAAAGAAAAGTTATATGTCTGGAAAAGAGATAATGTCAAGGTAATAGGGCACCAACCCCTGTTAAAAAGTTAGTGCCGTAACTGGATTAACCTCTTGGAGAATTTGTACCGTTAGACACGCTTTAAGCTCGAAAGAGTTAAAGTGAAATAATCCTTGATGGTCGAAAGACGCCTGGATTTACCATAGAATACAATTCTCTATAAGCACATACATGTCTGAATTCCGCATAACTCATAGCCAATAGAGACGTATAACTCATAAGGTGGACATAACCCCAACTCTCAATTCTCATTGGTTAAACATCTTACTAAACATTCTTTCTTTTTACTTTGCTATTTCCTGTTTTTACTCTATTATTTTGTTTACATTATTGCACGCTACAAAATCCCCCCTTTTACGAGACTTGCACCAAAAGTCTAATAATCTTTGCTTACTTAGTGGCCAAGTATTCTCTGTGGGATCGATACCCAACCCAGTTGGGTTCTATATTTGACAACGACCACTTACACTCTTACGAGAGCTGTAGTTTGAGCGTTATCAGACTGCAGCCTGACGATTACTCTGAACATTAGTCACGGCTTGGGCTAGCGCTTGGAAAGCTTCCCGAAACTCTGCATGTGACACACTCTCATTCTCAAGATCTACTGGCTGTGGGGGCTGTTCATCAACCCCATGGACAAAGTCTCTACGAGGAGGCATACTCTGTAATTGGAAAGAAGAAGTGGATTAGACCGAGAATCAACTTCAGCTCATGCTTACTCACACGATCAGAATACTGAAAGAAGGGAAACTTCTCCTAAGAACATCCCGTAGCCTCTTGTACATAAATGTGGCGCGCTACACACTCATGCACAAGACTGTACTAGATGTGGCTTTTCAGACTCCCTAGGACACTCTTGAACCTTAGGCTCTGATACCAAGTTTGTCACGACCCGAGATCCCATCTTGAGATGTCACACAGTGCTTATGACCCCGAAGGACCACAAGCTTACCCTTAACTGATATTTGTACCCGTACACTGCATAATATCTGAAATAAATGTAAAAACTGGCCATAAGGTTCAACACATCTATACATATACATACTCAAACTGAAAACTGAATACTAATACATCAACATCCGTCTGAAAAGCCTCTAAACTATCTGAACTGTAGAGTTGATGGGATATGTCCCCAACTAACTCCGTCAACTAAGAATAAATAAAATCTGATGCAGTAATAGTAAACTGAGATTCGTCCTCGAAAGAAGAGGACTCATTGCTACTGCTACTAACTGGAACTGAATTGCTGAGGATACTCTGGATCCTGTGCCACTGAACCTATGGTGCCAAATAAAACACCATAGCACAAATACGTCAGTACAGGGATGTACTGAGTATGTAGATGAGGAAAGGCTAAATGCAAAGGCTCATGCGTGCATGATATCTAAACTGAATAATCATGAAAATATCTCACGAGATCACATACATGAATGTACAGACCATAATCACAATCATCACAACTCTAGATACTGAAACTCGGATACCACTTTACTGCAGACTGAACTCACTACTGATACTGAGATACTGAATTACTGACTCATCTGATACTGATAACTAAGAATCTGGATGCACTTACATCAAGGACTGAATTCTGAGCTTTACTGATTTCGACTGATTGGATTAGAGATCAGCCTTTATAATGGATGATATTCATAAACTATTATCAATGATAAGAAATATGATTATATCTGAATCTGACAACAAGGATACTCAATAGAATCTGAGAGTGTGAATCAAGCCTATCTGGCGGCATATCTCTGAATATGATATCAAATAATTGTATATGAGACCAAGCCTATCTGATGGGATGGTCCATGAATCAATGGAACTATTTGAGCTCCTCATAATGATAGATGACTGTATCTGACAGTCCTGATTTCTGAAGATTGATACTAAAACTGAAACTGAAACTGTAGGAAGTAGTTACTTAACCGACATGCCCCAACCTACCACAGGTGGGTTCCAAACTGTAACCCCAGCTGGAAGGGTGTCAATACCATGCCATGGGTAAAGACCTCTCTCTGGTCAATCCTCTCTAACAGATGACCCTTACCAGGCAGTCGACCTAAGGCAATATAATAGTCAAATACTCTCTCTCTAGAGGTGACAGCCTTTTTCCAGATGGTGACTCCTGTATCCTGCGCTGGCTACGTA
The DNA here is from genome assembly GCA_030864215.1 of Capsicum pubescens. Classification (NCBI taxonomy): domain Eukaryota; kingdom Viridiplantae; phylum Streptophyta; class Magnoliopsida; order Solanales; family Solanaceae; genus Capsicum; species Capsicum pubescens. The sequence goes on along the minus strand of CM061547.1, from coordinate 257,811,833 downwards.
GCTTTGGAGGTCAGGCATTTCTACTAACGACTCCGGCCTCTTTTGTTGACGAAAAGAGTCGTCATCCCTTCCCTCGCTCGGTACTAGTTTCTACTCCCAACTAAAAGACTATGAACTGAATTCTTAACTAAACACAACTGAATTGAATCTAATACTGATCATGTTTCTCAAATATCTGACTGAATTGCGCTGAGATCACTCAGTTCTGCATCCGATGGGAATGGTATTGAATCACGGTATCTGACTGACGATACATAGCTTGAATAGATTGCTTGAATCGCTTCTGATATTAGAATTGCACACTTGAATACTATTGGATCTGAGCTGATTACAGGACTGAGGCTAGATTACTAGCGATACAAAAATTACAAAGATTACTGAGATTACTGAGCTTTCTTAAGTTCTGCATTGTCTGAGGATACAAAGTTCTATAGTTCACTGAGTTCTGAGAATCATGGTTCGACTGAAATTATCGTGAAACTGACATAGGCTCTAGACAACAGCTAAATTATCGGGTATAAATACCCCCAGGACTCGATAACATAAAAGTAAAGTATAAACATTACTCCATTATTACCACCATTCATTCATCATCATCATCACAAACATTCATTCATTATCACACTCATTAAAGCTCTTCAAGTAATTAGGAATCATGTAACACTTTCCCTCTCACAATACTTAAGGCAACACATCAAGCATTTAAGAAACGTAGACCTCTATTCATTATCATAGTCATTAAGGGGTCACTTTAAACATTTCGGATATCACATGATTTGAGGAAACTTCATACTATCACGTCACAACTTACTTGCTAACCACTTGGCATGTATTAAAAGCTTAGTATATATCAAAGAGCACATAATTGGGGAATTTACTACTATCACATCTTCACTTATCACTAAGGTCCTTCAACAACCACTAATTGGGGATTTCATGGTACACATAGTTCTTAAGTCTTATATATGGAGAGGAGTGCATATAACAACATGCCATACGTCCATCGACCTAGATTTATGAACATTTCATCAACAACCATAACACATAACAATATCATAGAAGTCATTATTTTCATATGGGTGTAGCGTGCATTTGTCATTTAGGTCACAATTTAACTACAATACATGATTTCTAGTCTCTCAGACATTTTATCAAACACCCTACATGCACAACTTAGGCATAGGTATAATAACCCAACTACTCATCATGAACAACCAAATTTATATGTTTCCAACTCATATATTATCATAGATTCATACAAACCACATAAATATTCCATCTTGGAGATCATTCAACATCAACAACAAGTACATAATCCATTTACCACACAAATACCACATACTAAGGCCAAGGCTTGATAATCTTGTAAACAAACATGAATCGCAATTCAAACATAGCAAGAACATCAATTTTAACTCACAAGAATCATTAAAATTCATAAACATGATTCTTTGAGATTTAGAAAAGGGTTACTTGAGCTTCTTGGATGAAAGGGATCCAAGAATCAACATCTACATACCTTGGGGAAACTCTTTTCTTGAAAGTTCTTGGAGGATTTGTTGATTTCTCCCTTGATTTCCCTTGATTTTTGTTTGAAGAAGAAAGGCTGATTTGATTTTGGAAAACCCTAATTTTTTGTGGAGGAAGAGAAAAATGAAGCTGAAAGCCACTTGGCCGGGTATTTATAGAGGCTGGGGGTAAGGGGAAAATACCAAAAAGTCCTTGAAAATTTAACTGAAAAACCTCAATTTAACATGCTGGCGCGACGCGCCATAATCGCGCCAGCCCACTGGAAAATGGACAATTGGGAAATTACAGGACGGCGCGACGCGGTGGGGATAACTTTGCCAATTTGGTTGCGAATTGGAACTTCACCGCGACTCGGAGGAATCGGGGAGGTCCAATGGAAATTGACAACTCTGAAATTAAGCCTTGGCGCGACGCGCCATAATTGCGGAGGATCACTGGATTTTGACGATTGCCATTTTGGATGGCTCCGTGACGCGCTAAAGTGTCAGGTGGCACATTATCTCACTAAAATGGCTCCAACTCTTCACCCGAGTGTCCGATATGGGCGAATTTGGTATCGATGGAAAGCTTATTCAATGCTCTACATGATAAAAAGTAGAAATTAGGGAAATTTCACACGATTCAAAATATTTCATACTTGAGAAGGTGTTTCTGAAATTTTTAGACTCAGATTTTCGCTTTACTAATTACGCTCTAAGGCTCAGAATAGAAGAGGACTTTGTGGGGCATTACAATAGGTTGATATCTCGATTATTTATATGGCATACACGTGCAACACATCTATATCTATATCTATAGTATATTAAAAGTGTGAAAACCCTTAGAAAAGTGATTACATTCACCGGAATTGACCCTTAGAAAAGTAAATTCACTCAAAATTCACCGTTACTGCTTGATTAGCATGAGATTATTTTCCTTCTCAATAAATTTTGTATTTTTTAATATTATTTTTTTCAATATGTAGATCATTTGACCAAGCCAAATTGCACAACTTTATGAATTATCAATTAATGATGAATCGTCGTACTAAAGACACTGGAAGCACAAGAACATAATTGCACTTTACTTTATAAAGGGGTGAAAATCGAATGAATTCATAATAGACCAGATAATACAAATATTTACAAATGCTAAAATCATAACTCTTCAACTATTATGCACATATTTGCTGAAATTAAAACGAAACATGATAAATTATTAAATGTTTCAATGAAGCTGTCAATCTAAAATAAACAATTAACTTAAAGAACCTGATAGACGCATAATAATAAGGAAAAATTATCTCAAAATTGAAAGTGTCTAATAAAAATACTTTATCATGTGTTTAAGTGCTCAACTGAAACAAATCGTAAGAAATGATTAATAAAATTTATGCAAATTTAAGATATTGTCAATGTATTTCACCTATCTTATTTGTATCTTAGATATTTACAAATAATATATAACTAATTAAATAAATTCTTCATCTTTACATGTTTAAAAGAAGTTTAATTTAATTATTGTATTTATTTTTATTATTTTAAAAAAAATTGTATTTAGTGTAACGTCTGAATACATTAGAGTAAGGTACACGCGCGAGGGGCGTACACCTAAACTAGTATACTTAAATTTGTATAGGATTATACAAGTAGATACATACGTCCTATGTAACATAATACATGTAGGACACAAATTGACCAAATAGGACGCCACATATGATTCATGTGGCTACTTCTTCAACTTTATTCAAGTTAAACGCTTACTTGTGCACACCTAAAGTTGGAGAAAATAGATGAAAGTTTAAGATAATTTAAAGGGCACATTTATATATTATGTTTTTATTAAATTAACATTGTTAATGATGTTTGAAACTCTAAATTTGACTGTTATTTTTTTATGTTGTTATTTAATATTAAGGGTATAAAGCAAAAAAGTATAATAAAATTCTCCTAATTTCATAAATTTGAACAAGTAGTTTAAAACAATAATTTTTAGTATAAGGGCTAAATAAAACAAAAGCAAGGAAGTATTTTACATCGTGTGTGGCTTATTTGTGAGGTCTGTGCCTTGAAGCACCCGATTGTACGTCTTGATCGTGTCTAATATCCAATGCTCGGATTCTATATAAATCACGTGTTAAATTCTCTAATTAACATTGTTGGTTTTCAAAAAATTTTAACAAATGAATGATCGAAGTGCTATTGAGAACAACTCAAATAATGAACTTCAGTGAGAGTGAAGATCATTTGAACAGTTCTTCTCAAAATATATATTGTCGAGATTTATATCTTATTTTGCTATTATGAGAAATCACGGCTGTTATGAAAAATTCCAAACAAGCATGTATGGAATATATTTCCATATAGTATTGGTTTATAATGATATTTTATACATTAGTACTCCTAAGCATAGTAAAACTATTATAACAGCATTCATATCTTGTGGCTGTAGTTTAGTGGTGAGAATTCCACGTTGTGGCCGTGGAGACCTGGGCTCGAATCCCAGCAGCCACACTTTTTGTATTTTTGGTGCTGTTTTCTGGTTCATTTGCATTAGAAATTATATGTACATAAAAAAAATAATTTTAACCGTATATAAATAATATAATTTTCCATCGAAGAGAGTTCGAATGAACACCCTGGCCTAAAGGTGGTTCTGCCCTTGTCAATCGTGTCTCAATTTCAAACTAGTTAGGACTGTTAATGTGAATTCTCTATATATTTTCTCGAGTTTGATATGAACTTCACAAAAAAAGTTAAGTTTCAACTAATTAGATCGTGATTTCTTTTCTTCCGTTATGTTTAAATTCTAGTCAACTCAATAATGATTCTAAAATTTGTTTTCGAGACAACTTCCAATTGTGTGATTTTTATCGGGTAAAATTCATAAATATCATACTTAAGACTAGAATTATGAGATTCATAGCAATACTTTCATAGTTACTTAAATTAGCAAGGTTTTAAGCGGGGTAGGGGTAGACCGAAGAAATACTGGAGAGAAGTGATTATACGTAACATGGAACAGTTACAGCTGATTGAGGACATGACCCTGGATAGGAAGATATGGAGGAAAAACATTAGGATAGAGGGCTAAGGGTGTGGTTGAGTTGTAGTCAGTAGGTAGGGGAATTGTGGTGTCCTTTGTTTGGCAATGTACTTTTTTGTGGATGTCGTATCTATGTTATTTTATTATGTTCTATGCTTTGATGTTTTTATATACTGCCTTTTATACTGTCTTTTATCATGAGCCGGGGGTCTATCGGAAACAGCCTCTCTACCTCGTTAGAAGTAGTGGTATGGACTGCGTACACTCTACCCTCTCAGACCCCACTATGTGGGAATTTACTGGGTTTGTTGTTGTTGTTGTTAAATTAGCAACTTGTATTTTGTATTTGAACTAACTGCTGCTGTAAAAATACATATACAAATCATTTTACTGCCCATATTTAACTCAAATCAGTTGAGTTAAGCATGGTATAATTAGCCATGAATTAAATGTGGAGATTCCTTTTCCATTAAAACTTCTTAATTAACATGATTTTCGCTATTTGTTACCAACTGAAATTAAAATTCAAATTTCAGTTTCACATTATCATTTTCATCCCCAAAAAAATCAAATTCAACTGAAACTTCTTCTATTCAATAGCTTCGAAAATTCAAATTAAATCATTACTTTTGTTGAAGGTATTTAATCGTAATATTGTTTCCTTATATGAATTTCATCTGTTGTTTGAAATTGATCCAAAAAAATTCGTTCTGAATTTTTTTGAATCACTACTGTTATTTCGTTCAATTTTTTTGAGCCATTACTGATGTTTTGTTCAAATGTAGTGATCAAAATTGATTTTTCGTTAAATTATTTTTGAATATTTTGTGCCATTAACGATTTTTCGTTTGAGTGATCAAAATCAATTTTTCGTTACGTTGTACAATTTAATAATTTATTTCGTTAAATTATTTTTGAATATTTTGTAAACGAATTTTGAAAAAAAAGTAATGCTATAGTAAATTGAACTGATCGGACAATATAGTGATCAAAATCGATTTTTGAAGCTGCTCAAACTCAATTTTTTTTCTTTTTCACTTCTCTCTTTTTGTTTTTTTTGTTTTTCTATTTTTTTTTTTTACTCTTTTATCTCTAACTTTTATTTTGAAAAGACAAATATGTATATCACATACACATATTCAAAAAATATACAAAATACATAGTCATACAGATCTGGATATATAATTACAGTACAGAACATATGTTAATATGTATTTCTGTAAATACATATGCAGATATATATGTATATTTTTTTACCTTAAATACATATGCAGATCTGTATGTCTATTTATTTTATATATTTTTTGAATATGTATATGTGATACAGATATTTATCTTTTAAAAATAAAAAATAGAGATAGAAATGTCAAAAGATGAAAAAAGAAAAAGAGAAAAACGAAAAATAAAAATCTGAAAAAAAAGTGAAAGAGGAAAAAAGAAAAAAAAAATAGAAACTAGAAATAGAAGTGTAGAAGCAAAAGCGAAAAAAGAAAAAAAGAAAAAGAAAATGAAAAAAATATGAGAAAGGAAAAAAGTAAGAAAACAACAAAAGAAAAATATAAAGAAAAAAATAAAAAAGGAAAAAAAAAAAGAGAAGTAGAAGAGAGAAAATAAAGTGGAAAGAAAAAAATGAAAAAGAAAAAGAAATTAAAATACAAAAATAAAACGATTAAAAACCTCAGAAAAACTAGCAAGAAAAAATAAGTTAGAGATATAAGAGAGTGATATTTTGAAATTTTGAATATCACGAAGATAATAATCTTCATAATTAGGTTTGATTTGGAAAAGGAATCTACTAATTTAAATAAGAGTAATTTATGGGAAAAGAAAAAAATTTGAAAGAAGAATCTAAGAGATTTAAAACAATAAAATGTAATGTAAAAATCAGTTAAAGAAAGAGAAAGAGAAGTGACATGAAAAAGGGAACCTTATACATGATAACTTCTCAAAGGCAATAAGTGGAGACCACACTTAAAATAATGTTATGTTTGCTACACAATGTAATTTCATTAAAGTGTTGCTATTTCTCATATTTTTTTCATTTTCTTCTTATTTGTTTTATTTTTTTGCTTTTGTTTTTACACTTCTATTTCTTTTTTTTTCCTTTTCACTTCTTTTTTTCCGATTTTTATTTTTTGTTTTTGTCTTTTTTTTTTTTTCATTTTTTACTCTTCTATCTCTATTTTTTATTTTTAAAAGACAAATATCTATATGACATATACATATTCAAAAAATATACAAAATAAATAGACATACAAATCTTCATATATTTATTTACAGTAAAAAACATACATATATATCTGCATATGTATTTACAGAAATAATATCTGACTCACATGTATATATTAACATATAGGATATGTATCATGTATTTTCTGATTACTTATATGCATATGTATATAATTATCCTTTTTCTTATAGAGATTTTGTGTCTTATATGTTTATATTTACATATGAGTGAGATATGTATTTTTGTAAATACATATGCAGATACATATGTATGTTTTGTACTGTAATTACATATCCAGATCTGTATGACTATGTATTTTATATATTTTTTGAATATGTGTATGTGATATACATATTTGTCTTTTCAAAAATAAATGTTAGAGATAAAAGAGTAAAAAAACAAAAAAAAAACAAAAATAGGAAAAGAGAAAAACAAAAATAGAAAAATAAAAAAAGAGAAGTGAAAAAGAAAAAAAATTGAGTTTGAGCAGCTTGAAAAATTGATTTTGATCACTATATTATTCGATCAGTTCAATTTACTGTTGCATTACTTTTTTTCGAAATTCGTTTACAAAATATTCAAAAATAATTTAACGAAATAATTGTTAAATTGTACAACGTAAAGGAAAATTGATTTTGATCACTCTAACAAAAAATCGTTAATGGCTCAAAATATTCAAAAATAATTTAACGAAAAATTAATTTTGATCACTATATTTGAACGAAACATCAGTAATGACTTAAAAAATTTGAACGAAACATCAGTAATGACTCAAAAAATTTGAACGAAATAACAGTAATGGTTCAAAAAAAATTCAGAACGAAATTTTTTTGATCGATTTCAAACAACTGATAAAATTCATATAAGAAAACAATATTACAATTAAATACCTTCAACAAAAGTAATGGTTTAATTTGAATTTTCGAAGATATTGAACAGAAGAAGTTTCAGTTGAATTTGATTTTAATTTTTTTTTGTATGAAAACGATAATGTGAAACTAAAATTTGAATTTTGATTTCAGTTGGTAACAAATAGCGGAAATCATGTTAATTAAGAGGTTTTAATGGAAAAGAAATCTCCCCATTTAATTAATGGCTAATTATACCATATTAACTCAACTGATTTGAGTTAAATATGGGCAGTAAAATGATTTCTATATATATTTTTATAGCAACAGTTTGTTCAAATACAAATACAAGTTGCTAGTTTAAGTAATTATGAAAGTGTTGTTATGAATCTCATAATTATGGTCTTAAGTACGCTATTTATGAATTTTACCCTTTATTTTAACATTCATTTCGAAAAAATATAGGTTTTAGCCTCAACATTCAGTCCCTTATGAGTTATAACATTCATAGTCTCACAACAATTGTATAATTATTATTTTTTTCACTTTGTGAGGTATCTTCGTATTGCATACCTCTCCGGTAGTATTTTTTTCACTTCTATAGTTCTATTTTAATTTTATGTATTTTTAGCAGTGCAAAATTAAAGTGTATCTATTTAATCTAGTTTCAGTTATTCTAAAATTGTAAAACTCCAAAGAGCTTCTCAATCATTGTAGCTAATTTTGTGAATATGAAAGAGGTGAGTGGTGCATAATCAATCAAATCCACATGAAAGTTTTAAAATTTTATTTTTCCGTATAATTGATTGATTGCGATTTATATTTTTTAAAAGTTGATGTTCGACTTGGTTATAGATTTTATAACTCAAAAGTAGGTAGCAACATGTTTTCTTATTTTTCAGCCTTACTAGTAGTTATAGCACTATTCATGTCGCTTTTAGTTCATCCTTTTTTGTTATTATTTGTTGTCTTGTATTTAGATTATTATAGTATTTTGTTGTAGTTACTGTCATGTTATTATTTGCATTTTTTTTGTTACTATATGCTTATTCTTGTACGTCCATGACTTCCTATTTTGGACTGCTTTGAACTATTTTTCCTTGAGATGAGGGTCTATCGGAAATAATCTATATACTTTGAGGTAGAGGTAAGATCTGCACACTCTCAATCCATCATACACTCACTTTGTGGAATTATACCAGACATGTTGTTGTTACTGGCTTTTGGTTAAGCAAACATGGGCTATGGATGATTCCCGACGGAGTAAAGATAGGCCGAAGAAATACTGGAGGGGGATGATTAGACATGATATGGAGCAGTTACAGCATACTGAGGACATGAACCTAGATAGGAAGGTATGGCATACATGAATTAAGTTAAAGGGCTAGTTCGTGGGAGCGAGTCGTAGCAAGTAGATAGATTGCTTTGGTGTAGCCATGCTAGTAGTCATAGGGCTACGCACGTAGGTTGGAGTTTCTTGTTCAGAGGTTTTGGGTGAGGTTTGTGCTTTCAGTTAGATAACGTATAGTACTATTCTGTGGGTGTCTTATTTAAGTTTTTCACTTATTTAATGTTTTATTACGACTTTGTTTGTTATCTTTTTTGTCCTGAGCTGGGGGTCTATCAAAAATATATAGTCTCTCTACTTTTTCGAAGGTAGTTGTATGGACTGTATACACTTTACCCCCTCGGATCCCACTATATGGGAATACACTGAGTATGTTGTTGTTGTATATAGAAAAAAATTCACAAATAGCAAACTTAAACTCATATTTAGGAGTTTCAAAGCAACTGCTTCATAATTAACTGAAATAGCATGTTGTATTTTATATTTTAGGCATATTTTGCTACCGAAATACATATACAAACGAAATTTATCGCCCTTTTTTTCAAATCAGTTAAGTTAAATAAGCAGTAAATAGGCTCTTAAATTACTCCTTATATAAAGCTGAGGATTTAGTTTTCATAAATGATTGTTATTAAATATATTTGTCGTTATTTTTTAACAACTCAAATCAAATTTCAAAATGTGACTTTATTGTATAATTTTCAACAACTCAAATCAATTGAAGATTCTTTCCTTGATGAGCTTCTGAATTAAAAAAAAAAAAATCATCATTGCTACGTAAAAAAATTTTCATCTCAGAGTGTATTTTGAATATTTGATCGAACTTCATTATCTTTTCGTATGTTTGATTTCGTATATGTATTCTATCAAATATGTATTCAAATTTTAAAAATAAAGCATATTTATTCCTTTTTTTTTCGAAATCAATTTTGCTAAATTAAAAACTTTTCGATTCAAAGTGTTTTTTGAATATTTGATCGAACTCATTTTTGATCGAATTAACCGAGTTATCATTTGATCGAATTCGATTTTTGCTATATATTAAATTAACATTATTGATTTTGTTATTTAACATGTTATTGTTTGTTGTTTAGTGTACTTTTATATCCGACAGATCATCATTGAAATTTCTTAAGTTTGAATATGTTTGTATTTTCTAGATAGTAATTGTATTTTGTTATGTGTATATGTATAATGTGAGTTTAATTTGTATATTGTTAGTGTTGAATTTATGAGTGTAATTATATTATTGAATATATTTGTATATTTCATATCGTAAATGTATTTTGTTGTGTGTATATGTATATTTCAGATTTATTAGTATATTTCGTTTTCTGTTTATATATGCTGGTAGTAATTGTACATTCTTCATTTATTTGTATAACGTGAGTTTATTTGAATATTGCGAGTGTATTTATGAATTTATGAGTGTAATTGTATATTTTTGTGTGCATTTGTATATTTTGAGATTTTTATGCCTTTATGATTCTTTTTGTATGTATATTTGTTGAATATTTTATTTGTTAATGTGTACTTTGATGTGTTGGAGATTGGCGATGGGAACAGAGTCGAACACAAAATTTGAAGATATGGGGTGCAACATTATCTTTAACATAGTCATGTCGATTATCAACTACATAATTTGACATACAAATCTTTTAAACTTAAAAATTATAAAAAAAATTATGGGCAAAGTATAAACTTCAAAATGATCAAATGATATTAATTTAGTATTAATATAATAAAAGTATATCATCCTTTCATACTAGACACCGACACGTTTTCATATTCTGAAAACGATCAATGATTGCATCATTGCTTATATTTACAAATAAATCCTTCTCAATATAACAAACTAAACAATCCTTCTCAATATGACAAACTAAACAATCACTTAAAAATGCATCACCAATACTGCTACACAATTCATTCTTGATATGCTTCATGGATGAAAAAGATCTCTCTACAGTTGTGTAACACCCCGTATTCAAGTACGTGTATTGGTCTTATTTATATGGAATTAATTTTTTTATTTTATTTATACCGGAATTTGCCCATCGATGGTTCCATGCGAAGGTTATTGAATAAGCTTTCCAACGATATAAAGATTTCTAAAAACGGATAGATTTCGGATATAATGGAGCACGTTCGAAACTATAAAATGGTGGCCGGGATATTTGGGAATAGTAAATGTGTAGGAAAATTTCCTGCACACAAACTACTGAGGCCAGCCGAATTTTTGGGTCAACTTCGAACGATCATAACTCCCTTAATATAATGAACTGCGAGAGATGCGATCTATGAAAATAAATATCTTTGATTCTTATTTCCAATGCAATTAGTTTCATCCAAATCCAAACTCTGAGTAAGGAGTTATACCCGTTTTACTTCAGCCTATCAAAACAAATTTTTAGGGTAAACTTCAAATGACCATAACTCTTTGTACAGGACGAACTGGGTGGCCTACTTTATACGAAATGAAAGCCTTTTGAATTATCTTTCCAACGATACCAATTTCACCCAAATACGATATCGGAGCAAAGAGTTATGGTCGATCTACTTTAGCTTATCAAAACAGTCCACCAAAGGACAGATTTGACATTATTTAAATTTTAAAGGCATTTTGGTCATTTCCTATTATATTATGGACGGGAATATGTGTATATATACATGTATATGAGTTCAGAAACTCATTTTCATCATCAATCATTGAGAAAGAACAAACCCTAGCCAAATTTGACCTTTAAATTACTTTTGATTCAACCGTAGAAATTTCAAAGTAATCCGATAACTGCGTTTGTCATCTCGAGAGCTTCGAACGACACCTATTATTTGTGCAAACAGGATTGCATAATCAAGAGCTGAATTCTAAGGTATGAATATTGTTTGCCTTTGTTCTTTTCCATATGTATATGTGTGATAGAGGATTATATGTATTGGTTGTTATTGAAAGGTGATGGAAATAGGGTTATGGACTATTTTGCATGGTTTGATTGTATTGAATTGTGGAAGGTAGATATGGTAATTGAGTTATGGAAGGTGGATATGGTGATATACTATTGAATTGATGATTATTTATGTCTATGGCTCAATTTGGTTTAATGGATTGGTTGGAAGGATAAATGAATCCAAACTTGATATTGGAGGATGTTGTATGAATATGCATGGCATGTGAATGTAATTGGAGTATAAGAGGGTTAAATTGACACCCTTTATGGTGTAATTAAGGCTTACTACTTAACCACTAGTTTGGTGAATTCAAATAATTGAATTGTGACGTTTGGTTGCTAATACTAGATTGCTATATATGTTCATTGTAGATAAGTAATTCGAAAAGACGGGAAGTCCATTTGGGACTAGTATTGAAGGTTGACAGTCAGGTATGTAAAGCATACTCTATACCATATCTTTGGCATGAAAGTGAACAATTGTTCTATTAAGAAAGTTTCCAAAGTTATTCAATAACATGTGATCCATAATGGTTTTGTATGATGTCTTACGTTACCAATGAACTTGTTTCCACCCTACAAGATGTCAAGACATTCCAATACTTATTTTTTTTCCAAATCTTACATGTTTATTGCACTAATGAATGTCAGAAGGTATCCGGTTACTCAAACAAGATCCATGTGCTATTAATGACTCCAAAACGTTTTATTGCTATACCAATAAGTTCCTACTTCATTGTTATGGCATTGATGACTCCAAAACACTTCATTGATATGCCAATGAGTTCTTACTTCATTGTTATTGCATTGATTGTCTATTTATATGTCTCTTATTAATGTATCATTGTTTCAAAGTATCAAAAATGCGGTGGCGACCGAAATAACAATCTCAAAGATTAATTGAACTAAGTGGTGGAAGTTCTCTCTTATCGGGTGGTATCCCAGGGGCATAAGCCTATCATGGGTCGATCCTTATTTATGTGTTTATGGGTGGTATCCCAGGGGCATAATCCTATCATGGGTCGATCCTAGTTGATATGTACTGGAGGCAGCCTAATGGTCACAGTACAGTACACTAATGATTACAAAGATGATAAGAACGAAGGTAAAGTGATTGAATAAATACAATGTACAGGTTGTCACAAGTTATAGTAAGTGTGGTCCACTCCTATTATGATTTATTCACTTGTTTCTGATTTCTATTGAGCTCCTATATCATATATGATTATCTACAGCTTTACATACTCAGTACATATTTCGTACTCACGTCCCCCACGGGTGACCTGGATTTCATGTTGCAGGCACAGTTACCTTAGCTCATACACCGTACAAGTAGGAGCCAGGATATCCAGCTGCTTTTGGTGAGCTCCAGTTTGCTTCGGGGCTTTCCGTGTCATATCCAGTCACTTTTGGTATTGTATAGAAGTTAGTTATATGGCGGGGTGTGTCCCGACCTTAGTTAAACTCTGTGTATTGTCTAGAGGCTTTGTAGACCTAATGTACAGTCAAGGTGGTGTTTTGTTATTAGACGTGATGGCTCCAACGGTCAAGTATTGTATATACATATATATGTGTGCTCGAGCTTATACAGGTGATTATTTCCTTTTATATGCGACATGATGCTGTCCGAATTTCGGGTTGTCATAGAGGTATGCATGGGAAGTATAAGGTTATGAGCTGGTTCTCCCAGGCCTCCTCGGTTACGGGTGCTAGTCCGCCCCAATAGGATTTGAGGCGTGACAAAAGTGGTATCAGAGAAGTTCGTCCTAGTGAGTCTACAAAGCCGTGTCTACGTAGAGTCTTATTTATCGGTGTGTCGTGCACCACATCTATAAAAAGGAGGCTATGGACATTTAGGAATTGTCTCTCTTCTTCATGTCTTAGATCGTGCGATAGAGCCTATATTGTATATGAAGTCATAGTTGACCACTGAATCCATTTGTTTCTCTTATTATAGTAATGATGCCGGTTACCAGAAGCAAGAATACCAGTAAGCAAGTAGATGTGGCTGCCGGATAGGGGACTAGTAAGTCACCCACTATACCAGCTAATCAAAGTGAGGCTCCAGCAGAGCATGCATCAGAAACTTCTTCCACTCCGGAAGAAATAAGGGGGAGGAGAACTATATCCCCAGAGCCACCTATTAATGTTCCTGATCAAGATCTTAGAAATGCAGTACAACTTTTGACTCGTATAGTTGTTGGGCAAGCTCAAGGGAAAGCCATTCCTACCACGGGTCCTAGTGGTACAAATAGGGTGGCTAGCCCTCGAACACAGGATTTTCTTAAGATGGATCCTCCCACTTTTACTGGATCAGATCTTAACGAGGACCCACAGGACTTTATTGATCAAATTCAAAGGGCCTTAGATGTTATGTATGTAACGGGTAGAGAGACAGTGGAGTTAGTGACGTATAGATTCAAAGGGGAGGCTATATATTGGTACGAGGACTGGAAACGATCTAGGGGTATTGATGCACCCCCGGCTACTTGGAAAGAGTTCAAAGAGGCATTTCTTGATCATTATCTTCCATTCGAGATTCGTTAGGCCCGTGCAGATAAGTTTTTAAATCTTCGTCAGGGGAATATGAGTGTGACAGAGTACAGTCTCCGATTTAATTCCTTGTCAAGATATGCTCCTAATGTTGTAGCTACTATGGATGACAGAGTTCATCAATATGTGGATAGGCTGGATCCATATCTGGTTAGAGATTTTACTATTGCCGCTTTGAGCAAAGATATGGACATAGCGAGGATCCAAGCTTTTGCACAGAAAATGGAAGATCAGAGGTAGCAGAGAAGAACACAGGAATTAGAAAGAGGATATTCCAAGAGGGCCAGATCTACAAGGCAGTTCATGGCATCCCAAGGAGGGTTCAGACCACAATTTTTTGCTAGACCACCTAGGCCATTATCTTCTTATTCTGCAGCTAGTGCCCCACCACAGTTCCAAGGGTCCAGAGGAAATCAATTTGGGCACAAAAATGAGAGTCAGAGTTCGCAGATGGTGGGGTACCAAGGGCAAGGGAATATGAGCCAATCGAGACCTCCTCGAGAGCCATGCAATAAATATGGAAGGTATCATTTGGGCGCATGTCGTCTGGGGACCAATGTTTGCTTTTGGTGTGGTATGTCGGGGCATATGATGAGAGAATGCCCACGAAGGGACATAGGGGGTATGGCACGACCTACGGGGTTATTTGTTACATCATCATCATCGATGCCTTATTCAGGAAGGGGTGCACAACCAATGGGTCGTGTTAGAGGTGATAGATGAGCCACGAGTTCTAGTGGGGCTCAAAATCGTACGTATGCTCTAGCGGATCAACAGAATTTAGAGGCTTCCCCAGATGTGGTTACGGGTACGTTGTCTATCTTTTCATTCAATGTATATGCCTTAATTGATCCCGGTTCTACATTATCTTATGTTACTCCATTAGTTGCTAGAAAGTTTGAAAGAATACCCGAATTGTTAGTTAAGCCATTTAAAGTGTCCACACCGGTTGGGGAAACTATTATAGCTAGAAAGGTTTACCAAAATTGCATAGTAACTGTTTGTGGTCGTGATACGATGGCTGATCTTGTGGAGTTAGAAATGGTAGATTTTGATGTTATAATGGGTATGGACTGGTTGGCGTCTTGTTATGCCACAATTGATTGCTATACGAAAAAAGTATATTTCCATTTTCCAAATGAATCAGTCCTTGAATGGAAAGGTGAAATTGGCGCGCCAAGAGGTAGATTTATTTCTTATTTTAAGGCAAGAAGAATGGTTTCCAAGGGATACATAAATCATTTAGTTAGAGTAAGGGATACAGAAGCGGAGCCACCAACTCTTCACGCTGTTTCGGTGGTAAATGAATTTTCTGATGTATTTCCTGAAGATCTTCCAGGTTTGCCTCCTGAACGAGAAGTAGAGTTTGGTATTGATGTAATACAAGGCACCCAACCAATCTCCATTCCTCCGTATAGAATGGCCCCAACAGAATTACGAGAATTGAAAGAGCAATTGAAAGATTTGCTAGAGAAGGGATTCATAAGGCCTAGTATGTCCCCCTGGGGAGCACCAGTGTTATTTGTGCACAAAAAGGATGGCTCGCTGAGGATGTGTATTGATTATCGGCAATTGAATAAGGTGACTATTAAGAATAAATATCCTCTCCCAAGAATTGATGATTTATTTGATCAGTTACAGGGCGCCAAGTGTTTTTCTAAGATTGATTTGAGGTCAGGTTACCACCAAGTGAGGGTCAAAGAGAAGGATATACCCATGACATCTTTCCGAACACGGTATGGTCATTATGAGTTTCTAGTTATGTCATTTGGGCTAACAAATGCACCCGCAACTTTTATGGATTTGATGAATAGGGTGTTTAAGCCATTCCTGGATGTATTTGTGATAGTTTTTATAGATGCTATTCTAGTTTATTCTAGATCAGAAGAGGACCATGCCAATCACTTACGACAGGCATTGCAGACTCTTCGTGATAGTAAGCTTTATGCAAAGTTCTCTAAATGTGAGTTTTGGTTAAAGTCGGTGGCATTTTTGGGTCATATTGTATCTAGTGAAGGGATAAAGGTTGATGCTCAAAAGATAGAAGATGTAAAGAACTGGCCAAGGCCCACAATGCCTACGAAGATTCGTAGTTTTCTCGGGTTGGCCTGTTATTATAGAAGGTTTGTTGAAGGCTTTTCTTCCATTTCAGCACCCTTAACCAAGCTAACCCATAAAGCATCCAAATTCCAATGGAATGATGCCTGTGAGAAGAGTTTTCAAGATTTAAAGAACAAGTTGATTTTTACACCCGTGTTGGTACTTCCAGAAGGCACCGAAGGGTATACAGTGTATTGTGATGCTTCCAGAATTGGTTTAGGATGTGTATTGATGTAGCATGGTAAGGTAATAGCATATGCTTCTTGACAATTCCAGCCACATGAGAAAAATTATCCTACACACGATCTTGAGCTGGCGGCAGTTATTTTTGCTTTAAAGATATGGCGCCACTACTTATATGGGGTTCATGTTGATATATATACTGACCATAAGAGCTTGCAATATATTTTTAATCAGAAGGATCTAAATTTAAGGCAGCGGAGATGGCTTGAACTATTAAAGGACTGCGATATTGATATCTTGTATCATCCAGGGAAAGCAAATGTGGTAGCTGATGCGTTAAGTCGTAAGGCTATGATGGCGCCTATAGAAAAACATGGGATGATTAAAGATCTTCACCAGTTAGCTAGTTTGGGAGTTCACCTTCTTGAAACTCCGGATAAAGAGCTTATCGTACATAATGCTGCGGAATCTTCATTAGTAGCTGAAGTGAAAGAGAAGCAATATGCAGATCCTATTTTATTACAGCTTAAGGAGAATGTTTAGAGTGTTGAGACCAAGGCATTTGAGCTTACTCGAGAAGGAGTACTTCAGTGCCAAAACCGATTGTGTGTGTCGGATGTAGACGGGCTAAGAAAGAAGATTATGACAAAGGCACATTGTTCAAGGTATTCCATTCATCCAGGATCAAACAAAATGTATTAAAATTTGAAAGATATGTATTGGTGGAATGACATGAAGAAGAGCATTGCAGAATTTGTAGCTGAATGTCCAAATTATCAAAGAGTTAAAGTTGAGCACCAAAAACTCGGAGGTTATATGCAATGCAATGATCTTCCAAGCTGGAAGTAGGACATGATCAACATGAATTTCGTTATTGGTTTGCCTCGTACATCCCGGAAGTTTGATTCTATATGGGTGATTGTTAATAGGCTTACCAAATTCGAACATTTCCTACCAGTTAGGACCACTTACACAGTTGAAGAGTATGCGAAGCTGTACATTAAAGAGATAGTCCGATTACATGGAGTGCCAATCTCTATTATATCAGATCGGGGAACCCAATTTACCGCAAACTTTTGGAAGTCTTTTCAGAGGTGTTGGGGAACACAAGTGAAGTTGAGTACAGCTTTTCACCCTCAAACAGATGGACAAGCAGAACGTACCATCCAAACACTTGAAGATATGCTACGAGCTTGTGTAATAGATTTTAAGGGAAACTGGAATGATCATTTACCTCTTATTGAGTTTGCCTACAATAATAGCTATCATTCAAGTATCAAAATGACACCATATGAAGCTTTATATGGAAAGAAGTGTAGATCACCAATAGGATGGTTCGAAGTGGGTGAAACTCTTTTGTTCAGACCGGATCTTGTTTATCAAGCCATAGAGAAGGTTAAAGTAATTCAGCAACGACTGAAAACAACCCAAAGTCGACACAAGTCATATGCGGATAGTAGAAGGAGAGGGCTAGAGTTTTCTATAGGTGATTGGGTATTTTTGAAGGTATCGCCAATGAAAGGGGTAATGAGATTTGGCAAGAAAGGGAAGTTGAGTCCACGTTATATAGTCCCGTATAAGATCACTCGAAGGTTTGGACAAGTTGCATATGAATTAGAGCTACCCCAAGAGCTCTCATCAGTACATCGGGTATTTCATGTGTCAATGCTTTGAAAGTGCATCGGAGATCCATCGCATATCACTTCTACTGAGGATGTGCAAGTTGCGGAAGATCTTACCAACGAGAAAGTGCCTATTGCTATTCTAGATCGTCAAGTTAAGAAGATGAGAAATAAAGAGATAGCATCTGTGAAAGTACGTTGGAGAAATCGTCAAAGGGAAGAGATTACATGGGAAGCTGAGGAAGCAATGAAATCTAAGTGCCCTCATTTGTTCAAAGATGAAGAGGAAGTTCAAGAAACGGAGTTAGAACATTAACAAGTAAGTTTTTTTTTATATATGCATAGTATTTATGTGATGATGTGAATATTAATAATGGACTTGAACTTGTTTTGGTTGAATAACTACGCTAACATTTGAGGACAAATGTCCTAAAGGGGGGAAGGATGTAACACCCCGTATTGAAGTACGTGTATTGGTCTTATTTATATGGAATTAATTTTTTTATTTTATTTATACCGGAATTTGCCCGTCGATGGTTCCATGCGATGGTTATTGAATAAGATTTCCAACGATATAAAGATTTCTAAAAACGGATAGGTTTCGGATATAATCGAGCACTTTCGAAACTATAAAACGGTGGCCGGGATATTTGGGAATAGTAAATGTGCAGAAAAATTTCCTGCACACAAACTACTGAGGCCAGCCGAATTTTTGGGTCAACTTCGAACGATCATAACTCCCTTAATATAATGAACTGCGAGGTCTGCGACCTATGAAAATAAATATCTTTGAGTATTATTTCCAATGCAATTAGTTTCATCCAAATTCAACGTCTGAGTAAGGAGTTATACCCGTTTTACTTCAGCATATCAAAACAGATTTTTAGCGTCAACTTCAAACGACCATAACTCCTTGTACAGGAAGAACTGGGTGTAATACTTTATATGAAATGAAATCCCTTTGAATTATCTTTCCAACAATACCAATTTCACCCAAATACGATATCGGAGCAAAGAGTTATGGTCGATCTACTTTAGCTTATCAAAACAGTCCACCAAAGGACAAATTTGACATTAATTAAATTTTAAAGGCATTTTGGTCATTTTCTATTATATCATGGACGTGAATATGTGTATATATACATGTATATGAGCTCAAAAACTCATTTTCATCATCAATCATTGAGAAAGAACAAACCCTAACCAAATTTGACCTTTAAATTACTTTTGATTCAACCGTAGAAATTCCAAAGTAATTCGATAACTGCGTTTGTCATCTCGAGAGCTTCGAACGGCACCTATTATTTGTGCAAACAGGATTGCATAATCAAGAGGTGAATTCTAAGGTATGAATATTGTTTGCCTTTGTTCTTTTCCATATATATATGTGTGATGGAGGATTATATGTATTGGTTGTTATTGAAAGGTGATGAAAATACGGTTATGGACTATTTTGCATGGTTTGGTTGTATTGAATTGTGGAAGGTGGATATGGTAATTGAGTTATGGAAGGTGGATATGGTGATATACTATTGAATTGATGATTATTTATGTCTATGGCTCAATTTGGTTTAATGAATTGGTTGGAAGAATAAATGAATCCAAACTTGATATTGGAGGATGTTGTATGAATATGCATGGCATGTAAATGTAATTGGAGTATAAGAGGGTTAAAGTGACACTCTTTATGGTGTAATTAAGGCTTACTACTTAACCACTAGTTTGGTGAATTCAAATAATTGAATTGTGACGTTTGGTTGCTAATACTAGATTGCTATATATGTTCATTGTAGATAAGTAATCCGAAAAGACGGGAAGTCCATTTGGGACTAGTATTGAAGGTTGACAGTCAGGTATGTAAAGCATACTCTATACCATATCTTTGGCATGAAAGTGAATAATTGTTCTATTAAGAAAGTTTCCAAAGTTATTCAATAACATGTGATCCAAAATGGTTTTGTATGATGTCCTACGTTACCAATGAACTTGTTTCCACCCTACAAGATGTCAAGACATTCCAATACTTACTTGTTTTCCAAATCTTACATGTTTATTGCACTAATGAATGTCAGAAGGTATCCGGTTACTCAAACAAGATCCATGTGCTATTAATGACTCCAAAACATTTCATTGATATACCAATAAGTTCCTACTTCATTGTTATGACATTGATGACTCCAAAACACTTTATTGATGTGACAATGAGTTCTTACTTCATTGTTATTGCATTGATGGTCTATTTGTATGTCTCTTATTGATGTATCATTTTTTCAAAGTATCAAAAATGCGGTGGCGACCGAAATAACAATCTCAAAGATTAATTGAACTAAGTGATGGAAGTTCTCTCTTATCGGGTTGTATCCCAGGGGCATAAGCATATCATGGGTCGATCCCTATTTATGTGTTTATGGGTGGTATCCTAGGGGCATAAGCCTAGCATGAGTAGATCCCAGTTGATATGTACTGGAGGCAGCCTAATGGTCATAGTACAGTACAATAATGATTGCAAAGATGATAAGAACGAAGGTAAAGTGATTGAATAAATACAATGTACAGGTTGTCACAAGTTATAGTAAGTGTGGTCCACTCCTATTACGATTTATTCACTTGTTTCTGATTTCTATTGAGCTCCTATATCATATATGATTATCTATAGCTTTACATACTCAGTACATATTTCGTACTGACGTCCCCCACGGGGGACCTGCATTTCATGCTGCAGGCACAGGTACCTCAGCTCATACACCGAACAAGTAGGAGCCAGGATATCCAGCTGCTTTTGGTGAGCTTCAGTTTGCTTCGGGGCTTTCCGTGTCATATCCAGTCACTTTTGGTATTGTATAGAAGTTAGTTATATGGCGGGGTGTGTCCCGACCTTAGTTAAACTCTGTGTATTGTCTAGAGGCTTTGTAGACCTAATGTACAGTCAATTTGGTGTTTTGTTATTAGACGTGATGGCTCCAATGGTCAAGTATTGTATATACATATATATGTGTGCTCGAGCTTATACAAGTGATTATTTCCTTTTATATGCGACATGATGCTGTCTGAATTTCTTGCTGTCATAGAGGTATGAATGGGAAGTATAAGGTTATGAGTTGGTTCTCCCGGGCCTCCTCAGTTACGGTTGCTAGTCCGCCCCAATAGGATTTGAGGCGTGACAAGTTGCAGTAGAGACTGGTAAAATTAACGTCAGTTTCACAAGTAAATACACAAGAGAATAAGTTTCCACAAGATTTACATTAGCTAATGCTTCTACCAAATCACCAATTCCTTTCAAATTAGAGAATATAGGATCACCACGTCGCATGTGTATAATGAAATTATCAAGTTGGTAACTAAACTCTCGAATCTTTGATTCACCAAACTCATCCTAATAATGATTGACCAATATCATTATTGTTTTCTTTATCAAAATTAGCAAAAGCATTAGCTGGATTCAAACTTGCCATACTAAGAAGCAAGTTACCACTCACAACTTCAAAAAAATTATTAAGCTCTTGAAGTTGCAAGTCAATTATAGTATAAAAGAGCTCAACACGTAAGTGATGTGAGTAAGTAATACTAGAAAACCTACGCTTTAATTTTTTGGTAAGATAAAAATCATCTACTTAGGAACCAAGATTTCGTGTTTATCACAAAATACACGAACTTCATTCATTAGAGAATCCCCTCCATCATCTCTCAACAATTGTGATCTTTTCTTAGTAATGTCAAGAAATATTATGGCATTGATAATATCTTGCTCTTTCCTTTGTAATAATGCACTTAGCTCATTGGAAATCACCAATATCTTCAACATCAAGTGAAGAAAGAAAGAAAATTCAAATTCATTGATCACAGCCATAAAAGCTTCGGCTTGTAATCTATCATTGGGATTTGAGCTTCCACATTTAATCGCATCAAGCACATGAGCTATAGATGAAAATAAAACTATAAAGTTATCCAATGTTCTAAAATGTGAACCCCAACGAGTGTCACCTGGCCTTTGAAGTCCTCGTTCTTGATTTAATCCTTTTCCACTTTTAACTTCACTACTTTCTAGTAGTTGCTCCAACATTTCAGTTTGATGGTCCCAAAGTTGATCTCTGCACTTAAATGATTATCCTACCACATTCAACACATTAGTAATAATAGCAAAAAATTCATCTACGAGTATATATTTTTTGACAACGGCTACAAATGTCAATTGTAATTGGTGAGCAATACAATGAATGCAATATGCCAATGGAGTTTCTTGCAAAATCAAAGTTTAAGATCATTTATCTCTCCCTACATGCTACTAGACTCATCATATCCTTGTCCACGTATTTTAGATATACTTAAAGAGTGACTCATAGGCAAAGACCATAATGTTCCTTCGACGTTTTTATCGAAGTTTCACCAAATCGAACAATAGCAATAACACGCTCATTCACTTTACCTTTTCTGTTAACATACCTTGATGCAACAACCATTTGTTCATGGTGTGATATGTCCTTAGATTCATTAACTAAAATTTTAAAAAATTCTCCATCCAAGTCATTAATTATAGCTTTTACGATTTCTTGTGCACAAGCACTCACAATATCCTTTTGAATTTTTGAAGAAGTCATCATAGCATTTTCTTGAGCACGTTTTAAAATAACATTGTTCAAATCAGGAAGCATTTTCCTAGCCATTCCAAAAATCCTAGAAAAAGGCCTTTATTTTTGGAAGATTCATTTTCAGCGTGACCTCGAAAAGACAATTCAAATTTCAAGAGGAACCTTGCCACATTAGTTAAAGCCTCTAAATGAGTACGATGTTCACTTCTTATTTTCTCAGATTGCTTGTTCAAAGCAACTTGAATTGATTGAGATTGATTCTCAAAATCTAGCATCTTACTGAAACATCTTCTATGGACGCTATTTACTTCACCAACATGTTATTGAAATTGCTTCAAACTATGATTCCAAGACTTAAAGCCGGTTTTTGTGAAAAAATCACTTGTATTGTCCTTTACATAGTCATTTTTGAATAAATAGAAACACAATCAAAACACAACATCTTTCTTCACACTATACTCCATCCACTTAGAATATGAACTCTCATACCATGTCGAATTAAATCGACGCATTTTCGTTTCAATTTTAGTTTGAAGAAATTGAGTAAGAATCGACTGACAAGGCCATTGTTGAACATAGTGCCTTCTCACTTGATCTCGTATTGTAGAGTCACATTCATGAATTAGTTTTCTTTTTCTAGGATCGGATTTAAGTTTATTCACATCAAACTCTTTTATAAAACGATGAGAATTGTTTTTAAAACTAGAACTTGGTTGAGGAGGATAATATCTATCCATTTCAATTCATAAGAATCAATAACAGATTCCTAAAAAACAAAAAAATCATCAAGAATATAAGTAAAAATATTTATTTATTTATTTTTAATTAAAGCCCATAGACATAAATAGAAGCAAGAAAAAAGAAATAAATAAATTTTGCACACCAAGTTTCGAGCAACAAATAAATATTAAAAGAATTTAACATTACCCAAACTTGAATTAAAAAAAATTAAAAAAATGAAAGAAGAAAATAGTAGAGAGAGATCTGTACCTGTTATGGTGCATCAAATGGAGAATTTTCTCCTTTCTCTTTGTTTATGTACTGTGACTTTCTAGTTTCTAGAAAAAATTTAGGAATTTGGGGGAAAACACAGTATGGACTGGGGATTAGGGAATCTCCAGTGGATATATCAATTAAGGGTGGGCGGTGGGGCCAGATGAGGTGGCTGGTGGCATTTAAATGTATAAGAGAATTGTAAATGAAAGAAAAAGAGGCACTCCATCAGGAATCGAACCCACAATGTCGGGCTACGAACAAAGATCACATTTGAGTTTCGAACCAGTGCACCCAGACAAGTTTTTTTATTAAGGGTGCACAATTAAATATATTAATACTTTAGTAGGGTATCTAGACATACATTTATAAAATTTTTTAAAAAAGTTACCGAGTGCACGTGCACCCTCGCGGAACCACGTGGGTTTGCCTCTGGATGGGAATCATCCTTGTTCTTGTGAAGCACTCTAGATGGACATATAAACAAAATAACGAATAATACATCATTGGTTCTATAATGTTGAGTACAAACACATCATACAACCAATTAATCGCTCTTCTAGCATTTGGCAGGGATATGTTAGAGTGAAGAGTTGCTTGAAAAATCAAGTAGGGATATGGTCAGGAAGAAAATCACCAGTTCATGTAGTGCATGTGTCTTTAAGGGACACAATAGACGTTCATGTAGGAAATCTAGTAAATAATACATTTGTTGTGATATTAAGCTCATAAATGTAAAATTTGTTGTGATGTTATATTCATTAAAGATATTTCTTTTTGAATGTCATAATGTTGAACTGATTTCCTACATGTACGTACTACATATATGTAACTGTGTTTGAATACATATAAGTAAACTACTTGAATATGTAAAGTTAAATATTTATATGTTCAAAAAAATATAAATACATATGCATATATTCAGAAAAAAATACAAATATATTTTACCTATAGGGAAAAGACATCGTTTTCACCCTAAACTATACCCGAAAAGTCGAAGCCACACCTAAACTATACTAGTGACCTATTACACACCTAAACTATAAAAAAGTGAAACTATTTACACCCTGTCAGGCTACCACCACTTGCATGTGGTGCAATATTTTACACGTGCTGCCACGTCAGCACCGCGTCAGTAAAAAGTATCATTTTTTTATAGTTAAGGTGTGTAATAGGTCACTTATATAGTTTAGGTGTGGATTAGACTTTTCGACTATAGTTTGGGGTGGAAACGATGCCTTTTTCCTCAATGTTTTAGCCATTTACTTTTGTTATTTAATAGGCTGGACGCGCCTAAAATAAGTGTAGCACACGCGCCTTAGAATTGGGTTCGCGGGGAGGTAATAATATCACTTTTATATAGTTAAGTTGTTTAATAGGTCACTTATATAATTTAGGTGTGGCTTAGACTTTTCTTGTATTGTATGGGGTGGAAATGATGCCTTTTTGTATTTGCAAAATTACATCTACAGGTACCTTATATGTATTTGAAATTGTATTTGAAAATACACATACATATACACGTATGTATTTGTAATTGTGTTTGAAAAATACATATACATGTACCTATATGTATTTGCAACTGCGTTTGAAAATACATATAAAGTTACCTATAAACTTGTATATTTTCATTTAAATATGTTTGTATATACATTTCAAAACACAAATATATATAGAATACAATATAAAATTGATAAATTTAAGGTTACGTTTGTAGTTACGCGTTTATGTGCAGGCGTATTTGTAAAAAAAAATATTTGTATGTATAACTATATAAACATCTATATTCAAATTTAAATACATATTTAGGTACATGTACAAACGTAAAAACATATAAATATAAATATAAAGTTGTGAAACTAACTACTAAATATGTAAGATATGAACAAAGACATGTATAATCACTTATCTTAAACAAGACAAATATTTAACATATAACCATAAGGAAAATACTTTCATTCGATAAAAAAAGTTTAGAGACAGAAAGACCCCCTCTCTGTGTGTCCCCCCAATTGACCCAACGAGTAGGACCCACACGCCATACCAAGCAAGGAACCATCACTACCGTAACCCCCAGATACAGATTGCCATATGGCAATGGGTGTAAATTCCAAAACATCCTACTGCGATGCAGTAAAAGAAAAATCCATAGCTACTCAAAGGTCTTTCAATACTCTCCCTGAAAGCTCCGAAAATTCCACCAACTCAATGAAGAAGATGGGAACATTCCACTATCACCTGAGGATAAGAAAAAGATCTATAATCCTTGGAAACACTCAGTAATAATCAAAGTCTTTGGAAAGAAAATCAATCACCTCTTCCTTCAAAAGAAAATCACAGACCTGTGGAAAGTTCAAGAAAATATTCTGATGATTGACCTTGGGATGGGCTTCTTCACCATCAAATTATCAAAAGAAGAAAGTCAGAAAAGAGCTTTACAAGAGGGCCTGTGGTTTATAGAGGGTTCCTTTCTCACTGTCCGAAGTTGGGAGCCCGATTTCGTCCCAAGTGAAACAAGGATCCAAACAACGACAATTTGGCTCAAATTACCACAGCTACCAACGGAGTACTACGACCTAACCATCCTAGAGAAAGCGGGTAGGAAAATTGGAAAATTGGTTAAGATTGACACATGCACGTCTTTCACCCTACGGGAAGATATGCCAGGATATGTGTCCAAGTCCCAGTGGATAAAATCCTAAAATTATCGATTATCATTGGCAACCACCACCAAGCCATAGTCTATGAAGGAGATGGATTTCTCTGCAAAATATGTGGGCGGCTGGGTCATATGTCGGGATATTCCCAAATGTAAAAACCCATCCCTACCACTTCCGAAGCCCCAACATCAACACCGATAGAAAAGAAGGAGGCCAACGAATGGAAAACCATCTAATTCAAAATAGGAAAAAAGAAGACCCAATCGGGCAAGTCCGTAGGTGAAAGGAGTAAGTCCTACACCTCTGATAACTTAAGGTCAAACTATTTGATCCTCCTACAGGTAAGTTTCTCGATCCAAAATACTCTCATCCATCGTCTCCAACGAAGGTTTACCAACCTGCCACCGAGGAGGCCAACAACGGTATGACCAGCTAAACCCTAACCAAAGTGGACTACAATAGCCCCCAACTTAACAAAATGAGGCCCAAATACAATGCAGGCCCAGGGAAGAAAAGACCCATCTTTACGGTCAATGCCATTGAGCCTACTCACTCAAATAATAGTGAAGGCCTAAGTCTTCTGAATATTAACCATAGACCCAATTGCCAAGAGTCAAATAGGGTAATTACCCCTAACCAAGTTACCCTTGGTAACCTTTCTTTGACCTTTCATAAAATCCCGCCTAGGGATTCTGTGATATAAATCTTTCCCCCATCAAATCTACGGCTCAATCAATCAGTAACTCTGAGCGAGATGCCATAAAAGAAGGTGAAAAAACTGTCTTGTCTCTTGCTAGCTCATCATTAGGACCTAAACCTAAAGGGGACGATACCCCTATGTCTATCAATGATGAGCTCAAATCCTCCCCCCACAAGGATACTAAAGGGTGTAACCACCAAGACCACCCTCATTTTCCTTCTCTGACCCACTCCCAAAATAACTTAGAATCCACAATGGAACCGATTACCTTCTTTATCGAACCCCTATCACCCTTCCATCCTCAAACCTCGTGGTTGGAGATGGGCTTGTAAAATTAAGTTGTCCCTCTAAGAATCCAAGTAGAGGGGAGACAATGTATATTGATAATCTAAAATCCTTAATACCTAGCACAACTAATCATGGAAGGGCTATACCAGGGGCTCGAGAAGTATGGGTTGAATGTACGGAGAACCACTCTACTGATCTTCATCAACCAGACCTCATTGGAGAGATTGACTACATAAGTTCTGTCTAGAATAATGTGGAAAACCAGCCTAGCACTCCCATTCTTTCCTCAGCGAATTCCAGGGATATTGCAGACAGAGCCATCCTTTGTAATGCTCCCCAGGAGCCCCAGATCAGCATAACCCCCTCCCCATCCCCCAATCCCCTAGGATAAGCTTTGGAAATATTGGAAAGAGAGAAAACCATCCAATCTCTGAAGGAAAACATCAAGGAAATAGAACGGATTCTAGCATTCCTTAGAGTTCCAAGAACAAGTGTTGTAGTGTTAGAAAAGCCACTAACTTCAAGATTCGAAGAGGTAGTAAGGGAAACGGAAATTCTTCTTCTCTCTCTTAATCTAATCAGGTTTAGTCTAGAGTAACCTTACAGAACCACTGAGTCAAAACTTCTTCACTACCAGGATGACCCCCCTACTGGTGGAAATAAGGAATTAGGAACACTCTCTTTCTCCTCCAACTGGGGGGAAGGTAAAGAAAATCATGATAGACCCTTATTTTTACCAAAACAAACTCCTAATGAACTACATCATATGGAACACTAGAGGGGCAAATAACCCTGAATTTTGTAAGCACTATAAATCCATGGTGGATATTCATAAGACTTTCATTCTAGATCTTCTGGAAACTAGAATGAATTATCACCAGGTCATTACTGAGAAACTTGGATTTACTCACAAAATCCAATATCCAGCTTCAAGAATCTCTGGAGGGCTAGTGATCATGTGGAATGACAACACCATAAATATCACTGATATTTCCATCTCCTCCCAGGCCCTTCATGTCTCAGTTCAGGTACACCCTCATTCTACCTAGTTCTTTAGTGTCATTTATGCTAGTAACAACCTAGAAGATTAGAAACTTCTTTGGAATCATATTATTGATTTTGCTGATACCATCAATAATCAACCCCACAACCCTTGGCTGGTTGAGAAGGGTTTCAATAAAGTTGTAAAATTTTCTGAAAAGTACGAAGGTAATAGTATTAATACCTCCAGAGCATCCTTCTTATGGAATTGCATTAACAAAAGTAACCTCATTGACCTAGGTTTAAAGAGAGTAGGTATACTTATACCAATGGCAGGTACAGAAACAGACAATCCCTCATTCTTAAAAGGCTGGATAGGTGCATGGCTAATTCCTCTTGGCTTGAACTATTTCCTGAAACCTCCGTTACCCATCTCCCCAGAACCCACTCTGACTATTGCCCCCTTTTGGTTACCCTCATCAGAGACCATAGTATCTAAGCTAAACATTTTAGAATGGAAGCTATGTCGTGATCCCACCCCACCTTCACTTCTATGGTGAAGAACTTCTTTAAAAATTCTCCTAATCTTACCAGTGCCATTTCTCACTTTGAAACCCATATCAAGGCCTGGAATAAGACTACTTTGGAAATATCTTTTGCAAGAAAAAGAATCTGCTAGCTAGGTTAGCTGGAATCCAAAAATCCCCTAGATATCCTACTAACTCCTTCCTCCAGAGCCTTGAAAAGGAGCTCACTCAGGATTTCAGCCACATCCTCATCCTTGAGCATGATTTCTGGAAATTAAAGTCCAAAATCAGTTGGATTGATGATGAGATGCAAATACTGAGTTCTTCCATACATCCACCCTCAATAGAAGGAGAAATAGGATCAACTCTTTGAAAGATGATGCTAGGAACTGGGTGTTCAGCCAGGAAGAGATTAAGAACAACATTCTCTACGTCTATACCAATTTCATCACCTCTGAGCATCTTAGTTACTATCTCAAATGTCAAATTAACCCCTCCAGCCAGGGTTCTATCAGCACAAAGGACCACCAAATCCTGGATGCCATTCTCTCTAGAACTGAAATAAAAAAGGTTGTCTTCTCCTTCAAACCTTCCAAAGCTCCTAGCCCGAATGGAATTCACCCCATTCTGTTCAAAAAATATTAGAACATCATGGGGAATTTTGTCATCAACTTCTGCGCTCAGACCTTCTCAATACTCACTATGGATAAGAAAGTCAACACCACCTACCTGTGCCTCATTCCCAAATATTCTAATGCATCAAATCTGAGAAATTTCAGACCTATAGGCCTTTGCAATACTCAATACAAAACATCACTAAGATTGTGTCTAATAGAATTAAGCCCTTCTTGGAGAAGATTATTGGGAAAAGTCAAGTCAGTTTTCTCCTTAATAGGAGAACCACTAACCAAGCCATAGTAGTCCAGGAATTCATCACCCACTTCTCTAAAATGAAGGGGAAAATGGCTAACAGATTCTAAAAATTGATATGAAGAAAGCCTTTGATAGAATTGAATGGTCCTTTATAAGACAAACCCTTCACTTTTTCAATTTTTCCCCTGGATTAACCACTCTTATCATGTCTTGCATCACCTCTTCCTCCATTTCTATTTTGGTCAATGAAAGTAGGATTAATTTCTTCAAACCTTCCAGGAAAATCAGATAGGGGACCCCATATCTCCATACATTTTCATTCCTTGTATGAAACTCCTTTCCAGAAGAATAGACCATGAAGTTGACATTCTCAACTGGAATCCCATATCAATTAGCAGAAAAGGATCAAAGGTTTCACACTTTTATTTTGCAGATGACTTGACCCTCTTTGCTAGGGCTGATGCCACAAATTGTCAAACCATTCTTAACGCTCTTCAGAGCTTCAGCCATCATTCTGGGCAAAAGATTAATACAAAAAAGTCAAAAGTTATCTTCTCCTCTAACTGCACTCCCCCTGTAAGGCAATCCATGGCTTACCAACTCTCTATAAAAGCCAGTGATTCTTTTGGAAAATACCTGGGATTGCCCATCTTTCACTATAAACCTAACACTGGGGACTTCTATTTTATTGTGGATATCCTTAACTCTAAGCTAGCCTGCTGGAAAACCAAATTCTTAAACATGGATGGTAGAACCACCCTAGCAAAATCCTCTATGAGCAGCATATCAAACCATGTAATGCAATGCATATCCCTTCCTGCTAAAACGCTGAAGCTTATTGACAAATCTCAAAGTTTATCTGGGGCACATCCCCAGATAAAAGAAAGATGCACCTCATTAAGTGGGATACCCTCATTCATACCAAGAGCCAGGGTGGATTAGGAATGCAAAAAGCTGGCACCAAGAAAGATACTATGCTCAGCATCTTGGCCTGGAGATACATTAAAAATCCCCATATGCTCTGGGCCAAAATGCTCAAAAGTTAAATACCACAGTGAGGCCAACCTTTGTAAACCAAACTCCTCTAGAACTTGGAAGAATCTCTACAAAGGCTACCTCATCTATAAAGAAGCCACCCAGTGTATTCCTCATGATGGGAATCACATCAGCTTTTGGCATAAAAAATAGATCCCCCACCCCCCAGGAATCTCATCTATGGTCTTCTTACTAAATAAGAGAGCAACACTAGACTCTCTGACATCTGTAACCATTATGCCTAGAACTTGGAGAATCTCTCCCTTGAAATCCCTACTTCTATTAAGAAAACTATCACTAACATCTTTCTTCCTAATTCCAAGATAGATTGAGACTTACCCATATGAGGCCTTACTGGAAATGGTATCTTTACTAGTGCAAGCGCTTATTACTTCATCAACAACAAGAAGAGCCATACTATAAAGACCACCCCTCATCTGGAGGACTTTCAAGGACTCTGGAAACTCCCTTCCCCCAATAAAATAAAGTTTTTCCTTTGGATGATGCACCACAATAGACTTTCTACTAACTCAACTCTTCATAGAAGGGGCATTGGCATAGACCCCAAGTGCCACTTCTGAAACCATCCTTCTGAAGACATTAACCATGTCTTCTTTGAATGCAATGCCACCATTGACTTCTGGATAACAATCCTTAGAAAGTCTAACCATACTAATATCATATCCTTTCCCAGCTTCCATCTCTCCAACTGGATCTTCCTTGGAGACACATTAAGGAGCAAAGGTACAACCACCTCATCTACTGGAAAGATCTTATTCCTTTTAGCCTTTGGACCATTTAGAAATCCAGAAGCAACAATATCTTTAAAAATAAGATTGGAAAACCCTCTCCCTCAAATGCGTGTGCTGAGGATGCTGAGTTCAAATTCCTAGCCTAAAATTCCAAGCCCCATAAGACCAAACTTACCATACGGATTGGATGGATCCCTCCCCAGGTAGGTGCTTACAAACTCAATAATGATGGTTTATGCTTTGGGAACCCTGGTAGGGATGGAATTGGGGGTATCATTAGAGATGCCAATGGACAATGGATCACTGGCTTTACTAGAATCTTTCATAAAGCCACCAACAATCAAATAGAGCTCTTAGCTCTAAGTGAAGGTTTTAACTTAACTGGAGAGCACAATCTCTAACCCATTGAAAGTAACATTGATTCCACATAGGTTATTGATATGCTAACTCATGGTAATCTTGTCTACAATGCTCTTCTGAATGTTTGCAGGTTAAAACTGACCCGTTTAGGAAATTTTTTGGTGCAGCACGTGTTCAGGTAACAAAATAGTGTTGCACATACAATGGCTAAACTTGGAGATGAATCAAATTTTTTTGCCGAATCAAGACTTTTTGAAGTTCCCCTAATGTGTGCTCGTAAAAATTTATGTGCAGACATGATAGGAACTACCTTCGAAAGAGAGGTTATCTTTTGGAATGGCCTAGATCAGGGATTAATTCCCTCAACTATGGACTATAACCCAGGCTAAAAGCCTGGGTTGCACATTTGTTATTCATATATTATGCTATCTTTCTAACAAAAAAAAAGAAAATACTTTCATTCAATTCCATAAAGTAATAACTGAAATATAAATACCATTATTCAAGAACAAATAAAACCTAAAAGTAATAACTGAAACATAACAACTATCGAATTATGTCACTGTCAGCATAGCATTTAATGTTGTCAAACACAAACACAAAATACAACTACAAGACTATCAATCATCAAGAATTTTTGTGTCATTTGTTATCCTGATTTACCTAACAGGCCTCATTGGTGTTTTGTCGTTACTTTGAGCATCAACTTCTTGTCTTCTTAAATTATAGTTCTACATAAATTAAGCATAGCTTATACGAAGCAAATCAAGCTTGAACTCAATCAAAGAAACGTCTTCCGCATAACTAAGGCACTCGACATATATAATCATGTACAATCCACAATCCCTACAAATACATTAAGTAATAAATTAGAATATAATTTGTATATATGTACAGTCATATACTTAGCATATGTATATTAAAAAACTTATAAGCTGCCGCTTGCTTGTTGAGGTAAATTCTCCACATAAGGCACATTAGGTCCAACATATTTTTATTTTTGGATTTTTGGATTTTAACAACATCAATACCTTTCATTTCATAAAATTACGAGCCAAGAGACATAAAGTTATAATCTCAACTAATTTTTTAATTTCAGCAAAGACAACGTGTCACGACCCGAGCCGAGGTCCTGGCCATGACGGTCATATCGAACTCTGAAGGCCCGAGAAACCCCTTATCATACTATCATAAGCATAATTCATACATAAATTAAAGTGTAGAAGATAAACTAAACACGTGGTAGTCTAGAAATCAAACTTAAAACTCCAGAACATCCTATCAAAAGGGAAAACCCCAAATCCAATCTCAACAATCTACAAAGCCTCTACTAAACTAAAAATAATAGTCTGTCTAAACCGGGACAAGGCCCTCCGATCGGACCATAAAACAACTGTAAACTATCACATGGATAGGATGACTTCTGAAGTAAGGGAGACTCACCAACTCTGAACTCCTGGATAATTTATTGCTACTAAACTGGACCGCAGGATTGAGCCTCAGATCCTACATTATGAGACAATGTAACCACCACGAAGGACGGTCAATACCTGAAATGTATTGGTATGCAGAACTAATAAAAAACAACATATATTCCATATAAAATAGTCGAGAGAATTAAGAAAATAATTTAACATAATAGATATCAAAAACACATGGGCATAATTACAGAGCTTCAAAACATTATTATAAGTCATGACTCAACTCTTTGTTTTACTTCTGAGCTAGATGGTACACCCTACAAGTCTATAATCTCACGAGCTATATGGAATCTTCCCTTGACTCGGCGGTCAAGCCTCCAACCTAAGTTTGCCGCAAGGGCTGGAGTTTCTGATTCTGATATGCAAATGGCACAAGGCCAACGTATAATCCCCTCATTCAGGGCACATCCCCTCTTTCAGGGAACATCCCCTCTTTCAAGGAACAATAAATCCCGTATCGACAAAATATGGTTTTGGGCAATGAGTTATCTGAACTCGTGCCTTCTTCATGTACCCATCTAACTCTCTTTAAGCCTCTTAAAAACTTAATTCATGCTTATAAGCAATTTTTTCTCATTATGTTAAGGGCATAGCACAACAGGGTATCGTCAGACCCAGACTTGCAAGTTATTCATTTCATACCACATTATATCTATGGTCCTTCTTACTTAAAAGCATATTAATGACCACCAAATGAATTTAAATATCACAAGAGAGTTATTATTTCAAAAACACATAAAATCTTATACAACACACTATCTTTTCAAGTATTAAACATACGGTGATCAGTTCAATCATTAATCATATGCATTTTTTCTATTTGGAAATTATAACATTTAGAATAGAAATCACCTCTTTGAAAAACACGTGAAACAACCATCCATAACAAGTAAAGAGGCATTTAAAATCAAGAATCATCTTCATTCATAAAACAACCCCAAAATTTGTTTTACGTAAATCTCATGATAAAAAAAGGGCATATAATTCATGCTCTCATACCGAATTCACAATTCATAACATGCTAAGACCATAAACTTTGTCATAGGGAAGGGAATTTTGCAAGTCATGTTCATAAATCACTTTTTGAACTCAAATCAAGTATGCTCAAGATTACAAATCAAGCTTATGGAAAATCCCCATGATAGTTATGTACTTTCATCAAAACGGGTTATGATGCTTGTTCTTTAAACGATTTTCAAAAACCCATTTCATATACACACATATATATCCTAAAAACTTGTTTAAAAATGTAAAATTCATGCTTATGAGATTTAGGATAGTTTCACATACCTTTTGACGGAGAAAAATCAAAGAAAACGTAGAGAGATTGGCCCTTTATAGAGTAGAATCTACAAACCCTAGGTAGTTTCTCCCCTCTTGCATATGGAATAATATTTGGGAATTTACAGAGGTAATGTAATGTTTATTAAGACCTTAAATTTTTCCAAAGAGGGTTAGGAATGGTTATGGGATGATAAAAAACCTTTATTCCCTTAAAATAAGTCAAACAAAACACATTTTGATGCCCCGAAAAGGCTATGTGTTGCATAGCCAAAGCAAACCTTTGGGTTTGAGTTGCATGGCCAAAGCATAGCTAAGGAGGTGTGCTTAGGCGATTGATTTGCAGCGTAGGGTGATCGCACACCCTAGATAATGCTTTATTCAAACACTCATAACTTTTGACTCCAGACTCGGATTGACGAACAGTTGGTGGCGTTGGAAAGAAGACTCAAAGGGCTTTAATTTGATTATAGTAGGACACATAACTCTTTGTATCCTAGGATAAATGTTCTTTGGAAGTTTGCCCAAACAAAATCATCAACTAAAAGTCAATCAATAGTATAGTGCTCAACTTAACCTTTGAGCTACGAGATTTTTATAGTGTGTATTCTTCTTCAAGGATGTCTCCACACTATCTCCCCCTTGGGATCATTCATCACCGAATGATGGGTAGGAATTTGTTGAAGCTCTAAAATTATTAAATAAATAACATAACCTCACATTGGACATTTTACCTTAATAAAATATGCAAAGGCATCAAAAGAGCTTCATATAACCCCTAGTGAAACGTGTAAGCACGAGGCGTAAGATAATAAGAATTAACATAGTGATGACCTTGCACATGAGTTCTAGGGATCATAATCATCACAACATAAGGCATGAGTTTATTTGGTGATAATGGGCCTGATTTACATTGGTACAATCATGAAATAAGGTTTCGCGGGAGATAGGAATAGAAGCAATCTCTACCTTACAAGATACAATGAATAGACTTAAACGTAGGTGCACTATTCGTCTATGACCCGAACAATAAATAACATACTTCATTATTTCCAACTTACAATTCTCCCATCACATATCTAACCTCAAGAGTTTGAGTCTCACTGCATAGTACTTCTAAGTTGAAGCCTAACTCGAAGAAAAAAGGTGCTAACTTAAGTATGGGGCCCTATTCTCTACATCCCTTTAAGAATATTACTTCACCTTATCACTACTATCAAACACCCTCAGGTTTTAATTCAGGGAGTACTAACCACATAGTACATGGCTTTGTGTTTTTATCAATCACGACATTCAGGCTTATCATTACTACACTAACTTCATGGATCTCCCCCACTAAGACCAGAAAATTCAATCACTCTCACAAAGATTTTTGCCACATATCTCCTTCCTAATTATTTCACATAACGAAAGTTCATCTCCTTCTTTCCCTCTTCACCTAAAACCTTAGCTAAAGAAATCACATCAAAATTTTCACATCCAAGAACATCTACTCCCCTACCTAAGTCACTACTACTCTTCCATAACTACTATCATACTATCACTCGGAGGGTCATTGAGGGACCCGAGTATAAGCATCATGAATGGAAGTACTACTATTCGATTATAACTTATACTTATTGCACTACTCAAGGTAGGACATGATGTGAAGATACGATACAATAGACACAAAATGCTTCATATATAAAGTGTCTGGATCATAAGTAAAAGAGTCGTTCGGCATAAACAGAACATGAGTTCTTAGGAATAACCACAGTAAGAAACATGAGCTCTTACATCATGAGTCATATAACATAAGATCAGAATTCATGAAATCAGCGATCGAGACAAGGATTGATACTTGAAGTTATTCCTTCTTATTTTCAGAGCTGGGATAGTCATGAGTTTGCATGAACCTTATCACTTTAGCTAATCCCAACGTAAAATGAATCGGTAACATATGAAAAACATAGTTTCTTAGAACTAAGCATGATATTAGATATAAATTTTATGGATCATGAGCATCATAACATAGGGCTTGAATACATGAAAGACTGGATTTTCTGAGACATCATTGCTTTTATTTTAGAGTTCGGAACATGACATGACTTACATAGAGAACTCAGACCTTAGACATAGGCAGGACTTGACTACATAAGACATTGGTTGAATGACCTTTTAAATTGAAGTAAGAGGAGTTTACTTGAATAGGAATAGATTTATCGTGACTTTTTCCTGCAACTTGACACTATGAGAAAATTTGGGAACTACCTTGACTCATCATCTCCCCTTTACAGCAAAGTCACAATCCTGAACTTGAGGCTCTCATCAAATCTATAATCACAACACTCAGCCCAATAGGGTATCAATATACACATGAACACAAACTCCCCTCAATAATTTTAATATAAAAACACTAAATTCTTTCTAGAACATCCCCTTCAGGAACACTAATCATAACTTCCTCCAACCCCCTAAGTCATCGACTTATGACTAACATTATCATGGGCATGGACATTCATGCTTCTAAATACTTAACACTCTATCTTTAACTCCTTAGAATACTAGCATTATACCTCTAATCACATAATTTACAACTTAACAAAATTCGTAAAACTATACTAAAGATGCATATTGCCTACCTATATTTCCTCAATTCAACTCTAAAGAACACCATACAACAACTTCCCAGACTTCTCCATACTACAAAATTTTAAGAACGTGAGCTAGGTGCACATGACACTTATACACATAAAATCGTATCTAATAACATGCTACCTAAGGGTTCAACTTATCCTTATATACTTACGCCCTTACCCACTTAATGACTCAACCATAATTCAATATTTTATCATAGTCCTCATGTATATATATCATAATTATCCACTTCTTTTTCCACAAGTTGCCATCCTAGGCTATTTCACACCTCACATCAAGCCTACTAATTCATTTCCACAAAACATACATCATTAATCTTAAGCTACTATTCTTACCACCACACTCCACATCTGAAGTTTAAGCCTATAGTCTAGCATCAATCATGTACCACCGATGAAGCATGCCACATACTATACTAGTCCATCAAATTGGGAAATCAACCCAAATACCTCATTTCACTTAACTACTACCTACAATCACATCCCCTCCATGACATTACTACTACACCTTAAAATCCACTACAAACCTTCTCACATGTAGTACTAATTTACAACTACTAGAGAAAAGACAATCAAGGGGGGTAAAGTCACATAATAAGGATAGTCGATCTTAATCTTATAATAAACCCATTACGATGTTATCAACATATTCCACTTTCTCTCATAATATTTACTTACCCATACATGTATTCACACTACTTTCAAATTCCATATACACCAACGAGTCTCTATCCATAACTTATTGACTAATCTACCCCTTTCCATTCACAGCCTATAAATAATTTCTATAACCACCATAACTATCAACTCTGGGCTCCTTCCCTCTTTTGAATAAATAATAATCATAGCCAAACACTTTCTTCACAGACTACCATACACTCTAAAAATATTTCTACAATATTAGCCAATTACCATAAAAGAGCAAGCCACCCCTCAAGGGTTATACAACTAAAACTACTTATTTATGTAAAAGTCACCCTCACTCTGGCTTATAGACTTGTGAATCCATATCATTAACATCTGGGACATCTTACTACCAATAGGTCATGACACATTAACATATACTAATACTCAGGTGAGAATACTATTCCAATATTCTATCACATATCTCTGCCCTTAAGCATGACATTTGCAACAAGGATTTTTTTTGAAAGAAATTGAATACACTTCGTACCTCAGTCTGAAAAGCACGATTGCATTAATATAGAGGTATACACTCGAATTAATACACTTTGAAGCACTAATGGACTCATCTCAAGTCCTTGTGATATCTCATAACTTCATGGATAACTCAATCGGAACGGACCACATCGTTGGGGATCTAAAATCTTGGACTTGTATTGCCTCGACAATAAGGAATGATCCAAAAAATTAGAGCAATGAAGGAATTTAGTTAACTTCCATATGGACGATGCTATAGCACGAACTAAAGTATGAAAGAATGAGAAACAACTCTTAAATGCCCGGTAGTTTTCTAATTATAAGTGTGATGCACAACACACCCATAAGCAAGACTCTACTAGACACGTCTTTGTAGATACCCTGAGACCATGAACAGTCCTCTGATACTAAGCTTATCACAACCCTAACCGAGACCCTATCCGCAACGGGCATCCCCTACCCCGAAAGCCTTAGAAATCGCTTAGCATACTATCATAAGCATAATTCATACATAAATCAAAGTGCGGAAGATAAACTGAAAATATGGTATTTCCAAAATCAAACTTAAAACTTCATAACATAGTATCAAAAGAAAAACCGCAAATCCAATGTAAACAATCTACCAAGCCTTTATTAAACTGAAAATAATAGTTTGTCTAAACCTGTAACGCCACAAAAATGGGTCCCGAGACATCACACGGTGCTTAGGATCACAAGTGATCCCAAGCTAACCCTTCTACTAGCATAACTCATAAGCAACTGAATAAAATACATAAATCTGAATGAAATAAATGGAAGATGACTCTTTTCTGAATCTGATCAATACAAAACTAAATTAAAATAATTACAACTCTGCTTTTACAAAACAACACTGGAATCAATACATTAACTCTTCTGACTATCTATGAAGCCTCTATTAGTGTTGACTATAGGTAGTCGGGACATGACTCCTAGCTATCCCAAATCAATACGACTGAATAAAGAAAAAAAATACAATACTGCTCAAACTATAAGACTGACTCGATCCCTGGAATCAAGAGAACTCATCACCTGCTAACTGGAAGCTGCAAACTATCTGAATATGGTATGCATGCTACAACTGAACTGATACCTACATTATGAGATAATGTAGCACATAGACGTATATGTGGATCAGTACTTTGAGGATGTACTGAGTGTATGGGGGTGAAATACATAAGTAAAGCATCATCTCATCATCATAATTTATAAAACAATGCATGCTAAATGCAAATGACTCACATAAGCTGGAATATCTAAAATAATGAAATAATGAGAAGCAAATCATACTTTATAAATCTAGTGAGTCATAACATTTAGTTCTGAAAGTTGTGCTTGTATTCTCTCTTTAAATCATACTATCTAAATGTAGAAAGGACTTACTCTTAAATCTGAAATCTATAGCTAATATCTTTCTGTAAAGCAAAATCTGGATTAAGTTGTGAGCCTTTACACTTAGTTTTCTAAAAGCTTTTCTGTTAATCTGTTACTTTAACTAGCATGGCAAATACTTTAAAAAGCTTTCTGTAAGGAAAACACTTTATCTTAAGGCTTTAAACCAATAGACTGTATTAAGAGTAGGGACTTCTTTTGGAAGGTTCTTCTAACCGACATAAATCATGTGAGCATTTATGGAGTCCAACGTCTTGCCCACGTTGGGGAGATCTATTCTACCCTTGCCATCGGAATAGAACTTCTTATCTTAAGTGATCACAATCTTAGTCATCCACGTAGAAGTGGGAATAATCTTAATCTTACGGTGACACGTAGTTCTGGAGAATGAAACCTTGGTAACATACCCATCTTGGTGCTAAATACTACTCCCATTCTTATGATCGGGATCTTAGGAAATCCACTTCAAAATAGCACAAGGGTCTATAAGAAAACTAATTATGATCTTTTTTTTCTTTAAATCTCAAGTCATATGAACAATGTGGATTCTTTATCTTAGCTTAGGACCAAAAGGTCAAATCTTTATAAAAAATTTGAGAATAATCTTATCATAGGATGCATATAGCACAAAAAATCTTAAAATAACAATCTTTAATTAGGGCTTAATGACCCATGCATCAAACTCACGTTAAAATATCATAATGTTCATGCTTGATGATGTAAACATTGATAAATTAATTCAAAATCTAGAAATTACTGTAATATGCATGAAAATATGAACATAATCATGTAATTTAACTTCTAACTCACTGGAAATCTCCTAAACTTGTAAAAAACAATAATGGGTATAAACCCTAACTTGAATTTCATGGGAAATCAAATAAAAATTCAGTAAAATTGGAATTAAAAATAAGTTTTTGGGCACAAGAACGAAAGGATTGTCCTTGTTCATAACCCCACATACCTTGATTGAAGATTAGATGACAAAACTTGATCTAATGATTCCTATTTGAGTTCTTGGAGATGAGTTCTTGATTATCTTGCCTTGGGAATCCTCAATTTGGAGCTTTCTTGGAGAATTTATGGAGGATTTTTTTTTATTTCTTGGAGAAGAAGCATTGGAGCTTTAGGGTTTTGCTTTGAGAGAGAATGAATGAAATTAGGCATAAAGTGCTTAGAATATGCTTAAATCTTATGTTTGGACGGATTGGGGACTTGAGAATTGACCAAAATACCCTTTTTAAACTTCTAAACGGAACTAGAAAATGTAATATTTTTCCGAACTGGGTGGCCATTGCGATGTACCACTATCACGGTGGCTTACTGGAATTTGTACAATTAGGAACTGGGCAAACTCCGTGATGCGCCACCATCGCGGTGCCCCTTTGAAATGTCATTTTGGCCACCTTCGCGATGCGTCATTATCGCGGAGGCTCACTGGAAATTGCCAAATGTGAAATGGGACTCCTACACAACGCGTCATGATCGCGTAGCTTCACTAAAAAGTGACAATTGTGATTTTTTCCTTCTCCGCAATGCGTTGAGAGTCCAGGTGGCACACTATCAACTTAAAAATGCTCTAACTTCTCAACCGAGTGTCGAATTTGGACGAATTTGATATCGATACAAAACTTATTCAATTTCCCACACAATGGAAAGTCGAAATCTTGAAAATTTCAATTGCATAAAATGGTATTTATTTTTGAAGCTAGTCCTTGACATTCTAGGAAAGAATTTAAGCTAGAAAAAAGTACGTGGTATTACAAAATCATGGCAAGGCCCCCGATTGGACCATAAAACAACTACAAACTATCATATGGATAGGATGCCTTCCAAAGTAAGGGATGCTCACCAACTCTGAACTCCTGGAATAATTTATTGCAGCAAAACTGGACCGTAGGACTGAGCTTCAGATTCTAAATTATGAGACA
The DNA here is from genome assembly GCA_030864215.1 of Capsicum pubescens. Classification (NCBI taxonomy): domain Eukaryota; kingdom Viridiplantae; phylum Streptophyta; class Magnoliopsida; order Solanales; family Solanaceae; genus Capsicum; species Capsicum pubescens. The sequence continues at coordinate 257,769,792 of CM061547.1, read as the reverse complement.
ATGTAGCCGCCACGAAGGACGATCAATACCTAAAATGTATTGATACGCAGAACTAACCAAAAACAACATATATTCTATATAAAATAGTCGAGAGCATTAAGAAAATAATTTAACATAATAGATATCAAAAACACATGGGCATAATTCAAGAGCTTCAAAACATTCTTGTAAGTCATGACCTAACTCTTTGTTTTACTTCTAAGCTAGATGGTACACCTTACAAGTCTATAATCTCACGGTTTATATGGAATTCGCCCTTGACTCGGCGGCCAAGCCCCCAACCCAAGTTTGCCGCAAGGGTTGGAGTTTCTGATTTTGATATGCAAAGGGAACAAGGCCAGCGTATAATCCCCTCTTTCAGGGCACATCCCCTCTTTCAAGGCACATCCCTTCTTTCAGGACACAATAAATCCCATATCGACAAAACACGGTTTTGAACAATGAGTAATCTGAACTCGTGCCTTCTTCGGATAACCATCTAACTCTCTTTAAGCCTAATTTTTTTAGCCTCTTAAAAACATACTTTATGCTTATAAAAAATTCTTTCTCATTCTGTTAAGGACATATCACAACAGGTTATCGTCATACATAGACTTGCAAGTCATTCATTTCATACCACATCATATCTATGGATCTTTTTACTTAAAAGCATATTAATGACCACCCAAAGAATTTAAACATCATAAGAGAGTTCTTATTTCAAAAGCACATGAAATCTTATGCAACACACTCTCTTTTTAAGGATTAAACATGTGGTGGTCAGTTTAATCATTAATCACATGTAATTTCTTTATTTGAAAACCATAACATTTAGAATAGAAATCACCTCTTTGAAAAATACGTGAAACAACCATCCATAACAAGTAAAGAGGCATTTAAAATTAAGAATGAGTACATATATATAATAAGGATTTGTGTGTGTATATATACACACACACACACAAATGAGTACCTATTAACTAAATACATTTGTAAAATACACCCTCATGATAAATACATATATAAATACTTCTTTTTCTTTGTCTTCATCCGAATCATCTTCAAATGAGTTTTCAACATCAGGACTTGAAATTTTGCTTGTTTCACCGATTTCTTTTGCTTTTCTTTTATCTCTAATTTTTTTATTTTTTGGGATTTTAGAGATGAAGCTTTTTTCAATCCTTTTTCTTTCATAATTTTGGCCATTTTTTTTGAATCGTTGCAATGCTTCGACCTCTCTTCTTCAACGCTCATTAATTTCTTCGACTATTTAGACGTAGAATCCACATTAACAATTTCATCTTGAGATAGTCCAATATTAAATGATGGAGAATTATTAAAAACTAAATTGATAGGTGGTATACCTCTATCTGATCTTCTATATGATACGTGTTCTGCCATTAGAGCAGATCTCCACAATCATACACAAAAAAAAATCTCAATCCCCCCCCCCCCCAAAAAAATAAAATGCAACAATAATGGTGAATAAAAAAAATACAAAAGTATATAGTATTTTGGGAAGAGATAACATTCAATAACTGTAAATCAATAGTTATCTTATTTTGTGTGCATAATATTTATCTACAAGGTGAGAAAAATGTGAGAAAAAAGTAAGAAAATGGAATGAAAATCTGAAAAATAGGAGCTATTTGAAAAAATAAAATAAAAGGTAAAGTAAGAAAGGTAAGAGATAATGTTAGAATGAAAATAGAGAAACTACCCCTTGGTAATTGTAAATACGCATGTATGGTGTGGCCTACTAAATTAATGCTATTTTTGCTATATAACATAATTTTGTGAAAATATTTCTATTAAGTTTGTCACTTTTTGTATTTTTTTTTACTATATAATATAAGGAACAATACATAACTCTGGTAGTCCTCACAACCTCTTAAGCCACTCTTATACTTACACATAGTTGTTGTAATTAGTTGTTTACCATGTATTATCACAATTTGAATTACACATAATACTACTTTTGTTTGATTTATACACTACAAGTGGCCCTTTCCCAACCCCCTCCCCTACTTTTAATTTTCGATTTTTCTTATAATTAAAATAGAAAATGATTAGTAATAATTAATATTATATTATTTAATACTTCAAATATAGTGCAATTTTTTTAAGATTTTTTTTTTTCACTTTATTGTCATTCATAATATGGTGTTTTTAATTTATACAAAGTCAGTCACCTTTTGAAATTAAAATATATTTTAACTAAATTATTTTTTATTAACATTCTCTTCATCTCAAAATAATTGACATGTACTCCTTTTATTTCAAAATAGTTGACATGTATATATTTTGCATAACTATTAAAAAAAAATTAATAAGGAATGCAAATTAACTAATATGACGTTGATATCTTTTTAATATTAAGTACATGAATCTTGTTCAATTAATGTGGGAATCAATTACTAAGGGTACATTGAAAAAAATTATCTTTTGATTCTTTAAACATGTCAATTATTTTAAAATAATTTTTGATAAACATACCGACTATTTTAAGATGAAAGGAGTAGTAGTATTAATTTAATATGATTTCTTGGTTATATCAAAAAAGTTACCCACTTCTCAAATGTAGGAAATATATTTATCAACTTTTCCTAATTAAATAGTAATATTAGTTTGATATGTTTTCTAAAATATATTTAAAAGTATATATTTATCTAATAAGGTAAATTTGAAAAATAAATTAACACTTTATTGATTTAAATAAAGGTACGTATTCGTTTGAACCAAGTGTGAAAGCTTAAAATGCTTAAGTTACCTTGTTCTCCATGTGCATTTGGTACTCCAACCATTCCTTTTTAGTTCTCACAATTCATTTTTAGTTCTCACGATTCATTTTTCGAAAGTCAAGTTGAGTAATTTCTAAAATTAAATTAGATTAAATTAATTTGGTATTTTAAAAATAAAATTTAAATATTTAAAAAATATATCAAAACTAATATAAATTATAATATTATTTTAAAATATTGGTCTAAATTACATCGATTGACTCTTTAAAGAAAAACTATCACAATTAAAAAGGCTGAAAAACTAATTAGTTGTTTTTTTTCTAGTTTTATTAGAATTCAATAAAAAAATTTATGGACAATTTTATCCACACCTTTGAAACATGCATTATAAATATTAAAAGTAAAAATTAGTGAATGGTGTCATATAATGTTGAAAATGGAGATAGCGTCATTGATCAATATTGAATTAATTATGCAACAAAAATAACATAACTTATGCTTATTCAATCAATTAAAATTATATTTATTATATTTAGTGAACCCGGGCCTCTCGTGCGACTAGTTCTTGTATATATGGGTTGTGAGCTCTTCTTCACCTACTAAGATTTCTCTAGCCCAATTACTTACCCACAGCCCAAACCACCAAAGCCCAATTTTCAAACCCCTTCAGTTTAGCCTCAGAGTTCAATTCATCAATTCCCAAACAGTAGCAAAACCAAATCGGCAAATCCCCTTTTTAACCGCCGCCGCCGGTTGTAAGGTGAAGTGATTTTCCGTCATTACAGACAAGATGAAGATTGTACGAAGTGTATTATGGACTGCAAATGCTTGTCTATCTCGTTCTTCTTCTCATCATCCTCAAGTTTATCGGACCTTTTCCGCACTTCCAAATTTTGGTACCTACTATTATTTATTCATTCTCTATGCAATTTTCTTCTGGGATCCTTAGAATAAACGGTAAAGTTGTTGCCTGTGGAAACATCCACTTGCATAGATGTAATGTAAGACTGGTACAATAAATCCTTGTGGTTTTCTCCAGACTCCATGCATAGTGGGAGCTTTAGTGCACCGGGATGCTCTCTAAGTAATTCTTATAGCTGAAAATGTGCAAGCGCGTTAGAGTAGAAGGTTAGTGTCAGGTAGGAGTGTAGTCGTGCACTAGTGGTAGTATGATGGCTTAGGGTTTGGCGGTGGATATCTGTCTTTGTTGCCGTTTATTGTGTTCTCGTTATCGCACAATTTTGTGGCTAGTTATTGTTTTTATAGTAGATTCTACACTCTTACGTGTTGCCATATTATCTTCGCTGTGTTCCTTTTCTTTGTACGTGGATTTTGCTATGCTTGAGTCGAGGGTCTTTTGGAAACAACCTCTTTACCTTCCCGAGGTAGTGGTAAGGGCTGCTTACACTTTACCCTCCCCAGACCTTACTTGTGGGATTTTACTGGGTGTTGTGTTGTTGTTGTAAAATGTGCAAGAGGTGGATTCTTTGTTCTAGATGTTTCTTATGTGAAAAAGAGGTGAAAACAGTTGGCCATTTATTTCTTCATTGCAACATCACTGACCAGTTATGGATGATCTTCATTAATCTCAGAGGTATAGCCTGGACAATGCCTAGAAAGATTACTGTAGCTCTTCTTAGCTGGGAAGCAGCAGATGACATAAGCAGATGGAGGATGGTTCCTGCTTGCATATGTTTGACAATTTGGAGAGAAAGAAATTCTAGATGTTTTGAGAACAGTGGCACTGGCAATACAATACAGAAGATCAAACTTAATTGAATTTTATTGTTTTGTTTTTGGTGCAATCAGGTCTGCGCAGGAGATACTATATCTATCCTAGACACTCTAGGTTCTTGTTTGGATGGTAGGCCTGTTTTGCTTTCCTTTGCTCACATGTATATATGGTTTCAGTACAACCTATGTACTGATTTGTGCTTAATACATACAACTGTTGCCTTCTCAAAAAAAAAAAAGCACTTTGAAGACAGAATGACCACGGGCATCCTGTGATTAATAGTGGAAAGAATTCTAACATGGTCAAGCCAAACTGACTTTGCGAATGTTATTTTTCAGACACTCTAGCTTTAATCTGATTCTTCTTTATTGGGGAATTATGGGCTTCTTCATGACTTCATCATTGGTCGTTATCAACTTTTTCATGTATATCCATTTTCTCTTTTATCTACATCCCTGGTAATGGACACAACTTTCCTTGTCGCTACGCAGCCCCTGATGATAAGCAAAACACCAACTCATTTGAGTCCGCTGAAGACTTTGAAAGACGAATTTTGGGTGATAGTACGGGTAACAAGCCAAGTCCAAACTCCTTTTTTAGAAAGCTCGGTAAGGTTGAAAAGGCTTATGATAGATCTGGTCTGGGGTCCATGTTTGGTTCTGGAAACAGATCTAGTATCCTTGATGGTCTGGATGAGAGTTTTAATACATTATCAGATGGGATGGATGGAAAGCTGAAGGAAGCAGCCAGCTATTTTGAGTTTGATCCAAATGAAGTAGAGAAAGAAGATTATGCTTACAGAGCTGACATGACCTTTTGGCCTGGGAACACTTATGAACTCAAGGTATGAGTAATGAGGTAGCATTTCTTGCATGCTATTAGCATCTTGAGCGTTGCCTCCATATGAGGATATGTCTCACTGCGGTTTTTATATATCTTGCACCCTTTGGTATTTCAACATCTTCCATTAAACATTCAATTGTTTGGTCTGTGCTAGTCTCGTAATTGCTTATTTCCTAGTACACCACTTTTTCATGCTTCCTTCTGTGGTAAGAGCAAAATTATGGATGGCATTAATTTGTTTTCTTAGCTCGACCTGTTCTCTTGTTCTGTATTCTCTATGGTGCTGTCATGTCCATCTCTAAGCTTTTCATTATTATCATGCAGGATATTGATCTTAAAAAACCAGGAGTTCGCAAGCCCAAAAGAAGGGTTGAATTCGAAACTACAACGGAGGAAGTTTTGCGCAAAGCTGATTTCAGGGTTTGTATTCTTGGTTCTGCATCACTTTGACCATGCATGGCTTTAAAATGTTTCTGTATGTGCACCCCAGGAGATTCGATTTGCTTGGTTGGGTTCGTTGCTTGCGTATTACACTTCTTTATCATCCTTCATTTCACTATTTCATGTCTGCATGTGGAAACACCCTCAAGCATGTATTTTGCTTATTTGATATTTTTAGCCTCAAGTCTCTCTACTGGTTATTTTATTGTTGTTGAATATCATGTTCCAAGTACTGAGATGTTGCTTGTTTTTCTCCCAAGTATTGCCTTGTAATTTTGGCCCGTTGTGAACCTTCTGACTCTTAATGGAGCTATCTGACTTTTACATTTAACAAATTTGCAATTCAGAATGTGAGGTTCCTAGCTAATTTCATCACCGAGGCTGGAATTCTCGTCAAGAGAAGCAAGGTGTGTATTAAATCCATTGACTAATTTGATGGCTGAATACTTAAGTGTTTCTTATTCTTTTTTTTTAAAACTCATGTTAGACTGGAATTAGTGCCAAGGCCCAAAGAAAGATAGCCAGGGAGATAAAAACTGCCAGAGCTTTTGGTCTGATGCCTTTTACAACTATGGGAACAAAGCAGTTTGTATTTGGCAGAACAATGGAGGACCTTGACGCAGATTATGAATATGAGATGTACGACTCCAATTTTGTCGATACAGAAGCTGGCCGGGAATCCCCTTTTAAGGCTTAAAAGATTCTACTAGTTAGTACGTGTTTTAATTAACAATGGTTCGTCCTTGGGAACGTGTATTTCAGTTATGGCTAAGGGCGCCGATTTGCAGATGAGGAATGAGCATACTAACTCGCTTTCATCCTATCAAAAGATGCTCTCGGGGTGTGTTTCAATTGCATAATGCCTCAAAGGACTGCCTTACATAATACACACGGGTTTCATTGTACATCAGTGATTTAGTTGTTGGAGCTCTCCTTTGGTGGTTGTCTTTTGGTTCATTTTGCGGATGTTCAAAATTAATTGTTGGCTCTACTTCTGTTTTCTGAATACTTAAGGGGGAAAACGAATAAAAAGGTGGCTTCAAAGTGGAGTAGATTGAGTTTATAATTGATATAATTACCTGTTTTCTCCAGAGTGTTATCAGTTTTGGCCTCACATGGTTGAAAATAGTGTGTGATTTGGTTCAGTGGAGTTGAATGGAACTTCAAATTTATTAGTAGTTTATTATGTTTGCAATTGTTTGTGGCTCAGTGAAATTGCTACAGTAATGAGAGTATGGTACCTTACAGATTATGTCTATGGTTTTCATTTTAGAGTCTACATAGATAAACTAAATCTCGACGATATTCATTTATGTAATTTATTACTTTTCTTACAATATTTCAGAACAGGAAAAATTTATCTTACTAGTTTGTTTGTACCATACCAAGAGCCTGTTTCGCTCATCCACTGCGATGTCCCTATACTCTCTTTCTTGTTTATGGTCAGATTGACATGTAGCACAGATTTCTGATGAGATGAGTTCTTATTTTCAAATACTTCCAACACGTAGTCCTCGTCCTTATTCTCCTCTTGATCATGAGGATACAAGTCATCCAGACGAAATACAATGTCATATAGCGTGTCATGGACTTTCCACTAGTCTCGATCAACTCATTCGGATCATTAACAGCATAGACACCATCTATCTGTTCATAATATGACACATGATAGATCCAAATTAAGTCGTATGGAGTATCAACAAGTGACTGTTAGACTATATCCACTGAATAGTATGACGATGATTCTGGAAGTTGAAATACAAAGGTTTGATAATACCGATCCCAAAATTGTTGAGCAAAGTAGTCATGATTAGCTGTTGTATAAAAAACCACCACTTTCCTCAAACATTAATAGTTCGCGTTACCCAGATTATAGCCTGATTGCTGTTGATGATGATTGCCATGACAAAATAATAATAATAACTGGGTGAAGAATGATTATGGTAAGAGGGATGACTACTCATTGTTTCATTGAGCAAGTAATAAACGAAGTTCTTTTGAGTTTGAGCACAAATAACTAATGAAGTTACAACTTTAGTTTGCTGATCTACAACAAAGTATAAATAGGTACTTTTTTGTTATCAGTACCCTATTTAATTTGGCTTAGCTTTAAATCAAATCTCGCAGTAATTTCCATCCCTATATTTTTCCTAAATGGATTTTTCTTTGTATTCCTAGTTTGGTTCGGTAGCGGCTTAAATCTTCTTGCTTTTGGAAACCGTTTTTTCTTTTTAAATTGGGGTTAGGGAAAAGGGAAAAGGGAAAAGAGAAAATAGATTACAAGATGAGAATCGAACGGTGAATCTCAAAAATAGATCCAAATTGGGGTGACTTTCAAATTTTAACCTCAAATAAAAAAGTTTTCTTAAAATAGCTTTTACCTATTAACTAAAAATTTTTTGAACAAAATTGCCCCTGATCAATAGAGTAAATTACATAAGTGATCCTCATAATGGATAACAACTCCATATTTGTATATTTCAATTTTTATTATTTTTTCTCTTTTTAATTTTACTTTGATTTTTATTTTTTCTTTTCTCTTTTTATTTTTAATTTTCTCAACCCTTACTTTTTTTCTTTTTTCCTCTCAACTTTTTTTTTCTTTTTTCCTCTCAACTTTTTTTTTCTTTTTTCTTTTATATTTTTTTTATTTTTTATTTTTTATTTCCTCTTTTTTTTTTTGTTCTTTTTAGTTTTTCCCAACCATTATTTTTTTTTCTTTACACCTTTCAACGTCTACTTTTATAATTTTTTATTTTATTTTTCTTTGATTTTTTTTCTTTGTAAATTTTTCTCGACCTTTATTTTTAATTGATTTTTCTTTTTTTTATCAACCTTTATTTTTTTCCTATTCTCTCTCAACTTCTAAATTTTCTTTGATTTTTGTTTTTTTTTAATATTTTTCTTCATTTTCTTCCTTTTCACAATTTTTATTAATTTTATTCTTTTCTTCGATTTCTTCCATTCAAGTTACATCTCATGAGTAAGAGTTGACACTATCACATTATAAAGGCAAGACTTACGACTTTCGAACAATAAGCTATGTTTTAATGGGCAAGAGTTGACACTACTACATCGTAGAGGCAAGACTTATGACTTTCAAATAACAAGTTATGTTTCATGGACAAAAGTCGACACTACCACATTGTATTTTGATTTATGAGATGTTTTATAACTCTTACCTTAGAGGAAAGACTTAGCTCAGGGACTTTCAAACAATAAATTATACCCCACGGACAAGAGTTGACTCTACCACGTTATGTTTTCATTTATGAAATGTTCTACAACTATTGCCTTAGAGACAAGACTTAGTTCAAAGACTTTCAAACAACAAGTTATGTTTCATGGGAAAGAGTCGACACTACCACATTATATTTTGATTTATGAGATGTTCTACAACTATTGTCTTAGAGGCAAGACTTATCTCAGAGACTTTCAAACAACAAATTATGCCCCACGGGCAAGAGATGACTCTACCACGTTATGTTTTCATTTATGAAATATTCTACAACTATTGCCTTAGAGGCAAGACTTAGCTCAAGGACTTTCAAACAATAAATTATGCCCCACGGGCAAGAGTTGACTCTACATATTATATTTTCATTTATGAAATGTTCTACAACTATTGCCTTAGAGGCACGACTTAGATCAAGGACTTTCAAACAATAAATTATACCCCACGGGCAAGAGTTGACTCTACCATATTATGTTTTCATTTATGAGATGTTCTACAACTATTGCCTTTGAGGCAAGACTTGACTCAAAGACTTTCAAACTATAAATTATGCCCCACGGGCAAAAGTTGACTTTACCATGTTATATTTTCATTTATGAGATGTTCTTCAACTATTGCCTTAGAGGCAAGACTTAATTAGCTCAAGGACTTTCAAACTACAAATTATGCCCCACGAGCAAGAGTTGACTCTACCACGTTATGTTTTCGTTTATGAGATGTTCTACAATTATTGTCTTAGAGGCAAGACTTAGCTCAAAGACTTTCAAACTACAAATTATGCCCCACGGAAAAGAGTTGACACTACCACGTTATGTTTTCATTTATGAGATGCTCTACAACTCTTTTCTTAGAGGCAAGACTTAATTAGCTCAAGGACTTTCGAACTACAAATTATGCCCCATGGGCAAGAGTTGACTCTACCATATTATGTTTTCATTCATGAGATGTTCTACAACTATTGCCTTAGAGGTAAGACTTAACTCAAGGACTTTCAAACTACAAATTATGCCTCACGGGCAAGAGTTGACACTACCAGGTTATATCTTCATTTATGAGATGCTCTACAACTCTTTCCTTAGAGGCAAGACTTAGCTCAAAGACTTTCAAACTATAAATTATGCCCCACGGGCAAGAGTTGACACTACCACGTTATGTCTTCATTTATGGAATGTTCTACAACTCTTGCCTTAGAGGCAAGACTTAGCTCAAGGACTTTCAAATAATAAATTATACCCCACGGGCAAAAGTTGACACTACCACATCATGCCTTTATTTATGAGATATTCTATAACTCTCGCCTTAGAGACACGACTTATCCCAAGAATTTTCAAGGAACTTCATAACCAGGGGCGGACCTAAGTTGTATTTTGGGGTGCTCCTGCACCCACTAAACTCGACGCAGAATAGGTATAGTTACATAAAAAATATATTAAAATAGGTATAAAACATATAAAAACACCTACTATAACAAAAAGTTGATTGAGTGCATTGACATTTGAGTTGATCTTAAGGTGCTTCATTGGAAGGAGGTCCCGGGTTCAAACCTCATTGAGGTGATTTTTTTAAAAAATATTTTTAAGCACCCACTATCCTTAAATTCTGGGTCCACCACTGTTCATAACAACAATTCATGCCCTTAAATTTGCTTTGATGTCAAAAAAAGAAGACAGCTTTGCAGATTATCCAATTTTTTATTTATTAGAATTATATAATAGAAGTTGAGAAAAAGGGAAAAAACCATCAAACAAAATAGAGAAATAAAAAAAAGATTGAGAAAAAAAAATAAAGATCAACAAAAAAGCGAGGAATTAAAAAAATTGAGAAAAATAAAAATGAGAGGAAAAATAAAAATAAAGTTTGAGAAAAATGAGGGAAAAAAAGAGAACTGAAAAAGAAAAAAACGATCAAATTAAATGGAGAAGTAAAAAAAAGTGAGAAAAACAAGGAAAGAAAAAAATAATGATTAAGAAAAAAGCGAAGAATTAAAAAAATTGAGAAAATAAAAAATGAGAGGAAAAAATAAAAATAAAGTTTGAGAAAAATGAGGAAAAAAAAAGAGAGCAGATAAAAATAAAAAATAAAAGAAAAATAAAGGTTAAAGACAAATGAAATAAAAAATAAAAAAAAGAAAGAAATAGATAATGCTTGAGAAAAAAGAAAAAAGAGAAAAAAAATAAAGGTTGAGACAAATAAATTAAAACATGAAAATAAAATTAAAGAAAAAATAAAAAGTGAAAATAATAAAAAATAGAATAATAAAATTAAAGGAAAAATAAAAAGTGAAAATAATAAAAAATAAAATTTGAGAGACAAATAAGTATGAAAAGTTTAAAAAATATATTTGAAGTGTAGAGGGGCAAAATGATACTTGTACTATACTTAAAAAAGCAAGGAAGATTATTCTTTAAAAACATGTCTTATTGGAGTCAAAAATCTAAAGTCACTCATATTTGAATCTATAACATGCAATTTTCTGAAATCGAACCAAGGAATTATAGCAGCTCAGTTGGTGCACTACCTCAATTTTCATATTGTCGGTGAGGACCAATCCCTCACGGACAATATGAAAATTAAGGTAGTGCACCAACTGAGCTGCTAAGATTTTTTTTGAAATCTAATTAGGAAAAGAAAGAGATAAGGGAAACAATAGGATATCACCGTACATAGATGTTTATCTCTAGCCAATAGATACACAGAGACTTTTAACACACTGATTAATTAACATGCCTTCTTACTTCATTTAAATCATTCAAGTACAATAAAATTTACAGAATTTGATGTAACACCCAGTGTGGATAAATATTTATCTATAGAGAATATCCTTTGTTTAATTCACTATGATTTACACAAATTTCCCTTTTCAGGTGCATTAAATTGTCTTCTAACAATTGCAATCATTTATCAAATACTTGGGTCGCTTTCTCAATTCTCAGTTAGTTGAAAGTGGATTATAGCCCGTGCCCGTGGTCTAAAAAATCCACATATTAAAGAAGATATAAAAAGAGGATCATTTACTAAATACATATTCCAAAAGGGACATTATGACAAAATTTCACGTTCACTAACGCAATATATGATTCAATGAATAATAAATAACATTGTTAGAAAATGCAACTTTGAATTAACTTCATATTATGATCATATTGCTACACAAAATTTGACCTGGATTCTTGAACTTGTGAAGTATTGGAACAATATTATTTGAGTACACACTATGTGAATTTAAATGGGGAAATTTCAGAAATAGCAACTATAGATTCTTAATTGTAACTTTTATAGTAACGGTTTTATAATTACAAAAAATAGCAAATTGTATTTTGTATTTAAGTAAACTGTTGCTATACAAATACATATACAACAAGATTTACTGCCCTTGTTTTTACTCAAATTAGTTGAGTTAAATAAGGAATAATTATTCCATCTAATTAAATTTTCATAAATTGCTCTTATTTAAATTAGTAGATTTCTTTTCCAAATCAAACTCAATTATGAAGATTATTATTTCCATGATTTTCAAAATTTCAAAATATCATTCTCTTATATCTCTAACTATTTTTTCTTGTTAGTTTTTTCATTTTTTTATTTTAATTTCTTTTTCTTTTCCACTTTTTTCTTTCCACTTTATTTTCTCTCTTCTACTTCTTTTTTTTTTTTTTTCCTTTTGTCGTTTATTTATTTATTTATTTATTTTTCCTTTTCTCATATTTTTTTTCGTTTTCTTCTTCTTTTTTTAATATTTTTTTTCTCTTTTGTTTTTACACTTCTATTTCTAGTTTCTATTTTTCTTTCTTATTTTTTTTTTCTTTTTCACTTCTTTTTTTTTGAATTTTTATTTTTCGTTTTTCTTTTTTCCTTTTTTATACTCTTCTATCTCTATTTTTATTTTTAAAAGACAAATAACTATATCATATATACATATTCAAAAAATATACAAAATAAATAGACATACAAATTTGCATATGTATTTACGGTGAAAAATATATATATATATCTGCATATGTATTTACAGAAATACATATCTGACTCACATGTATATATAAACATATAGGACACAAAATCTTTATAACAAAAATGACAATTATATACATATACATATAGGTAATAAAAAAATACATGATACATATTTTAAACAGTAAATACATATGTTACCCTCTAAAATGACATAATATGTACAGTTCAAAGATAAATTCAACACCGTATAAAATACATAGAGCTCTGCATATGTATTTACAGAATATATACCTGATCCATATGTATATTCTTATTTTATATGAGTCGCCTTTGAATTTCGCAAATACATATGAAGATATATAGTATAGTTATGTTTGTTACTGTTTAATATGAATATGACATGTATTTCGTAAATACATATGTATGTTTTGTACTGTAAATACTTATCTAGATCTGTATGGCTATGTATCTTGTATGTTTTTTGAATATGTGTATGTGATATACATATTTATCTTTTCAAAATAAAAGTTAGAGATAGAAGAGTAAAAAAACGGAAAAAAATAAAAATATAAAAAGAAAAAAATGAAAAAAGAGAAGTGAAAAAGAAAAAAAAAGAGGAAGAAAGAGAAATAGAAGTGTAAAAAAAAGAAGAAGAAAAAAATAAACAAAATAAAATAGAAAAAGAAGAAAACGGAAATAGCAAAAGAAAAAAAAGATATGAGAAAGGAAAAAAAAAAGAAAACGAAAAAGGAAAAAAAAAGAGAAATAGAAGAGAGAAAATAAAGTTGAAAGAAAAAAATGAAAAAGAAAAAGAAATCAAAATAAAAAAATAAAATGATAAAAAAGTAAGATGAAAAAAAACTAACAAGAAAAAAAGGTAGAGATATAAGAGAGTAAAAGACAATAATAATGTTTTATTTTGAAATCTTAAAGATCATTGAGATAAGTATCTTCAAATGTGGGGGGGGGGGGGGGGGGAGAAAATCAAAAAATAAAAAAAGGAAAAAGGAAAAAAAAGAGAGAAAAAAAAGTGAAAATAAAAAATTAAAATAAAATAAAAAAATAAAATGATAAAAAAAAATATGATGAAAAAAAAAGGGTAAAAGATATGACTATATTTGGAAAGGTGAAGTAATGGAGTGAAAATAGAAAAATGTAAAGTAGTGAGAGTAAAACATGGACTTGCCTAGTTAATGAGTAAAATAACGCTACTCTTGATATAAACTGTAATTTTACAAAAGTGTTACTATTTATTGTAATTATAGTTTTAAGTATGCTATTTTCTGTAGTTTTTTTAATTTAAATATTGATTTAACTTTATTTGAATTAAATAATTAATTTTGACTTAACAAATTAAGTCCATTTTATTAGTTTCACGAGCTAAGTCGTAGGACTATTTGAAAAGAGAGTAGGAAATATGACTACTGAACTAGAAGATTTTTCTTTTTCCCGCTATGATTTTGTTGAGAAAATTGCTGTTACTTGTACTAGTAACTAGATATAGATGTTATTTTCGTATCTCAATTTAAATTATTACAATAATTTATGTTTTTAATAATTGTAATTTATAATATTTTTTTCTTCTATTTCAATTTAAATGATGGTGGTATAATTTCGAGTGTCAGTCAAATATTGTATATTTTAAAAAAATTTTAAGTTGTTAATTATGTGATTTACAATATCTTTTACATTATTTTTCAATAATACATGAATATTCTCCCTGTCTCAATTTATGTGGCACAGATAAAATTTCGACAGTCAATCAAATTTTATTTTACATATATACTATTATATTAAATTCTTAATTATTGTGATTTATAATACTTTTTATTTAATTTTTAAACAATATATCTTATTTTATGTTTTGCTCTGTCGCATTCCAATTTATGTGCACTAATATAATTTCGCTAATCAATGAATTTTTTTATGTAGACATATCATTTTATGTCTCTTTTACCTTTTTTATGAAATATTATCAATTTTTTAATGCTTAGACGATCATAATAATTAATTATAGATGATATAGTAAAATCACGATGAAAGCAATGAAACACATGTCTTAAGTGACTTGTAATAACTAATTAGAAACGACATAGCAAAATTACTATAAAAAATACTTATATAATAAATAATTAACGAGGGTACAGTAAAATTACGATTGAAACAGTTGAAATAGTCATAAATGTATATATATATATATATATATTACTTAAATATTATTAATTTTTTAATATGTAAATGACTTATAGTATTTAATTAGAGATATAATAATTAATTAGGGATGATATAGTAAAATTACGATTGAAGCAAATGAAGCAGATATGTCATAAATGATTATTTTAATTTTTTTTAATTAAGCATTATTAATTTTCTAATACATAAATGACTTATAATAATTAATTAAGGGTGATATAGTAAAATTACAGTTGAAGCAGTTGAAGCAGGCATGTCAACCTCATGCTTGCTTTACAGATACAGTACAATTACGGTTGAAGGACCAGAAACAGTCATAAATATCTATTTTACCTTTTTAAATTAAATATTATTAATTTTATAATACATAAATGACTTATAATATTTAATTAGGGATACAATAATTAATTAGGGGTAACACGGTAAAAATACGGTTGAAGCAGCTGAAACGGACATGTCATAAATATCTATTTTAATATTATTAATTTTCTAATACATAAATAAGTTATAATAATTAATCATGAATGATATAGTAAAATTACAGTTGAAGCAACTAAAACAGACATGTCGACCTCCTGCCTGCTTCAGCTACTTAACTCCCTCTTATATTATAAAAAAATAAGATAAGAAGAGAAAAGTTGAAGATTAATTTTATACTACATAAATGACTTATAATATTTAATTAGGGATACAATAATTAATTAGGGGTAACACGGTAAAAGTACGGTTGAAGCAGCTGAAACGGACATGTCATAAATATCTATTTTAATATTATTAATTTTCTAATACATAAATAAGTTATAATAATTAATCATGAATGATATAGTAAAATTACAGTTGAAGCAGCTAAAACAGACATGTCGACCTCCTGCCTGCTTCAGCTACTTAACTCCCTCTTATATTATAAAAAAATAAGATAAGAAGAGAAAAGTTGAAGATTAATTTTATAATACATAAATGACTTATAATATTTAATTAGGGATACAATAATTAATTAGGGGTAACACGGTAAAAATACGGTTGAAGCAGCTGAAACGGACATGTCATAAATATCTATTTTAATATTATTAATTTTCTAATACATAAATAAGTTATAATAATTAATCATGAATGATATAGTAAAATTACAGTTGAAGCAGCTAAAACAGACATGTCGACCTCCTGCCTGCTTCAGCTACTTAACTCCCTCTTATATTATAAAAAAATAAGATAAGAAGAGAAAAGTTGAAGCAGCTAAAGCAAGCATGTCGATCTCCTGCTTGCTTCAGCTACTTAACTCCCTCTTAGAATGATATAGTAAAATTATAGTTGAAGCAGCAGAAGCAGGCATGTCAACCTCCTGCTTGCTTCAGCTACTTAACTCCCTCTTATATTATAAAAAATAAGATAAGAAGAGAAAAGTTGAAGCAACTGAAGCAGGCATATCGACCTCCTGCTTGCTTCAGCTACTTAACTCCCTCTTATAAATAAGAGAATGTGGGAATACGGTAAGGAAAAGGGTAGAGGGTGGACTCATTATCTATCGAGTTTTGACCTATTACTAACATATAGTGTGAGAATACTAGTGCAGAATTTCATCAGTAAATTGGATGGACCATAAGTTTTTCTGCCAAAAATCAGTAATGCTCAAATGACTGTTGCATCTCCTCCTTATGTAGACTGATCAGGAGGAATTATTTACGCGAAATTTTTAAAAACAGTGCCGCGTAGTACTACATAGAGTGATCCTAGAGCTAGTTGTTTATTGTGCTCTAGCATTTGCAACCGTGAAAATTGCTATATTTCCTGTTTCAAAGCTGATGTTTATTGTAAGGCCTGACCAGAATTTATTTTCCCTGTTATATAGCAAAGCAGGTAGCATAGCTAGACCTAACGAAACTGAACACTTGCACTCGAGGATGATGTTTATTGTTTCGAGCGAGGTATGTCACTTCCTTGTGAATGTTTGGATCCTTTAGTCATGGTGAGATCTCTTATGTACATTTTGACATAAAACAGGTAGAGAATTTCTGGTTGATCGAGGTTCGTCGGGAAATGACTCAGGGTGATAAACTAGAGAACTCATTCTGGAATTTACCTTCTGTTTCTGGAGCTATCATTGAATGGGATGGCACAAGGTGACGAGCTTGCTCGAGTTTTAGACCGAGCAGCTGTAGAATGCGATGTGAGACACAAGAAGTTAACGCAATTTTCATTCCCTTCATTGGACTTCCTATGTCATGCAAACCATTTCCAGGATTAGTGAAGCAGGGAC
Source organism: Capsicum pubescens (assembly GCA_030864215.1). Classification (NCBI taxonomy): domain Eukaryota; kingdom Viridiplantae; phylum Streptophyta; class Magnoliopsida; order Solanales; family Solanaceae; genus Capsicum; species Capsicum pubescens. Next base: position 257,752,420 of record CM061547.1, on the reverse strand, counting down.
TTAAGAATCCTTTGTGACAGTAGTTATATCCTATAGAATATAACAACCCCAAAATGCAAATATTCACAATAATAGAAGAAGAACGATTGTTGAATTAATAACTGAAATACAAAAGTGAAATTACATAACTATAGAATAACAGTAACATAGAAGAAGGTACGGAAAGTAGACTCGGAGAATGGAGATGAGAGATAGAGAGTTTGCCTAAGCATAATCACAATTTACATAAACCTATTGCTCATGAAAGGCATGTAGAGAATAGCAGAAGAAAGATGTAATTGGGGAGACCTTCTGCAAGCCAAAGATGTTAACTAAGATCGGGAGATTCAACTAAAGAAGAGGAAGCTATGCAAAAAGAAGGAAGAACTTTAATATAGAGAACACTACTTGAATTGGTTTTATCTTTGATTGTTTCTTGGTTGGTTACAAATGTGCATCCCTATTTATACTTATTGATAGATGGTTCTAGAAAATCTTCTAGATATATCTATAAGAAAAATCTAGTGAGTCTTATCTTCTACAACTACTCTAGAATATCTAGATAATTCTACAAGAACAATCTAGACAACTTTTATCTTCAAGCTATCTAAGAGTAATCTAGATATTTCTCTAAGATAATTAAATACTATGTTAGAATATTCTACAAGATTTAATAGAAAATCTATGATTCCAAAAAATCATTTCTACTATTTTTCACACTCTCCCTTAAAGTGATTTTTTGGAAGCTACCCTAAGCTTATCACAGAAGAACTCAAGAGAAGCTTTGAACCGCGCCTTAGTGAAAATCTTGGTAGTTTATGCGTGACTCCTCTTGCTTCTTCAAATGATGAATATTTCTCGTTAATGATTGACCCTGCGAAGAGACAAGAATATGTATTGACAAATTTTTCATCTCTATAGCGAGATAGCTTGACATTAGTCCTCTTTGCCCTTTGAGAACCATATGAATCATCACCTTGCTGAGTTTTATCATGTTGGTTTCTCGAACTCCCTCTTTTTCTGAACTTCGCCACAACTTTATTGTCTGGAGACACACATGTGATGGAAAAGTCTAGAGCTCTAGGATTCCAGATTTTAGAAGTTACATTTTCTGAAACTGCTCTATAACACAAGGATGTTTCATTTGTATTAGTCTCCTCGATTGATTTGATGGCGATCTGATAATCAATTTTTTGTGAAGCCTTGGTATTATGACAGAATCCACCACTAGATTTCGTTTCTAGCCTTTTAATCATATTATATGTCTCTCCATCTGAAATTGGGGCTTTACTTTCAATTCCATCGTTTATTGAATCTTTGGCTTCTTCATAAACTTTTAATATTTTCTCTGAGCCAATGATTGAACTTGATGCAATGGATGATTGACCAGAGACTTCAACTTCTACTACATCTCCCTAAATAGTTTCTCCAATAATGTCATAATTGGCATATTGATTTTTAGACACTGTCTCCTCAGACTCTACTTCAACATCTTTCACGTTCATACTTTTATGGCCAATTTCAGGATTTTCTTCTTTGATTTCCTCGATAGCAGCTACCACGTCTCTAGTCTGAACATCTTCAGTATCCCCTTGCTTCTTATTCGTGTCTTCCTTCTCCACATGATATATTGTATTACATCCGATACAATCTCTTTCAAAATTTATGAAATCCAAGGCATTTATTGCTCGACTCTCAGCTTCTAAGCATATTTCCCAGCCTTCTTCTTCTTCAACAACTTTTTCAGTATGAACCATGTTGCTCTTTATGGCTTGGCAATATCTTCTTATATGTCTTTCTTTGCCACACCGATAACATCTGAGAGGCTTTTTATAATTGTTAAAAGACTCTTCCTTCTTTCCAGGCGAGCTTGAACCACATGTGAATCGAGAGTGAGGCATATCTCTTGCTTTTTCTTTAACGTTTCTCTTGTTAGCTACAAGAGCATTTCCTTCCCTTTTTTTAACAAACTCACCAACCAATTATTTGGCTAGTATATCCTGTGACGACAACAAATTCTCAAATTCCTCCAGGGATGGTTGTTTAGCCCATCCCTTAATTGATGTTACAAAGGAAATATATTCTGGTTTCAAACCACGAATGATAATTCTTCTCATTCGTGCTTCAGAGATAGCCTCGTTCATATTCAATAAAGAAATTTCAGAATATAAGTTCTTAATCTTTAAAAAGTACTCGGCAATAGAAAGATTACCTTGAGTGGTGTTCGCCAAGTCATTCTCCAACATTTGTAGCCGAGGTTCATTCTACTTATTGAACAACTGATCGAGGGTCCTCTAAATTTCATGAGCTAAATTACACCTTATAATATAGTCAAATAAATTGGAGGAGATTGACCTCTTCAGAATGAACTCCGCTTTCGAATTAATCTGGTTCTACTTCTTGTATGTACTACTAGTCTTCGGTGCGTCGTTCAGAGTACTTGTGTTACTCCCATTAACAACATCTCACAAATCCTCTCCCACAAGGTATGATTCCATACATGTCTTCCATACCTTGTAATTGGACTGATTTAATAACTCCATTCCCAGTCCATTAATGCGACCGCTTAAATCCATTCACGCAAACCAGTTGAATCGACCACAAACCCGATCTTGAAATAAACACAAGTCAATTTATGACTTTGGCTATGATACCATGTAGAGAATAGCAGAAGAAAGGTGTAACTGGGAAGACCTTCTGCTAGCCCAAGATCGTTAACTAAGATCGGAAGATTCAACTAAGAAGAGGAAGCTAGGTGTAGGAAGATATTGAGAGAGAGAACTTGAATTTGGAAGAAGACTACTTGAATATACTTTATATTGGATTTGATTTTTTGGATGGTTACAAATGTTCAAGACATTCCTATTTATACTTATTGATGGATGGTTCTAGAAAATCTTCTAGATACATCTACAAGAAAAATCTAGTGAGTCTTATCTTCTACCACTACTCTAGAATATCTAGATAATTCTACAAGAACAATCTAGACAACTTTTATCTTCTAGCTATCTAAGAGTAATCTAGATATTTCTCTGAGATAATTAAATACTATGTTAGAATATTCTACAAGCTTTAATAGAAAAACTATGATTCCAAAAAATCATCTTTACTATTTTTCACAAGGCATGCTATTTATCAACATGGATACCACACTGTAACGAACTCAAATAGAAACCAATTTCTACACTATATTAATAAGAATAAAATTCAATTACAATTCCAAAAAGTAAAAGCAACAAACAAAAGCGCATAGAAAATGCAGATATATCAAAAGTAAGAACTAGGATAGATTGAAGAAGGAGATGACCGATGAGGAACTATACTTAGAGAAAGCGAGATGAGAAATACAGATTTTACCTAAGCATGACCATAATACACATCATCTCTGAATCATAGATGCTTGTTCTCGGCCAATAGCTCTTTCCAGCCCAATAACTACTTGTGTGACCATGGTATCCATATTGGGCAGGACTCCACAACACCCACATAACCACTTAATGTGATATTGGACTGTTTCGCCCATAAAAAAGGTAAATTTTTTTTTTTTTTCTCTAATTGACTAAACTCAGAATAAAATAATCTTCACATCAAGCGCTTCTTTTTTTTGTGAAGGCAAAACTGAAGCTCCGTACATCGGGCAATCTTTCTTCTCCAACAGCCACTGTTTGATGCAATCTGTATGATACCCATTTCCGCACTGCAATGTCCCTATGCTCTATTCGTGTTTATTTTCAGAATGGCATATAACACAGATTTCTGATGATTCTAAATCATCAGCCACTACTTGGGGATCGATTCCATCTTTAGCAGGAGCATGATGAGTTCTTATTTTCAAATACTTCAACACGTCGTCATTATCCTCACCTTCCTCTTCACGATCATATATATGTCATCATCCAAAAGATCTAATACATTGGCATACAGAGAATTAGAATCAAAGTATGAATTTCTCTCTTAACTCTCCTCATGATCATATATATCATCATCCTCAGAGTCTAAATCAACATTTGAATTTTTTTCCTGATCAGTCAACTGACTAGTTATGTGGCTGATATTATGTAACATAATTCTCGGATCAACTGTTCATAATATGGCACAGGATAGGTCCAAATTAGGCGTATGGACCATAAACAAGTGACGATAAGACTATATTCACTGAATAGTAGGATGACGGAGGAGGTTGAAAAACAAAGATTTGATAATATGGATCCCAAAATGGTCTAACAAAGTAGTCATGATTAGTTGTTGTATAAAAACCACCACTAACCCCAAACGATGAATCGTTCGCGTTATGCTGATTATAGTTTGGTTGTTGTTGATGATGATTGCCATAATAATAATAATAGGGTGAAGAATGATTATGGTAAGAGGGATGAGTCCTCCTTTTTTTCTTTGATCAAGAAATAAACAATGAGGATACAACTTTAGTTTGTGCTGCAGCAAAGTATATTAGAGTTTTTTTTTTGGCGAACTCAACCTTTTAGTCCATGTCAGCACTTTTCCTATCCTATATGGCGCCTACATGGCACAAACATACATCGTGTCTATCATTTAAATTTTTCTCCTAATCCAATTAGTAGAATATCTTTTTAATAAAGGTAATTCAATCTATATTTACCTTTTGAAGAACATAGATCTTTTGCTATGGTACGTCGCTGTTGCTAGGACATAGTGCACTCATTTAAGTTATAAAGGCATTCTTGCATTATGAAATAGATACCACATATGCGCCACGTAGGATAATAAAAGTGCAGACATGAAGCTTAAGCTTGACCGTGGATGGATTTTAGGGGCAAATCATATATATTTCTCAGTTCCTAAATAGAGTAAGTGGTTATTTAGCATTTTTTTCATTTCACTACAAGAAATCTGGTTTTTAATGGCGAAAAAAGTCGCCATTAAATAACGAAATGTCCCCACTAAATATCTTTGGCAGCGATAACTATGGTGTTGGTAGTACTTCCGAAACTAAAAGTTATTTATGACGACAAATCTAGGTCGCCACAATAAAAAGGTAATTGTGACGAGTTTTATTGCCACAAAAGATAGATAATTTCGCTGCAAATTGTATTTTGACACAACACATATGGGTTAGGTCGCCACTGATATAGTAGCATTAACAGCGACTTTGCCGCTGCAAAATCATCATCATTTGTGACGACTTATTTCTTGCCACAAAAACCATGCTATTAGCTGTGACGACTTATGGATCGCCACAAAAACACCATTATCTGTGACGACTTATTTCTCGCCACAAAAACCTTCCTATTATCTGTGAAGACTTAAGTGTTGTCACAAAATCACTATCATATGTGACAATTGTTTCCTCGCCACAAAAACCTTTATATTAGTAGCAATCAATGTCGCGCCTATACCTTTAAATATTAGTGGCGACTCTTATATCTTATTGCTAAAAATAAACTTATAATAGCAAAATTCATTCCCTCATATCTACTTAATCATTAGTGGCAAGTCTCAATTTGCCACTAGATTAAATTTTGTGCTCAAATAAAAATACTGTTTTCATCAACCAAAGAATTGAATTTATTCAATACCTATATTAGACAAAATTGACAACAAATTTAAGAACTACATATAATATTAGCGATTAAAAGCATCCCACAGTATTTAACAAAATCATTCTCCGACTAACTATTACAAGTACTTCACTTACTAAGAAGCCAATGATACATACATTAATAATATAATGATATATAGTACTTCAGTTTTACCATATTCATACATATGATAAAAAATCAAACATGTATTCTACGTGTTCATGCTCCTCCTTGGTCAACCCATTGTTTAAGAACGCCCCTGCCATTAAAACACACCAAGTCACTTTATGATTGTAGAAAAAAAAAGTGCATATTTATACTGAATGAACTAAAAGGTAGTGGTGAAGATTTCGTTAACAAGGTGGCAAGTTCACCCTTAAAATGATTAATTCGAACTTCACCCCTTAAAAGATTTAAAGTGTACGTAAATCTTGTCCTACCTTGTAGAGGTAGAGATGTTGTTTCCGAATATACTATATATATACATATATTATAGTTTTGACCATGTATAAATAATGTATTTTTTGCCGAGGGAGATTCGGGTGAACCCCCTTGTCCCTCCTAGCTCAACCCCTGCTCTGTAGCCTATGTCAATTCGCTATCAAAGCTCAAAGCCTCAAACTAACCATATGTAAAGTGAGAATAACGTAAAGGTTGTGAAAACTGGTCCCATTATGTAGAGATAAGAACCATATTCATTCAAATATATGTCAATTTCCAATCTAATATCTCAATAGGTTGTAAATATTTTATACCAGAAAATGATCCTTCCAAATTCAAACAAACCTGCTGCAATCAGTCAGTACATTCCAACTTTTGAAGATATAGTAGCAAGAAAAGGTGGTCACCCCTGAATGTGACCCAAGAAAAGGTGGTCAATGCATTGAAGCCAGCAGCTAGCGACCAGTGGCTAGGGACCAGGAAAATGTATCCCAGGAAAACATTAATCACAGGAAGTTACACCGACAAACAATCATTGTTTGTTTTCTTTCTTTGGTAATATTTCCAGAATTTCGTCCATTGTCCTTAGCCTTTTTTCACATTTTCATTTGCAAATAATTAATTTGTAGTTGTGACTTGCAGATAAAAGAAAGTCAAAGTGCTTATGGTTCTTTTCTGGACAATGAGTTGGACAAGAAAGTACCTGTTGCATTCCAGCCATGACAGCAGCCATTTTTTCTTGAAATATTTTTTCTACTTCTCCTTTCATGTGTTCACGCTCCTCTTCCAGTTTCTTTTGCAAATCCTGATCCATATCTCTTTTCAAATCGGCAACCATTTGTTCACGCTCTTCTTGCAACTTTCTTTCCATGTCAAGTTGCATCTCTTGACGCATACTTTCTACCGCTGAAGACACGCTAGCCTCTATGTTTTCTTGTTGTGTTTGATTCTTTTTAGTAGGCTTCTTACTATATCATTTTCCCCGAACATATCCCGATTTCTCACCAAGAACCGAAGTTAAAATCTCATCTCCAGTCATGCGAAACTCAATCTCTTCGGACTGTTGTTCAACAACAAGTTGCTGGAGTTGTCCCTATAATAATACATAACCATTTACAACCATTGGTTAATATATTTAGTGTAACTTATAGTACATCAAAAAGGTAATATGATAGTGATTTCAGAAAATTACATGAATTTGTTCATATTGTGGATCCAGCTATACACGTTCTCCATTAATATTTTTATGTGTGTGTTGGATCTCCCAGATTTTATCTAGTGTCTCTTTTTCTCCTGTTAGAGGATTTCTCTACAATATCAAAAGGAAAAATATGTTTATATAATGATAAGATTATATAGAATGATATAAATAAGTATATGTAATAATAAGGGAACAAATATGATGTATCTTAACCGTAGATTCCTCTACTTCTGCAAATGATCTTGTACCACAACAATGTTTAGTTATTTGTTTTTCTCTATTTCTTTTATTTCTCTCGCTGACGACCTACACTTAAGTGAACAAATTAGGAAATCTCGAATCAATCAATCATACACGCCGCGATCCTAATACAAAATAACTTCCATTTCCAACAAAGCAGACTTCTATTTCTAACAAACCAGAATTCCACAATCCACATTTCAAAGCAAATATGAAGATAGAAGTCAGTCTATAAGATAGAAACATCAAGTTGCAGGTTCACCATTCTGCATTTGAAATACGCTAGTCTAAGAAACTGCAACAGAGGTGCTATTACTTGGCTTGCCGATGACCAAAAATACTTGATATGATAAGAAAAACATCCAGGTCTGAGGGTGTACGACAGTTATATTTAAAGGTACAGAAATATATTTTCTCAAAACAAATTTCAATTATGTGTTCGTTACCTTGAATTTATCACTGCCAAAATATTCCACTAGGTGCTTCCAGTCATCCAACTCAACATCCTCCGGACGATGCGACAATCTATCTTTATTATTGTTATAACTTGAGTAGATAACATGTAATCGAGCTTTCCATGGTCTAAAAAGTCGTTGCATAGTGCTTATCACAAAACCTTGCAACTTATGCTCTGGCAGCCCATTTCGAACTTCAAATTTATCCTGCACATTTGTTAAACAAACAGAAACTGAGAAATACTATTTGGTCTTAAAAAATAATATTAAAATACTGTTTGGTCTGCAAGATTCACATCCAAGAACACAACCTGAGAACACAACATGTCATGGCTGCAGACAATTAAGGTTTGCAAATGCTATACCAGGTCACCCCCACAAGATACGGGTAAAATTTCTCCTCACAGTAATGTAGATTGGCCGAAAAGAAACATTCATCATCACAGCCCATTTTTTGGCGATTTGTGAAGATCCCGTCACTTGTTATCCTCATTGATAACTAAATAGAGATTTTATCCAGAAAAAATATTTTCAATAATACAAAGACACGTTAACTAGTCAATCGAACACACAACACAGTTTATAAAGCTCACAGACCATGCAAGCTGCTTTCCACATAGAATGTGATACAGTAATAGCCAAGTAAGATGCTTTCCAAGTTTAGATTTTGCTTTTTAATGAACATAAAAGAGAAAGAAACTAACATGTCATGGATGCAGAAAAAGTGTTTTCAATAATACAAAGACACCATAACTAGTCAACCAAACACATAACACTATTTACTGACGCTCACAGAACATGCAAGATGTTTTCCATAGAGAATATGATACAGTAATAGCCAAACAAGAGAATGAAACCAATACAATATTAAGAGTCATTACCTTGACCCTATACCACATTGCTTCTCCATGTTTTAGAACTATGTTCTGCCAACTTTCATCTCTAAATGAGACAGTAGTTCTCATGATCCAACCACAGTAATTGACAATGTCTCTAGCTCCAGAACCCACGGTTCTATCAATGTCATATGGAATCATTATTTTAATTTTTCCTCCATGTTTAAACTTAAAATCCACGGTTTTGGATTTGTATTTCCCTCTTCCTTTCTTTTTATTGATGTGGGAAACTGCAAACCAAAAAAATATATTATTATAAAATGAAATGTATAGTTAGATTGATCCAGCAAAGTGAAATAACCTGCACCAGTTTCAGCCTCTACACTAAGGCGTACACTTTCATCTAGATTTCTTGATGATTGTGTCTCTGGGGATGTCCTTTAAATAGGTCCTCTTTGCATTTGCTGTGTTTGCAGAGGTCCTTCGCTTGGATTAGATGATTGTCCTATCTCTAAAGAAGTCCCAACAACTCCTATTAGTTGTATTTGTGGCTGAGATGTTGTATCAAAACTTAAACGTTCTCGAAAACTGCCACGGCCGCGTCCACGTCCCGCACCTTCTCTTCCACTTCTACCTCGTCCTGTTCTTCTCATTTGCTGTAATATTAGGTTAAAAAAGAGATGTGTATCAGAACCACAAATTAAACATGCCAAAATATATATCTACTGCCGAGGAAATTATCAATTTATAAAATGAAATTTTAAATCAAAAAATTTAAAAATATCAAACGGTTTGTTGAACTTTATAAATTTATTGATTCTACTTAAAAACACTAATTTCATTGATAAATAAAAGTTGCAAGCATAATAATACCAAATACAAGATAGCATAATAAGAACACAAAATACAAGATGTCGTTCTATTTAGAACACAAAACACAAGATGCTAGCCTAATATAATAACTTCGCAAAACAAGATGTCAGCCTAATAGGAGCACAAAATACAAAGAACTTCTTATCCATCTTTTCTTCCCAATCTTTAGCAGGACATACCACTGTATTCTCCATCAGCAGCATCAAGTAGCTCTTCTTCACTTTCTTCATTATCCGATACGTACATATAATTGTCATTAATGAAATCATCTTCCTCATTTTCTTGATCATTGGTTCATAAAACAGATTCTGGTTCAACATCATCCCAGTGTAAAGGCACCTTAATATCGGTTTCATGATTATTGGCACACAAAATATCTTCAACTTCATCTTGCTGGTAAACATCTTTATTCAATGACGTGTCTAGTTGAACTTCAGGCACATTAAAAAGATCGCGAGGATTAGTCTTTACAACAACAAACAAATCTTTATCGACCATGTCATTCAAATAGAAGACTTGTTCACACTGAGATGCCAACACAAATGGCTCATTTGTATTCAAGACACAATGAGTATTCACACTTGTCAAACCATATTTGTCAATCTTATATCCTCTTCCGAGGTGAGCCACATCCCACCAATGACACTTGAACAGATGAACTTTTCTATTTCCTGCATAACGTAACTCATAAATATCTTGTAATACACCATAATACTCCTTATTAGGGTATGAAACATCTCCCCTCACAAGAACTCCGCTGTTCTGTGTTTTTCTCACAAGCTCTTTTGTTTGAAATCTAAATCCATTGATCATACATGCTGAATATCGATGTATCAATGGTTCTGGACCAACAACTAAGCTTTTAAGCTCATCATTTGCACGTCCTTGGGAAAATAGTACAAATATCTACAGAAACAAACAATACTATTATCACTAATATAAGAAAATTGAATATATGCTAATATTTATTATGTCATTTAATTAGACACCTACGCATGTATGAAACCAATCAATAAATCCATTGTCATTCACCCTATGAGCACGTGTTGAACCTTCTACTTCAATCTGTCTCATGTATTCCCTACAGTTTGCATTAGTTGAGATTAACTAAATTATATTAATGTCAGATTATATTAGAATTAAAAAGAGACTGACTCCCTGTATTGTGAAATCTCATTACAATTTTGAAGCACATAAATACATGCTTGATTGAACTCGTCACGAGGTAACCTATTTCCTCCATCTGAAGCCCCTTTTATTTGCCCACTATATTTAAAAATAGACATCTCACCATTTGACACAGATTCATCGTCATTTCGAGTTGATTTATTAAACTTAGTTGAGATGTTCTTTAAATATCGTGAACAGAACGTAAGGCTTTCCTCTGCCAAATACCCTTCGGCAATTGAACCTTCTGGACGACCTTTGTTGCGATTATATGCTTTAAGCTCTCGCAAATACCTATAAAGAATTATCATTTAAATAATTATAGAATATTACATTTTAAATATATTGACATTTAATTTTAGAATGAGACAATACCTCTCAAAAGGGTACATGTTTCTATATTGAACGGGTCCACCAAGTTTTGCCTCTCTTGCCAAGTGAATTGGCAAATGAATCATGACATCAAAGAATGCTGGAGGAAAAACCATTTCAAGTTTGCACAATATGATAGGAATTTCAAACTCTAGGATATCAAGATCCTCAATTCTCAGGCATTTAGAGTATAGATTCTTGAAAAACTTGCCTAATGCTATAATTGGTTCACAAAATTCCTTAGGCAATAAACCACGTATAACTACTGATAAAATATCTTTCAATAATACATGATGATCATGACACTTCAATCCATGTATCTTTTTCTCACGCACGTTAACACACCTAGAAATATTTGATGAAAAGGCATCGGGAACCTTCAAATTAGCTAAGAAATCGCATAACTTGAACTTCTCTTCAGGAGACAAAGCATAGCATGCAACCGGTAACAAAATATTATCTCCATCCTCAATTGGATGCAAACTTTGCCTAATTCCAAGATCCATCAAATCATATCTACTTTTCAATGTGTCTTTTGTCTTTCCAACCATACTCATCATAGTTGATAAAAAACTTTCAGACACATTTCTTTCTATGTGCATTGGATCAAGGTTATGTCGTAAGTCAAAACCATCCCAATAAGGAAATTTAAAAAAGATACTCTTCTTCCTCCAATTATAAGCATCATTGGATATATTACGCTTTCTCTTTTGGCCTTTATCAAAAGTCACATTGCCCAAAGCTTGTAATTGCTCAAGTTCTTCAACACCTATTAAAGTAATAGGTGTAACCCTCATTTCCACTTTTCCATCAAATAAAACTTGATTTCTACGCCATGGATGGTTCATCGAAAGAAAACGGCGATGACCCAAATAACACAACTTACTACGTAAAGAAATCGAATGTGTATCTTTGTGACAACAAGGGCATGCAAGTTTGCCTTTGGTTGACCATCCTGAAAGGTTATCATATGCAGGGAAGTCATTAATCATCCACAGAAGAGCAACACATAGAAGAAAATTAGATTTTGAGTGTGCATCATAAGTCTCCACCCCGTTCCATAATTCATTTAACTCTTCAATCATTGGTTGTAAGTATATATCAATATCATTGCATGGACACTTAGGGCCCGAAATAAGAAGAGTCATCATGAAATATGGACTTTTCATGCAATCCCATGGTGGTAAATTATATGTAGCTAGCACGACCGGCTAAATACTATAATTGGAACTCATATTCCCATTAGGTTGAAACTCGTCACTGGCTAAACCTAATCGAACATTTCTTAACTCAGTTGAAAAGGTAGGATAACGCTTATCGAGATATTTCCATTCAATTGAGTCAGATGGATGTCGCATGACACCATCTTCAATATTTTCCTCCTTGTGCCACCTCATTTTTTTGTCGTCTCTTTTGCCATGTACAATCTTTGGAGCCTTGGTTTGATTGAAAAATGCCGCAATAATTTATGAGAAACTTTCTTAACTTTATCTTCTTCTGACTTCCACCTAGATTCACCACACTTTGGACATGATTGGAAATTTAAATAGTCACGCCAATATAATATACAATCATTCTTACATGCATCAATTTTGGTGTACCCCAAGCCGAGATCGGAAAGAACCTTTTTTGCTTCATAGAAAGACTTGGGTATGAATGACCCCTCAGGGAGAACCTCTATTAAAAAGTTCAACATCTCATCCATCGATTTGTTGCTCCAATGGTTAAGGCACTTCAAGTGGAGTAATTTAACAACAAAAGACAATTTTGAAACTTTTGTTCAATGAGGATAAAGTTCTGTCTGCGCATCTTCTACCAATGTGTAAAACTTTTTTGCATGCACATTTGGATCTTCATTGCCCTCCCGAGAATTAGTATTATCATCCACATTTGTATGTCCACAAGCATCATGAATTATTCCAATAACATTATCATGTTCAATTTCATCATCTTCTACTTGATCACTACCAGTAGGATTAGAATTTTCACCACTAATCAATACTTCTCCATGATAATCCCAAACTCTATAAGAATCCCAGAAGCCCTTATTCAACAAGTGTAGTCTTACATCAATTGTCAGCTTAAACACAGTGTTCCTACACTCCTTACAAGGACATCGAATAATAGTACTCACCCCAGATTGACTGAACGCCCAATTAAGAAATTTATCTACTCCATCTCTATATCTTTGGTCAGATCTATTCGAGATATCCAACCAACTTTTATCTATTCCTATCTTTTCAATCATTAAAAAAATAACTTATTAATTAAAGATTCAAGTATGACAACAATCAAAATAAATACAAGATCGAAGTGTATTGTAAATATCACAAAAAAGTTCAAAATCATAGAAACTGAGAAATAAAGTATAATAGCCAACACATCGCTAGGCCTGTCAACATGATAATTTACTCTTAAAGAATATTATTAAACTACTGTTTGATCTACAGGATTTACTTCCAAGCACACAACCTGTGAAGTCAACTCCCAACAGTACCTATGTTTTTCTTCTATTAATTAATTTTCTAATTGAACATCGACATTCTTCTCCATAATATTTTTTAATCATATGTCTGAAATTCTTGAAGTTATTAATGTGGATCTATCATCCTTAGAAAATAAGAAGGCATGTTTATCATTCTTGGAAAATTCAAGGCTCAGATTTAACTTTTTTATGAACATGAAAAAGAAAGAAACCAACATGTCATGGCTGCAGAGATGGTTTGCAAATGAATGCTATACCAGGTCGCCCCCCAAGACACGAGTAAGTTTTCTCCACACAGTTATGTAGATTTTCCAGAAAGCAGCATTCATCATCACAGCCTATTTTAAGGTGATTTATGAAGATCACGTCACTTGTTATCCTCATTGATTACGTAATACAGATTTTATCCAGAAAAAGTATTTTCAACCATACAAAGACACCGTAACTAGTCAACCGAACACACATCACAATTTAGTGAAGCTCACAGACCATGCAAGATGATTTCCACAAAGAATATGATAAAGTTATAACAAACAGAAACTAATCACAAATGTAATGTTCTGGACAAACTAAAAAATAAAGTATACAATTTGATTTTAAATTATTATAGTTTCCTATACGCAGGTGCAGGGGAAGAAGAATCAAGCATGCACTCATTAACATTTTGAAGAGTACGAGCAAGTTAGTATAGTGATTAATCTAGAAGTACAGGGATGACGAGAAAAAATACTGGTGTGACAATTATAGTGCAGTGAATGAGGATATCAGTGCTGTAGTTAGAGTTGCATCGGAAGCCATAAAAGTTCTAGTCTCAGGGATCGTGCCTCCAACCTTAGAACCTAAGGAAACTGCCTACCCCTCCACCAAACCTAGAGTCATGATCTATAGACCTCCTAAAAAATGATCAGCAAGTATGAGGGGCAGTCAATGTATTCGGTCATAGCAAAAAGACTTGAGGCTCAGATAAGTGATTAACCCAGACAATGAGTTTTCTGACACTGCCATGACTGCAAACCCGATAAAACGGGTTGCCTCGCCAAGATACAGGACTGAATCAACAATGCCAGGTTCTATATTCTCAATAACAATCAATCATCACAACCCTATTATTTTCATTCCATTCTATTGTTATATGGTTCTGTTGTTGCTTTGCCAACGCAGCCTCTGAGAAATAGAGTATAACAGCCAACACATCGTCAAGACTCTCAACGTGATAATTAACTATTAAAGAATATTATTAAAATACTATTTGGTCAGCAAGATTCACTACCAAGCACACAACCTGTGAAGTCAACTCCCAACAATAACTATGATTTCTTCTGTTAATTAATTTTCTAATTGAACACTGATCTTCTTCTCCGTAATATATTTTAGTCATATGTAACGGGTATGATTTCTACATACGGTAATGTAGATTGCCCGGAAAGAAGCATTCTTCATGACAACCCATTTTTAGGTGATTTGTGAAGATCTCGTCACTTCTTATGACTTATCCTCATTGATAAATAAATATATATTTTATCCAAAAAAGTATTTTCAACCATACAAAGACACCATGACTAGTCAACCGAACACACATCACAATTTAGTAAAGCTCACAGACCATACAAGATGACTTCAACAGAGCATATGATACAGTAATAGTCAAATAAACAGAAACTAATCACAAATGTAATGTTCTGGACAAATTAAAAAATGAAGTATACAATGTGATTTTAAATTATTATAGTTTCCCATACGCAGGTGCAGGGGAAGAAGAATCAAACATGTACTCATTAACATTTTGAAGAGTACGAGCAAATTAGTGTAGTGATTAGGCTAGCAGTACAGGGATGACGAGAAACAATACTGGTGTGACAATTATAGTGCAGTGAATGAGGATATCAGTGCTGTAGTTAGAGTTGCATCGGAAGCCATAAAAGTTCTAGTCTCAGGGATCGTGCCTCCAACCTTAGAACCTAAGAAAACTGCCTACCCCTCCACCAAACCTAGAGTCATGATCTATAGACCTCCTAAAAAATGATCAGCAAGTATGAGGGGCAGTCAATGTATTCGGTCATAGCAAAAAGACTTGAGGCTCAGATAAGTGATTAACCCAGGTAATGAGTTTTCTGACATTGCCATGACTGCAAACCCGATAAAACGGGTTGCCCCGCCAGGATACAGGACTGAAACAACAATGCCAGGTTCTATATTCTCAATAACAATCAATCATCACAACACTATTATTTTTATTCCATTCTATTGTTATATGGTTCTGTTGTTGCTTTGCCAACGCAGCCTCTGAGAAATAGAGTATAACAACCAACACATCGTCAAGACTCTCAACGTGATAATTAACTATTAAAGAATATTATTAAATTACTGTTTGGTCAGCAAGATTCACTTCCAAGCACACAACCTGTGAAGTCAACTCCCAACAGTAACTATGATTTTTTCTGTTAATTAATTTTCTAATTGAACATTGACCTTCTTCTCCGTAATATATTTTAGTCATATGTAACGGGTATGATTTCTACATACGGTAATGTAGATTGCCCGGAAAGAAGCATTCTTCATGACAACCCATTTTTAGGTGATTTGTGAAGATCTCGTCACTTCTTATGACTTATCCTCATTGATAAATAAATATATATTTTATCCAAAAAAGTATTTTCAACCATACAAAGACACCATAACTAGTCAACCGAACACACATCACAATTTAGTAAAGCTCACAGACCATACAAGATGACTTCAACAAAGCATATGATACAGTAATAGTCAAATAAATAGAAACTAATCACAAATGTAATGTTCTGGACAAACTAAAAAATGAAGTATACAATGTGATTTTAAATTATTATAGTTTCCCATACGCAGGTGCAGGGGAAGAAGAATCAAACATGTACTCATTAACATTTTGAAGAGTACGAGCAAATTAGTGTAGTGATTAGGCTAGCAGTACAGGGATGACGAGAAACAATACTGGTGTGACAATTATAGTGCAGTGAATGAGGATATCAGTGTTGTAGTTAGAGTTGCATCGGAAGCCATAAAAGTTCTAGTCTCAGGGATCGTGCCTCCAACCTTAGAACCTAAGAAAACTGCCTACCCCTCCACCAAACCTAGAGTCATGATCTATAGACCTCCTAAAAAATGATCAGCAAGTATGAGGGGCAGTCAATGTATTCGGTCATAGCAAAAAGACTTGAGGCTCAGATAAGTGATTAACCCAGGCAATGAGTTTTCTGACACTGCCATGACTGCAAACCCGATAAAACGGGTTGCCCCGCCAAGATACAGGACTGAATCAACAATGCCAGGTTCTATATTCTCAATAACAATCAATCATCACAACCCTATTATTTTCATTCCATTCCATTGTTATATGGTTCTGTTGTTGCTTTGCCAACGCAGCCTCTGAGAAATAGAGTATAACAGCCAACACATCGTCAAGACTCTCAACGT
Source organism: Capsicum pubescens (assembly GCA_030864215.1). Lineage (NCBI taxonomy): Eukaryota > Viridiplantae > Streptophyta > Magnoliopsida > Solanales > Solanaceae > Capsicum > Capsicum pubescens. The sequence goes on along the minus strand of CM061547.1, from coordinate 257,735,363 downwards.
GATAATTAACTATTAAAGAATATTATTAAAATACTATTTGGTCAGCAAGATTCACTTCCAAGCACACAACCACTGAAGTCAACTCCCAACAGTACCTATGTTTTCTTCTGTTAATTAATTTTCTAATTGAACACTGATCTTCTTCTCCGTAATATTTTTTAGTCATATGTATGAAATTCTTGAAGTTATTAATGTGGATCTATCATCCTTAGAGAATAAGGAGGCATGTTTATCATTCTTGGAAAATTCAAGGCTCAGATTTTACTTTTTTATGAACATGAAAGAGAAAGAAACCAATATGTCACGGCTGCAGACAATGTTTGCAAATGAATGCTATACCAGGTCTCCCCCCAAGACACTAGTAAGATTTCTCCACCCAGTGATGTAGATTTTCCAGAAAGAAGCATTCATTATCACAACCTATTTTAAGGTGACTTGTGAAGATCACGTCTCTTATTATCCTCATTGATAAGTTAATACAGATTTTATCCCAAAAAATGTATTTTCCAACCATACAAAGACATTGTAACTGGTCAATCAAATACACAACACAACTTTCTGATCTGGAGTTAGATGCACTACCATTACGCCATGGACGACAAAAGAAAGAATTTGAGACTCGGGTAAAATGAGAGAATGAACATAGTACCATATCTGCAAATCATATAGATGTTGTAAGACAAACTGCAAGAAGAGGAGCAATTGTATCTCGACTCCTTTGTATGTACAGTCAAGATTACTCGTCTATAACAAAGACTACGAAATTGGGTGGTCAAAGATAACACAAATCCCATGTTGGGGGCACGATCCCTGAGACAAGAACTTCTATGGCTTTCGGTGTAACTCTAACTACAACAGTGATATCCTCATTCACTACACTAATTGTCACACCAGTTTTTGCCTCCTCATCCGTGTACTGCAAGCCTAGTAACCTATTAAACATTAAACAATAAACTTTTCTCTGCAATAATTGTTGAATCAACATTCCCAATCTACATACATGCAATCACAATAATAATACCAAAAGATCTACAAATTCAAAAATGAACTTTCAGCTTACCCAAATAAAGATAATGATAACTCACTGACAATTTTTAAAACCGAAAATTAACAAAATACAAAAAATAAATTAGTGAGAAACATAAATTGTATCTTCGACTCTAACTCAAGAATTTTGAACTGGATTCCTTCGTCCTTTGACCATACAAAATTCTGTTCCTACAGATTTTCAAATAGATTAAAGACATTGCATATGCAATCTAAAAAATTATATATATACCCAAAAGGGTTTTGACCACATACCTTGGAGCACAAACTTTGATAACCTTATTTAAAAAAAAAAAAAAAATTCTATGAAAGAGATATCCAGTTCCTGCAAAAAAATGAGTTAATAGAATTGCATGTGAAAATAAAAAATGCATATACACAAAGAAATCAATTTGAGAAATAACTTTAGAAAACACTATTTCAGTAAAGAGAAATTTTTTTAGGCATTTCATCTAACAAATTAACCTAACCCATTTAAGAAATTTGAGATTTGAGCAAAGTGTTAACCAACAAACCTAAAAAATTTTAGCCAACCCATGTAGAAAATTTTATTTCTTCAATGGGTTTGAGATCTTGCTTGAGAAAAATGATGAAATGGTTCAACAGAGAGACGATGAAGGTTAGCAAAGACGATGAAGGTTAGCTTGAGCTTCAGAAGAGAGAGAGATGCTGAAAGAGAAAAGAATTTTTCTTTCTTTTTTAATTGATTGAAAAGTATATGCATACTAGAAGTTTCCTATTCTTAAATTTTTAAAAAATAAAATAAATTACCTATAGTGGCGACGTTGTCGCCACAATATTAATTCAGAGAAGACATTTTATTAGTCGTCACTATAAAAATTAGAGCAAAAATTTTATTATTAGCGGGAATAGAAATTTTTATTATAGTGACAACTATTAGAGGCGACAAAAATTATCCGACGCTTAAATAATGATGTATTGCAGCGATAATAAATGTCGCCACTAAATGATATGTTTTTGCAGCAACAATTTGAGTTGCCACTAATTGTCGCCACTAGAAATCAGATTTCTTGTAGTGTTTGGTTCCTAAATAAGTGGTGTTCTAGATATTCATGAAGACATTAATGAAGTTCTTCCAATTTTATCCATCCTTATACTATTAAATAGTTATATTCTTTTCAATGTACTAATTAGGCGAAGTGGTCTATTGGTCTTTTGTACTTGTTTCTGTTTGTAATTCAACCCATCAAAATACAAGATTTTAGACCCTTTTGATCCATATGTGGCATTAAATTGCTGAGTTGGAAAAACGTGTGGCATTAACGGTGTTGGAAAAATGCGTGCAAGCACAAGTCTTTTTAGCAAGTGAATCAAAATTTTTTGGTTTGAAAATATTTTTAAAAATTAAAAAATAATAAATTTTTAAAAAGGGGATAAAGATTTAAAAAATCCCACCACCCTCCCCCGTCCTCCCTTCCCCCCACCCAACTCCACCCCTTCCAACACCCTCCCTCGTCCCCCCACCTCGTCCACTACCCTGTTCTAGTCCCCCACCCCTATGCACCACCACCACCACCACACCAACCAACCTTCCCTATCCTCCATCTCCACACAACACCATACCAGCGAACCTTTCCCCTTCCCCCCACCCATCCCCATCCCCCACACAGCACCACCACCACTATATCAGCCACCCCCTCCCTCCAAATTTTATTATATATAAATTCTAATTTATATTATAAATTAATAAAGTTATATCAATATGATAAAAAATGTTATTTAATTTTTAAATAACGGTGAAGATGAATTTTATTTTAAAAAATAAAAATTTAATTTATTATTTTATTTTTTATTTAATGGTAGAGATGGATTTTTTTGTTGTTGAAGTTTTTGATTATATGATATATAGCGAAATCTCAAGTCAAAATCTCATCTTCGTTGTTGAAGTTTTTGATTTTGCAATATAAATTATGAGATTTTATGATTTGAATCGTAATTTTATGATATATAAATTCTGATTTATATTATAAATTGATTAAGTCATAACAATATGATATATATTATTATTTAAAATTTTTAATAATGGTGGAGATGAATTCTATTTTAAAAAATAAAGTTTTAATTTATTATTTTATTTTTTATTTAATATTATTGATTAATAATTTTAAAAATTAATTAATGAAGATATTATGACATGTCATTGATTTATGTGACGTGGATATCAAGTGAAATTGTTTTAGGGAGAGTGAGCCATACACATGATCAGAAGGGTTTAAAATCTTTTATTTTGATGAGTTGAAGGGTTCAGATAACAAAAGGCTAAAAAGAAGTGTCCACTTTACAAACGGAAATAAGTACAAGGGTCCAATAGACCATTTCGCCTACAATTTATTAAGTACAAGTTAGTAAAAGTATTTTTTGTTTTCTAACAATGAGTAATTCTTAAGGGTTGTGTCCAAGCTAAAAAAATTACTTATTTGGGAAATGTAACGCCCCATTTTTTAATGTTCTTAGTATACCTTGGGCGAGTTTATGTTCAAAAATAAAGTCTCGAGTCCCATAAAATAACCCGAGTCATTTAGGATGTGTTTTGGTGTTTAAAATTGACTTTTTAGAGGTCGAAATACTCTGTGGAATGCACCCAGAGAACCCTGCTGTAACACCCCACACTTTCGAGCTAGAGTTTGAATCGTCCTTCATATGTGTATAGACCCGAACCTAATAATTCTATTCAGATATAAGTGTGGAGATCAATTCTTTAGTGTGGGAACATCTTTGAGGATAAATTGAAGTCATATAAATCTACCCGCTCAAAGTTGAGTTGAGAACTTTCCTACTGATTGAGTTTTAATAGACATTCTTACTTGAATCAACTTCCAATGACCATTACTCCTAGAATATAATGAGTTATATGTTCTACTACCTTCCAAATTGAAGGTCTTCAACTCTTCTTTCCAAGCAGCTGACTTTGCATCAATTCATTTTTGGAGTAAAATTTATGGGTGTTTAGTGAGGCGCTATCCAAGGTGAGTCGATGACTATGCAAGTGCAGCTGGAGCCGTGCGATTTAGCCTACGACGCAGCCCCCTACCTGCCATAAAATTTAGCAGTTCTCTTATTAAATCAATGTCAAACTATTCCTTTCACCTTATGTAACTTCCCCAATCTGTTTTTAATCCCCAAACTCGTCCTAAACTATGAGAATCATTCTCTAATTCCTAATTCCTAATTCCTCTTCTTTCCCAAAAACCCCAAACCCCAAATCCTAAAGTTTCAAGAAGGATTAAAGATTAAGCTTTCTCCTCAATGTTTTCTCATCAATTTTTCATCAAGGGTATGTGTAACAAATCCAAATCAAGTAAGTCTTTACATCGATTCAAGCTAGGGGTCCAAATTCAATCCTAAAAGTCAAATTTTCTCAAATTCCTTCTTCAAAAGGTATGTAGAACAACCTTAAATCTATGAGGTTGAATTTATATTCTTCTAAACTCTTATTAGTGTGTAAATTATGGGATTTCATTTAACTTCAAGAAAATGTTTTTAAATTCTCATTTATGCCACAATTATGAACTTTTTCTAAGTATGTGGATTGTATTGTGATTAATGAAGAGAGTGGAGTTTTTAATGTTTTCTTTACCTAATTATTCATTATTTATGCAACCAATTTCGAAGAGTATGCCTCGTGTTAAAATTTCTCTTGTTTCCATGATGCTTATTTGAATACATTAAAAGAGATGACTTTCTCCTAAAGTTTTAAAATAATCTTGAATGAGAAATGTTGTTTCCTAAACTATTATACTGATTATAAGAGCATCATTATTTGACCCTTGAATTACTTTATGGTGGTTAATTATTTATTGCATGAAAGAGATTAAACAGAAGGTATGAGATGACTTATTGTAACGACCCAAAATCGCCTCCCGGGATGTCACACGGTGCTTAAGACTACAAGTAGCTCCAAGCAAATCCTTTGAGCCTGTTTCTACTAATAACACTCATTTTAAGATGAAATAATTTAAACACTAGCATACTCATATCATATGAAAGGAGATACGGAGAAAATGCTCGATCCAAACGACCAAGCAATACTGGAAACCTCAACACAACCACAATCTGATAACTAGTCTGACAAAGCCTCTACAAATCCATGAACTAGAGAGCCATTGGGACAGTTCCCCAACTGACTAGAAATGAACTAAAAGTAATAACATAGTCTCTCAAATACTGAAATGTCTGACGATAGGTCCTCAAACCATGAGGACTCACCACTGTAGAGATATAGACAGAGGTACTCAGAAGTCACTGACGAGGCTGGGACTGAGCACCTGAACATACATTATAAGACAATGTAGCACATAGACGTATATATGGATCAATACTTGGGAATGTACTGAGTATGTGGGGGTGCATGCATTTATATAAAAAAACATCAATACTCTTTAATCAAATCATGCATGCAATAAGTAATGACTCACATAGCTTGAATAAGTATAAAATGTAAAGCTCATGAATCATGTAGAATGGAGCATGTAACACAAATCTCATGAGTCATCAGAGTTTAACTTTGAAATCGGTAATCTTCTCTTATTCTCATTACCCATAGGCTAAATGAAACTTTAAACAATACTTTCAACTCATTTATATGCCTCATGAGGAGTAAAACTTCTTTAATGCTCAAGAACTCATAACTCTTTTGAGCTCAAATACTTGGAATATGGAATCATATATAACTTTGAAACATACTTGAAGGCATTTCATTCACTTTAGACAAATATCTCAGTGGAAGGGTAAATACTTTAGTTTTCAAGGAAGTAACTGATCTCGAAGTTTACATGTCAAGGGAGGTTCTCTTAAGTGACATAAACCATGCGAGCTACATGGAGTCCAATGATTTTTCCTCCTAAGGAAGAGACCTCACGTTGGGGAGAGGTGTCATACTCTTGCCAGGGAGTATAACCTAGGTCTAGTGATCACTAAACAAACTCGGCCTTAGGCCCAATATCAACTCGGCTTTAGTCCAAATAATAATCATAAACTCGACCTCAGGCTCAACCTACGGTGGCACATAGTTTTGGGGTAAGAAACCATAGTAACTTACCCGCTCGGTGTTAAATACTACTCCCTTTAGATTATCTGCGTTCATCTCATAAAAATCAACTTTTAGAAATAATCTCATGGTTCACCACGAACCCAATAATCAAATTTGTACTCTCATGTAGGAAAGTGGATTTCAAAGCTCAATGACCATTAGGTCAAAACATTTCTCAACAATCTCAAAATACTCAAATCATGGGTGCTTATAGCACAATAGTTCAAAAAATTGCAAGTCTCAAGTAGAGTTTAATAACCCATAATTCAATCTCAAATTAAAACTCATCAAAAGCATAATAGATAGCATATAGATTCATAACTCATGTAGAAATCTGGAAATGTCAGCAATTTATCTCAAAATCTCAACATACTTATATACTTCAATATCTCAAACATTTCAACTATTAACTTCTCAAAGGATTAAAATCATGGGGTATAGACCCAACTGCAATTTCTCAAGAAAACATGTAAAAATTATGCCATTAGACTCTCAATTCATGGGAAACATCAAAAGCTTGCAACCAATAACAATGGGTGAAAAACCCCAATTCAATTTCATGTAAAATATCATAAATTGCAGAGAAATTATAGTTTAAATAAGCCTTTGGGCACAAAGGTGAGAGGATTACCCTTGTTCAAAACCCCACATATCTTGAATTAGAAGCTTGGATGAACTCTCGCTTTTGGGACTCTATTTGTACTCTTGAATGAGGGTTCTTGAAGCCCTTGACTTGGGAACCTTGAATCTTGACTCAATTAAGAAAATCTATGGTGGATTCTTGATATTCTTGGAAGAGGTTTTGGATACTTAGGGGTTTTGTTGAGAGAGAACTTGAGTAAAACTTCATAGAATGCTTGTAAATGACCTTAATTTGGTGTTTGCATGGTTTATGAGGCTTGGAAAAAGTCCAAAGTGCCCTTTTTAACTTCTGTACGAAGCTGGAAAAATTAAACTGGGAACCCGATTTCATGGGCCACCACGACGCGCCACTATCACGGTGGATCACTGGAAATTGACAAATGGGAATCTGGCAGTCACCACGATGCGGAGCCATCGCATTGTCCCACTAGTTGGGACCTGAAACTTTAGTGCGATGCATCACAATCGCGCTAGGCCACTGGAAATTGACTATTGGGAAATTGGGGTCCTCCGCAATGCGCCACTATCACGGAGTTCCACTGGAAATTGACAATTTTCAAATAGACCCTCTCCGCGACGCGCCAAGCACTAAAATGACGTTGTTTTACGACTAGGACTTACATTAGCCATAACTTCTTACCCGGGTATCGGATTTGGGCGAATCTTATATGGACGGATAGCTTATCAAATTTCCCATGTGATAAAAAGTTGAAATTTACTAAAATTCTATATGGTTAACATGATACTCACTTAGAAAGTCACTTCTCAATCTTTTAGGGCCAGAATCATGCCTCACTTGACACGTCCTAAGGTTCATTCTATGAGAGAATTTTGCGGGGTCTTATAATATCTCTCCCTTGGAAATATTTGTCCTTGAATGTAGCCAGTTAGACTAGGAACACAAGAAAAAAAGAGTACACACAGCTGAAGCAATTTGCTAAACGGCTCAAAATCACTCTAAACCCTCGAATGCCTCAGAAATTGCAAGAACTCATGCAAGAACAGATACATATAGCGGAACTTTAGATTAGAAGGGCTGAATTAAGGAAGAATAATACCTTCAGATTGATCTGAACTCGCGGAAAAGAGGTTCGGGTACTTGGATCGTATGTCTACTTCTGGCTCCCAAGTAGCACCCTCAACTGACTGGTTCTGCCACAAAACTTTGACTAAAGAAACCTCTTTGTTCCTCAGTCTACGGATCTGAAAGTCTAGAATCTCAACAGGAATCTCATCGAATAAAAGACTATTCTGAATATCAGCACTCTCTGAAGGATCTACTACAATGGAATCACTAATGTGCTTCTTAAGCATGGAGACATGAAAGAAAGGATGAACAGCTGACAACTCTGCGGGCAACTCAACTTCATAGGTTACTTTACCAACACGGCTCAAGACTCTATAGGGGACAACATAATGGGGGCTAATCTTTCCCTTTTTACCAAACCTTTTCACCCCTTTCATGGGTGAAATCTTCAAGTATACCAAATCACCCACTTCAAACTCAAGATCTATTCTCCTCATATCGGTATAAGACTTTTGATGACTCTGGGCGGTCTTCAACCTCTCTCTAATCAACTTAACTTTCTCCGTAGCTTCAAACACTGCATCAGGCCCAATCACCATAGTTTCACCCACTTTAAACCAACCTATGGCTGATCTATATATCTTACTATACAAGGCCTCAAATGGTGCCATCCCGATGCTAGCATGGTAACTATCGTTATAGGCAAACTCTATCAATGGCAAATGCTCATCGCAACTACCTTTGAAATCAAGAGCACATGCCCTCAACATATCTTCCAGGGTCTGAATGGTCCTCTCAGCCTGACCATCTGTCTTCGGATGAAAAGCAGAACTCAAAAGGACTTAGGTACCAAGACCCTGCTGGAACGCCCTCCAAAACTGAGAAGTAAATTGAGTGCCCCTATCTAAAATGATAGACGAGGGAGCTCCGTGCAGCCTGACTAACTCCCAGATATACAATCTAGCATAATCCTCAGCTGCATAAGACGTATGCACGGGTAAGAAATGCGTGAACTTAGTCAGCCTGTCTATAACAACCCAAATAGAATCATGATGATGACGTGAAAGAGGAAACCCACTTACGAAGTCCATATTTACCACCTCCCACTTCCAAGTGTGTATACCAAACTCTTGCATCATACTACCAGGTCTTTGGTGCTCTACCTTAACCTGTTATCACGTTGCACACTTTTCTACGAACTCGGTTGTATCCTTCTTCAAACCATTCCACCAATAGATTTCCGGTAAGTCGTGGTACATCTTGGTAGTGCCGGGATGAATAAAATACCGTGCGCCATGCGCTTCAGCCATAATCCTCTGCTTCAGATCATCAACACACGAAACACACAATCTACCTTGCACTCTCAACACGCCATCTCCATCTTGGGAGAAAACCTCTACCTTTTGGTCCTGAACTAACTCATTCAGTCTGACCAAACTAGGATCCTTGTCTCGCTTCTCCTTCACCTCTAAAACTAAAGAGGATTCGGAACTACTCTGCACCAAAGTACTTTCCTCAGCTGAATCAAGCCACCTAATACCCAATCTAGCTAGACAATGCATGTCACGAGCTAACTCTTTCTTACCTTCCTCTACATGAGCAACACTACCCATAGACAACATGCTAAGGGAATCCTCCACTACATTGGCCTTGCTCAGGTGATACAACACACTCATATCATAGTCTTTCAACAACTCCAACCACCTTCTCTGCCTAAGATTCAACTCCCTGTGAGTAAATACATACTACAAACTCTTATGATCAGTAAACACATCAACATGGACACCATACTGATAATGTCTCAAGATTTTCAAAGCAAAGATCATAGAAGCTAACTCAAGATCATGGGTTGGGTAATTCTTCTCATGCGACTTCAACTGCCTAGAGGCATAATCTATGACCTTACCTTTTTTCATCAACACATAACCCAAACCAACTCTAGAGGCATCACAATACACCACAAAACTATCTTTACCATCAAGCAAAGTCAATACGGGGGCAGAAGTAAGTTGAGTCTTCAACTCCTGAAAACTCTTCTTATAGGAATCTGACCACTGGAACTTAACTTTCTTTTGGGTCAACCGGGTCATGGGAGATGCAATAGAAGAGAAACCCTCAACAAAATGATGGTAGTAGCCCATTAGAGCCAAGAAACTTCTAATGTCAGATGGAAAGATAGGTCTAGGACAATTTCTTACAGTTTTTATCTTTTGAGGATCAACTCTAATACCCTCAGCTGAAATAATATGACCCAGCTACAGACCTTAGCCAAAATTTGCACTTGCTGAATTTGGTGAACAACTGGTGGTCTCTAAGAGTTTGTAAGACAATTCTAAGATGGTTCGCATGGTCATTCTCATTACGGGAGTACACAAGGATGTCATCTATGAAGACAATGACAAACATATCGAGATATTACTTGAATACTCGGTTTATGAGATCCATAAAGGCTACTGGGGCATTGGTTAGCTTGAAGGACATGACTAGAAACTCAAAGTGACCATAGCGGGTTCGGAAAGCTGTCTTTGGAATATCATATTCCCTCACTTCAAGTTGATGATAGTCGTATCTAAGGTCTATCTTGGAGAAATAACTTGCACCTTGCAACTGATCAAACAGGTCATCAATTCTCAGAAGAGGATACTTGTTCTTGATAGTGACCTTGTTAAGCTAACGGTAGTCAATGCACATACGCAAAGAACTGTCTTTCTTTCGCACGAATAAGGCAGGTGCACCCCAAGGAGAAATATTGGGCCTAATGAAACCTTTTTCTAAGAGATATTTGAGGTGCTCTTTCAACTCCTTAAGTTCTGCAGGTTCCATACGATATTGCGGAATACAAATGGGATGAGTGTCGAGAAGATGGTCAGTCCCAAATTCTATCTCTCTATCGAGAGGTACCCCTGGGAGATCTTCTAGAAAATATCTGGAAATTCATTAACAATTTCGACTGACTGAATAGTTGGATCCTTGAACTTAGTGTCTTTGACTCTAACTAGGTGATAGATGCAACCCTTAGATATTTGCTTTTTGGCTTTGGGATAGGAGATAAAATGACTCTTGGGAGATACCAAACTCCCATGCCACTCAAAAGCTGGTTCATCAGGAAATTGAAACTTGACCACACGGGTACGACAGTCTATAGACGCATAACAAGAATGAAGCCAATCCATACCCAAAATAAGGTCAAAATCCACCATGTCTAACTCTATCAAATCATCAAGTATGACTCTATGAAGAAAGTAATAGGACAATCTCTATACCCTTTTTAGCAACAATTGACTCCCCGATGGGTGTAGAAACTAGGAAAGGCTCAAGAATCTTTTTGGGACTCATTTTGAAATTCATAGATACAAGTGGGGTCACATAAGAGAGACTTGACCTAGGGTCCAACAACACATAGACATCAAGGCAAAATACATGGAGCATACCGGTAATAATTTTGGGAGAGGCCTCCTGTTCCTGATGGGATGGTAAGGCATAGAATCTGTTCTGGCGTTGGCCGCCAGCAATGCTGGATCAAGCGCCCTGAGTAGGGGTAGGACGGGGTACAAGAGCTGGTGTACTAGTATCTTGTGCCTGAGGTCGGGCATCTTTGTTCCCCTTTCTAGCATGAGGACAATCTCTAAGTCTGTGGACCTGCTTGCCACAACCAAAACAACCCCTCAAATCTACGAAACACTCACTGGGATGATCCCTACCACACTTAGCATAAGGAGGATAACGAGGCCTATTACCAACACTGTTGTGCGACCTAGACATAAAAGATCTGCCCCCTTACTCCTGCCTGCTTCTAGGCATGGGAGCACTAGCTGATGAAGGAGCTGACATAGATGGACGCCTCTAAAATTGAGGGTGGTTCCCTCCATGGAAACTAGGCTAGCTAAACTCATGCTTCTCAGATGTATCCCTCTTGTTACCCCTCACTCGATCTCTCTCCCTAATTTTATCCACCTCTATCTGCTGGCCATGCATCATCAACCTAACCAGATCCATATCCCTATGCAATATCGTAGTCCTATATTTTTTCAGCACCAAACTAGAAACACCTATCACGAACTTGCTCATACTAGCTCAGATGTCAGAAATCAAATCAAGAGCATACTTGGCCAACTGGTTGAACTTCAAGCAGTACTCCTTAACAGTTATGGAGCCCTGCCTTAAGTTTATAAACTTATCAATCTTTGCTTCCCTCATCTTAAACGGAAAGAACTTGTCCAAGAAAGAATTTTGGAACGCCTGCCAAGTCATAGGAGCAACATCTTCACCTCTACCTTTCCTCCATGATACAACCCAGTCATAAGCTATGTCCTTCAACTTGTAAGATGCCAACTCAACACTTTCTTCCTCAGAAACATGAATCACCTATGTGATCTTTCTCACCTTCTCAAGGTACAACTGTGAGTCCTCACTTGCCTTGGACCTAAAAAACTCTGGCGGATTCATCCGCATAAAATCATGAATCCTAGCCGCAGCTACATCCCCACCCTGATAATTAGCAACTGCGGCCTGGTTATTGGCTCGAACATTAACGGTGACTACTTGGGCTAACGCCTGAAAGGCTACTTGAAACTCTGCATGAGATACAGTCTCATTCAAAGGGTCAACAGGTGAGGGTTGCTCATCATCGTCCCTGTGGGCATTCTCTCTTCAGAGAGGTATTTTCTAAAATAGAAGAGCATAAATTATTAGATGAGAGGGACAACGGTAGGCTCGATAGATTCTGAAAGAAGAAACAACTTTTTCCATAAACATCTTGTAGCCTCTTGCTCATAGATGTGGCACTCTACACACCGATGATCAAGACTCTACTCAACGCAGCTTGTAAGACTCCCTAGGACTCCTTAAAAACCTTAGGCTCTGATACCAAGTTTGTAATGACCCAAAATCATCTCCCGGGGCGTCACATGGTGCTTAAGGCTACAAGTAGCCCCAAGCTAACCCTTTGAGCCTATTTCTACTAATAACACTTATTTCAAAATGAAATAATTTAAAAACTAGCCTAGTCAAATCATATGAAAGAAAATACGAAGAAAATGCTCGGTCCAAAAAATCAAGCAATACCGGAAACCTCAACACAACCACAATCAGATAACTAGTCTGACAAAGCCTTTACTAATCCATGAACTAGAGAGCCATTGGGATAGGTCCCCAACTGACTCTAAATGAACTGAAAGTAATAACATAGTCTCTTAAATGCTGAAATATCTGATGATAGGTCCTCAAACCATGAGGACTCACCACTATAGGGATGTAGACAGAGGTACTCGGAAGTCACTGATGAGGCTAGGACTGAGCACCTGAACCTATAGTATAAGACAATGTAGCATATAGACGTATATGTGGATCAACACTTGGGAATGTACTGAGTATGTGGGGGTGCATGCATTTATATAAAACAACATCAATACTCTTTAATCAAATCATGGATGAAATAAGTAATGAATCACATGGCTTGAATAAGTATAAAATGTAAAGCTCATGAATCATGTAGAATGGAGCATGTAACACAAATCTTGTGAGTCATCATAGTTTAACTTTGAAATCGGTAATCTTCTCTTATTCTCATTACCCATAGGCTAAAGGAGACTTTAAACAATACTTTCAACTCATTCATATGCCTCATGGAGAGTAAAACTTCTTTAATGCTCAAGAACTCATAACTCTTTTGAACTCAAATACTTGGAATACGGAATCATATAACTTTGAAACATACTTGAAGGCATTTCATTCACTTTAGGAAAATATCTCATTGGAAGGGTAAATACTTTAGTTTTCAAGGAAGTAACTGATCTCGAAGTTTATATGTCAAGGGAGTTTCTCTTAACTGACATAAACCATGCGAGCTACATGGAGTCCAACGTTTTGTCATCCTAAGGAAGAAACCTCACATTGGGGAGAGGCGTCATACTCTTTCCAGGGAGTATAACCTAGTTCTAGTGATCTCTAAACAAACTCTCCCTCGGGCCCAATATCAACTCGACTTTAGTCCCAATAATAATCAAAACTCGGCCTCAGGCCCAACCTATGGTGGTACATAGTTTTAGGGTAAGAAACCATAGTAACTTACCCGCTCGGTGTTAAATACTACTCCCTTTAGATTATCTGCGCTCATCTCGTAAAAATCCACTTTTAGAAATAATCTCATGGTTCACCACGAACCCAATAATCAAATCTGTACTCTCATGTACGAAAGTGGATTTCAAAACTCAATGACCATTAGGTCAAAACATTTCTCAATAATCTCAGAATACTCAAATCATGGGTGCTTATAGCACAATAGTTCATAAAATTGCAAGTCTCAAGTAGGGTTTAGTAACCCATAATTCAATCTTAAGTTAAAACTCATCAAAAGCATAATAGATAGCATATAGATTCATAACCCATGTAGAAATCTAGAAATTTCAGCAATTTATCTCAAAATCTCAACATACTTATATACTTCAATATCTCAAACATTTCAACTATTAACTTCTCAAAGGATCAAAATCATGGGGTATAGACCTAGCTGCAATTTCTCAAGAAAACATGTAAAAATCATTCCATTAAACTCTCAATTCATGAGAAATATCAAAATCTTGCAACCAATAACAATGGGTGAAAACCCCCAATTCAATTTCATGTAAAATATCATAAATTGCAGAGAAATTATAGTTTAAATAAGCCTTTGGGCACAAGGGTAAAAGGATTACCCTTGTTCAAAACCCCGCATACCTTGAATTAGAAGCTTTGGATGACCTCTCGCTTTTGGGACTCTATTCGTACTCTTGAATGAGGGTTCTTGAAGCCCTTGACTTGGAAACCTTAAATCTTGACTCAATTAAGAAAATCTATGGTGGATTTTGATATTCTTGGAAGAGGTTTTGGATACTTAGGGTTTTTGTTAAGAGAGAACTTGAGAAAAACTTCATAGAATGGTTGTAAATGACCTTGATTTGATTTTTTCACGGTTTAAGAGGCTTGGAAAAAGTCCAATGTGCCCTTTTTAACTTCTATACAAAGCTGGAAAAATTAAAATGGGAACCCAATTTCATGGGCCACCGCGACGCGCCACTATCACGGTGGCTCACTGGAAATTGACAAATGGGAATCTGGTAGTCACCGTAATGCGGAGCCATCGCATTGTCCTACTAGTTGGGACCTGAAACTTTAGCGCGACGTCACAATCGCGCCAGGCTACTGGAAATTGACTATTGGGAAATTGGGGTCCTTCACGATGTGCCACTATCGTGGAGTTCCATTGAAAATTGACAATTTTCAAATAGACCCTCTACGCGATGCGCCAAGCACTAAAATGACGTTGTTTTATGACTAGGACTTAAATAACCATAACTTCTTACCCGGGTATCGAATTTGGGCGAATCTTATATCGATGAAAAGCTTATCAAATTTTCCATATGATAAAAAGTCAAAATTAGTAAAATTTTATATGGTTAACATGATACTCACTTAGAAAGTCACTTCTCAATATTTTAGGGTCGGAATCACACCTTACTTGACACGCCCTAAGGTTTATTCTTCAAGAGAATTTTGCGGGGTCTTACACTTATGTGACTTGAAAATTTTGGTATGACGATACCAAATCAGAAATTGCCATTTAGAAATAGAATCTGATTTTGAGAAAGATTAATATTTTAAAGAGGCTAAAATTTTGGGCTTAAAGAGAGTTAGATGGTTAACCGAGAAGGTATGAGTTGAAAATCTTATTGTTCAAAATTGTGTTTTGCCAATGTAGAATTGATTACATCCTGAAATATGGATAATCATTGTATACTTGCTTATTGCTTGGGTATGTCCGTATTCAAAAACTCTAATCCTTTCGGAAAACATGGGTTGAGGGCTTGGACGGTGAGTTAAAATTGGACTCCACATAGCCCATGGGGGTATTAGAAATTTTGAAAATTCCATCCAACTCAAAACTATAGAAATCAGAATAGAATCTCAGAAATCAGATTTTCAAATAAGATTATGTGTTTATATCTTAATGTGTTGGCTTCTAACCCCATAATGTATTTATCCAAAGCTTTTATTATCATTATTATTTTAGTGTTATTTTTAGCTGTTCTACTTGCCAATACATTCCACGTATTGACCTTCCTCGTACAACTGCACCGTCTCATATGTAGGTTCGGAGGCACATTATTATGGTCCAGTGTAGCATTAGTATTGTCGAGAAATAAAAAGAGTTGGTGAACCCTCTATCTTTCAAAAGACAATTTATCCTAGGTACTTAGTAATTTTCAGTTATGGTATTGCCGGGGCCTTATCCCGAGTTATTCAACTTTCTTATGTTAGAGGCTCCGTATACTGATTTAGTTGGATGTTAATATGTCATATTTTAAGGGCCTTGGAATATTGTTTCATTTAAATTGAATGACTTTTTTGGGTTTAATTAATTTCCACATTTGATTATGATTATGCTCAAGATGTAAAGTTAAGGGGTTTTCTAAGGCATTAATTGGTCTGAGAATCTGGTCGTGGCCAGCACCTTGACTTAGGTAATGACAAACTTGGTATCAGAGCACGGTTTAGGATCCAAGGATGTTTAAGAAGCTGTATCTAGTAGAGTCTTGCTTATGGGTGTGTTGTGCACCACACTTATAATCAGGAGGCTACCGGATATTTCAAAAATATTTTTCATTCTTTCACACTCCAGATCATGCAATAGTGTTGTCCATAATAAAGTTATCCAAAATCCTGCCTGACTCTAATTCTGTTAGCTATGACTCATTATTGAGGTGATACAAGTGCAAAAGTGTTGATTCCTAACAATGCGATCCTTTCCAATCGAGTCATCAAAAGAAAAAGTTATAAAACTACATAATAACTTGAGAGGAGCCCATTAGTGCATCAAAGTTTATTTATTTTTTGTGTATACTCCTATTTTTATGAATCACGTGATTGATTCGAGGTGAGACATGCATTTAGATCTCTTTCAAAAACTTTGTTGCAGATGTCATGCTTAAGGGGGATGATGGGGTAGCTAAGTGTTACGATAATGTTGCCACATGATGAGATAATGTTAATTGGAGTATTATAAGCTATGAACAGTCCAATGATCCTAGAGCTAGAAATATAACATCATAAGTTTAGAAGTTAGGGTAAAGATAATTTTTGATCAAAAAAGGTAGTTGTAGTCGTGTAACCTTTAAGTGAAGGGGTGCTATGATCTTATGATGATTGTCTATGGTTATAGCAAGATTTGTAGATTTTATGGTAGTTAGTAGAGGAAGTGATTAGCTGTGGTGATATAGAATTTATTTGAAATAGGGAAAGAGCTCATGATGAATAGTTATTGTAGTAGTAAAATCATTTATAAGTTGTGAATAAAAGGATAGAGTAACTGATAATTTATAAATTCAGACTTCATTTGGGGAAATCTCAGAAAGGGGTACTCAATGGTGTTTATTGAATTTTGAAGGTAGTTTAAAGGTATGCATAGATAAGTAGATATGATATGAGGAAGGAGAATATACTAATAGATCGTAATGGGTTTTATTATAAGATTAAGACTGGTTATCCTTGTTATGCGGCTATATATATTGATATTTTTTTCTAGCAGTTGTAAACTAGTATAGTGTGTGAGAAGACGTTTAATGAATAGGAAGGTGTAGTACTAACATTGTGAAAAAGAATGTGCTTGTAAGTAGCAGTAAAGTGGAATAAGAAATTTAGATTGATTAATTTGTCATATATTTTGATGGACTAGTATAGTATGTGGGATGTTCATTGGCAGTTCATGATCGGTAATAGATATTAAATTTGAACTTTAGATGCCAACTGTGGTGAGAAGAATGGTAGCTTAAGGATAATAGAGTCGGATCTAGGATTTTAAGCTTCTGGGTTCCCAATAAAATAAATAATATATCAAAAAAGTTAAAAATGAGCCAACTAACAATTTTGGTAATGGGTTCCTCACTTATTGTTCTTATATATTTAATAGATTTTTAACATAATTAAAAGGTATACAAAAATGCTTGAGGGTTCTCGAGAATCCCCACCCACAATGCTAGATCCTCCCCTGGAGGATAGTGATGTAAGATTTATGAGAAATGAATTAGTAGGATTGATATGATATGTGCAATAGCCTAAGTTGACGACTTATGGAAAATTTGAATGTGTGTGTATACACACACACACACACACGCAGATTAGTGTTGAAAGCTATGAATTGTCGCTAAGTCATTAGGTGGATATAGGTGTTAGGTTTATAAGAATGAGTTGTACTCCTAGTTTCAAGTTTTTAGATGAGGCTTTAAGTATATAAGTGTTATGTTTCCTAGTAAGTGTTCTTTAGTTTTTTTTTATGAAGAAAGCTAGTTAAATGCATTCCATGCTGTTGGTAAAGTTAAGTTGAGGGTGTTAGCATGATGGACAACTAAAAGATCATAAATTAATAGTGAATATTGTATATATTAATATAATTATATATTGTAATATATTGGTAATTATAGAGATATGATGTAGTAATCAAAGACATAGAATAACAGATTATAAGGGATACAATATCGGATTCAAATGGATAGAGTAGCTGATCTTTAGGGATAGGAAAGGCAAATTTTTTTGGGATGTAATATTTGAGTACTTTCTATTTAATGGAAATAATATCAAAATTAGGAGACATTCAACACAAATTTGACATGGTATTAGAGAGTTCTCTTGGCTGTCTGGTTTCATAGAGTTCATCTTGGTTAATTTTAAATTTTTGAAAATTTTGGTTGTATTGACGGTTCGTCAACATCTTGAACTTTTGATCTTGGTCATTATGGTTGTTTTTTAAGTCATAGTGTTTCTCATTTTTATAGCTATTCAAGAACATGGCTTTGCATCAATTTTAATTCTTCAATGCTCACTTTACTGAGAAAAATTATTCTTCTTGGGAAATTCAATTTCAATTATTTGTCACTGGAAAAGAACTACGGGGGCATATAAATGGAAGAGACCCTGTTCCTACTAATACTACAAAGTTAGGTGAACGGATGATTAAGGATGCTCGGGTGATGACATGGCCTTTGGGGTTAATTAACCCTCTTATTATTCTTAATCTCATGCCTTACAAGACTGCTAAGGTGATGTAGGATTATTTACAAAAGTTTTACTACCAAGACAATAGTGCAAGTCGTTTTTAGTTAGAGTACGAAATTTCTAATTACTCTCAAGGAGATCAATCCGTTCAGGATTTGTCACGACCCGAACTAGGGCCTAGTTTTAATAGGCATCCCAAGTCAAACCAGGACCGGGGACCGGGGACCGCCTCCTATTACACAACCCAACCACCTATATCAAGCCTTAGATGGGCTTGAATTTTAAGCATATCACAAAATAGCGTAAATTCTTTCATGAAGACTCTGCGATAGGGTCACAACCATGATCGACCCAACCGAGTCTAACCGTACCAAATCAACCATCCAACCATACTAATCCAAATCAAAGGCCATAAACCAGGTTGTAACCAAAGAGAATACCAAAACATAATATGTTAATCAATCCCAAAATGTAATATGATGGAACAAAGAGAAATCATGTCCAATGATGCTAGCCTCCCAGCTTATTCCAATGCCAAGGCCGAAACCAATACCGATCCTGCCCATACCAACCCCTAGAAGTACCACAAAGTTTCTATCCAAAAGAGTAATAACATTCGGTTGGGAAATACCATCAACCATGGCCAAAACCAATATCCAAAATAAAATAATAATGTCCAAAGATGTCCATAACATGAAATGGAGCCTTTCGAAAGGATGAAAGTTCACCACTTCAGTCCAAATGTTGATAACGAATATGTGTGCTAGAAAGGAGGAGTAGAATAATAGGTTCCTACATAGCGTAGGTATACAACTTCCAGTAGATGGTTTAGCTAGTGATCGCTAGCATTAACTCATGATAAGGATAAATAATTCCAGTTATAAAACTAAGTAAAACCATCCTTAATGCATACAACCATACATATATAAGTTCCGAAAAAGGGAATAAGGTTTAGCATATATTTAAAACCTTTACCTGTGTTGTGTAGCTTTGCCGTCCTAAAGCACCCACGGGCAATATGGGTTCAGCTCCCCCTGCTGAAGGGGCCCAGTACGTGTAGTCGCACAACCAGGAAAATATCCCATTGGGATGACTAGTACATCCCCCAATATGAGATATGACATCATGCACAAGGTCCACCAAGATCAACCTCATACCGACAAATATGAGTTTCCAATTTTGGTCTCTCCGGGACTTCCACCTTCCACGACTTAGCTACACCACTCCCTTAATGCTCAATTAAAACTATTTCCAAGCAATCCATTTACCATTTATTAACCGAATCCATTTAGTGGTGGTATGTCATACCAACAATACTTGCAAGTACTATCCATAGACAACCACATGTCGATATAGGGGACCTTATGTGCCCTTCCAATTACCATATTAAATCCACTTGGGGGAATCCGTACCCCACAAGCATAACCATTTATCCATTTACCTTTGTAAACCATTTAATCCATGTATGTATCCGTTACCAAGTTTAAAAAAAGCAAGAGTTCCATTTAAAAGAAGTAAATGCAATAAACATATCTTTATAAGCATTTTGCCAAACACATTGGGTGCATAGTATTTATCCAAAATCAATTTTAATTACCAACAACCATTCCCCTATAAAATTATCCAAAACCACCATTAATGCATAGAAAAGCATACTTAAAATCATGGGAAACCATAACCCACCATTTATAAACAAAACCCCCAAATCATATTTGAAAACCCAAAAGAATTCAACAATAAAATCATGAAAACCAATAGTAAAATCATAACTTTAGTTGGAACTAAAAATGAGGGAAAAGAACATGCATTATACCAAAGAATTAATGGAAAAAAATCACCAAAGCAAGCCCCAAATTAGTCCTCAAGATGAAACCCTAGCTTTCTTACCCCAAAGCTTTTGAGAGGATTTTAAATTGTTTAGGAGTAGTTTCTAAGTGTTAAAGAGAGAAATGATAAGGTAAATAGCCTCCCAAATAGGCTAGAAGTCATGGGATCCTATTAGTGTAAGTAGAAAAATATCCAGATTACCCCCACTTAAGTTGTATAAAAATCACGTCAGAGGGATACGACTGACCCATACTAGTCGTACCCTTCCGATACAAGTGGTACCCGTCACTCGTATCCTACCCTAACCCCTAGATCCAACACTGTACAGCATACGACTCATCCAACCAAGTCGTATCCAAAGCATACAATCCGTATCTTCCATACGTATCCCTGGCAGAATAGAATATCAAGAGAATTGAACACTATCTCCTATATGAGTACTAGATGAAACTCGTACCCAACCATACGACTCTTATCCTCTAAGTCATATCCATTCCAGTAACCTATCCATCCTATCAACCAACACTTGTCAGCATACGACTGGACCATACCACTCGTACCCCAACATACATCTCATACCCATGAGTCATATTGGGTTTAGAGAACGAAATTCTAGGAAAAACTCTAAGGGTCAAAACCTAGGATGTAACGTTCTCCTCCACTAGGAACATTCATCCCCGAATGACGGACAAGGTAGGGGTAACCACACACAGAGTTATTTGAATTATCAAACATATTCCCAATCTTTATCGAAAACAAAGAGACAAAGATATTAATTTTTCCTTATCATGACCCGAGGCTACCCCCTAGTCGCGACAATGGTGCTTACGGTCACAAGTGATCACAAGATAACCCATGATCTAGTACCTGCTGTGAGCACTGAGTAAAACTGATAATAAGAGACATATGCAGAAAAAATAACTGATAATGCCATAAGGTTTTAAATACTGAAATACAACTGAATCATAAATCTGAACGCCTAAAGACATACTGAAAACACTGATAAACAACTGATAAAGTTCCTAACTATCTGAATATCTAAAAAGATTCTAACTGACTGAGTGGGGAGTTGATGGGACAAACCCCCCAACTAACTCCAAACTGGCTCAAATAGAGAAATACTGGATGAAGATAAACTTGTCCTTGAAAGATAAGGACTCACCACTACTGTTGCTGCTGAAGTGCTGAATTATCTAAGCGCGGTCAGGGAACTGAGCGTCCGAACCTATGATATAAGACATTATAGCACGAAAAAAGTATGCGGTCAGTACTTTGAATGTACTGGTATATAAGATGAGGTAGTGCTGAAATACATAGGTTCATGTGCATGGAATACTGACTGACTGAATAGCATGATATAATGACTGACTAAATAACATGCTATATCTGATGCATAACATGCGTGAAAGCTGTAACACTGAGAATGCATGACCAAGCATAAAGCTGTAACACTGAGAATGCATGACCAAGCATATAATATGATACTGAAGTAGTCTGTAAGTTGAAATACTAAAATCTTGTAAATGATAAACTGTATGCTATGGTCACGCGAACCTGAACTGATATTTGTACTAAATACTGAACTGAGACTGTGGGAGGTATTATCTAACTGACATACCCCACTCTGAGTTGATTGGGGTCCAACCTGTAACGCAAGTTGGAAGGATGTCAGTACCGTGCCACGGGTACTACCACTGGCTGTGTGTATCCACTAAAGAATCACCTTCAACTGGCAGGTGCTCTGATGAGATATGTGTTACCCTCATCTGGCAGGTAAACACTTTATCAACCCTCAACTGGCAGGTTGATATCTCTAGCCTACGCTGGCTACGTAGTTCTTGAACCAAGGGATTTCTACTAAAGGTCACACCCTCTACTAGTAGGTGTGCCCCCATTCCTGAGTTCGTTTGGTTCTAAATCCTACTCCCAATTGAACTGACACTGATTACTAGGCTGAAATAAGATTAACTAAAATAACAACTGATCATAATAACTAACTGAATGATAATGGTCATGATTTATCTGAAATCTTTCTGCAAATATTGAAAATATGTAAATAGCTAAGTTTAGGGTATTCATAACCCTCAGAACTGAATGGGACTAACAATAAGGACACATGAAAGCTTTGAAACTATAATGGGGAATCATTATTCAAAATCATTCTCTTTGGCATTTCATCAAACACATGGGGATTAAGAATTTAACATGGGGATTCTTTTAAACATGATGAGATAGCATGATTACATGACAAAAATCATAAATTGAGGGTTTATCCTGAATTACATGAACATGACATGAAATTTTCAACATCCAAAACATACTATAATCCATTCCACTTGAAAATAATTGTAATCTTAACTTGAAATCAAAATAACAAGTAATTCATAGAGACAATTCATTTAAAACATGGAAAAATTCATAATTTAACATTAAAAAGGGGGTTTTGGACTCCATGGTGTAAGAAAGCCATGGATGAACATCACACATACTTTTGATACCTAAATCTTGAAAGAGAACAACTTTCTTGAAAGTTCTTGAATGATGAAGCTTGAATTCTTGAGTTTTCTTGAAGTGAAAGGAAGGGAATTGATTTTGATGAACTTGGGGATGATTAGGGTTTGTTCTTGAGAGGAAATTGGAGATTTTGGGAAAATAATGCCTTAACTGAAGCTTTAGATCGTGTTTTTACGAATTGGGTCGAGGTGGGAAAATACCCAATTTCCCCTCCATCATTTAAATAAAAAATTCATAACTGGAATGCTGATTAAAGGTTCATCACGATGTGGTCTTATCCCAGTGGCTTATTGGTTCTGACAAAAATGATCATAACTTTTTGCTCGGGTATCAGATTAAGGAAAAATTAGTATCGTTGGAAAGCTAATTCAATTATATACAATTAGGTGGGCCTTGAGCTGAAAAATTTCACATATATTAAAAGTTATACACATTCAAAGTTGACCCTTGTAGAATCGAATACCAAACTTTGGACGAATCAAAGGCTCTTAGCTCAACTTTGTTCTAAGTGATTTTTATGAAAATTTTTCACTCCATAAGCACTTCACACACTAGGATAAAGATCATGAAACATGCATTCAAATTACAAATCAAGAATTGGATGAAAACACCTTCACCGTGACGCGATGTACGTGCCAAAGAAAATGTCACCACGACGCAGCCTTATCACAGTGACTTGTTGGATTTGTGATCCAAATATGACCCAAACCTTTTTTGAAAAATCCAAAACTCTCCCGAGACATACTTCTTACATCCTTGAACATGAATTAACTCAAAAACTAACATCTTGGGGTCGGGAAGACCAAAATGAAAATCCTCAAAGTTTAGGGGTTTTGAAAATAATTAAATCCCCAACATTTAGTGAAAATTTCAAGCCTTAAGTCCCTTAAGCATGCAACTAAGAGCTGAATCGAGCTAGGATTGTTACGGGGTAATACATTCCTTTAACAAATTCAAAAAATAAAGATGTGTTCAAGAACATATACCTTTTGCATGAATCCCGGGAGCAAAAAATGAGTGCGGATATTTGGACTTCATGTCCTCCTCCGCTTCCCAAGTGTCTTCTTCCACATTATGGCTCTGCCATAGAACCTTAACCAAAACCACTTCCTTGGTCCACAACCAAAGAACCTGCCTATCTAATATCTTAATCGGGACCTCTTCATATGACAAAGAATTCAAAATACCCAATCCCTCCAAAGAAACAATCGAAGAAGGATCACCAATACGCTTCCTCAACATGGAAACGTGAAAGGTTGGATGAACCAAACCCAAACTAGTAGACAACTCTAGTTCGTAAGCAATATTGCCAACTCTCTACAAAATCACATAAGTACCAATGAATCGAGGGTTGAGTTTCCCCTTCTTTCCAAACTGCACTACTTCCTTCATGAGCGATACATTTAGGAATACCTTGTCCCTAACCTAAAACTCCAAGTCTCTATTCCTAACATCCGCGTAAGACTTTTGGCGACTCTAGGCAATCTTAAGTCTATCCTGAATCACCTTCACCTTCTCCATAGCTTGATAAACCAGATTTGAACCAAACACGTCAACCTCACCTAGCTCAAACCAACCAATAAGAGATCTACACCTCCTACCATACAACGCCTCAAAAGAGGCCATACCAATACTCGAATGATAGCTATTATTGTAAACAAACTCCATCAAAGGTAGATGCTTTACCCAATTGCCACCATAGTCAGTCACATAGGCCCAAAGCATATCTTTCAATGTCTGAATAGTTCTCTCTACTTGCCCATCCAACTATGGATGAAAAACAGTACTCAGGATGACCTTAGTCCCCAACACTCTCTGGAAATACCACCATAAATGAGATGTAAACTGCGTACCACGATAAAAAATAATCAAGACAGGTATCCCATACAGCTTCACAATGTCCTGAAGATACAACTTCGCATAGTCCTCTGCCAAAAATATAGTCTTCACCTGCAGAAAGTATGTAGACTTTGTCATCCTATCCATGATGACCCAAATAGAATCAAATTGGTTCGAAGACCGAGGAAGATAAGTAACTAAATCCATCTTGATCATCTCCCACTTCTATTCGGGAAACTCTATTTCTTGATGCAATCTACCAGGCCTCATGTGCTTAACCTTAACCCATTGACACACCATGCAGTTGGCCACGAAATCAACCACATCTCTCCTCATACCATTACCCCAATAGATCTCCTTGAGATTATAATACATATTTGTTGACCCAAAATAATCAACATAGCATGACTTATGAGCCTCATACAAAATCCTTTGCCACAAACCGTCGACATCAGGAACACACAACCTCCCCTGGTACCATAAAGTACCATCACCACTAATATCAAACATCATAACATTTTGCATACCAACATCACTCTTGATTTTCATCAAGACAGGATCCAGAACTTGCTTCTCCTTAATCTCTGCACTAAGAGACAATCAAACCACTTCTTGCACCATCACACCACCATTCTTAGAGTCCAAGAGACGAACTTCAAGATTGGCCAAGCGGTGAATATCCTTCACCAATTCCCTCTTTCCTTTCTCCACATGAGTCAAACTTCCCATAGACAACCTATTAAGAGAATAACAACCATGTTAGCCTTACCTGGGTGGTAGTCAAGACTCTTATCATAGTCCTTGAGAAGCTCAAGCCATATTATTTGCTCGAGATTAAGCTCCTTCTGTGTGAACACGTACTGTAGACTAACATGAGTAGGATAATTCTGTTATATACCTTCAACTGCCTGGAAGCATAGGCAATCACCTTCCCATGCTGCATCAAAACACAACCAAGCCCTACCCGAGATGCTTCAAAATAAACCACAAGCCCATCATTGCTTTTCGACAAAGTCAGAATTAGAGCCGAAGTGAGCTTATCCTTTAACTTCTTAAAACTCCCCTCACAAGCATCCGACCCTGAAAACTTAGCCTTTTTTTGAGTCAACTTATTCAAACGAGCTGCTATTGAAGAGAAAGTTTCCACAAATCGCCTATAATACCCGACTAAACACAAAAAACTCTGGATGTCGGATGGAGTCGTGGGCCTAGGACACCCCTTCACCGCATAAACCTTTTAAGGATCAACCATTATCCCCTCACAAGAAATAATATGACCCAAGAAAGTCACAACATTCAACCAAAACTCACAGTCAGAGAACTTGGCATACAACCGTTGTTTCTTTAAGGTCTGCAAAATCACACAGAGGTGATTAGCATGATCCATCCCACTCTTTGAATAAACCAGAATGTCACAATAAACACAATGATAAAGAGATCCAAATACTCCTAAAAACTCTGTTCATTAGATCCATAAATGTTGTCGGTGTATTGATCAATCCATATGACATCACCAAGAACTCAAAATACCCATACCAAGTATGAAAAAATGTCTTAGGGATATCCACCTCCCTAATTTTAAGATGATAGTACCCCGATCGAAGATCTATCTTAGAAAAAAACTTGGCACCCTGTAACTGATCAAATAAATCATCTATCCTCGGGAGAGGATACTTATTCTTGACCGTTACCTTATTCAACTGTCTTTAGTCAATGCACATCTAAAGGGAACCATACTTATTACGCACAAATAACACCGGTGCACCCGATGGAGAAACGTAAGGATGAAAAAAACCCTTATCTAGAAGATCCATAAGTTGCTCCTTAAGTTCCCTCAACTCAGTCGGAGCCATTCTATTCGAAGAAATAGATATTGGATGAGTGTACGGAAACAAATCAATACCAAACTCTATTTTTGTATCTAGAGGAACACCAGGAAGATCATCTGAAAAGACTTCTACAAACTCATTAACCACAGGGACTGACTATAAAGAAGGACCTTTCGAGTTAGAATCTTTAACTCGAACCAAGTGATAAAGATTACCCCTGGAGATTAACCTTCGAGCTCTAAGATAAGAAATAAACCTTCCCCAAGGAGCTAAAGAACCACCCTCCCATTCTTAACTGGTTCACCAGAAAACTTAAAGATAACCTTACGGGTCCAAAAATCTAAAGACGCATAATAGAAGTGTAATCAATCCATACCTAAGATGACATCAAAACCCACCTTCCCCAGCTCAAACAGATCCGCCAAAGTATTCTTGTTACCAACAGACACCACATCCCCCCTATAGACCCTTTTAGCAATAACCGAGTCTCCTAATGAGGTAAAAACAAAAAAGGATTCGAAATCATTTCGGGATCAAAATAAAAAGATACAGCCACATAAGAAGTCACGTAAGAAAGAATGGACTCCAGATCAAGCAAATAATATACGTCATAGGAAAAGAGCTTTAATGTACCAGTAACGACATCAGGTGATGGCTTGGATTCCTACCAAAATGCTAAAACACACAACCTGTTTCGACCAACACTAGAACCAGGAGTAGTAACAGAAGCCGATGCAATACCACCAGGTGTAGGAGCAGAAAATAAAGCCACATGAACCTTGTTGCCCCCGTAGTGACCTTATTAATCGAACAATTCTTGAGTCGATGACCTGACTGGCCATACCTAAGGCATTTGTACCTACCTTCTTAATAATAACCCCGATGGGGTTGACCACAAAACCGACAAGGAAGGTATAAAAAAATTGACTGACCTTCGCTCACTTGAGATTGGACACCCTGTGCCTAAAAATTATCACCACCCTGATAACACCTATCTCCCGACTGATTCGGGTAATGGGCACTGGCAGTAGAGAAGGAACTCGAGCTCCCCTACTTTTTCTTTTGCCATTTGCTTCCATCCCAACTATCCTAGGGTTGCAAACCTCTCTAATAAAAAAATTTGCCCCTCTTTCCCTGCCTATCCCCAAACTCTGCCTGCCTTCTCTTCTCACCCTCCACTTGCTGCATATAGACAATCAATCGAGAAATCTCCATATCCTTAATGAGCAAAGCATTCTTGCTCTCCAAGATCAAATCTCTATTCAACCTAGAAGTGAACTTCCTCATTCTCATTCTCATGTAAGCCACCAAGTCTGGAGCATACCTCGATAGCTGATGGAACTTCAAGGCATATTCCTTGACAGTCATACTCCCTTGCTTAAGATTTACAAACTCCTCCATCTTAGTTTCCCTCAGCTCCTGAGGAAATAAATGATCCAAAAAGGCATTTAAGAAGGCCTCCCATAATTCATATTCTTCCATATCACCCCTATATCTTCCCACTCTCCATACCACTGATAAGCAATATATTTGAGCTAATAAGCTGTAAAGTTTACCCCCTTCACATTGGGAGCCTACATCACCCAAAATATCTTCTCTATTTCATACAAGAAGCCCTGGGAATCCTCCTCCACCTTCACTCCAGTAAAGGTAGGAGGACCCATCTTCATAAATTGACCAATCCTTGTGGCCTCAACAGAAAACCCACCAGATACATCCCACTCAGCCTGAGCAGCAACCAACTGAGCTATAACATGGATAGATTAACAAAATTCTGCATTCGTCACATTGCCCTGAGGGACCTGAAGAGAACTGGTAGAATTAGGAGGAACCCAGTACCATCCAGACTAAGACACTAAGATTGAATATATACCCTATCGTAGGACATATTCCTTTAACATCATCTCCAGATCGGACTGAAGAATTTCCTTGTTTTCTAAATCTATAAGGCATGATCTGAAAGACAAACAAACAAGTATTAGAGAAGATTTCCAGACTTTAGACTCCAAGCTTTAAAATTGAATACTAAGAAAGTGGAACATTCCTAAATGTCTTGTAGCCTCTCTCTTATGAGCATGGTGCGCTACACACCCCTAAAAGAGACTTTACTCGACACGACTTTGTGGATTTTTTATTTGACCATGAACCTAAAGCTCTAATACCAACTTTTCACGACCCAAACCAGGGCCTATATGTAATGGGCATCCCAAGTCCAACCAGGATCGGGGATCTCCCCTATTACCGAACCAAACCACCTATATCCAGCCTTAGATGGGCTTGAATTTAAAGCATATAACAAACTAGTGTAAATGCTCTCATAAATACTCTAGGATAGGGTCACAACCATGATCGACCCAACCGATTCAAATCGTACCAAATCAACCATCCAACCATACCAAGACAAACCAAAGGCCGTAACCCAGGCCGTAACCCAGGCCGTAACCAAAGAGAATACCAAAACATAATATATTAATCAATCCCAAAATGTAATACGACGGAACAATAAGAAATCATGTCTGATGATGCTAGCCTCCCAGCTTATTCCAATGCCAAGACCGACATCAATACCGATCCTGCCCATACCAACCCCCAGAAGTACTACAAAGCCTCTATACAAAAGAGTAACAATATCCGGTTGGGACATGCTCCCAACCATGGCCAAAACCATTAATAAAATAAAAATATCCAAAGATGTCCATAGCATAAAATGAAGCCTTTCAAAAGGATGGAAGCTCATCACTTCAATCCAAATGCTGATACCAAGTCTGCGTGCTAGACATGAGGAGTATAATGGCCGATTCTTGCATAGTGTGGGAATACAACAGCCAGTAGACGGGTTAGCGAGTGATCGCTAGCATGAACTAAGGATAAGGATAAAATAATGCCAGTTATAAAACCAAGTTAAATCATACATAATGCATACAACCATACATATATAAGTGTCGAGAAAGGAAATAGAGTTTAACATGCATTTAAAACCTTTATTTGGGTTGTGTAGTTTTGTCGTCCTAAAGCACCCATGGGTAATATGGGTTCAGATCCTCCTGCTGAAAGGGCCCCAGTTCGTGTAGTAGAACGACCAGGGAAATATCCCGTTGGGATGACTAGAACATCCCCTAATATGAGGTGTGACATCATGCACATGGTCCACCACAACCAACCTCATATCGATAAATATGAGTTTCCAATTTTGGTTCCCCCGGGACCTCCACCTTCGACGACTTAGCTACACCTCCCCCTTTAATGCCCAATTAAAATCGTTTTCAAGCAATTCATTTACCATTTGTTAACCGAGGCCATTTAGTGGTGGTATTGTTGACACCTAATTTTTGTCGTTCACGACTAAATTTAATCCTGGTTTCTGTAATTTTAAATAAAATTAAAACATTTATTTCATCTAGATAAATGTGCTCTAAAATATATATATATTTGAGTTAATTTTTTCATTTAATTGATGATTATACGTTTTCATATTTACATATGCGAAATTGTATAAATTTTATTACTTATATGAATATTTTTATCAAAATTGAACTTTTACTGATTAATCTAAACAGATAAAGTCTTGATTTAAATAAAACTTGTTCTAAAAAATAACTTATTTGGAGAAATATTCATTTGATTTTATTAAATCAAGAAGCTCAGGATTAAACAAAGTGTTAATTCATTTTGAATTTTAATTTAATTTGGACAATAAATTAGATTTGGCCATAATTGAAATCAAATTGGCCATAATTGCAATGCAATCAGCCAATTGATTTTCAATTTGGTCAAAATTAAATAGATTTGGCTAAATTTTAAATTCCAATTGGGGTTATATTTTAAATAACCCTAAATTCCTAAAAACTCTCATAATTTCTACCAAATTCCCACCAAAACAAATTCAAATCCAAAAATTCAAATTTTGAAATTCAAAAATTTGTATTACATTGTACAATTCCCTCTCAATCTTGTCCTATTTCCAATTTTAAAATTCAAAATTATACTACATTGTACAATTTCCCCTTAACCTTGTCTTTTTTCTAAATTCAAAAATTGTACTACATTGTACCATTCTCCCTCAACCTTGTCCTTTTTTTAATTTTAAAATTTAAAAATAGTACTACATCGTACAATTTCCCCTCACCGTTGTCCTTTTTCCAATTTTAAAATTCAAAAATTGTACTACATTATATAATTTCCCCCCACCTTATCTTCCACCTAACCTTTTCTTTAATTTTAAAATTCTAAAAACACCCCTTAATACTTTCTCCTACATTGGTGGATTAATAGAATTGGATCTCATTCTTTCCAATAAATACTACCACTATTTTGTTAGAAAGCAAGAAAAAAAGTTTCAAAGTCTAAAAGTCTCAAAGAGTGGAAAAAGTTTTTGAGCAAATAGTTAAATTTCTTTTCTTTAGTAAAATTTTTTAAGCTATAGTTTAATCAAAATTCTCGAAAGATTGCTTTTAGGTGGTGATCAAGACTTCGAAGAAAGCTTAAAGTCCCATTTTGCTGCCCCAGAAAAGCTAAACACACCTTTTCCCTTTTAGTTTTATTATCGTTTTATTCTTCATCTCCTTTTACTTCGTAGTTCGTAGTTGTAATTTTTTTTGTGGGATTGTTTGTTGTAGATGGACTAGAAGTCCATAAGATGTTGTGGTATTGATATTATCGCTATTTTCATATTCATGATATAAAAATGAGCTAGTAATAGTAGAACACGTTTCTTTGGCTTTATTCTTTGATTATTATGGATAAAGTTCAATCTTTGCTTAAAAGACGTACTTATGCTTTGTTTAAATTCATTGTTGGTAGATATATTTATTTTTAGCATGTAAAGTTATTTCCTTTATGTTGAAAAGAATAGTTAATATTGTTCGTTTCGCCTTTTTGACTTTATTCTTTGATTATTATGGATAAAGTTTCAATCTTTGCTTAAACGACATACTTCTATTTTGTTTAAATTCAGTGTTGGCAGATCTATTTAATTTTAGCATGTAAAGTTGTTTTCTTTATGTCGAAAAGAATAATTATTATTATTTGTATTGCCTTAATAAAATAGTAATTGGTTAAGTCAAGAACTTGTCATTTGCTTGCTAATTATTTTAATGGATTTCAAAATCCTCATATATGAGATGAAGTGCTAGCTTTATTTTCCATCCAAGATGTTTATTCCTTTTTTTCCGCATGTTGTTTTGTCAAAATGATGAGAAAGTTTGGATTTTTGTGGCTAAATAAAATTATTTAGATATTTTCGAGTCATGCATAGTATGATTTTTGAATGATATTTTATTTTTAGAGATACTAAACTTTTATTCTAATTTTCTTACTCACTTTGGATTGTTATATGTGCTCTTTGTGTGTGTAAAGACTTGATTCGTGTCTCTCTTTGATTCATAATATCAAAAGAGAATTAACGATGTCTTAGAAAGATAAACCTTATGTCGTTACACATTTTCCCCTAAAATGTTGGTTGTAATTTAGATGTATGAATCTTCATTAATGTCGCCTTAATTGAAATTTAAAGATTATCTTTCTTAAAAAGTTAGCCTTTATTTTCTTTTATTGTATGGATTAGTGTCTATATTTGTTCAATTTTAGAAGCCATGTGTATATTTTTATTGCCTCATCCCTTTGCTTTCGTCAGCTTACATTATTTTTTCTCGCATTAATTTATTGAATATGTCCTTCTTCCTTCTTCCTTTATTCATTCTTAATATGAACATAAATCATGAGGCTTGTAAGAGGGTGTCTTTGCTTTGTATTTTGTTGACTCTCATTCTTGTTATACGTGTGCAAGTGTGCTTATCACTATCATTCAAAAATTGGTTCTTGATATTTTCTTTTGCTTTGAAATATGTCACTTTATGCCTTGAACGTATATTAATTTCTTTATCTTTTCTTTACATGCAAAAGATGTCTCGAGTTCAAATGAACATGCGTCACCTCTACTTATTTGTTTTATTACACTTGTTCAATTGTTTGACTTATACTATAAATAAATCAGTTACTAGAAAGTGATTAAGTGTAGTTACTTGAATTATGAATTAGTGACTTGCGTTTTGAATTTAGGTACTTGAAATGTGAACTTGTGTTTTGAATTTTGTTAGGTTTGGTAACTTGTGAAGTGAATTAGTGACTTGAGATGTTTAGGTATAGTTAATTGAATTATGAATTAGTGACTTGTGTTTTGAATTTAGGTACTTGAAAGGTGAACTTTTTCTTCGAATTTAGTAAAGTGTTGTCACTTGAGAAGTGAATTAGTGACTTCGATTTATTTAAGTGTAGGTACTTGAAATGTGAACTTGTATTTTGAATTAGTGAATTAGTGAACTTTTGTTTTGAAATTGTTTAAGTGTAGTTACTTGAAAGGTGAACTTTTGTTTTGAATTTAGTTAAGTTTGGTAACTTGTGAAGTGAATTATTGACATGAAATGTTTAGGTATAGTTACTTGAAAGGTGAAATTTTTTATTGAATTTAGTTAAGTTTGTTAACTTGTGATGTGAATTAGTGACTTGAAATGTTTAGGTGTAGTTACTTGAAAGGTGAACTTTTGGTTTGAATTTAGTTAAGTTTGGTAACTTGTGAAGTGAATTAGTGACTTGAAATGTTTAAGTGTAGGTACGTGAAATGTGAACTTATATTTTGAATTTAGTGAAGTGTGGTTACTTGAGAAGTGACTTATTGACTTGAAAATGTTGAAGTGTAGGTACTTGAAATGTGAATTTTGTTTTAAATTTAGTAAAGTGTGGTCACTTGAGAGGTGAATTAGTGACTTGAAATGTTTAGGTGTAGTTACTTGAAAGGTAAACTTTTATTTTGAATTTAGTTAAATTTGATAACTTGTGATGTGAATTAGTGACTTGAAATGTTTAGGTGTAGTTACTTGAAAGGTGAACTTTTGATTTGAATTTAGTTAAGTTTGGTAACTTGTGAAGTGAATTAGTGACTTGAAATGTTTAAGTGTAGGTATGTGAAATGTGAACTTTTGTTTTGAATTTAGTAAAGTATGGTCACTTGAGAAGTGACTTAGTGACTTGAAAATTTGAAGTCTAGGTACTTGAAATGTGAATTTTTACTTTGAATTTAGTAAAGTGTGGTCACTTGAGAAGTGATTTAGTGACTTGAAAATGTTGAAGTGTAGGTACTTGAAATGTGAATTTTTGTTTTGAATGTAGTAAAGTGTGGTCACTTGAGAGGTGAATTAGTGACTTGAAATGTTTAGTGTAGTTACTTGAAAGGCGAACTTTTATTTTGAATTTAGTTTAGTTTGGTAACTTGTGAAGTGAATTAGTGACTTGAAATGTTTAGGTGTAGTTACTTGAAAGGCGAACTTTTGGTTTGAGTTTAGTGAAGTTTGGTAACTTGTGAAGTGAATTAGTGACTTGAAATGTTTAAGTGTAGGTACTAGAAACGTGAACTTATATTTTGAATTTAGTAAAGTGTGGTCACTTGATAAATGACTTAGTGACTTGAAAATATTGAAGTGTAGGTACTTGAAATGTGAATTTTATTTTGAATTTAGTAAAGTGTGGTCACTTGAGAAGTGACTTAGTGACTTGAAAATGTTGAAGTGTAGGTATTTGAAATGTGAATTTTTGTTTTGAATTTTGTAAAGTCTGGTTACTTGAGAGGTGAATTAGTGACTTGAAATGTTTAGGTGCAGTTACTTGAAAGGTGAACTTTTCATTTTGAATTTAGTTTAGTTTGGTAACTTGTGAAGTGAATTAGTGACTTGAAATGTTTAGGTGTAGGTACGTGAAAGGTGAACTTTTATTTTGAATTTAGTAAAGTGTGGTAACTTGAGAAGTGACTTAGTGACTTGAAAATGTTGAAGTGTAGGTACTTGAAATGTGAAATTTTGTTTTGAATTTAGTAAAGTGTGGTCACTTGAGAGGTGAATTAGTGACTTGAAAATGTTTAAGTGTAGTTACTTGAAATATGTACTTTTTATTTTGAATTTAGTTTTGTTTGGTAACTTGTGAAGTGAATTAGTGGCTTGAAATGTTTAGGTGTAGGTACGTGAAATGTGAACTTTTCATTTTGAATTTTTCTTAGTTTGGTAACTTGTGAAGTGAATTAGTGACTTGAAATGTTTAGGTGTAGATACATGAAATGTGAACTTTTCATTTTGAATTTCGTTTAGTTTGGTAACTTGTGAAGTGAATTAGTGACTTGAAAATGTTTAGGTGTAGGTACTTGAAATGTGAATTTTTTATTTTGAATTTAGTTTAGTTCGGTAACTTGTGAATTATACCCCACTATGTGGGAATCCACTGGACATGTTGTTGTTGTTGTTGTGGTAACTTGTAAAGTGAATTAGTAACGTTGTTGTTGTGGTAACTTGTGAAGTGAATTAGTAACTTGAAAATGCTTAAGTGTAGGTACTTGAAATGTGAACTTTTGTGACTTGAACTAATTACTTAAATGCGATTGATTGTGTAGATGGAACCTAATTATAGATGGATATATCAACGAAATAATGATAATAGAATGGGTGTTAGGGTGGAATTTGTTGAATGTGTCTATTCGATTTATTGAACATGCCAAAACACTTGATGACTGGTCACTCTTTTGGGCGATTCGTTGTCCTTGTTTTAAATGTGATGGTACAAGCATTCTAAAAGAAGAAGTTGTGAAGGATCATCTTTATAGAAAAGGGTTTCATGAGGACTTTTTAAGATTGCGTACTAGTTATGGTGATGTTGGGAAAAATAACTTTGTTGTTGGTGAAAGTAGTAGGTATGCAGGGCATAATAACTATCAGGATACTAGGATGACAAAAATGGTGCATGATGCTTTTGAGATACAACAAGGGGACGAATTTGTTAAAAATGTCGAAGATGTTCCCAATAGAGAAGTGCATCATTTTTATGAAGAATTGCATGTTACTAGTCATCCTTTGTTCGATGGGTGTTTGCACTCTAGATTGTTTGTTGCTGTTAGATTATTAAGTATTAAATTTGATTGGAATATTGCTGAAGGAGGAATGGACTAAATGATAGACTTTATTAAAGAGTTAGTTGACCCCGCTTGAGAGGTTCCTGATTCTTTCTATAAGGCAAAAAGAATGGTGTCAAAGTTAGGTCTCTCCTTGGTTAGAATTGACTGTTGTGAAAATGGTTGCATGTTATACTTTAAGAAAGATACTAACCTAGAGTCCTGTAAGTTTTGTCAACACCCTCGCTATAAGCATGGTTGTCGTGGATAGAAAATTACTATTAAGGTGATGCATTATTTACCTCGCTATTAGAGATGACACAGTGTAAATAGAAGGCCCACTGGTGTTATGAGCCATTCATATGATGGAGAGCCTTGGAAGCATTTTGATGCAACTTATCTAAATTTTTTGGTTGAACCACAAAATATTCGATTGAGATTGTGTGCGGATGGTTTCTCACCTTTTTCTGTTGGTGCTGCGCCATATTCATGTTGGCCTGTATTTATCACCCCGTATAATCTTTTTCCTGAAATGTTGATGACTAGTCTGTATATATTTTTGAATTGTGTTGTTCCTGACCCACGTAATCCAAAAAGTGAAATAGATGTCTACTTACAACCTTTGATTGATGAACTACAAATTTTATGACATGAGGGGTTGAAACTTGGGACATTTCACTTAAACAGAATTTCAATCTGCGTGTATATCTAATGTGGACTATTAATGATTTCCCTGCTTATGGAATGTTGTCTAGGTGGGTGACAGATGGAAAGTTGGCTTGTCCATACTGTATGGAAAATACAAAATCTTTCACATTGAGACATGGCAGGAAAAATTCATGGTTTAATTGTTGTCGTTGTTTCTTTCCACCTAATCATGAGTTTAGGAGACTCAACAATGCATTCAGAAAGAATAGAATTGAACATAATGGTCCACCTCCAAGGTTATCTGGTCATGACATTTGGGAGATAATTCAAGATTTTCCAAAAGTTAGCGAGGAACCAATGTATAGGTTTGAAGGTTATGGCGTTTCACATAATTGAACTAAGAAAAGTATATTTTGGGAGTTAGAATATTGGCCAAATAATTTACTTAGATATAATATTGATGTCATGCATAATAAGAAGAACTATTTTGATAACTTGTTCAACACAGTTATGGACATTACCGGAAAGACAAAGGATAATCCTAAGGCTAGACTTGATTTACCAGAATATTGCAAACGTAGGGAATTACACTTGCAGGAGGGGACCAATGACAATGTTCTTAAGACCAAGGCTAGTTATACATTCAAGTTGGACCAAAACCGAAAAATATATGAGTGGGTCCAAAGTTTAAAGATACCCGATGGATATGCCTCAAATTTGGAAAAGAGGGTTGATATGGCACAAGGAATCTTACATATAATGAAAAGCCATGATTGTCATGTTTTCATGGAAAAATTACTTCCAATTGATTTTATTGGTTTGCCTGAAAACATATGGAAACCGATAGCAGAGATTAGTTTCTTCTTTAAAGACTTATGTTCCACCACATTAAAAGAAGAAAATTTGGCTCAAATGGAAAGTAATATTATTGTTATCACCAACAAGTTGGAGAATATTTTTCCACCTGGGTTCTTCGATGTGATGGAAAAACTTCCCGTTCACCTTATCCACGAAGCTCGGCTAGGCGGTCCAGTTCAAACTAGGTGGATGTATCCAGGCGAGCAATAATCAATTGCAACATATGTAATTTATTAAATAATTCTTCAAATTCATACATATCTATTTTTATATAGTAAACACCTAATCTTAAGATTATGCAGGACAATTGAAAAATTAAAAAGGGGTCCTAAAAATAAATATAGGATGGAAGGTTTTATAGTTGAGGCATAACTTGCAAGAAAAACATCTCAATTTTATTCATACTACTTTGGTGATCAAGTTGCTTATTTAAGAAATAGACCGAATCGACATCAGGATGATGAGAATGAGCCTTATTTGCAACCAATATCAATTTTCAGTCTAGCTGGTAGTACGGCAAAAAAGACCATATTTCGTCAACTCACTACCATGGAGCATAAATCAGCAACTTTGTATGTCTTGTTGAATTGCTCGAAAGTTGAGCCCTCTCTAAAGTAAGGATATTAAATATTAACATATCATATTTATTTACTAATTTCCTTAAGGAAACTAATTGTGTTTCACATGTTGGATCTTCAGTTCATTTAAGACTCAATTCCACCAAAATCGAGTGTATGCATCCGT
Organism: Capsicum pubescens; assembly: GCA_030864215.1. Taxonomy (NCBI): domain Eukaryota; kingdom Viridiplantae; phylum Streptophyta; class Magnoliopsida; order Solanales; family Solanaceae; genus Capsicum; species Capsicum pubescens. Next base: position 257,697,387 of record CM061547.1, on the reverse strand, counting down.
TGCAACATGGTTTACATATGACGTGTGTAAGTGTACTACTATTTCAATAAATTTTAAACATTTACACATTCTTCAACTAATATATATATATATATATATATATATATATATAATATTTTTAGGTATACCATTCACCAAATACTGTCGTATATGATCAGTTCTTGAAAGATATTTCTTTGGGACCAATTGAAGCTCGTACAATGTCCCATTACACAGTAAATGAATTTAAATTTTCCACCGAAAACACTCCAGAATAAGGAAAACAAAGAATAGTGGTGTTTGGGTTAAGGGTGATGATGGTGTCGATTACTTTGGCATCATACAAGAGATCTTAGAAATGCAGTATGCTGGTTTGCCGATAAAAAAAGTTGTACTCTTTCGATGTAAGTGGTTTGATCCAAGCACAGGAGTCACAAGAGTACTTAAGGAGCATAACATCATTGAAGTTAAGCACAATAGGACGTATCTTGTTTATGATCCCTTTGTTCTCGTTCAAACTGCTAAACAAATATACTATGCTCCTTATCCATTGTGTGGAGATAAGTCTGATTGGTGGAATATAATCAAAACAAATCCTATAGGATGGGTGGAAGTTGAGAATATGTTGGAGACTGCGTATCAAAATGAAATACAGATTGATCACCAATTAGTGGACACTGATTTAGTGGATAGTTTAAAACACATGAAAAATATATTTGAAGAAGTTAATATTGCAGAAGAAGAGGATGAGTGGGTAGAAGATGAGGAAACTTTTGAAGAGGGTGAATGGTTTAGTGGAGAATTTTTGGGAGAGGAGAATTAGTTTGTGTAGGTTGTATTTGTTATGTATTGATGTCTTTATGCTTTGTACTATTTAACTTTATGTTTCTTGTTTAAGATTGATATGTAATATCCTGAGTAAGATTACTGTTGTCACTTTTCCATCTTTTATGTAGTATTAGAAATATTTTTGTCTTTCTCGTGTTGTTAAAGCGAGCCAAAACTTGCTATGATTGTGTAACTATTTTGCTGGTGTTTTAATACTGATTTAGTGATTTGAAATGTGAATTAGGAACTTGAAATTAGTTACTTGAAATGTGTACTAATGACTTGAAAATGGATGTGTGTTTTTTTTTCACAACAAATCTTCCCTTTTTATAAGATTCTAAAAGGAACATTTTCTTATATTCATTTTGTAAGGACTAACTACTTGTTAACTTTACATAATTTAGATAGGAGGTAAAGGTGACAAAGGTAAGAAAAAAGTTGATCCTACAAAGACAAAAAAGAAAAAATAACCTCCGCCTTATAGGCGACCGACAAGTATTCATATATCTGAGGGTCAGTTAGATAACGTGCCAGCACGACCCTCTTATTCTAGGTCGTTGCATTATTCAGTCCCTGCTCCTACGCATGTGGATCCACTTCATGGATCTACAGAGACCCATTCTTCTCCCATCGCCATGCCACCGCCATGATAGTACTATCAAACGATCACTAGTGCATACAATCATCTACCATCGTCTGCAGTACCTTCTACTAGTAGTCACCTACGTACTCACAGTGATTCTGCTAGATCTATTGGGTTGACAAATCTTCATCCTAGAGGTACACCATCCAATTCTTTAGATCCACCCACACCAGTGCATCTAGCAACACTTGTTCCATAGCCGGGAGACAGAGATGCTTATCGAAGGCAGTATATTATTCCATATGCAGTAGGATAAGATTTCTAAATATAACAACATTATTCATTTCTCATTTACTATATTATTATGCTCCATGATATTAATGTTTGATCTTGTGTTGTAGGTTTTTGCCCGCTGATAGAATTGAAAAAATTATGACTAAATGCATTTGTCGGCACTTCAAAAGCTATTGGACGAGTTGGCAAAAGGTTCCAGAATTTGATAGAAATGAAATGTTTAAAGAATTTCAAAGTAAAGATTTAACTTATCAACTACTTAACACATTGTTAGAACAAAAAATTAAATATTAAACTTTTATTTTTGTTGTAGAAATATTTCTGGTGGGATCCAACAGATTACTTTGCTATATGAAAGAATTTTTATAAAAGAACAAGACTCAGAATGAATGGTCTGTTGGATTATGCAAGACAAAATGGGGTAAAACTAAGTTTTGTAGACGAAAGAACGTGGAAAGATTATCTTTGCTATTGGAATAGCGATGAATACCAAAAGTTAAGTGAAAAGGAAAAGAAAGTCAGGGCATCGACCAAGGGTGGCTCTCTGCATACTGTAGGAGCTGTTAGTCGGATTAATGTGGAGCAAAAAATGGTATGTAATTTTTACAGGTTTAATTGTTTCTTTCTATTTTAATTTTTAATTTTTTTTAGATTAATGATTTTATAATATACAGGAAAAAAATTGGGTAGGAAGGTAGCTTTTCATGAGGTAATTGAGGAGACCCATATAAAGAAGAAAAAGAACCCAACAGATGAAGATGTCTGGGTTGAGCCTCATGCAAAAGTTACCCATGTAAGAATCACATTTTGTATTTATGAATTTTTTTCTCAAAGTTGATATTATTCAAGTACGACTAGTTTAATATTTTTTTACTATTAACTTTAACTTTACTTTGAATATAGGACAAATATATGGAGTTCATTAATGAGTATCGTAGTAGCCAGCCTCCTGAAAGTCAGGTTGAAACAATACTTGAAGATGAAGAGGAGGAGTACTGAAAACAAACTGTGGGTTCTTCAGTTAGAGGCGCATACTACGACTACCACAGAAAATGCTTTAGCGAGAATATTAGGTCTTCGTCCGGTGATTCATCATTTACCTCATCTATTGATAGAGAAACTGTTGATTTGCTAAAAAATACGGTTTCTCAACTCACTAAAGAACTTATTGTATAGACTGAGAGGTTAAAGAAGGAGGATGAGGAAACAACATCACAAATGAGAATGATGCAAGGGAAAATCAACTCTTTTCTTCAATCTGCACGGATTCTTCCTCCTTGTCCTGGTGATGTAGCTCGGGCTATAAAAGACCTAGGCCCACTGGATGAGTATTACACCATAGAGGAAGAATCAGATCCTATGGGTGAGGATGAGAATGAGGATGCGGATGATGAGTTGTAGTTTTTAGTCTTTTGTATGTTTTATAGTTTAGATTTGGAACCTTGATAAATTTTGTAAATAATTTGATTTTTAATGTTTGTATCTTATGGCGGTTGATTGTATATTAAATGTTAATTAGTGGGATATATTGTATAGCAGGTTTGATGGAATGTAGCATAGATATATGCAGTTATTTTTTTTTACAAAATTACCAGAAAACCCGATCACATGTGGTTGCTTTTCTAAAAATTTTTAAAAAAAAACGACCACATGTGGTCTCTTTTCTGAAAAAATTTAAAAAATGCGACGACATATGATCGTTATTCTTGAAAATTTTAGAAAGAAAGCAACCACTTGTGGTCTCTTTACTATAATTAATTTAAAATGATTTGATTAAATAAATTATTAAATAAATAAAATCGACCACATGTGGTCGCTTTTTATATAAATTAATTAATTAATATTTACAAAAGCGATCACATGTGGTCGCTTTTGTTTAAATTAATTAATTAATTTAAATACAAAAGCGACCACTTGTGGTCATTTTATTTTAAAAAAAATTTTTTATTAAATTTATAAAAGTGATCACTCGTGGTTGCTTTTGTTTAAAAAATAAAAACTTATTTTTTTTAAAAAAATAATATTAAATTTTAAATATATATATATTTAAAAAAAAACTGACCACGTGCGGTTGGTTTTTAAAAAGCTACCACTCTTTTTCTGACCATGCCTTGTGGTCGCTTTTGTGATCGCAAAAACAGAAAAACCGACCACATATGGTCGATTTTTGTGGTCGTTTTTTCTATTTTTGTAGTAGTGAGCAGAAGTAAGTTATGAAATGGATACCATGTATGCGCCACGTAGGATAATAGAAGTGCTGACTGTAGATGCATGTTAGGGGCAAATCATAGATATTACTCCTTCGATTCCTAAATAAGTAGTTATTTAGCATTTTTTATTTAGTTCCTAAATAAGTGGTATTCTAGATATTCAAGAAGATATTAATGAAGTTCTTCCAATTTTATCCCTTTTAAACTACTGATGAATAGTTATATTCTTTTCAATGTACTATTTATTAAGGACAAATTAGTAAAAGAGAACATATTTGTCCATGGAATTAAATGGAGTACTGTAACACTCCGGTTGTTAAGGGGTCTAAAACACGTTAAAAATAAGCTTAAGTATGTTAATCCCAAGGAATTTATTTTGATATCTCCTTAGTGTTAGCGGTCATTTTTAGCGGAATTATGGTAAGGGATGGTAATGGGATCATTAGGATGAGTTTCAAAAATTTTCGATCATGTTTTAGGACCCCAAAATAGTAAGGATTCGCGTTTAAGGCGTGCCCCGGAGGAGGAGGCACACCCTTACGTGGAACCAGTGAAGATCCGTGATAAGAGCGTGCCACGCTCTTGTCGCTCCGCGATAAAGGTGTGCCATGCCCAAGGATATAAAATGCAGATTTTGTCTATTTTTCGTTTGGGTCGAGGGCTTTTATCTTTTACCTATTTAAACGACTTTAAACTTTACTTAACCCTTATTCACCTATCAATTATCAAAAATTACCACCGTTCTTCCTCCTTTCAACTCTCAAGAAAAACAAACTAAGATTCTTCCCAAGGATTCAACTCTCAGAGCTCTAAACTCAAGTTCTTCTCGAATTTATTCCGTTAAAAAAAATATGTTGGACACTCCCTTATCTCAATTATCTTTAAGTTTTGATATTTACTTGATATTCTTATGTTTTAATGGTTGTATAAAGTTAGGATTGAGGGATTTTGATTGTCATATATTTGTATTGATTTTTTCCCTTGTTTTAATGGTTTTCCACGTTCAAATAATGGTTGTCAACTAAATTGCGATTTACAAAGAGGGGAAAATTGGCATCTTAATTGCATAATGGATATGGATTTTGCCTGGTAAAGATATAAACCTTAACCTGCTGTATAACTTGGTTTTAAATAGAGATTTTAAAGTGTTTAGCTCATCATTTAAAACATTGTAAAGCATAAATGGCAAAATAGTCTATATTAGATTTTTAAATTGATTTGGAGTTTAAGTGGTTAAATAAAAATGGTACGACATTATATGAACAACTTACAAATCTTGGTATGATGATACCAAATTTTGAAAATGCCTTAATGGAAAACTCCATGGTTAATGGAAATATAAAAATATTTTTAATTGGGCTTAATGAGAATTGTGTAGCTTCATCAAAAAGGTGTAATCCTTGAGACCAACACTTAGATCACGTTTGTCGACGTTGGAAGGTTTATGACCACTGTGTCTTGCTTCACGCTGTAGTACACAGTTATGATTTTGGGAGGTTAATGTCTGGTGGTGACTTTAGCCTAATCCTCTATCTATGCGGCCAATATGGATTGATGCCTCTCCGATAGGGGGAACCAGATCCATATAGCTCGTGGGTGACTGAAAGACAGTGCAAGCTAAATAATTCAGGATTAAATATTCGAAAGAGTCATGGTTGGATATTCCTTGTCCCCCTGCTCCTTTATTTCATTATCTTTATGGCATGTTGGACATGCGTTTTATGACTAATTCTTTTGGTCAATGTATATTTCTCCCTTTTCTTGGTTGCATGTCAGTACGGCAGTACTCGATGTACTGACCGTCTCCAGACGCTGCATCGTTTCATGATGTAGGTTCAGAGTTCTTTTCTTGTGACCCTGTGCAACGTTTGGTGGTTCGTTATCTTATTGAACAATTGATGAGAAGTGGTGAGTCCTCCGTCATTCAGAAGGCACTGTTTCTTTTAAGTCATTGTCTCTATTTCATATTTTGGATCTTTTCTTTTGGCATGGTCGGAGTCATGTCCTGACCTAGTTGATATTCTATGGTTAGAGGCTTTGCAGACAGTATTGAGTTGTTATTTTGTTGGATTTGGTTTTGACTTACAAATTTGATCTTATGGTTCATTTAATTTCCTTTATTCTATTGGTTAACTCCCGTAATTTCTTTATATTAATATGCTCATGAGATAAGGTTAAGGGGTCGTCTCAAGCCTTGATTGATTTAGGATGCCCGTCACGATCAAGGCCTGATTCGTTTCGTGACAAATACTCCATTTAAATATTCATCTTACAACATATGACTCTTAGGAGTTGTTTGATAGAGTGAATAAGAATAGTACAAAACATTGTGTATCAGTAATATTTGTATTAGTAATGCTTGTGTTAGCTATGTTTGCATTAATTATGTTTGTCTTTTCTTCTGCAGTGTTTGGTTTAATGTATTAAAAATAATATGAATCACATAATTTCTAAAAAAATACTTTTTTTACAAAAATACCCTCCACATATATATTGACAAAGATGCGAAAAAAAAATTTGAGGGATAATTGTGTATTTAATCATGCTAATGCATGCATTAGATCCATTGCATTACTAATGCAATGAATTTTGAGGTATTAGTAATACACACCTCAATACACAATATAGTGTATAACTAATGCCTTTTAGTAGTTATACATCTATATCTATAATTTATTTATATAATATATTAAAAGTGTGAAGGGCCTTAAAAATATTGTCTGAACTTTTTGCCTTTAATTAAAAGTCTTTACTTTAGACAAAATCACTTTTTCACTATTTTTATTAATATTTAAGAGTTGAAAATTAATTAAATATATATATGATAAAATCTTTATTTATTAGAAGTCATCAGAATTAATGACAACTAACACTTTTTTCTTTAGTTTAAGAATTCTAAATCAACTAAATTTGATTTTAAGAAGATTTGAAAAATCTAGAAATAAATAAAAGCGTTAGAAAATAAATAAATTATGAAGTACCAAATTTTTAAAAGTTTTAAATACGCAATAAGAATGTAATCAATGATTTTGTAAAGATTTAAATTTAAAAACAAGGAAAGATTTTAAATATAGAAAAAAATAATAATCGTACCATAAATATGGTTCAAATTGATGTGTCTCTATAAGCCTCTGGTAACAAGAGAAAGAGGTACTAAATGGCAAACACAAACATGACGATTCATCAACCACTTGAAACTTCTGGTGGTAAAATATAGATGTGCTTACACTAAAATATTTGTTTATGTTTACATTATTATATTAAAGTGTGAAGGATGTTTGAATAGTGATTTGAATTTTTTACACTTCATTAAAATCTCCGTATTAGATGAAATCATTTAACTTTAAATAATCAAATGTTACACGTGTGCGAGGCACGTACGGTTTCACTAGTAGACCAAACAAGATACTGATAATACACAAGATTAATACATACATTATTTTTTTAATACACTCTACCAAACAATCCCTAACTATCATTAAATTCGAAGAACATATTATGTTTTTTAATCAATATATTTTTATCTAACCTATTTAGTTTTTTAATTTTCTATTGAAGATGCAAACTTATTGTGGTGCTCACATAATATATTTTGGAATTCATTAACATTGATGGAAGAAGTATCTAAATATTCAACAGAAATAAAATGAATTAAGTTAATAGATTCTTGACTCCCTATTGACAATATATAAGTAATCTTTTGATATGTTTGTAAATTATGTTTCCTAAATTGAATTTCAAGATTTTCTATTCCTACTTAGATTTGGATTTTTTTTATTAAATATTCATCTTTAATTAGAGGATATTGAGTTATCTACAAATTAAAGCTACTATTTTTTTTTTGTAGGTCCAATTTTATTGTGCATTCACAACATATGCAAACATAATGCACAATTGGGAGGAAGTACAATTTTAATCTATTCTCATTTTATCAAAATTGTATTAAGGCATTGAGGACTTTTGTGGGGTAACATTTACTCATTAAGTTAGTTAAACAAGATTTACATCCTCATTTTCTGAAACTTACTCTTTTTTAAAAAAAAATTGTTGAATAATTCGAACTTATTCTACTTGCACAAAATAGGGATAAGGTCGATCAATGTACATACCACCTCCTCAAATCTTATTTATATTGAGTATGTTGTTGTTGTTATTTTTATTCAAATACATTACACTGATTAAATAGGACACACGCGGAACACATATTTTCAGAGACTAGTATATCTAAAATGCATGACGAAGGACAAATATAAAGTCATTTCCATTCCTATATTTTTCTTAGATGTGTTTTGAGTTGTATTCTTAATTTGGTTTAGTAGCGGCTCAAATCTTTTTTCTTTTGGAAACTTCTTTTTTTCTTTTTAAATTGGAGGCAGGAGAGGCGAAAATGAGGAAGTAAATTACAAGGTGGAAATCAAATCAGAGAATTTAGTAGCTCATTCGGTGTGCTGCTTAAATTGTCACTTCGTGGGTGACGGTTTGATTCCCACTTTGCAAACACCAACCAGTATAGATTCAAGCAGCACCACCAACTGAGTTACTAAAATTTTTTGAAGCTTAATTAGGAAAAGAAAGGGCTGGGGGAAACAATAGTATATTACTAGTAACTGGATGTTTATATCTAGCCAATAGATACATGAGATGCATTTGCACATAGACTTTTAACACTAATTAATTAAGTAAATTTTACCTATATCCCGACATGTTTACCATTAATTACCTAAAATCCCAATTTTTTATTAAATTTCATAAAATCCCACTTTTTAGCCGTTGAAGATATATTTAGGTAATGTTAGATACATCCTATAGATACATATAGTTAGTAAACTAATTTGCTTAAATCAAGGAATGTAGCGGCTAAATTTTCATTAATATAGCAATTAATCTAACTAATAATGGTTAAGTCTCAATAAAATTCCACATAAAAAGGTAATTTGTTTCTTATTCCATATTTTTAAACAAATCTCTTCCATTATCAATTTCCATCAAGAACGACTCATAAATTATTTTATTTTATTTTTTTTATTTTGTTTGAGGTAATTGTAATGAATATTTCAGTGTTATTATGTCATTCTGACGTTTTGATTAACAATATAAAGTATGAGGGATATAAGAGCGATGGTATCGTTGTTAGCGATGGACAAGTGTACTCTTATTTTGGTTATGGCATGGTATGCCATTGAGCATTCCTTCAATTTCTATGCGAAAAGATCTGACCAAAAAAATTTGTATCTTGTTTAATGTTTTAAAAATAGTTATTTGTCTCTTGATTATTCAATTATGCATTTAACGTAAAATTGATTGTTGCTTTACGTAATTCTATTTTTGTTATTTTTAGTAGGCCGAGATACATATGTGATCTAATTAGATACATTTTTTCTTCATCTTGTATCTCTGGTTGATTGTTTATATATATGTATCTCTTGATGTTTTTGTATTAGTGATATAAACATACCAAAGATACATATTAGTAGTGTTAAATATACATATTGTGCACGATAATACATATATGTATCTCTCGTTAATTTTTTCTGTACGATAAAATACATCTTAATTTTTTAATATATTGCGTTGAAGATACATATAACTAACATGAGATACATCCTATAGATATATTTAATAACTAAACTAATTTGCATAATTTAAGGGTTGTAACGACTAAATTTTCTTTAATTTAGCAAGTAACATAACTAATAATGGTAAAGATTGAATAAAATCCCACAAAAATAGTTAATTTGTTTGTTATTCCACGTTTTAAAATAAAAATTCTTCCATATTTCGTTTCTAGTTATAAACGATTCTTACGACCTTTTTATTATTTTTTCTTGATTTTGTTTGAAGTAATTGCAATGAATATTTTAGTGTTGTTACGTTATTCCGACATTTGAATTAACGATATAACGTACGAGGGCTAAAAGATTGAATTAAAAAAAAAATTGAATTAAAAGAAATAAAATAAAGCGAGATACATATAACATACCGCTCATACGCTATATGTATGTTTAAGCTTACTAACATGCATCTTTAGTATGCTGATTTCACTAAAACTTAAAAACACTTTATGTATCTTTAAGCTTACTAACATGCATCTTTAGTATGCTGATTTCACTAAAACTTAAAAACAAGAGTTAAACAGATAAAAATAGATACAAGATATTGAAAAAAGTATCATGTATGTGTAGATATGCATCTAAGCCTGAAATTACCCAGATCTGAAATAACAAGAGATACATAAATCCGCAATAACACAAAATCAGATATACAAAAAGCTTAAAATGTATCTGTTATTTTACAGAATATGTATCTTTTGTATAAATATTTGAATCAAAACAAAAAAAAGCGTGAGATAAATACAAAACAAACTCGTACACAATATATATCTTTAAACTTACTAACATGTATCTTTAATATGTCAATTTCACTAAAACTTAAAAAACAAGAAATACATATAACAACAAAAATAGAGAACAATATCTACAAGAAATTGCTCTGAAGGTCTCCATAGATCTTAAATTTTTGTTTTGAGATAATTATGTATGATTTTTTTTCTCCAGTATTTTGATGATTAGAATATTTCCAAGGAGAGAATAGTTGGATTTTTTCTTCCTCGGTAAGATGAATGACTTTAAATCCATTGGTCACTGTATCATCTTTTGTCAGGGGTTCTAATTGATTTTTTGCTTCGCTCAGCAAAATATTATTGGATTAGAAGGTTTACCTGAAGTACCAATAACGAAAAATCAGTCGGAAATAACCTCATCGGGGAAAATTTTCTTCGCCGGAATAGTAACTTTACCCATAACTCGAGTATCAAAAACATCATCATCTTTAACATGAAAACTCCAAACAATCAATTGGGTGAGCTAAAGGGATATGATGTTGTTTAATTTGATTTTTGAGAAAAACCATTGAACATAATAAGGAGAAAGTAAAGACGACTTTAGGGAAAAAAATATCTTAACTAAAAAATGTGAAGAAGTAGAAGAAGAGAAAATTATGGGATAAAATTGTGACCAAAATTTCGGCGTTAATGCAGCTAATAATGTAGGAAGAGTTGGTAAAGTTAGAATTGAAAAAAAAAATGTTTTAGGATGTATCTCAATTTTTAATCTAAATTAATAAAAATTGAGATATTTGTAGTTTTTTCAAACTAAAGAGATTTTTAGTAATTTTAAAACTAAAGTTTTGCTTTTATGAAATTTTTTCAATTAATTAACATGCCTTCTCAACTTATTTAAATAACTTAGGTATAGTAAAATTTATATGATTTGATGTAAACTTCTAGTGCAGATAAATATTTGTCTATAGAGAATATCCTTTGTTTATTTCACTAAAGATGAGTTATACAAATATCCTCTTTTAGGTCATTTCATACAAAATATTAGATTATCTTTTAACAGTTGTAAAAATGTCATGGCCAAACGCTTTCTCAAGTTTCAAGTTGTTGAAAAGGGTTTATAAACCGTGATAAAAAAAATTATTTTGTAAAAGATATAAAAAGAGGATCATTTACTAAATAATTATTTCAAAAGAGATAACATGACGAAAATTTCACATTCACTAATGCAATATATGATACAATGAATAATAACAATGTTAAAAATGCAACTCTAATTAGCCTCATATTATGATCAAATAGTTGTACAAAATGTGGCTTGGTTCTTGAACTCGTAAAGTATTGGAATAAGTTTCACATTAATTATTTAAGTCCAAAATATGTGGATTATATAAGGGTAAATAACATAAATTTCACTAATTTGCTTCTATTACCCTCTCTCCTGACTTTTTCAATAAATTTTTTCTCTCCCAAATTTTAACTATTCACATACATAACAGAACATTGATATACATAAGTATTTTATGTATTAGAACTTTCTTAACGATATTTACGGAAATAACACATCTTCCTTTAATGTAGACGCAATTAACGTCGTATCTGTTAATGTGTGATTAATGAATTCTTTAAAATCAGTAATAGCTTTGAATTTCAAAATTTTGAAACACCAAATCAAGGTAGTCGATCAAATAACATCAGATTTTGCATTTTTGATCAAAATTTTGCTATTTTTCTCAAACTCTATTTCTTCAAAAAAAAATTCTCAATAAGATGAACATTCCTATACTGTTGAGGCATTTCGGTGTATTTCATCCTCTGTAATATACATTGCTAACCAATAGTAATTTCATCCTCTACTGCTCCTCATTTTACAACTTATCTTTAACCATAACAGTATTAAAATCATTAATCAACAAATCACTCTTGAACAAATCGAACTCCCAGCCAACAAACTCAATCGCCGATTCGAGAATCCCTCGAGGGTTAGCAGGATCAAACATCACCTAAAACGGCTTTGTTGGTGCTGACTTTGACGCTGCTGTTGCTGATGATTTGGTATCTTGCTCCTCGTAATAAAAAATTATCGCCATTGAAAGAAATTAGGGATTAAGGTTAGGGTTTTGTCGTTGGATTGAAGAAAGTTGAGTGTATGAAGACTAAAGAATGACAACTGCTTGATTCCTTAATTTTAGGCATTCTTTGAGAAGCATTAAATGAAAGAAAAGATTAGGTGATATATGTATATGAAAATCCTCCAGTTCAGTACATCTATAGGGAGCAAAACAGGAAAGCGGACATGCTGGCTAAGCAGGGATCGGAAAATGACCTTTTTGATAGACCACATGTCTATACGACTCCGTCAACTAGTGTAGGCCTAGTTTTTTGGAAAGACTTAGAAGGGAAAACTCTCTCCCATTCTGTAAATGCTCAACATTAAGCGAACCAAAGCAACTTTGTTTTTGCGCCTGGATAGGCACCTGTACAAACTCTTTTAATCATCAATGCATCTTTCTTAAAATATATATATATACATATATATATATATATATATGAAGTTTGGAGAGAGAAAGTGTCAAAAAGAAATTTTCGTAATTACTTTTGGTAGTTGGAATTTTATGTAATAATAAAAACTTAGATTGTAGTTTTAAGTAATTTTTTCATTAAATAAAGATTCAACTTTATTTGGATTGAAAAATTAATTTAGACTTTACAAATTAAATAAGTCCATTGTAACACTATTCTTTTGAGCTAAAATTAAATTTTACTTTCTTGCTTGAATTGTATGTAGTGAAACTTTGAGTTATCTATTGTTTGTAGAAATCAAAATTTGTAGTTCAAGATTTGTAATTGCTGCATATTTCTTTCAGTTGAGGTGTGTTTTCGAACATTCACAGTAAACAAAAAAATGTGGGAATATTTTTGCAAAATTTCATCTGTAAATTGGGTTGGATTTTTCTAATTTACCATTGCTTTTATACCCTTCTCTGTGTCTTTTACTTCTCTAATTCAAATAATTCATACAAAATCAAATTGAACACAAATAAAGAACCATCTTTGTAATAGCCTTTTCTTTCCCTTCAATATACTAGTTTAGGTGTACGCGCCTTGCGCGTGTACCTCACTTTAATGAGTTCAAACATTACACTAAATAGGATATTTGTTTAAATAATAAAAATGAATATAATAATTAAATTTAATATTTTTTGAGTATGTAAAGATGGAAAATTTATTTATTAAACATAACCTTTATCAAAAATATTTTAAAAGTCGATCGTCATTCATCTACCATCTGTAAATTGCAACAAAATAATACAATGATAGAGACATCAAAATAATACAATTAAATCTAATCTTTACACACAAATTTTTTCTCAAAGTCGTCCGACACTCATCTACCACCTGTAAACAATAACAAAATAATACGATAATAGAGATATCAAAATAGTACAACTAAACCTAACCTTTACATAAAAAAAATTCTCAAAGCCGACTAACATTTATCTATCACCTGTATACTGCAACAAAATAATACGATAAAAGTGATATCAAAGCAATACAATTAAACTTAAATTTCACACACAAAACTTTCTCAAAGCCGATCGAGATTTATCTACGAACTGTAAACTACAATAAAATAATAAACTAATAGAGATATTACGATAATACAATTAAACTTAACCTTTGCCTAAAAAAAATTTCAAAGTCGACTCACATTCATCTAGCTTCTGTAAATTAAAATAAAATAATAAAATAATAAAGATATCAAAACAATACAATTAAACCTAACTTTTACACAAGAAATTCTTCAAAGTCAACCAACATTCACCTACGACCTGTAAACTATAAAAAAAATAACATAATAGTGATCACAAAACTTCGATTTTGATCCAACTAATTTTTGTCTGAGCGAAAATTTTGACCCTGAAGAATGATTTTGAATGAAAACAAAGAAGATATATATATATATACACACATGTTGAATTCTATTATGCTGACAAAAACAGTGAAGCAGTTGAGGGTTAGAAAATTAAGCATCCATCAATCTAGACATGCAATCGAATTAAGTTAGATGAACATCAATCATATTCTCCCAATAGGCAAACCGGTTTGTTCTCTAATTTAACGTACATCTTAATATTTAAAAAAGTATTTTCGTCCTATTTTAGGAGTATTTTTCTAATTGAACAGTAGAAAAAAAAATATTAATTAATTCTCCAACCATATATTTTAGGAGTTTCATATATTTTAGGAAGTCTAGTAGAAAGAAAAATACTAATTAATACTCATACCATATATTTTAGGAGTCTCATATATTTTAGAAAGTCTAGTTAATATAATAAAAAATAATAAATTTAAAAAAATAGTGAAAAAACAGTTTTGTCTAAAGAAGAGTCTTTTAATAAAGAGCAAAAAGTTCAAATCATTTTTTTAAAGGTTTTCACACTTTTAATATATTATAGATATAGATATAGATGTTTTCTTATCAGTAACATCCTTTGAGTGCTTAAGAATATCACTTAAAAGTTTTCTCTTCCTTATTGCTCATAGAAGAGATGAAACCTGCGAGGTGATACTTGGCTGTATTTGTCTGCTATTGTTGTAAATCTTTATTTTCCAACACTTTGTGCTGGAGATTGACGATTAACTGATTGTGCTTTGGCAACTCGTGGTGGAATACTTTTTGAGGTGTTATAATCGCTTGCAAGTGTTTCTCATTTCCGAAGTTTCAATTTTTATACGATTTTTAGAAAGAATATAAAACTTTTTATTGGAAAACGAATTTAAGACCACTAAACAATAGGAAGTATGATCAAGAGTTCGGGAGTTCAATTTGTGGAAATAATTTTTGGCGGAAATGTAAGGTAAAGTTTCGTACAATAGATCATTGTAATTCAGTTCTTCACCGAATTCAGTGCATAGCAGAATCTTTAGTGCAGCCAACAATCCTTTTAAACAATAGGAAATGTATTACCACAAAGTGAATTTTTTTTATACAAATTTAAATTAATCAGGCTCTAATATAATCATGAAAGTGCGATCTTGCAAAGGTAGAAAGATTATTTTTTAAAAGACATTCGATACAAGTAAAAACATGTCAAAACAATTATAAAATGGAAATATATTGAAGAAAAGAACAATAGCAACAACAAATAGCATGATGGTCAATAGAAATTAATTGATGAAACATGAACACACACTGTTAGCTGTTAAATAGACAAATAATATATATATATATATATGTTGAAGCACATAAACATGAACACACAATGTTAGTTGTCTACAACACAATATATCTATTGCTACAAAATCTAAGCTACGGATTTAAAATTTGTAGCTATTACTTAGTAATAGCCACAGAAATTTGAAATCTGTAGCTATTTACAAATTCGTAATATTTCTTAGCCATAAAAATTAAACTGACAAAGCTAATTTCTTATTTTGCTACAATTACTAAAAAGCGTGGTAATAGTTGCTTAAATAGCTACAACTTTATTGCTATAATAAAATTTGATAGTTAATCATAAGTTTTTGTCATGCGATAAAAATTATTTTAGCAATAATGGTCTTTTAGCCATAATAACTATTTAAAACAAGATATTGTAGCTAGATAATTTTTTTTACTTCAAGTTATAAAAAATGTGGCAATAATTAAATGATATAGCCACGTTATTTTCTGCTATAAAGAAAATTTGTAGCAAATTATTATTTTTTGCTACGAATTAAAACTTATGTAGTCATAATAGCCTTTTAGCGACAGTAAATTATTTAAAATACAACTTTGTGGCTATTTTTTTTTTACTTCATGTAAGTAAAGATTGTTGCAATAGTTAAATAAAATAGCCATAGATTTTTTGTTTAGTAAATTTCTTAGTTAATTTTTAATATCTGACACGTGCTGAAACTTGTTATAGCAATAGTGATGTTTTAGCCTTAAAAAGGTTATTTAATATAAATGATTAAAGTTATAAATATTTTTGCTTTGAGTACTAAAAATTCGTGGCAATAGATGACTTAATAATAGCTAATTATTTTTATAACAAAATAATCAAGCCTTAAATTTATTATTGTGGTTAAATTTTGCGGCTAATAATTATTTTTTATGACAAGTTGAAGTTTATTGTAATATTACTAATGTAGAGTAATTGGATATGTTATTTGTTTGATTCGATCCAATACTACATGTCAACTTGTGAATTTCAAATATAATTACAATAAATATGTGATTATATCTAAGTAATTTTGATTACCTAATTATATTGAACTTAAATATAACTTTGATAAGTCTCGCTGAAGTTTAAAAAAATATTATATTTATCAATCTAATATGATTAGAGGTGTTACTCATACGATTTAATTCAATTTTACATTTTATAAAATTTAAATATAATTTAAATAAATACTTGATTATATTTATTTTAATTAACTAACCATCTCAATTTTTTTTCTAAACTTCAATAAATTTCATTCAAACTTCATCCCGACTAATTATTTTCAGAATTATTATTTGACTCAATATATTTGTCAATTTTAGTATAATTAGAGGTGTTTATCATTCTACTGATCGATTCAAATTCAATTTTATAAGATCCTACGTATAAGTTACATATATATATATATATATATATATATATATATATATGAGTAAACATAAATTTAAAACAACAAAATTAAAGATAGAAAAAGAAGATAATCTTCAACCATAGACAATTTATGTAACAACTTATGATTTCAAACTTATCAAGTAACTTCTTTTACCTATTCAACATTGTATTTTATTTTGCTGCAACATGATGTTTTTGAATGTTAATTGAACTTTTTTAAACATGTGTAATTATTTTTTTCATTGAAAATTGTAAAGATATTTTTTATGTTTGATACTTTATTACTTTAAAATTAGCCATTTTTTTTATATGTAAGAACTTATTTCCTCTAAGTATTCGTAAATTTTTTTTATTAATTGCTGAGGTTGAATGTATACTAATATTCGTATTCGCGGGACATGCTAACATTATTAAAAAATGTGTCAATTAAATATTTTTATAAATTATTTAACAAATCAAATTATATTTATTTATTTTATTTTATTCAATAAAAGTTAATTCAAATTATAATCTTTACATTATCTATCCCTTTTTTTTGTAATTTCTACACATAAGATTTAAATGTGTTTTCTAATTTAATTTTTAACCTTTAATTAATTAATGTCACACTTTATCCAAACATGAAATATAAATTAGACTAGAATTTTTTTAAAAAAATATTACACTTTAATAAAAATAATTAATACCCGTACACTAATAAAGATAGAGATACTGGCAATTTTTAATTTTTTTTAATTTTTTATTGTTGACAGTTTTATTTTTTTGAATTTTTTATTTTAAACTTGATATATTAAGTCATACAGTTTATATAATTTTTATATTTTTAATTCAAACTATAAAAAAATAAAATTTTAAAATTGTCATCACATATTATTTTGTTTCTCCTACTCTATGTGAATAGGTTAATAGCCTTATTTTATTTTTAAAATTTTCTATTTTAAACTCGATATTTAAGTCATATAACTCATTTAAAATTTATATAAGTTTAATATTTTCACTTAAAAAATGTAAGTTAAAATTCATATCCATTTTAGATTTAAATTGAAGTAATCGAATATAGCGAAAGTATAATTTCACCAATAGAAATTAAGCCACTTTAATATGAATTTAAATTCACATTATAGATATTGAGAAAACTGAATTGACATTTAATTTTTTAAAATTCTTACGTTAATATAATATTCAAACTTAAATTATATAATAATACACAATTGTCATTACAATATTATTTTGTTTCTCCTACTATGTGTAGATATATTATATAGATTTTATAATATAAACAATTTTTATTTAAAATTTTAATCTATATAAGTCATTTTAAATTTGGATAGTTTTTAAAATTTTCAATTCAAATTAAAAATAATAATTCAAACTTAATAATAATCATAAAATTAATTATACGCTATAAACTAAGATTTTTTAAAAATATGAAGTATATAACAAATTAATAACAATATTATAGAGGACCAAAAAAGTTAATAGGAGTACATTTTTTAAAATTATATTTATTTCATATAAATACTTGAATTTTTCCATTAACTTAAAGTAAAGTGTACATAATTTTACCGTTTATTTTATTACTATTTTCATTAGAATTTTTTTTTCTTTAATAGCATTTGTACATAGAAAATAATAATAATAATAATAATAATAATTATTATTATTATTATTATTATTATTATTATAATAATAATAATAATAATAATAATAAAATTTTGAAAAAGCCACACAAAGACCCATTAAACAATTAAAAACTTTTTCAAATCTAACCTCCCACCACTGCCACCTTTTCCCCAATTTCCCCCTAAAATTAAAATTACCAAAAATTAAAAGATTTCCTTCCAAAATTTAAAAATTAAATAAATTAACCTAATTCCCCTTTTTATTTAACAACCCTAATCTCTCTTTCTCCTTTTCCGTTCCTTCCTTGTTCCCCACACTCCTCCCGCCCCTCAGTCTTTCATATTCCCATCTATTTATTTTAATTTGATTTTTCTCATCTGTGATATTTGCATAACTGCTTTAATTTTTTTTGTAAGTTTTAAACATGAAATTCTCTAAGTAAATGAGATAAATTTTTACTATATGAATATTGCATTGGATTGTGTATTTTTTAAAAAAAAATTAATGTAATGGTAATTTTCTGCTTGTGTGGGTATTAGAATTGATATGAAATTTGAGCTTTATATTTACAGATCATAAGAGGTTTACGTATTTTTTTTAACTTATTTGGCTGCTTTGTTTTTTTTCTTGTTTTTTATTTGTTAATTTTAGTAAAAAATTATCTAAGGTATATCTTTTCTCCTCGAATTTTATGTATACACGCTCTTGCATGTAATGATTCTTATTTTCTTTGTGTTAAAATACTTTATTATTATCAACAGGTGTAGTAGCGGAATAAGAAAAAATAAATGACAAATTAAGATGGATGTTGATCAAACTAAGGTTCGATTGAAGACCGTGCATGGAAGGAGAGATTATGAAGCATGGATTCAAGCAAGATTGTTTTAAAAGAGTTGTAAAATGCAATTATATGTAACTTTTGCTACTAACAAAGCTTGTAGAAGATTCTTTAAATTATAGTAATATAAATGTTGAAATTTATTTTGAAATTTCTTTTTAGTCTTCATTATATTATAGAAATTCTAGTGGTTAATAATGCTTATGACAATATTCCTCAATTTGTAGTAATGAATATTTATATTTACGGCTAAACCTAATATAATTATAAAAAATTAGAGTGAAAATCATCCCCCCCCTCCCCTCAACTTTACTTGAAAAATCAAACTCCTCCTTAACTTTAAAAAATAAATATTCTCCCCCCTTTTTCCTACTTATCTTTTTTAAATACCTATTTTACCCTTACACTATTAATCTTTATTTTTCTTTACCTCTTTAAAATTATTATATTTTTTATTTAATATATATAGTAAAATTTGTAAATAAAAAGAATTATTTTCTAGACAAAAAATGTGAGAAACATATATTAAGTATATAAGTTAGTGATGTTCTAAATGAAATAAATGACCATGATATGAAAATTTATTTATTAATAATAATTAAAACAGTAATATCTATTTATACTAGTGAAAATAACAAATAAAAATAATTTCATAAACATATTTCAATGCATGTAACATATAACATATAAAAAAAATGGATATATATTTTATACTAAATTAATTCAAAAGTTTACTTATATTATAAATATATACTCCCTCTGTTCACTTTTACTTGTCATTATTTCGCTTTCTGAGGTCAACCTGAATGAAATTTGACCAACATTTTAAGATGTATAATTTAATATTTAAATTTAAAATTTAGATGATCAGAAAATATATGAAAAATTCTATAAGTTGCAATCCTTCTTCATATTAATAAAATAAAAAAATATATCTTAAAATATTTGTCAAAATTTATGCAGGTTGACCTGAAAAAAACGAAAAGTGACAAGTAAAAAAGAACCTAGGGAGTATATCGAAACTCATGTGCATATATATATATATATCACACGCACACACTTAATGCATGTAAAATAAGAAATAAGGGACGAGGTACCCCTAAATTATATCTGAAGTTGTTATGACACACTTAAACTTTAAGGGAGACCTATTACCACCTAAACTCATTTTTGCTGATCTGGCCATCAAGTATCAGAATATTTTTGTACTTCTTTTGGGGGAGACGAAAAATACTTGTACGTTATCTCAATAATATAACAATCATAAAAAATAAATTAGCTTTTGTGACAAATTCATTAAAAAGGTTATACTAAAAAATTTAAATAAAAATATATAAATACTTGACTAAAATAAATAGTGTATATACTATAAGAAGATATTGCTAATTCCAAGGTTAAAATAGACATTGTCAAGGTAAAAGGAGGGGAGAATGCTTATTATTCAAAGTAGAGGGGGGAGTTTGATTTTTTAAAGTAAACTTGAGAGGGGAAAATGATTTTCACCCTAAAAAATTAACTAATATTCACTTTCCATTGTTAATTCAAATGAGTTATGAGGTGTGCATTTTGTAGCATAAAGAATAAATTCTTAGCTACATCACAAAAATGTTTGTGGCAAATACTCAAGTATATAGCTATGTATTTTTTATTTGGTAGCTAAATATAAGTATTGTTAACATGAGACTGAAATACAAAATAGCCACACATTTAAAATATCATAGCAAATAAATCAAGTCTTTTGCCACAACAGAAGACATTGTGGCTATAATATAAGAATTACTATAGATTTTATTTGTCATGACAAAAAAGTAGAATTATTTGCCACAAGTATAAATTTCGTAGCAAGAATTTTTTTTATCATCACAATTATAACATAATTTTTTTGTAGCTGTAAGTATTAGCAGTTAGCCTCAGACCATGTAAAGTCTATAGCTAATTTTTAGTTCCGCCATTTCTTTCTACGAATGCTACGGGAATAAATTTGATGGCTAAAGTGTTTAACCATGGAACTTTTTATATTTAGCTATGATGTATTCTGAAGCTATATATGCATTTTGTTGTAGTGCGGAAATGAAGAGAAAGAACGACTATGTTTATAATGTTTGATGCAGCTAGCTGGATAACAATCACCACTTGACGTGATCAGTCAAATATTAACCTATAAAATTATTTTGATATAAACAACAAGTGCAAATAAGGATTCGGGTTATGGAGGAGTGACAATCAACCACTAGACATTTGTGTAAAAATAGGCTTTCTATATTAGTACCCCTTAAGGTGTTGTTTTTCCTGGAAAACCTAGTTGGTCACGGAATGCTTTGTAAATTAGACTTAGAAAAGGTGTCTAGAACAATGATAAAGTTGGATCTCCATATATGACCTAAAATCACGGATTTACACGTGGGCCATTAATGTTTGCATCAATATATAAGCTACTCACATAACACCCCTTCGACATATACAACACATCCCCAAACTCAGATGATTACATAATGTTTCGTACATCGAATTGTTATTCTATTTATCCGTGTGAGGAATTGTGTAATACCCTTAGCAACATGTGATTGTGATGGGTAAGCAGAGATCAACCATAACATGGCAAATGTACTTAAACAAGATTTAATTAATTTGGTAGGTCTTTATGATTGATAATTATTTAGTAATGATTGGACCTAAGCTAGTTTTTGTTAGGTACATAATTTGTATAATTAAGAGCATCATCTTCTATTCTAAGTTCTAACTGTGATTTCCTATTCACTGACTGCACCAAAACTTGGTGTTCATTCACGTTAGGTGTAATGAAATTAATATATTATATAGATCTATCAACACGAAAATTATAATGCTGATAAGAATTGATGTTGGAAGTATATAGAATCTTATACTAATTCATTGATTATCAAAGAGAAAACTCGAATCCATTCCACTTGGGGATACACTTGTATCCTAAAATACATTAGTTCTTGCCCTCAGGTTAGAGCATGGTTTGCGTATGCTCAATCAACCCCAAACCCTGTTATTTAGTATGTATTCAGGTACTAGAATCTGTATATAAGCAACACGAACTTCAACACTAGTTCAAGTCCAAGACAAGAACACTTATGAAGTTCCTTAACACCTTCAACACTAGATTATGAATAATCTATCTAAGAAGTGTGTTAATGTTCAGAAAAGAGATGAAATAGAATTTTAAGGCCAAGTCCCCCGACTTCACGAAGTCTCCTTAAGGAATAATTCCCCTCACTGTACCCGAGGTTATGGAATCTTCCTCCTAGGATAGAATGACCTTCAATCCGAACAATAGTGGTACGTCAAATTGTTGGATTCGATGAACTCACTCAACGATTTGATTGATCACACAGAATATTTTTTAAGACAAGAAGACAGTTTTTATTTCAGAAAATTTGTGTCTAAACTTGTGGATGAAAGCAGGTTTATATAGCCTATCAGATGCCTCTTTGAAAAGGTGGCAATGGTTCACTTAAAAGGTGTGACCTTTCTTGAAAATCATGTCTGTTCGTCCAAAGAATATGTCTTTTCCGCAGGCATACCATTTCACGAAACAGTGTGTCATTTCGTTGAAGGGTTGCATCCCTTCCGAAGCATCACTTCGTTTTTGCATAGCATTTCGAAACAGTGTCATCCACTACATGCATGCATATAAATGGAGGATAAAAAACACAAAAAAGTTGTTTTTTCCTTTTGGTATTTTCCGATTAAATTTCTGTCAAACCAAATCCGAATCCAAATTCGAATGAGCGACGACGACGACAGCGCGAGGCATCTCTTATTTCTTGCCTCACTTACCAAGTGAAATAAGTGTTTCTTAATACAAACACTTGAAAGTCACATTCTCCCATCAATGTGGGAGAATTAGTAGACTTTCCATTTTAGAGTACACTTTCCTTTTTAGTGTTTTTTTCTCTATTTTCCCTTCCACTTGGTTCCCTCCATTTTTCATTTATATTTTGCATATACTTTGAACCCAAAAATCCCTCACATGAATGAGGAATGACTATTTTTTGTAGAATTTTTACGGACAAGTATGTGATCATCAAGCAAAGACTGATTCATCTGGATAAGTGGGTTTTTTGTTGAACTTTTCATAGTGAACATGCATCGAATGCACTCGGACAATCGGTAGATTTGATATCTTTGAACCGTCGGTCTTTAATGTACACCTAGACAACACATGTCACACAACCAGCCTTTTACCATTTATGGTTCTCATGATTTTGTTCTTTTCATCCATGAACACGTCCCGGTTTGATGAGATCTTAGAGAATAGGCCTTTACTAACATTCTCCTTGAAGCGGCTTCCACTTCGCCCTCACATAGGTGATTTCTAAACATTTAATCCTATAGATTAAACTATTTGGTCAAATCTGCCAAATTTAGATAATCATTAAAAGACTTTTCACCTTAAGTCTTATTCTTATTTACTAAACATTGTCTACATCATAAGAATGGGTCGGGGTATATTGACAATGTTGAACCTGTCAGACACAACTTTGTTTAATCTCCTTCAACCTAGTTCTTGGGATCTCCAGTCTGCTAGGTAGAGTTACCGCCATGCTGACTTGTCCTAGGCCTTAAACCCATTCCTTTGGATGTCCTTTCCACTCCTTCTCTAATGTAAATGCATTTATCATATTCATTTATCTTGAATTCGTTTGCCAACATGGTTTGGTCAAACTTTGCATGCCATTGCTTAGGTGCTTGTTTTAGTCCATATAGTGACTTAACAAGTTTACACACCTTATTTTCTTTTCCTGGAACCACAAAACCCTTAGAATGTTCCATGTAAATTTCTTCCTTTAATTCTCCATTTAGGAATGAGGTTTTCACATCCATTTGATGGATTTCAAGACCATATACCATCGCCAAGGCAATTAATAATCAAATCGACGTTATCCTTGTTACCGACGAGTATGTATTAAAGTAATCAAGGCCTTCTTTTTGTTTGAAGCCTTTTACTACAAGGCTTGCCTTGTACTTGTCAATAGTACCATCCGCTTTTATTTTCCTTTTGAAGATCCATTTAGAACCTAAAGATTTATTTCCTGGAAGAAGATCAACCAATTCCCATATATGGTTGCTTAAGATTGAATCAATCTCACTATTGACTGCCTCTTTCCAAAAGAATGAGTACATCACTTCTTTAAATATTTGAGGCTCATTTTCTAAGAGAAATGTTACAAAATCCGATCCAAACAAAGTTGACGTTCTTTGACGTGTACTACGTCTTAGATTTTCTTCATTATGTACATTCTCACTTGGTTCATCTCGAGGTCATTTAGACCCTCCACTAGACTGTTCATGTCTAGTTTTATACGGATAAATATTTTCAAAGAATTCAGCTGTAACACCCTGTATTCAAGTACGTGTATTGGCGTATTCAAGTACGTGTATTGATCTTATTTATATGGAATTAATTTTTTTATTTTATTTATACCGAAATTTTCCCGTCGATGGTTCCATGCGAAGGTTATTGAATAAGCTTTCCAACGATATAAATATTTCCAAAAAAGGATAGGTTTCAGATATAATCGAGCACGTTCGAAACTATAAAACGGTGGCCGGGATATTTGGGAATAGTAAATGTGCAGGAAAATTTCCTGCACACAAACTACTGAGGCCAGCCAAATTTTTAGGTCAACTTCGAACGATCATAAGTCCCTTAATATAATGAACTGGGAGAGATTCGACCTATGAAAAGAAATATCTTTGAATCTTCTTTCCAATGCAATTGGCTTCATCCAAATCCAACGTCTGAGTAAGGAGTTATACTCATTTTACTTCAGCCTATCAAAATAGATTTTAGGGTCAACTTCAAACGACCATAACTCCTTGTACAGGACGAACTGGGTGGCCTACTTTATATGAAATGAAATACCTTTGAATTATCCTTCCAACCATACCAATTTCACCCAAATCCGATATCGTAGAAAAGATTTATGGTCAATCTACTTTAGCTTGTCAAAACAGTCCACCAAAGGACAGATTTGACATTATTTAAATTTTAAAGGCATTTTGGTCATTTCCTATTATATTATGGACGGGAATATGTGTATATATACATGTATATGAGTTCAAAAACTCATTTTCATCATCAATCATTTAGAAAGAACAAACCCTAGCCAAATTTGACCTTTAAATTACTTTTGATTCAACCGTAGAAATTCCAAAGTAATCCGATAACTGCGTTTGTCATCTCGAGAGCTTCGAACGGCACCTATTATTTGTGCAAACATGATTGCATAATCAAGAGGTGAATTCTAAGGTATGAATATTTTTTTCCTTTGTTCTTTTCCATATGTACATGTGTGATAGAGGATTATATGTATTGGTTGTTATTGAAAGGTGATGGAAATAGGGTTATGAACTATTTTGCATGGTTTGGTTGTATTAAATTGTGGAAAGTGGATATGGTAATTGAGTTATGGAAGGTGGATATGGTGATATACTATTGAATTGATGATTATTTATGTGTATGGCTCAATTTGGTTTAATGGATTGGTTGGAAGGATAAATGGATCCAAACTTGATATTGGAGGATGTTGTATGAATAAGCATGGCATGTGAATGTAATTGGAGTATAAGAGGGTTAAAGTGACACCCTTTATGGTGTAATTAAGGCTTACTACTTAACCACTAGTTTGGTGAATTCAAATAATTGAATTGTGACGTTTGGTTGCTAATACTAGATTGTTATATATGTTCATTGTAGATAAGTAATCCAAAAAGACGGGAAGTCCATTTGGGACTAGTATTGAAGGTTGACAGTCAGGTATGTAAAGCATACTCTATACCATATCTTTGGCATGAAAGTGAACAATTATTCTATTAAGAAAGTTTCCAAAGTTATTCAATAACATGTGATCCATAATGGTTTTGTATGATGTCCTACGTTACCAATGAACTTGTTTCCACCCTACAAGATGTCAAGACATTCCAATACTTACTTGTTTTCCAAATCTTACTTGTTTATTGCACTAATGAATGTTAGAAGGTATCCGATTACTCAAACAAGATCTATATGCTATTAATGACTCCAAAACGTTTCATTGATATACCAATAAGTTCCTACTTCATTGTTATGGCATTGGTGACTCCAAAACACTTCATTGATGTGACAATGAGTTCTTACTTCATTGTTATTGCATTGATGGTCTATTTATATGTCTCTTATTGATGTATCATTGTTTCAAAGTATCAAAAATGTGGTGGCGACCGAAATAACAATCTCAAAGATTAATTGAACTAAGTGATGAAAGTTCTCTCTTATCGGGTGGTATCCCAGGGGCATAAGCCTATCATGGGTCGATCCCTATTTATGTGTTTATGGGTGGTATCCCAGGGGCATAAACCTATCATGGGTTGATCCCAGTTGATATGTACTGGAGGCAGCCTAATGGTCACAGTACAGTACAATAATGATTACAAAGATGATAAGAACGAAGGTAAAGTGATTGAATAAATACAATGTACAGGTTGTCACAAGTTCTAGTAAGTATGGTCCACTCCTATTACGATTTATTCACTTGTTTCTGATTTCTATTGAGCTCCTATATCATATGTGATTATCTACAGCTTTACATACTCAGTACATATTTCGTACTGACGTCCCCCACGGGGGACCTGCATTTCATGCTGCAGGCACAGGTACCTCAGCTCATACACCGTACAAGTAGAAGCCAGGATATCCAGCTGCTTTTGGTGAGCTCCAGTTTACTTTGGGGCTTTCCGTGTCATATCCAGTCACTTTTGGTATTGTATAGAAGTTAGTTATATGGCGGGGTGTGTCCCGACCTTAGTTAAACTCTGTGTATTGTCTAGAGGCTTTGTAGATCTGATGTACAGTCAAGGTGGTGTTTTGTTAATAGACGTGATGGCTCCAATGGCCAAGTATTGTATATACATATATATGTGTGCTCGAGCTTATATAGGTGATTATTTTATTTTATATGCGACATGATGATGTCCGAATTTCGGGTTGTCATAGAGGTATGCATGGGAAGTATAAGGTTATGAGCTGGTTCTCCCGGGCCTCCTCAGTTACGGGTGCAAGTACGACCCAATAGGATTTGAGGCGTGACATCAGAATTATCTGATTCAATTATCGTATTTTCATTAATATCCGTATGTTTGAATGTATGAACCAAAAACCGACATGCTTTACTACTTTTAGCATATCCTATGAACACACAGTTCACCGTTTTAGGTTCTATCTTAACCCATTTAGGCATAGAAGCTTGGAACTTTTCTAGACACCCTCACACTTTAAAATATTTCAAGTTGGGTTTCCTTTCTTTCTATTTTTCATAAGGAATTGATTGTGTCTTACTATGGGGAACTCTATTGAGTATACGGTTGGCTGTAAGAATAGCCTCCCCCTACAAGTTTTGTGGTAAACCTGAACTTATAAGTAAGGCATTCATCATTTCCTTCAAAGTTTGGTTTTTTATTTTCGCAATTCCATAAGATTGAGGTGAATACGGGCCATAGTTTGATGGACAATTCCATTCTCTACACATATTTCGGCGAAGGGAGATTCATATTCTCCGCTCCTATCACTTCTTATCATTTTTATCTTTTTATCTAACTGATTTTCAACTTCAGTTTTGTATTGCTTAAACGCATCTATTGCTTCATCCTTACTATTTAGCAAGTAGACATAATAATATCTAGTGCAATTGTCAATAAAAGTTATGAAATATTTTTTCCCACCACGTGATGGTGTTCACTTCATATCACAAATGTCAGTATGTATTAAGTCTAAGGGATTGAAATTCCTTTCAACGGACTTATAAGGATGCTTTGCATACTTTGATTCCACATACGTTTGACACTCTGATTTATTGCACTCAAAGTTTGGCAAAACTTCTAAGTTAATCAGTTTTCGTAATGTTTTGAAATTAACATAGCCTAAACGTTCATGCCATAAATCATAAGAATCAAGCAAGTAAGAAGAAATTGAACTTTTATTGATTTCAACATTCATTACATTTATTTTTAATAGGCCCTCAGTGAGGTAGCCTTTTCCTACATACACTTTTCCTTTACTAAGTACAATTTTTCCGGAAACAAAAACACATTTGAATCCATTCTTGTCTACAAATGAAATAGAAATCAAGTTCTTCCTTAACTCCGGAACATATAAGACATTGTTAAGTGTCAACACTTTGCCGGAAGTCATCTTCAAGAACACCTTTCCAGTTCCTTCTACTTTTGCAGTAGCGGAGTTAGCCATATAGATCGTTTCTTCTACTTGAGCCGGAGCGAACGTCGAAAACCACTCTTTGTTGGCACAAACATGGCGGGTGGCACCAGAATCCATCCATCACTCACGAGGATTCCCCACCAAGTTGCATTCTTAAAGCATAGCACACAGATCATCACATTCTTTGTTGGACTTAATCATATTTTCTTGGTCTTTTTTCTAGCCTTGCCTTTCTTAGGGGCACGACAATCCATGAACTTGTGGCCAATCTTGCCACAGTTGAAGCACTTTCTCTTGAATTTCTTCTTGGGTTGATTGTTTCCATATTCAACTTTCTTCCTTTTCTTAGAATTATTTTGGTCATCTTCTACAATATGTGCTCCATTAATTGTAGAATTTCCTTTTGACCTTGTCTCGGTAGCCTTATTATCCTCTTCAATACGTAGATGGACAATAAGATCTTCGACATTTATCTCCTTGTGTTTGTGCTTCAAGTAGTTTTTGAAGTCTTTCCATATAGGTGGTAGCTTCTCAATTATCGCTGCTACTTGAAATACATCATTCATAATCAAACCTACAAATCAATTTGTTTAACAAAGGTATTTTTCAGAGATATACCTTCCGCTAGGAGATCATGGATGATTACTTGTAATTCCTACACTTGAGAGACAAGTGACTTGCTATCTATCATTTTAAAGTCCAGGAAACTTACAACGAAGAATTTCTTAATTCCCACATCCTCTGTCTTATATTTTTGTTCTAGTGCCCCCTATAATTTCTTCGATGTCTTAGTTCCACTGTAAACATTATAGAGGTCGTCTTGGAAACCACTCAAGATATAATTCCTACAAAGGAAGTCTGAGTGTTTCCTAGCCTCTACTATTATGAAACGCTCTTTGTCCGAGGTTCCCTCGGGCACCTCAGGAGCATACTCACTAGTGAACCTTAGAAGACATAGAGCGGTGACATAAAAGAACATCTTTTGCTGCCATCTCTTGAAGTAAATGCCCGCAAAATTTTTGGGCTTCTCTGCAGGTGTCATAGATTGCGGAGCATTTGCTCGACTTGTCATGGCAATGCTAGTGGCCGCCATAGTTGTAGCATCATGCATTTGACTATCAGTCGTCATTCTTCTTGTCACCACAAGACAGTAAATTTAGTATTTTTCAGAATACTACTAATAAAGTTAAACAATTTTAAACACTTCTTCTTGTTTCTAGTTTAACGATGAAGTTTTTATGACTTTCAATCGTCAACCGAATAATCTTTAACTTGTGATAAAGATTTTATTTCTTCAAATCACTAGTTAAGTTCAAACGGAGTAGAAAGCTAAAAGCTTTAATCTCCAGAAACAAGCAATACAGATTCTTAAACAGTAAAATTTATTCCTTAAGATTGTTATTTAGTATGTATTCGGGTACTAGAATCTGTATATAAGCAACACGAACTTCAACACTAGTTCAAGTCCAAGACAAGAACACTTATGAAGTTCCTTAACACCCTCAACACTAGATTATGAATAATCTATCTAAGAAGTTTGTTAATGCTCAGAAAAGAGATGAAATAGAATTTTAAGGCCAAGTCCCCCGACTTCACGGAGTCTCCTTAAGGAATAATTCCCCTCACTATACCTGAGGTTATGGAATCTTCCTCCCAGGATAAAATGGCCTTCAATCCAAACAATAGCGGTACCTCAAATTGTTGGATTCAACGAACTCACTCAATGATTTGATTGATCACACAGAATATTTTTTAAGACAAGAAGAGAGTTTTTATTTTAGAAAATTTGTGTCTAAACCTGTGGATGAAAGCAAGTTTATATAGCCTATCAGATGCCTCTTTGAAAAGGTGGCAATGGTTCACTTAAAAGGTGTGACCTTTCTTGAAAATCATGTCTGTTCGTCCAAAGAATGTGCCTTTTACGAACAGGCATACCATTTCATGAAACAGTGTGTCATTTCTTGAAGGGTTGCATCCCTTCCGAAGCATCACTTCGTTTCTGCATATCATTTCGAAACAGTGTCAGCCACTGCATGCATGCATATAAATGGAGGATAAAAAACACAGAAAAGTTGTGTTTTCCCTTTGGTATCTTCGGATTAAATTTCTGTCAAATAAACTTTGTCCGAAAAGATAGATCTCATCGATCCAAATCCAAATCCAAAGATTAAATTTCTGTCAGATAAACTTTTTCCAAAAAGATAGATCTCATCGATCCGAGGCCGGGGCCGAGCGAGCGATAACGATGACGGCGCGAGGCATCTCTTATTTCTTGCCTCACTTACCAAGTGGAATAAGTGTTTCTTAATATAAACACTTGAAAGTCACATTCTCCCACCAATGTGGGAGAATTAGTAGACTTTCCATTTTAGAGTACACTTTCCTTTTTAGTGTTTTTTTCTCTATTTTCCCTTCCACATGGTTCCCTCCATTTTTCATTTACACTTTTCATATACTTTGAATCCAACAAACCCCACTTGGCGGGATCAGACTGACTATGTTGTTGTTGTAGTTCTATCGAATTTAGAATTTCCACCTATTTTCTAATTGGAATATTTATTTTAGTCCAGCCTTATGCTGCTTTAATTTTAATTTATGTGAACTTATTTGTTTGAAAACGTAATTCAAGAGAATTAGGACTTTTAAAATATGTAGTGTCGTTTGTATGATTATAGGATTTTGAAATGTATGGTCTTAAACATGCCATAAGATTTATTTTCTTATTGAAACTTCTCATTAAATTGCTTTTAGATTTCGATCTTTTTTCGAAAGGGACTAAAAAGAAAATACAATCATGTCAAAGGGAACGAAGGGATTATAAGTAAGGTCTAAGCATTATAGTTTGATATAGTTGAAAAATTACAAGGACTATTACTTTTTAGACCCTAGTTAATTATGTTATTGTTGAAGATTTGTCTTGAATCTTTACATAGTTAACTGCATGGATATGCTCACATTAATCCGTCATTTGAAATTAAAATTTGAGATTTTCCTTGAGAGATATTAGGAAGGATTTGGAATTCAAAGGGTTAACCTCACCTGGAATTCAAAGGGTTAACCCCAAGGGTTAACCTCACCTCATCTCTGAGATAGTAGTACAAAGTACATTTATCCTCTCCTAACCTTACTTTATAGGAATATACTGGGTATGTTATTGTTGAGATCAGCATAAGGCTGTTAAGTGGGCCGGGCCAGGTCAACCCGGAATCCGCCCGTCAAGTTTATCCGGTTTGTGGGCCGGTCCGAATCCGGGCCTGGTTAAACGGGCCGATCTGATTTCGGGCCCAATAGTAAATTTTTAAAAAATAACCCGAGACCGGCCCACTTAACCTAACCCAGTCCAACCCACCTAAATCCGGTCAAAACCGGTTCAAAATCCGGCCAAAACCAAAATAAAAAATTAAAAGTTTTTTCTCCAATATACACTATATATATCCACCTATATACATTTTAAATATGTTAAACAATATATATCCACTATATATATAGTATATAGTACATTAGAATTTAAAAAACATATACACATATACACAATTACACATGTAATCGCGTATACGACGATACATTAGTTATATATATACTACTCTAAATAAAACATATGTTACAAGATATATACTACAATATAATGATATATATACTAATTTATAAAACATATATACATGTATACGTTAAATATATACTACTTTATAGTCTGTAGAATATATATACACATATATACGTACCATTCAATATATATGTACTACTTTAAATAAAACATATAGTACAATATATATACTATAATATATACACACACTAAATATATAGTTATACACTAATTTATAAAATATATACACATGTATACGTTAAATATATACTACTTTAGTGTCTATAGAAGATATATACACATATATACGTACCATTCAATATATATGTACTACTTTAAATAAAACATATACTACAATATATATACTACAATATATACACACTAAATATATAGTTATATACTAATTTATAAAATATATACACATATATACGTTAAATATACACTACTTTAGAAAATATATACACATATATACGTATCATTCAATATATGTACTACTTTAAATAAAACATATTCTACTTAATATAACTAATTAATAATACTTGATAGTAAATAAGTAATATATTAAAACTAAGTATTTAATTTAAACTAGAAATTCAATTTAAATCATTAAATGGAAAAACTTACAAAGTAAGGACTAAGAAGTGAATGAATGATTGAATGTTGAATTTTATTGATTGCAAAATGATTCAAAATTTATAATTTACATGAATGAAAAATCTACAAATTTTGCATCATTTTTTCCAGCTCATTCATGTTAATATTAACGGGAGCTTGCATAGGATAGTCAAAGTCAATAGGGGCAAAATCATGCATTGGACTTGATTCTGCTGAGTTCTCGCGTGAAGTCATAATTTCTTCAAGTCTCTGCTCGTTGTTCGGCTCCACCTCCATTCCTTGATTTCTTCATTCCGCTTTAATCCAATCTCTAAGGCAAACTAGAACATTCATTGCATTGCTTCCTAATGAGTGTCGGTTGTCTCCAAGCTGCTGACGTCCCTGATTAAAAGCATTCTCCGATGCAACGGTTGACATTAAAATATTCAATATATCTCTAGCTAATCTTGAAAGCACAGGATATTGTGTTTCATTATTCCTCCACCAATCCAACGCGTTAATCCGTCATCTACGATCCTCTATCGGCGTTCGGAGATAATACTTCAGCTCTTCCCGATAAGTTATAGTGTAAGCTCTCGCCTCAACACTGTTCCAATAATTTAAATCATAAAAGTAATCAGGAAAATCACTATGTGTCGGCTTTTTAGAAGATGATGGTTCCTCGGGAGGATGAGGAGCGACAGTTGGAGTGATATTTGTCGGTACAGCTAAATCAAGTAAATCAGTATAATGGTTATATAATTTATTTATGTAAGCGTTCGCATCAGCCATAGCCGTCCACAAATCAGGTTGTTCTTGTTCTTCATCATCAGAATCATTGTTAGTATTTATCTCTAAGTTAGAATAAATAAGAGTACTAAAGTCGCACATAATATTATATTTCATACATGGATTTAGCATAGCACCAACCAAGTAAATAGGAAAAATCAGAAAAAAAATATTTTTTAAATTTAGCAAACATAACACCGACAGCTTCTTTGTAACCTTCTTTATTCTTATATTCTTTGAGCAAACCAGAAATATCGTCTATATATGCTAAAATATTACAAACAGTAGGATAATAAGCACAGGAAAATTCAACCTTAGCTATAAAAAAAATTTCAAAAAACATAACAAGATCATCAATTACAACCCAATCAGAATTATGTAGCATGCATTCAGTCAAATCAGCAAATGAACCCCAATGTTGGTTAAAAGATAGTGTAATAGGAACTTTATATTTATGACAAGTTTTTAAAAAATCATACATAGCATTCCATCTAGTATCACATTCTTCAGGCATCAATATCGG
Source organism: Capsicum pubescens (assembly GCA_030864215.1). Taxonomy (NCBI): domain Eukaryota; kingdom Viridiplantae; phylum Streptophyta; class Magnoliopsida; order Solanales; family Solanaceae; genus Capsicum; species Capsicum pubescens. The sequence goes on along the minus strand of CM061547.1, from coordinate 257,663,381 downwards.
TGCAAGTCCATTTTGTTCACATTTAAGTTTAAAGTCTCTAATTCTTCTTCTTCGATTATTTCCTTGAATAAAACCAACATCAAGCCTAATTTTTTCAATATAAAGCTCAAAAAACTCAAGACCATCTCTTACAATTAAATTATATATATGACAAGCACACTTAACATGAAATATTTCAGGTAACGATGGAGATAGCTTAGATTTTAACTTTGTAATAACAGTCTTGTTGTTAGAAGCATTATCAAAAGCAATACATAAGATTTTATTTTGAATACCATAAAATTCTGCAACTTTAGCAATAGAATCAACAATAAAATCTCCAATATGTTTACAATCTTCATCATACTAAAAAGCTAGAATACGTTTTTGCATAACAAAATTACTATCTATCCAGTGACAAGTAATAGTTAAATAATCATTTTTATTAACTGCACGACCAAGAACAGAAGTTAGAGTCATTCTACATTGAATATTTTTTAACAATGTAGATAAATAAAAATAATATTGTGAATGAAGTCTAAAAATATCGGCCCGCCAAGTATTTCTACGAATACCATTAAACATAGGATTATAAATTGTTTGAATATAATGAATAAAAGCATCAGAAGAAGGAAAACTAAAAGGCAAACAACCCACAACTACCATTTTTGCTATTTCTTCACGATCCCTCAATTTATTATACTTTTTCATTACCTGACCGGTTGCTGGGTCCATTCTAGTTTGAATTGGCCCACTAAAATCCGCACCAACTTTTGCAATATTTAACTCTCTTTCGTAATTATCACTTATATGTCTCATTAACGTACCCGTACTCCCTTGCTTGCCTCCTCTTTTATGCTTATATATTTATTGACAAATATTGCATTGCACCTCAGTATCTGATATACGTTCAAAAAATTGTCATGCAATACTAGTTGTTTTACGAGCTCCTGGGGCACGGGGAGGACGGGGAGGGAGATTAACCGATTCAGATCTAACGTTAGCATTTTATACTGCGGGTGTCTCACCAATATTTTCATCATCTTCATCTAAATTAACCGCATCCACTTCATTTTCTTCTTCTATACCGTAATTTTCCTGAGCTTCTACATAATTCATATCGTGGGCACCTACACCTACTTCTTCCTCAAAAGGTTGACTAAGCGGTACCGGAGGCGGAGGCACACGGGTATATCTACTACTTGAAGTACCTCTACCGCTAGTAATTCGCTTTTTACTACCACTACCACTTTCGGGATAATTTTTTTTACACTTTTAGTGGCGAGCTTTCGTAATTTATCCATAATCTAAATTAAACTAAAAAAATTCAAAATACACAAATATAATAAAATTAAATATTCAACAATTAATACACAAATTAAAAATTAACAGTAAGAGATGGAACGACAATACCAAATTTTAAAAATATTCGAAGGTTGCGACTTTAGAAAATTCCACTCGTATTTTGTAATCGCAAAATTAAAAATTAAAGTGAGCTCGTTAGGAAATATATAGAATATTTGAGAATTGAGATTTGAGAGAGAATGAGATTTGAGAAAATGAAAAATTGTGTGAAAAATGATTTGAAAGTGTAAGATATTTATAGGAATTTTTTTGGGTTGAAAAAAATATTTTAAATGAATGTTTTTGTTTTTTAGTAAAAGTGGCCATATAGCCCTTTTTGGGCTCCCAACGGTCATAAAGCCGTTGGGTCCAACGGCTATAATGATCTTTAAAAATTTAATTTCTTTTTTCAAAAAAAATTATATCCAGGTCGGGTCGGGTCGGTTCGATTAACCGATGGGACTGGACCGGTTTTGGTCCGGCCGGGTTAAAAAAAATATAACCCAGCCCGGTACCTTACAGCCTGTGGGCTGACCGGGTCGGGCCGGCCAATTTGACAGGCTTAGATCAGCATGAATATCCTCTGACCAAGCTCAAAATGGGCATTTTAGGCCAGTTTTGGGTTTGGTGGAGTGATGGAAAATTATGTGTTAGCGCTCCGTTTGATATCACTTGAATAAAATTCTGAATCGAGATGATAGTCAATGCATCCAAAATAATCAGGATTTGTTCAGAGCAGAGGTCGAATTTGTTAAAAAATATTTTTGTATTTTGTCATTAGTCTTTGGTTCTTTTAGTCTTCACTTGTTTTAGTACACTGATAACAGTACTAGCAGCTTCACTAAGATAGCCCATTCCAACCTTCTTTACACTTTATGATCAAATAATGAACATGCAATTGTTTGCTTTTTGACCACCAAATATGAAAATTACAATAATGTGAACGATGATATCTTCATTTCTCACAAACTACCAGAAAAAGACAACTAACACCCTGGTTCTAATTTTCTATTACATCAAAAATTGAATTACTGGATATAAGCAACAATAACAGTAATATCATCCACTTTTCCTCCTTTACGTCTCGATGCACTTGCATATGGTGTATCTGCAAATCTATCAAATGAGTTATACAACGCAATGTTTCCGATTTTTATAGCCAACTCCTCTGCTTTCAACTTGTCATCAATTCCTCTTCGAACAATTTCCTCGATCTCACTTTCGTTCATATTACCAAGCATCCCGCCCGTTCCAACGATCAAAATATCATCTTTTTTGACGTTTAATTTCATCTCATGAGCAATACTAGGATTATCCCTACACTTACCCAATTGATACGGTCCCGTTGTTGTATCGATGACTTGTATATAATTTTCCCCTTCCTAATTAGAAAAAATCCGCTATCCCCAACATTAGCCGCACATAAAGTATTTTTCTCGGAGTTTAGAGTTATAATACAAACCGTAGATGATCCTTCATAATCTGTGTTGGACTTTTTATTTGTATTTTATTAATTTTATTTTTTTCTGTTATTTTATGTTTTGTTATTAATACATATCGATTTTTACATCTTGCTGTAAATATTTTACTTCTTGAATTAGTTCTATTTCTGATATTTCCTAATATAATACTAATGATTTATCTATATTTTTATCTGTTATTACTACTGAATAATTCGCACTTATTATAAACTTAAATTTTTGGTATATTAAATTTCCTTTTATGACAGTTATTATACTTTTTTCTGTAGGTTCTATAATAGATTTATTAAAGTTACTCAAGTTATCCGCACCCCCTACAATTGGCATCAGAGCCTATGTTGTTTGAAATTACGGAAGTAGTATATATTTGGACTTATTTGATTAATTTATTAATTATGATAAAATTAGATCTAGATATCTACCAAAATATTATAAATATTGTTTAGATGAATAACGTACAAAAACCACAACAATATAAAGAATTAAAAGAAATAATATCTGAAAAACGTAAAGAATTAAAAATAAGGATACAAAGACTACAGTATAACATAATTGTCGGCGTTAGTAAAAATTCAATAAATGCACAAAAGGAAGAAATATCAAATTTAGAATCAACAATAGATAGTCTAGAATATATATCAACATAACCTATATACATTTAAATAAAATGAACAAAGAAGAATTTATAATAGACGAAAAAACATATGAAAATAATGAAGGATTAAAAATAAAAATAGTATTCTCTAATTTAGGAAGAAGATATAAGAAAATAGGTGAACATTTATGTTTAATGTTAGAAAAAGAAGAATTAAAATTAGAAGATAAGTTGGCAGCCATGGTAAGAATAGAAAGAAAAAACGAAGAGATAGACAGAAAAAAGGAAATAGATAAAATAAAACAACAAACCACAGAAGAAATACAAAAAATAGAAGAAACTAAAAATAGTAGAATTAGAAAAAAAAACTACAAATGTTAAAAGATTTGTATGAAAAAAGACAGAAAGAAAAAGAAGAAAAAGATAAAGAACAAAAATTATTAATTGAGATAAATCAATTTAAAGAAAAATTAGAAGGAGAAAATAAAGAATTAGAAACTAATGAATTAGAAATAAATACAATAGATGCCGAAGAAACAGATAATTATGACTCGAAAGATAGTGAAACCTATACAGAAATTCTAGAAAACATAGGAAAACTAGAAATTAATGAAAAACAAGAAATAATTAATAAAGAAAATCTAGAACTAATAAATACAGAAGCAAATACTCTAGATAGAAATATAATACCTAGTATATCAGAAATAAGAAAACCAACATATAATTACAAAAGTAAGTTTAAAAGATATAATCCAAAGGATGAATATAATAAATGGACACCAAAACAAATAATTAATTACAATTTTTTAGATTTAGACTGTGTAATAGACACAAATAAAACAATACAACTATGGGTAGGATATATGTCAAAACAATTATTAGATAATAAAATAGATACAACAAACATACCAGAATATATAGAAAAGACATTAATAGGTACAGTAAAATTATGGTTTTTAAACCTAGCCGAAGCAAGTAAAAAAGTATTAAGATCTGAAAATAAAACAAAAGGAACATCAGCAACTACTAAAATATCACCAACAGAAATATTGAAAAAATATGAAATAGTTATAAGAGATGAATTTAGCAGTATGACAACAGAAGAAACAAAACAAAATAAAGAAAAATATATAAATAGAAATTTAATGTTAAAACTAGCAATATGTAATATGTATTATATAGATGAGTATACGTGCGCATTTAAAGAATATTATTATAAAGGAACATATAATATAGAAGAAAGTAAAGAAATAAGAAGATTATATTTTAGTAAATTACCTGAACCATTTAGTTCAAAAATAATAAAGAGTTGGGATGAAGCAAAAATAGTATATACCCTAGGAGCAAGAATAAAATTTTTACAACAATGGTATAGAAATCTATGTAAAAAATATGGAGAAGAAATAAAAATGGAAAAAACATTAATAAGAAATTTAGCATGTTGCAAAGAGAAAATAGCACCTCAATTTGGATGTGAAGAAAGATATTATAAGAAAAGAAAAAGACATAAGAAATATAAGAAATACAAGAAATCAAAATATAAGTATAAGAAACCAAGAAAAAGATATTATGTAAAAAATTATAAACATAAAAGACCATATAGGAAAAAGAAATCTATAAAAGAATATACTTGTTATAATTGTGGAGAACTAGGACATTTAACTAGAAATTGTAAAATGCCTAACACTCCAAAAAAGAAATAAATATCAGAAATAAAGATAGAAAATGCAGAATTTATAGATTATATAGATTACAAATTAGAAAGTGAAGACAGTATATATGAAATTTCGGAGAATGAAACAGATAATGAAATAGATAGTGAATTAAATAAATCAAATCACTGAAGAAGATATAGAAATGAACCAAATAACTGAAGAAGATATAAAAATAATAACAAAGGAAGAATATTTAAATGAAGAAGGAACAGATCAAAAAATAATATTTGATAATAATATATTTGATGAAATAAAAGGAAAAGAATTAGATTTAAGTGTAGAAAAAATATTTAAAATACCAACAATAAAAAATATATTTAGTTGAAAAAAGGAAGAATACTACATAGTAAGCCAAAAAAAACATGTAATAAACTGTAGATATGCAAAAGGTAGAGCTAGTATACCACTAGTAACAAAAAGAATAATTAATAAAGAAATAAACGATATAAAAAGTAAAGACCCAATAAAATATGTACATCTTGGAGGAACAGAGATATTGATAAAAACATGTTTTAGAGAAGGAATAGATACACCAATAGAATTATATTTAGCAGATGATAGAATTATAAAACCTATAGAAAAAAGTATAATAACTGCCACAAAAGGAAATTTAATATACTAAAAATTTTAATTTATAATAAGTGTGAATTATTCAGTAGCAATAACAGATAAAAATATACATAAATCATTAGTATTATATTGAAAAATATCAGGAATAGAACTAACCCCAGGAAGTAAAATATTTACAGCAAGATGTAAAAATCTATATGTATTAACAATAAAACAAAAAATAACGGGAAAAAATAAAATTAATAAAATACAAATAGAAAGTCCTTTCGAACAATTTGTAAAAATAATTGATAATAATGATTATAGTTACAAAGATATAGATATAGAAGAAAATTTAGAAATAATAAATGATAGAATAAGTACAACAAAAAGAATAGCTAATGAAAAACCAGAATCATCAAACTCATAAAAAAGAACAAGTTATGAAACAACTTCAACAATTAATTTAAATCAATATTATATAACAGGAACAATAAATGAAAAAGAATATTTAATACTCTTAAACACAGGACAAGAAGAAAATTATATAGCAAAATATCTAATAAAAAATAAAAAAATAAAATCTAATAATAATATATGCCAAGATATACCAAGGAGTCTAATAAACGTTAAAGATACGACAAAAAAAGAAATAACAATAGGAGTCAGAAAAATAAAAATAGAATTTGAAATAAAGGAAGAAATGCAAAAAGCAGACATAATATTAGGAATGAAATGGTTAGAACAAGTAAAATCATACAATATAGAACATACACAATTATCTATAACATATAATAAAGAAAGATTATTCATAAAAAGAGCTTTAACATGATATGAAAATATATGTACTTGTAAAAATAATAGTAGAAGGATATTATAATAGGTATTATACACCTATGATAGATACAGAAGCAGAAGCAAACTTATGTAGATACAACTGTTTACCAGAAAGTAAATGAGATAAATTAAAAACACCAATAGAAGTTAAAGAATTTAATAATGAAGGAAGCTTAATTACATATAAAGTTAAGAATGTAAAAATACAGATATGGGATAAAATAATAACAATAGAAGAAATCTATAATTATGAACTAACATCAAAAGATATGCTTTTAGGAATGCCATTTTTAGATAAATTATACCCACATATAATAACTAAAATAGATTGGTGGTTTACAACACCATGTAAATAAAAAGTAAGAGCAAAAAGAGTTATTAATAAAATAAGAAAGAAAACTGGTTGGATAAAAGAAAGTGAAAAAATTACACAAAAGTTAGAAAACATAAAAAATATAGAAGACACAGTAGAACTAGTTGTATTTTTTATAAATAAAAAAGAAATAACTATATTTTCAATAGATAAGGTAGATCTAATAAAGAAAAAATTAAGCCAATTATATAGTGAAGATCCATTAAAAGGATGAAAAAAAATATAAAACTACTATAAAAATTGAATTAATAGATAAAAATAGCATAATAACTCAAAAACCATTAACATATAATTTTGACGATTTAAAAGAATTTAAAATGCATATAGATGAATTATTAGAAAAACAGTATATACAAAAAAGTATTAGTAAACATAATAGCCAGCATTTATAGTAAATAAACATAGTGAACAAAAAAGAGGAAAAATTAGAATGGTGATTGACTATAGAAATTTAAATGCAAAAACTATGACATATAATTATCCAATACCAAATAAGATATTAAAAATAAGACAAATACAAGGATATAATTACTTTAGTAAATTTGATTGTAAATCAGGAATTTACCATTTAAAGTTAGATGAAAATTCTAAGGAATTAATCGCATTTACGGTACCAAAAAGATTTTATGAATGGAACGTATTACCATTTGGATATAAAAATGCACCAGGTAGATACCAACACTTTATGGATAGTTATTTTAAACAATTACATAATTGTATAATAGACATAGATGATATACTACTATATACAAAAACTAAAGAAGAATATTTAAAATTATTAGAACAATTTACAAATATAATAGAAAAATCGAGAATAAGTTTAAGTGAAAAGAAAGCCGAAATTATGAAAACCCAGATAGAGTTTTTAGAAATACAAATAGATAAAAGTGGAGTAAAAATGCAACAACATATAGTACAAAAAATAATAAATTCAAAAGAAGAATTAGATACAAAAAAGAAATTACAATCATTTTTAGGATTAGTAAAACAAGTAAAAGAATATATACCAAAATTAGCAGAAAACCTAAAGTCTTTACAGAAAAAAATAAAAAAGGATATAGAATATAATTATAATGAAGAAGATAAAAAAACAAGTCCAGAAAATAAAAATACTTTGTAAAGAGTTACCAAAATTACATTTTCCATAGGAAAATAAAAAATTTATATATATAGTAGAAGCAGATGCTAGTGAATATAGTTATGGAGGAGTACTTAAATATAGATATGAAGAAGAAAAATTAGAACATCATTGTAGATACTACTCAAATACGTTTAATGAAATAGAAATAAATAGAAAAGAATTACGTTCATTATATAAATGTTTATTAGCATTTGAGCCATATATTGTATATAACAAGTTTATTGTACGGACAGATGATACACAGGTACGCTGGTGGTTAACAAAGAAAATACAAAAATCAGTTACAACGAAATAGATTCGGAGACTAGTATTAAATATATTAAATTTTACATTTACAATTGAAGTAATTAGTACTAACAAAAATGTTATTGCAGATTACATATCAAGACAAAGCTACACGGACTGATATAATAGAAGATGATACTTTAGAAAAAATACTCAAAACCCTAACTACGCTTTCAATGAAAGTGGACAGTATGGGTAATGAAATAGAAAAACTAAAGACTAAAGAAGTTAAACTGAAGTCTAAAGCTATGAATCAGCTAACTCAGGAGTGTGCAGAGCTATGTCGATCGGAAGACAATAAAATTCCAGAGCTGAAATGAAACGTTGGGACACTCCATAAAATCCATAACGTTTATCAATCTACAATTGCAGGTACAAGCAAAGAAGTTAGTGTACAAAGATATCAGAACATGAACATGAATAAGATATTTGAAAAACCATTTATACCAAAAACACAAAAAGACCCCTTGTTCATACTCTCACAAATTACCACATATCGAGAAAGTTTGAACCAAGATAAAAAAGCCTATAACCACATAACCCGAGCATACATAGAAAATATCCACAAAATACAGACTTATCTAAACCTTAAACCCAGAGCCACAGATATCCAAGAACCAAACACAAACTATATAACCCAAAAATTACAAGGTTACAACAAGTTAATCGCATTACCGAAAACCAACCCAAGCTTAGTTAAAACTTGTTTCAGTTATGGATTATTAAATACCATATATACCCATGAAGGAAATGAACTAACAGATATACCAGAATTATATAGAGCATTCACCACTTATAAAAGAATAACCAAATGGAATCTATTTTTTATAAAGTTTTATGCTTCACCAGCAGAGATATTATATGACGAGATCAAAACAATTATACAAATTGTAAAACTAGGATTAACCAGAGATATGATTATACCGGAAGATATTGTTCAGCAGACAGAAATATCTAAAATCGAGATACTTGATTTTTATGCAAATAAATGACTTATTGGAATATCTACAATTGTTCAAGAATTAGCAAATAATTATATCAATGGAAACCCTATATAGAGCTATTATTCAAGAGATCATCAAATGATTTATTCAAATTCAAGAGAACTACGACAAACAGATATGGAAGATGCTAGACAATGGATTCTGACATTACTCAACCCAGAGAAACAACCAACTGCAAGAGCAATTAGGAAGGGATTTATTTCAGAAGAATTATTAACAAGATATTGCAAAATGATAGGACACAAATATCCAGATCATCTATGTTCAAGATGTAATGGAGAAGATTATATTATCCCAGAAGTCGAGCTAGAATAAAAGAAAAAATCAACCAAGAAGATAAGGACGTCAGCTAGAAGATAAAAATCAACGGAGCAATAATGAAAGAGAAAGAAGATAAGATAGAAAGCAAAATGTGAATAGTATTCTTGACTTTACTTTACGTAAAGATATTGTATAGCTTTATTAGGTTAGAATTTTTTGGCAAGTGTCATTATTAAAGTTTTGTCTTTTTATACTTTAAGTCTAGTCTAGTCCTTTTCTACTTTTTGAAAAGGAAGATTTTTTTGGAAAAAGTAGGAATAATATAGTTTACATGTAAAACATGTAAAATAGGAATAGTTTTTTTTCCTCATATAAATATGTAAGCCATCCGGCTAAGTTAAAGGCAAGACTTTCATGTGTTGAAAGCAAACCTTCTCCTTTGTACACAAAAAACTTTTTGAATATTTAATAAAAAACAGATATATTTCCAACGAAAAGCTATGGATAAACAAAGCCCAAAATTATCAAACCTACCAGAACAGGTATATTTATTTACGATTATGAATAGCTAAATTCATAAATTCCTGACAATCATGATATGATAAAATAAGTTCATGATAGTTACTTTATAGTAGAATTATTCGAAGAATAATATGTTACAAAGTTTATTAGCAAAGTGAAAAAGGAGAAAAATCTCTAAGAACTATGTCATCCTAAAGGTGAAATCAGTGAGGCAAGAAAGCCGTGATGGGAAGTAGCCAGAGTAGAGGCGTTGTTTAAGGGAAAAGTATCCAGATTACCATGCTAATAGTGACCGAAGAACATGTTATTTAAGAATAATCTAGTATATAGTAATCTAAAATGATCATATTTTGTTATGTGTATGATTGAAGGAAATATTTTGAAAAAAGCATCATATGAAAAATGAATACTTATTTATCTGGCGAAATGGTAGATAAATTTAAAATACTTGTTTTGTATGTACTTAAGGATATAGAAATTGTAGATATAAGAAAAATCATATTGAAAAAAATATTTGGTAAATATTTCATGACTAGAATAAATTACATACCACACCTACCTACCTACTCTTACAAATACCTACATACCAAACCTACACATCAACCATGATAAATTACGTATATTTAGAATATTGGAAAATGGATATGAAAAATATACAATTAGTAGAAAAACTAATGAAAACCAATCTAGAAAAATATATGAGAACTAAGGATATAAAATATATAGAATTCCTTAATGAAAATATACAAGAATTATTAAGATTAAAAGAAACAACTAATAAATACTATGATAAAATATTTAATTACTAGAATCCAATTCCAAGTTATCCAAGTTATTCGTAGAAACCTAAGTATCATATGAATAATATGACAAGTTATATATCTGATGAAATTAAGGTACTTGTTTTATATATCATAAAAGACTTATAATTAGAAGACATAAAGAAAATAATATGGGAAAAAATATTTGATTTTGAAGATGAATTACTAAATACTAATGGGATAGAAAATGAATTAGAAAATACAGATTTCTATGGTAGAAATTCAGATAGTTATTATTCAGATGGATACTAAACAGATTAAAAATGCTAGAATATATTCAAAGAGTTAGAGAAAAACAAAGCTGGCTATATGAAAAAATTAATTATAGAAATCAGCTTAGAAAAGGAAGAGAACAATTAAAAGAAAGATTAATTTGGATAAATAAAATCATAAAACAACTAGAATTAAAAGACAGTTTAGAATATGATTTAGACATAGAATTATTCATAGACGAAAAAGACAGGATAATTAACGAAATAGATAACCTAGAATTTAATATCAGATATAGTACAATTAGAATAAATTATTACAAAGAAATTTGCAGTATCACAAGTACTTTAGGATAAAATGATAAATTATGAATATTTAAAATATTGGAGACAAAATATGAAAGAAATAAGATTAGAAGAAATACTTATGAAAGAGAATTTAATTGAATATTTTAGAACAAAAGATATAGAATATTTAGAATACCTTCAAAATAATATACAAGAATTACAAAGACTAAGAGAAAAAACTAAAGAATATTATAGTAAAACATTTAATCAAATATCATTTAATCACCCCCAACATATGGACATCAATAAAACTAAGAAATATCCACGCACAAATAAAAATAGATCCATTAGAGCTATAATAGATCTATTAAAGTTACCTAAGTTATCCGCACCCCCTACAATTGGTATCAGAGCCTATGTTGTTTAAAGCTATGGAAATAGTATATATTTGGACCAATTGTAGGGGGTGCGGATAACTTGGGTAACTTTAATAGATCTATTATAGCTCTAATGGATCTATTTTTATTTGTGTGTGGATATTTCTTAGTTTTATTGATGTTCATATGTTGGGGGGTGATTAAATGGTATTTGATTAAATGTTTTACTATAATATTCTTTAGTTTTTTCTCTTAGTCTTTGTAATTCTTGTATATTATTTTGAAGGTACTCTAAATATTCTATATCTTTTGTTCTAAAATATTCAATTAAATTCTCTTTCACAAGTATTTCTTTTAATCTTATTTCTTCCATATCTTGTCTCCAATATTTTAAATATTCATAATTTATCATTTTATCCTAAAGTAGTTGTGATACTGCAAATTTCTTTATAATAATTTATTCTAATTGTACTATATCTGATATTAAATTCTAGGTTATCTATTTCGTTAATTATCCTGTCTTTTTCGTCTATGAATAATTCTATGTCTAAATCATATTCTAAACTGTCTTTTAATTCTAGTTGTTTTATGATTTTATTTATCCAAATTAATCTTTCTTTTAATTGTTCTGTTCCTTTTCTAAGCTGGTTTTTATAATTAATTTCTTCGTATAGCCAACTTTGTTTTTCTCTAACCTTTGAATATATTCTAGCATTTTTAATCTGTATAATATCCATCTGAATAATAACTATCTGAATTTCTACCATAGAAATCTATATTTTCTAATTCATTTTCTGTCCAATTAGTATTTAGTAATTCATCTTCAAAATCAAATATTTTTTCCCATATTATTTTCTTTATGTCTTCTAATTCTAAGTCTTTTATGATATATAAAACAAGTATCTTAATTTCATCAGATATATAACTTGTCATATTATTCATATGATACTTAGGTTTCTACGAATAACTTGGATAACTTGAAATTGGATTCTAGTAATTAAATGCTTTATCATAGTACTTATTAGTTGTTTGTTTTCATCTTAATAATTCTTGTATATTTTCATTAAGGAATTCTATATATTTTATATCCTTAGTTCTCATATATTTTTCTAGATTGGTTTTCATTAGTTTTTCTACTAATTGTATATTTTTCATATCCATTTTCCAATATTCTAAATATACGTAATTTATCATGGTTGATGTGTAGGTTTGGTATGTAGGTATTTGTAAGAGTAGGTAGGTAGGTGTGGTATGTAATTTATTCTAGACATAAAATATTTACCAAATATTTTTTTCAATATGATTTTTCTTATATCTACAATTTCTATATCCTTAAGTACATACAAAACAAACATTTTAAATTTATCTACCATTTCGCCAGATAAATAAGTATTCATTTTTCATATGATGCTTTTTTCAAAATATTTCCTTCAATCATACACATAACAAAATATGATCATTTTAGATTACTATATACTAGATTATTCTTAAATAACATGTTCTTCGGTCACTATTAGCATGGTAATCTGGATAACTTTCACTTAAACGACGCCTGTACTCTGGCTACTTCCCATCACGGCTTTCTTGCCTCACTGATTTCACCTTTAGGATGACATAGTTCTTAGAGATTTTTCTCCTTTTCCACTTTGCTAATAAACTTTGTAACATATTATTCTTCGAATAATTCTACTATAAAGTAACTATCATGAACTTATTTTATCATATCATGATTGTTAGGAATTTATGAATTTAGCTATTCATAATCGTAAATACCTGTTTTGGTAGTTTTGATAATTTTGGGTTTTGTTTATCCATAGCTTTTCCTTGAAAATATATCTGTTTTTTATTACATATTCAAAAAGTTTTTTGTGTACAAAGGAGAAGGCTTGCTTTCAACACATGAACGTCTTTCCTTTATCTTGACGAATGTCTTACATATTTATAGGAGGAAATAAACTATTCCTACTTCACACATTTTTTACATGTAAACTATACTATTCCTATTTTTTTTTTAAAAAGTCTTCCTTTTCAATAGTAGAAAAGGACTAGACTAAACTAGACTAGTATAATAAGACAAAAACAAGGTCCTATCTTTACAAAAGAAAATAAAATCTTAAGACTAAAATATAAAAAACCAATAATGACACTTTGGCCAAAAAGTCAAAAACTAAACAATTTAGGCAACAAAATTTTAAAACTATACATGTCACTTTCTATCTTTTATTATCTTGTTTTTTTTGTCTTTATTCCATCATTACTCCGTTGCTTCTTATTTTTTTTCTATCTTCCAGCTGGCGTTCTTATCTTATTCTAGTTGAACTTCCGGGATAATATTATCTTCTCCATTACATCTCGAACATTGATGGTCTGGATATTTGTGTCCAATTATCTTGCAATATCTTGTTAATAATTCTTCTGAAATAAATCCTTCCCTAATTGCTCTTGCAGTTGGTTGTTTCTATGGGTTGAGGAATGTCAGAATCCATTGTCTAGCATCTTCCATATCTTTTTGTCATAGCTCTCTTGAATTTGAATAAATCATTTGATGATCTCTTGAATAATAGCTTCATATTGGGTTTCCATTGATATAATTATTTGCTAATTCTTGAACAATCGTAGCTATTCCAATAAGTCATTTATTTACATAAAAATCAGGTATCTCGATTTTAGGTATCTCTGGCTGCTGAACAATATCTTTCGGTATAATCATATCTCTGGTTAATTCTATTTTTACAATTTGTATAACGGGTTTGATCTCGTCATATAATATCTCTGCTGGTGAAGTATAAAACTTTATAAAAAATAAATTCCCTTTGGTTATTCTTTTATAAATGGTGAATTCTCTATGTAATTCTGGTATAACTGATAGTTCATCTCCATCTTGGGTATATACGGTATTTAATAATCCATAACTGAAACAAGTTTTAACTAAGGTTGGGTTGGGTTGGTTTTAGGTAGTGCGATTAACTTGTTATGACCTTGCAATTTTTGGGTTATGTAGTTCGTATTTGGTCCTTGGATATCTGTGGCTCTGGGTTTAAAGTTTAGATAAGTCTGTATTTTGTGGATATTTTCTATGTATGCTCGGGTTATATGGTTATAGGCTTTTTTATCTTGGTTCAAACTTTCTCGATACGTGGTAATTTGTGGGGGTATGTACAAGGGGTCTTTTGTGTTTTTGGTATAAATGGTTTTTCAAATATCTTATTCACGTTCATGTTCTGGTATCTTTGTCTACTAACTCCTTTCCTTGTACCTGCAATTGTAGATTGATAAACGTTATGGGTTTTATGGAGTGTCCCAACGTCTTCTTTTAGCTTTGAAATTTTATTGTCTTCCGATCGACATAGCTCTGCACACTCCTGAGTTAGCTGATTCATAGTTTCAGACTTCAGTTTAACTTCATTAGTCTTTAGCCTTTCTATTTCATTACCCATACTGTCCACTTTCATTGAAAGCGTAGTTAGAGTTTTGAATATTTTTTCTAAAGCATCATCTTCTATTATATCAGTCTGTGTAGCTTTGTCTTGATATGTAATCTGCAATAACATTTTTGTTAGTACTAATTACTTCAATTGTAAATGTAAAATTTAATACATTCAATACTAGTCTCCGAATTTCTTTCGTTATAACTGAATTTTGTATTTTCTTTGTTAACCACCAACGTACCTGTGTATTATCTGTTCGTACAATAAATTTGTTGTATATAATATATGGCTCAAATGCTAATAAACATTTATATAATGAACATAATTCTTTTTCTATTTATTTTCCATTTTATTTCTGTTTCATTAAACGTACCTGAGTAGTATCTACAATGATGTTCTAATTTTTCTTCTTCATATCTATATTTAAGTACTCCTCCATAACTATATTCACTAGCATCTGCTTCTACTATATATATAAATTTTTTATTTTCATCTGGAAATTATAATTTTGGTTGGTAACTCTTTACAAAATATTTTTATTTTCTAGACTTATTTTTTATCTTCTTCATTGTAATTATATTCTATATCCTTTTTTAATTTTTCCTGTAAAGGCTTTAGGTTTTCTGCTAATTTTGGTATATATTCTCTTACTTGGTTTACTAATCCTAAAAATGATTGTAATTTCTTTTTTGTATCTAATTCTTCTTTTGAGTTTATTATTTTTTGTACTATATGTTGTTGCATTTTTACTCCACTTTTATCTATTTGTATTCCTAAAAACTCTATATGGTTTTTCATAATTTCGGCTTTCTTTTCACTTAAACTTATTCCTGATTTTTCTATTATATCTGTAAATTGTTCTAATAATTTTAAATATTCCCCTTTAGTTTTTGTATATAGTAGTATATCATCTATGTCTATTATACAATTAGGTAATTGTTTAAAATAACTATCCATAAAGTGTTGGTATCTACCTGGTGCATTTTTATATCCAAATGGTAATACGTTCCATTCATAAAATCATTGTGGTACCGTAAATACGGTTAATTCCTTAGAATTTTCATCTAACTTTAAGTGGTAAAATCCTGATTTACAATCAAATTTACTAAAGTAATTATATCCTTGTATTTGTCTTATTTTTAATATCTTATTTGGTATTGGATAATTATATGTCATAGTTTTAGAATTTAAATTTCTATAGTCAATCACCATTCTACTTTTTCCTCTTTTTTGTTCACTATGTTTATTTACTATAAATGTTAGGCTATTATGTTTACTACTGCTTTTTTGTATATACTATTTTTCTAATAATTCATCTATATGCATTTTAAATTCTTTTAAATTGTCAAAATTATATGTTAATGGTTTTTGAGTTATTATGCTATTTTTATCTATTAATTCAATTTTTATAGTAGTTTTATGTTTTTTCCCATCCTTTTAATGAATCTTCACTATATAATTGTCTTAATTTTCTCTTTTTATTTTATTAATAACTCTTTTTGCTCTTACTTTTTATTTACATGGTGTTGTAAACCACCAATCTATTTTAGTTATTATATGTGAGTATAATTTATCTAAAAATGGCATTCCTAAAAGCATATCTTTTGATGTTAGTTCATAATTATAGATTTCTTCTATTGTTATTATTTTATCCCATATTTGTATTTTTACATTCTTAATTTTATATGTAATTAAGCTTCCTTCATTATTAAATCCTTTGACTACTATTGGTGTTTTTAATTTATCCCATTTACTTTCTGGTAAACAGTTGTATCTACATCAGTTTGCTTCTGCTCCTGTATCTATCATAGGTGTATAATACCTATTATAATATCCTTCTACTATTATTTTTACAAGTACATATATTTTCATATCATGTTAAAGCTCTTTTTATGAATAATCTTTCTTTATTATATGTTATAGATAATTGTGTATGTTCTAATTGTATGGTTTTACTTGTTTTAACCATTTTATTCCTAATATTATGTCTGTTTTTTTGCATATCTTCCTTTATTTCAAATTCTATTTTTATTTTTCTAACTCCTATTATTATTTCCTTTTCAGCTATATCTTTAATGTTTATTAGACTCCTTGGTAGATCTGGGCATATATTACTATTAGATTTTATTTCTTCACTTTTTACTAGATATTTTGCTGTATAATTTTCTTCTTGTCCTGTGTTTAAGAGTATTAAATATTCTTTTTCATTTATTATTCCTGTTATGTAATATTGATTTAAATTAACTATTGAAGTTGTTTCATAACTTGTTCTTTTTTATGAGCTTGATGATTCTGTTTTTTCATGAGCTATTCTTTTTGATGTACTTATTCTATCATTTATTATTTCTAAATCTTCTTCTATATCTATGTCTTTGTAACTATAATTATTATTATCAATTATTTTTACAAATTATTCAAAAGGACTTTCTATTTGTATTTTATTAATTTTATTTTTTTCCATTATTTTATGTTTTTTTGTTAATACATATAGATTTTTACATCTTGCTGTAAATATTTTACTTCCTGAGGTTAGTTCTAATCTTGATATTTTCCAATATAATACTAATGAATTATGTATATTTTTATCTGTTATTGCTACTGAATAATTCACACTTATTATAAATTTAAATTTTTGGTATATTAAATTTCCTTTTATGACAGTTATTATACTTTTTTCTATAGGTTTTATAATTCTATCATCTGCTAAATATAATTCTATTGGTGTATCTATTCCTTCTCTAAAACATGCTTTTATCAATATCTCTGTTCCTCCAAGGTGTACATATTTTATTGGGTCTTTACTTTTTATATCGTTTATTTCTTTATTAATTATTCTTTTTGTTACTAGTGGCATACTAGCTCTACCTTTTGCATATCTACAGTCTATTACATGTTCCTTTTGGCTTACTACGTAGTATTCTTCCTTTTTTCCACTAAATATATTTTTTATTGTTGGTATTTTAAATATTTTTCTACACTTAAATCTTATTCTTTTCCTTTTATTTCGTCAAATATATTATTTTTTAATCTGTTCCTTCTTCATTTAATATTCTTCCTTTGTTATTATTTTTATATCTTCTTCAGTTATTTGGTTCATTTTTATATCTTCTTCAGTCATTTGATTCATCTAATTCACTATCTATTTCATTATCTGTTTCATTCTCCAAAATTTCATATATATTGTCTTCACTTTCTAATTCGTAATCTATATAATCTATTTGCATATATTCTGCATTTTCTATCTTTATTTCTGATATTTGTTTCTTTTTTGGATTTTTAGACATTTTACAATCTCTAGCTAAATGTCCTAGTTTTCCACAATTATAACAAGTACATTCTTTTATAGATTTTTTTTTTCTATATGGTCTTTTATATTTATAATTTTTTACATAATATCTTTTTCTTGTATTTCTTATACTTATATTTTGATTTCTTGTATTTCTTATATTTCTTATGTCTTTTTCTTTTCTTATAATATCTTTCTTCACATCCAAATTGAGGTACTATTTTATCTTTGCAACATGCTAAATTTCTTATTAATGTTTTTTCCATTTTTATTTCTTCTCTATATTTTTTACATAGATTTCTATACCATTGTTGTAAAAAATTTATTCTTGCTCCTAGGGTATCTACTATTTTTGCTTCATCCCAACTCTTTATTATTTTTGAACTAAATGGTTCAGGTAATTTATTAAAATATAATCTTCTTATTTCTTTACTTTCTTCTATATTATATGTTCTTTTATAATAATATTCTTAAATGCGCATGTATACTCATCTATATAACACATATTACATATTACTAGTTTTAACATTAAATTTCTATTTATATATTTTTCTTTATTTTGTTCTGCTTCTTCTGTTGTCATACTGCTAAATTTATCTCTTATAACTATTTCATATTTTTTCAATATTTCTGTTGGTGATATTTTAGTAGTTGCTGATGTTCCTTTTGTTTTATTTTCAGATCTTAATACTTTTTTACTTGCTTCGGCTAGGTTTAAAAATCATAATTTTATTGTACCTATTAATGTCTTTTCTATATATTCTGGTGTGTTTGTTGTATCTATTTTATTATCTAATAATTGTTTTGACATATATCCTACCCATAGCTGTATTGTTTTATTTGTGTCTATTACACAGTCTAAATCTAAAAAATTGTAATTAATTATTTATTTTGGTGTCCATTTATTATATTCATCCTTTGGATTATATCTTTTAAACTTACTTTTGTAATTATATGTTGGTTTTCTTATTTCTGATATACTAGGTATTATATTTCTATCTAGAGTATTTACTTCTGTATTTATTAGTTCTAGATTTTCTTTATTAATTACTTCTTGTTTTTCATTAATTTCTAGTTTTCCTATGTTTTCTAAAATTTTTGTATATGTTTCACTATCTTCCAAGTCATAATTATCTGTTTCTTCGGCATCTGTTGTATTTATTTCTAATTCATTGGTTTCTAATTCTTTATTTTCTCCTTCTAATATTTCTTTAAATTGATTTATCTCAATTAATAATTTTTGTTCTTTATCTTTTTCTTCTTTTTCTTTCTGTCTTTTTTCATTCAAATCTTTTAGCATTTGTAGTTCTTTTTCTAATTCAGCAATCCTACTATTTTTAGTTTCTTCTATTTTTCGTATTTCTTCTGTGGTTTGTTGTTTTATTTTATCTATTTTCTTTTTTCTGTCTATCTCTTCGTTTTCTCTTTCTATTCTTACCATGACTGCCAATTTATCTTCTAATTTTAATTTTTTTTTTCTAACATTAAATATCAATATTCACCTATTTTCTTATATTTTCTTCCTAAATTAGAGAATACTATTTTTATTTTTAATCCTTCATGATTTTCATATGTTTTTTCGTCTATTATAAATTCTTCTTTGTTCATTTTATTTAAATGTATATAGGTTATGTTGATATATATATTCTAGACTATTTATTGTTGATTCTAAATTTGATATTTCTTCCTTTTGTGCATTTATTGAATTTTTACTAACTCCGACAATTATGTTATACTGTAGTCTTTCTATCCTTATTTTTAATTCTTTACGTTTTTCAGATATTATTTCTTTTAATTCTTCATATTGTTGTGGGTTTTGTACGTTATTCATCTAAACAATATTTATAATATTTTGGTGGATATCTAAATCTAATTTTATCATAATTAATAAATTAATCAAATAAATAAATTAATCAAATAAATCCAAATATATACTACTTCCGTAACTTTAAATAGCATAGGCTCTGATACCTATTATATACCACATACCACACCAAAATTATTATACCCACATATAATAACTAAAACAGACTGATGGTTTACAACACCATGTAAACAAAAAGTAAGAGCAAAAAGAGTTATTAATAAAATAAGAAAGAAAACTGATTGGATAAAAGGAAGTGAAAAAATTACACAAAAGTTAAAAAACATAAAAAAATACAGAAGACCCTTTTTCGCCCTACCACCAATGCCATCAGCGACACCAATGGTTTGATATGATTCATGGATGACGTGTGCATCTTCACCTAATGGCTTCTTTGGATTGTCTTTTGGCAAGTATAAAGATCCAGGCACCATTTTTAGGCATGGTAATTTGTTGCTTTAATTATTCTGTACCAACAGATCATTAATTCCATACGAAGAAAAATCCAAACACATCTCGTAGCGCGGTAACTTGAAAAGCTCATCGAACTTTTTGGAAGAATATCCATCATCTTGACTGAATTTGATTCTCTTGTCGTTGCTATGAATGTTATCTACCGATGGATCATTATTGAAATAACTCTTGTAGCGTGGCAACTTAAAAAGTTCATCGAACTTATTGGAAGAATATTGATGATCGTGACCTAACGATGAAGATATGCGTGCAGCCATATTTGTTATGTTAATTAGACTGCAAATTAAACTTTGGGAAATAAGAAATATGAGGTGATGAAAGTAGTGCCGCTAGGGTTACTAATATATATTTGAGTTGTAATCCCAATAAGAATTGGTTTTGGAAAAATGATTTTACGCGTATTAAAAACTAAATCCTTGATAAAATTGGTTTGGGAAACAAAAGATTTTTTGGTAACTTTATCGGATTGCAACTTTTGGAAACTAATTGACTTGCTATGCAAGCAAGGGATTTAGCTTCTCTTCATTTCTCTTATCTCCATTTCCCTCAAATTTCTATTTAGATGTGTGACACCTATGCTACTTAAATATTAAAGATCCAGATTAATTAATTTTCTTCACCAAAGAAGTATATACTAATTAACCATGATTAAAAAAAAGAGATATTGGTATTTAAGTTTTTCAATTTTGGTAAGAAAATATTCATTTTTCAAAATTTTGATACAGAATGGAATTACTTCAATTAAACAACATTAAACTTTTGATATAAATTGATTTCTTCCATAGTTTATTACAATGAGTTACGACTTATTGTTTAGACCTGGAAATGACTTTTGTTTTTTTAAGATAATAGTACCCGCACGATGGCGATCGATATTAAATGAAATTAATTATAGAAATTATTATCTTATTAATTTTATATAATAAAAAATTTATTCAATATCGTTTACATATTTGAAATTATAAATTTATGAAATATGAAAAATAACTATTAAAATCTTGAACGTAATATCATTAATTACATAAAACTTAAATATTTATTTTCGAAAGTTAGTATCCGCGTGCAAATAATATTATATTGTAATATAATTATTTGAGAATATTAGATAATATTGTGATTTATATTGATTTATTTTGTAAAGAAATCATATAATTACAAAAGAAAATGCATATTTAACATAATTATTATTGGTTAAGTGACTTACTTCTAAATTTGGTTAGAAAAACAAAGAACTAATGAAAGATATGTTTTAGAATTATGCACATGAGGCTTCTCTGTAAAATTTTAACTTGAAAATTAAATTCTTTTTTATTAAATATTTTAATTTGCACCCTCTTATCAAAAGGAAGAAAGAAGTTTTCCTTTCTTTTTTCTTGTCTTAATAGATTTTTCTTTCAAAGTAAATTTTGTATTCCTTTGCACAATCTTAGTTATAGTATATGTTTTTCTATATTTTAAAAACTTTTGCGTCAAGGAAAATATTTTGAGCAAAGTCTCAATAATAATCAATTTTTCCTCTCTCATATTTTCTTATTACCATTTTTTCAACAATAACTTATAGCATTATCTAAAGTCCTAACATGTTTTACACGATTTCACAATGTTCACTTATTCTCTTATGATAATGGACCAACAAATATTAATGAATCTTATTGTATATTATTTTTTTGAATAAATGATTTAGTTTTTCATAGGTTTGAATATTCATTCTTCAACTCTATTTTCGATCAACCCTATCATACTTTCTCAATTTACTCAATTTGAATGAAATTATAACTATTAATCACTATCGAAATTGAATTCCCTCCCATATTAGAACATTCAACTAATACTTAACTCCTCATGTTCATTAGTACAGTAAGATATTAATCTTATTCATCTTAATTCTTTATATTATATAAAGTAGATCAAAATAATTATTGCACCAAAAGATCTACAATATTCTAAAATTGGAGTTAAAAATATAAACATAAACATGATTGAACTCATTGTTGTTTATATCAAATTAAACAAAAAAAATAAGAAAGTTTGTAGCATAATATTTATAAATAAAAATGATAAATGACCTTTACTTTCACATTAGTACAATATGCTACGTAAAAGTACAATACTATTTGCAGTAAGAATTTAAATATAATGAATTTGAAAAAATCAATATTCATAAATATTTGATTTATTGAATTTAAGCATTGCCCATTGAATATCAGCCACGAGATACTCACCCAAATTTTGATCTTCGATATATAGCTTTTGAGATAGTAATCCTAGAGTCGGATAAATTTCATACATAGTTATACAACTATCATTATTTTACTAAGGTCACTTAACTATCATTCCTAATACAATATCACAAAAATTTTAATATACTATTAAAATCACACAATTTAATTGTTAATCATTACATATAGAAATATAGTATAGACAAATCTAGTGTTAATCCTAATATATAGAAATATAATGTATTAGTATTAGTATCATAGTTTATTAATTTTTGAAATCATATTATTATCTCACTAAAATCTAAAGCAACAATATTTGCAATGCAAGAAAATCAACTATTTAGTATCAATATTAGTTTCTTCATATTTAATGTATAACTTGTAAATTTTTATGTTATTGCTGAAATTCTCATTGCACATTTTGATCAAGATAAATTTTTATAAATCGTTAAAAAATGTATGACATATTAAAATATCACTAACTTAAATTTTCAAAGAGTACAAATTATATTTTTTTATAAAATATAAAGTACATGTATACTGGCTCATAAAATTTTCACCAAATATGTAGAAAATAAAATGAATATGCAACATAACCTGTATATTTAGTTGACTTGATAAATCGAGAAAAATCTATGCTAAAATAATATTGACAGTAAATTAAGATTCTAGCGATTATCACGACAAGATAAGTTGTGGCAGAAATCACTTGCACAATTCATTTTCTCCAACATGTTATGACAGAAATTAATTAGCTTTTACTGAATGTAGCCTTCTTATGTAGTGGTAAGTTGTTATGACATTAGAACTTCTAGATTAATTGCAGTTGGTACAATATTCTTTTCCATATGTATTTATATAATTGTTAATTGATTATTCATTTTCTATTTATATTTCTCAATCAATTTTGCCATGCTTCCTTAGTTGACTTACATTGAATGAAATCATAAATACCTTTTGACATATAAATATTCATTTTAGGGTAATATTCAATTGCATATATTCTAATTTATTAGTAACTCGCACCTACATTTCATCATATAAAAATTATTATAAATTTTTATTGATATTTTTATTATTAAGAAATATTTATTCCTAATTAATTTTATTGATCTGCATGTTTAAATTTTTATATAAGATAATTTAATTTTTTTTAATTACTTTTTGTTCATCAAAACGGAATATTTTTTTCAAATTTGATTATTTTAAAATCCGAAATTATTCTTACAGACATATATAAGGTTATATAATTGTTCAATTAAAGAATAACTTTATAAAGAAAAAATTTATTTGACTTCAAATATTAATTAGGACTATGTAGTTTTAGTTGTTATTTTCGATAAATATTATGCAATCTTTTCTGTGTAGTAATATTCATTTTAAAAAAATTTCAATATTTATTTATTTTCAATCTACCATCTTTTTAAATTCAAGACTATCATTTATTCATTTCCTAATATAAAACGATAGTGTAATTACTCGTTGATAGTTATTCTTAATTATGAAAATTCTTTCATTAAATATGAATATTGTTTTAAATATAGATTACTTAAAATATATCGAATGAAAATTCTTCCAATAAATATGAATGCATATTTTTTTAAAATAAATTTCTTGAAATATATTGAAATAAATTTCTTCCATTTTGTAGTCCAAAGTTACCATTTGAGTGATTACATCTTTTTCATAATATTTTTAATTTTGGAATAACTCTTTGATTATTATATTTTTTTTCATATAAGTTGTTTGATTCCTAATTGGTTATTCTCTTAATTGATATTTCTTGATACTTTCTTGATTTAGTCAATTGTAATCAAATCATAAATGTTCTTTTTCATATAGTAATGTTACTTAAATTAATCATATACACATTTTTAGTGATGACATCTTTTTCATAATATTTTTAATTTTGGAAGGACTCATTTGTCATAATAATCTTTTTCATATAGGTTATTTGATTGTTAATTAGTTATTCTCTAATTGATTTTTTTGGAAATACTTTCTTGATTTACTAAATTGTAGTGAAATCATAAATGTTTTTTAAATATTATTATTATTAATTAATTGCGTATATTTTTTGAGGGATAACATCTTTTTCATAATATTTTTTTAATTTTGAAATGACTTTTTGATTATTATAATCTTATTCATATAAGTTACATGATTAGTATTTACTAATTGATTTTATTGTTATGGCATTAGAACTTTTAGATTAATTGCAGTTGGTACAATATTCTTTTTCATATATATATATATATATATATATATATATATGTATGTATATAATTGTTAATTGATTATTCCTTTTCTATTTATATTTCTCAATCAATTTTGTCATGCTTCCTTAATTGACTTACATTGAATGAAATCATAAATACTTTTTGTCATATAAATATTCATTTTATGGTAATACTTTAATTGCATATATTCTAATTTAATAGTAACTCGCACCTACATTTCATCATATAAAAATTATTATAATTTTTTATTGATATTTTTATTATTAAGAAATATTTATTCCTAATTGTCACACCCCTTTTTTAACCGAAAATATATTTATTTAGGTTTGAAAGGGTTTTTATTATTAAGTGACAAAATGAAGATTTTCTACGAAAAGGTCTTATATTCAACGTCACTTGGCATAAATCGGGTGTGCCAAGTCACCTTTGGAAATCCTTTTTCAAAAACGGTTTTGACTCTAAAACTGATCTGCGAACAAAGATTCCGGCTAAGAAATTCTATTGATCGAGGAAAAGGTGTTAGACAACCCTCGATCCTGTGGTTCGACCACGGTCGCTTGGTGGAGTGTATCGACTAATTTGACATTACGAATGTATAAACCACACAAAAACACATAAAACAATCAATCAAACACACAAAATAAAATAAATCCAAAATATAGTGTCCAATCCAATTATACAGTCCAAAAATTAAAAAAAATGTGAAAATATAAATCCTATTCTAAGCTAATCCTAAAACTACGCTCCAATGTCTTACCCGATGTCTAGGGTCTTGATCACGAACCTCCTTTGCATACATGATATGTCGGGGCATTCCCCGGATAAATTAATACAAATCCCTCGGGGCATTTCCCGGCCAAATGAGTACATTTTTAAAGCGATAAAGTGGGAAAAATCACTCAACACAAACATTTACACATTCGATGATTAGAATCCTATGAGTTGCCTACCCCAAAATCTAGAATTTGCCTATCGATTTAGCGACCTAATCATACTACTATCGTGTTCAACAATATTCATACTTAAACCAAATTAAACCAAAGTCTTAATCAATCCAAATCCACCCTTTTGTCAATTTCTCATTTCCATTCTCGAATTCAATCTCAACATGATTAAACTAATTTGATACGTGGTTCACCAATCAAGTTTTCACATTCAACTTCAACATCAAACAATACATAACAAAGATTCACACATACCAAACACGCAAATCATTCATGATTCACATAAAAATTAAAGGTAGAAAAGATAGAATTGGACCTCAATACCGCTTTCAAAATTGATATATTATTCTGATTAAACCCGATAGAGTCCGCATCCGAAATACCTTGATTTGAACCTTGACATTGAACAATGCCAACTCAAATATAGAAATACCAACTAGGCGGATTTAAACAAGCCGAAACAACGTCAGTACGGACCTCAAATCGTCAATTTCTACCGCCTTCCGATAGACGTCGTCGGAATCGGACAGAAATAAGTCAAACTCGATTGTTTCGATTCATATTCAGGTTGGAATGGAGATGGTGGTGTTTTTCGGCCACAAATCCGCGGTAATAGTGATGAAACAGCCACGGAAGGTGTTTTCCAATGGCGATTCCGATGAGAAATTCACTGGAAATGCCTATCTTGCCGTCAATATCTCTTTCTCTCACGTTTTCCCCACTGTTTCACCCCTATTCTCTCTTTTTCTTCCTAATTTCTCCCTATCTCTCTCTAATTCTCCTTCACTCGATTTTTTTCCTCTCCGATCTGTGCGATTACCCTCACTTCATCTCCCAAATTCTTTCTTTCCCCCTTAATCTCTCTCTCGCCTCTCTATTTTTCTCCAATTTGTGTGATTTCATATGTGAATTGAGTGTTGGTGTGTGTGTATGGCTGTGTATGAGAGTGGAATTACATGGGTTTTTGCGTGTAGTGGTGTACCCGTATGTGTTGAGTTTTTTTGTGAAAATTATATGCAAGAGGTGTATATGTGGGGCCCTTTTTTATTTTTGTTATCCTCCTTTTTCTTTTTGAAAAAAAAACATGGGAGGGGGGTTAAAAGTAGGGGTAGGGGGTGGTGAGGTGGGCATGGGGTGGTGATGAGTTGTCCAAAATTAATAGGAGGAGTGGTTAGGATGATTAAAACAAGATAAAATTTGTTAGGGATTTTGTTAAGGGTTGTTATTTATTACTTTTTTTTGTGGGTATAATCACATGGGTGAGAGTATACGGTAATGTGAGGTAAAATGGATGAATTGGTTTTGGGAGAGACAAAATTAGGTGTTTACATCGTGCCCTTTTTTGGGTGTAAACATAAAGTGTTTTCAGACAAAAAAAGTAGACAACGAGACTAAATTTTGACCCAATCATTATTCAAGGAAAAAACAGAAAAAAAGGGCAACCGGGTCTTGACTTAGTACATCCTACCTACCTAAGTTATGAGGGAATCAAGTCACATGTATTTCAGAGGGTTGGAAGGAGAGGAACTATACCTAGTTGGAGAGTCGAGTGAGGCCCTATCGAGGTTCCGATCCGCGGCTCTGTCATTACATTAAAAATGAAAATTACAAGTTAAAACATAAATGAAATTATAAAAATACTATCTATGCAGCTTTTTCTGGACTTTTGACTTGAGCTTCATCACTCTATTCTTCAAGAGGGATCCTGACTTGCAATTTCTTCAACTTGGTGCTTGGCTTTCAATTTATTCACCCTGTTCTCCAGGCTGGTTCCTGATTTGCTATTTTTCAATCTGCTTTCTTTCGATTTCTTCGCCTTGTTACTTAACTTTCAACTTCTTCACCATGTTGCTTGACTTTCAATATCTTAACCTTGTTACTTGACTTTCAATTTCATCACCCTGTTCTTCAGGTGGACTCCTGACTTGCTATTTTTTTAACCTGTTGTCTTTCAATTTCTTCACTTTGTTGCTTGGTTTTCAACTTCTTCACCTTGTTGCTTGAGTTTCATTTATTCGCCCTGTTCTTCAGGAGGACTTCTGAAATCACATCAAAACTAAAAAGAAAATTATCCCAAATAAAGATTATTATAAAGGGATTTTATTTGCCAGAAAAGTGAAGCTCCAAACAACAAGAATCAAATTTTGCCCCAGTTTATCATCAAAGGACATTTGTGAAAGTCACATCATAGCTACTTAAAAAACCCAAAAAAGGAAATGCATTTTCTATGGGTTAATTGGAATGATTCGACTAAGTACATTTTCTAGAAATCAAGGGGAATGACTTAACTAAAAGGTACGTCGTATAGGAATCACGAGGATTGACCCGACTAAAAGTTACGTCTTATAGGAATCAAGGAGAATGACTCGACTAAAAGGTTCGTCTTGAAGGATTTAAGGGGAATGACTCAACTAAAAGGTACGTCTTCTAGGAATCAAGGGGAATAACTCGACTAAAAGGTATGTCATATAGAAATCAAGGGAAATGACTCGACTAAAAGGCACGTCTTATAGGAATCAAGGGTACGTCTTATAGGAATCAAGAGGAATGACTTGACTAAAAGGTACGTCATATAGGAATCAAGGGGAATGACTCAACTAAAAGGTACGTCTTATAGGAATCAAGGGGAATAGCTCAACTAAAAGGTACGTCTTGTAAGAATCAAGGGGAATGACTCGACTAAAAGGTACATCTTATATGAATTAAGGGGTATGACTCGACTAAAAGGTACGTCTTATAGGAATCAAGGGGAATGACTTGACTAGAAGGTACGTCTTCTAAGAGTTAAGGGGAATGACTCAACTAGAAGGTACGTCTTATAAGAATCAAGGGGAATGACTCTACTAAAAGGTATGTCTTATAGGAATCAAAGAAAATGACTCGACTAGAAGGTACATCTTCTAAGAGTCAAGGGGAATGACTCGACTAAAAGGTATGTCTTCTAGGAGTGAATGTTTAATTTAAGAAGTGTATCACCTAGAAAATAAAAACTGAAATCCCTGGACAAGAAAATGTGTCTCCGAGGATACAGAATGATGAATTTTTACCATGATTTAATTATCAAACTTGTGTAGCAACATTGCTTTCTGTATTTGAAAGAAGTGAGAATATTATGGTCTTTGATGTTTAGGCTCTAAAATCCTTACTTTGAAGGTAATATGTTTCCTGTTTTATCATAGAAAACTTGTGAGTTTAAAACATGGTGGCTGGTTTGTGGATTTAGCTTTCGCAGTAATTGCTCTTTCCCCCGTCAGATTTAACCTTGCTTCCAACTATTAGCATATGTCATTGACTTGCTGCATTATTGATCCAAACTCAGATTATTAAGAGTGACTCTGAAATAAACATAGTATCTCTGCTTTGTCATGTTCCTCAGATAAATCCTTTGAACCTTAGTATTTTCATGAGTTCCCAGACTTGTCAGTTGACAAACCTTCCTGCATGCCTTATTTCGGCTCACAATCATGTTTCTTTCATGTGCTAGCCTTTTGTCTTGCTTTATGCAATTGAAGAAGTTGGTAGCCAGTTTTGAAATCTTTTCTTCACTTGTTTTGATATGGACTTGACTCAAAGACAAGGGAAAAAAATGACAATGATTTTTATTTAGATAACTGAACTCAAGAAAAATAAAATTAAAATAAAGAGAAGAAAGAAAAGACAATGAATGTCCCCATTTGAAACAAAGAAATAAAAAATTTGTCTAAAAATGACAGTCAACTCTAATGATTATGCCATGCCTTTTGGATTAAGCTGCCTGATCTTTCCATCCAATCTTTGTACCAATTGTTGTTGAGTTAATGGACTTGAAACTGAGTTGCTTCCTTATGTCAATTGCATTTAAGACCTCATTCGGTCGGTGGCGCCTTGAAGGGTTTCACCTACAAGCCTTTCCCATTTTCTTTTCCTCAGCTCACAGTCGTCTTACAGTGCCCGTGAGAGTTTTCACCAATAAGACTCTCTCATTTTTATCTCTCTTAACTTACCATCGCCTTATGGTGCTCGTGGGGATTTTCACCAATAAGACTCTCTCATTTTTATTTCTCTCCTGATTTTTTATGCTGTAGAAGATGAGTAGTTCCCAAAATGTGTCATCATATCCATTGCATGCTTATCCTTAACATTCTCAAAGATTGATCTGAAGGTCTTTCTTTGGTTGTAACTTGGCTTTTGGATAAGGTTAGAAAGAAAGGATGTCATGAGGCCCAAACGACACTTGAAGTGGGGTAGGACGTACAACTTTTGGAATCGACTCAAACAATGAGGATTAACCCATGCCCCAGTTTCTTTTGACTGGGTGATTCTAAATTATTTATTTGGTTGGACCGAGCCCTGAGTAGGGCAACCTACATATCTCACCCCGAGAGAGGAGAATCAGGTCACGCGTAGTTTTGGCAACTCGTTCTTTTGCTTGATTCTGGTTTCTTTTTTTTCTCTCTTTTTGACTTTTTTTTTCTCTTTGAAACTTTTTCCAACTCTATTTTCTTGACACTCTTCTTTTTCTTTCTTTTTGGATACATTTTTTCTCTTTTTTTTTGAAACTTTTCTGACTCTACTGTTTTGCTTGACACCTTTTCTTTTGAGCTTTGTTGACTCTATCTTGATTCCAAAAGAGGGGTATGAAAGAAAATAGAACTAAAGCTCAAATGGGGTAAATAAAGGATGCCACGATGTTTGGATAGCAGAATGAAATGCCTTCGTAATATCAATCCTTGAAATTACAAGTATACATCATGCAATGTGAAAATGAAAGATGGAGATCATTCGTAACATTTCTACAACACTAACTTTAACTGAATTTGTGCATCACTACTCTTGCACTTTGTTGAACATATCACTCCACTATCTGACCTAATTGAGACATGTCTTTCAATTGACGACTAAGTTATTCTTGTGATTCTCAAAACAATTGTATTAATTTTTAAAGAAGGCTTCAACTTGTCACCAAATGTCTCAGCACTCTACATATTTTCTCAGATGCTTTTTCTAACTTTATCCCTCTAATTCAATGTTTCATGGTTAAAATAAATTTTAAGATCTCGCTGAAAATTCCGTAGGCATGTCATATCACTAGAATCAACCTAAAATGTACTGTATAAAGAAAATAAACAAACAACATATATTTGAAACACAAAGGGAAAATAACACTTCATTTAGTTGAAATAAAAGATAGAAGAGTTTGAACATAAACGACAGAGGGACAAAACAAAATAGATCCCGAACTACAACCCTGAAATAATTCGGATAACAAAAAAGAAAATAAAACAGACTACTTAACATCCATTCTAGCAGGGAGATAAGTGACTTCCCAATTGTTGAGCTTGATATCTTAGCCACTAGTTTGCATATCAGCATGACTAGAGCTTTCCTCACTATCAATGTTTTGCACCATAATTGATCCATCTTGAATCATCTTTTCAATTTCTCTTTTCAAATCTCGACAATCTTCAATACTATGACCCTGAGCATCAGAATGATACACATATTGTACATTAGGATCAAAATTTCTTAAACGCCGATTAAGAGTGTACCCAAGAAAATGAGTGATCATGCCCCACTGTACCAATCTTTAAAATAAATTGGCATACAACTCTCCAATTGGTGTAAAGCTATCTCTCGACTTCTGCCGCATTTCATTGTTTGGCTTGGATAAAAAATCGGGCCTAAAAGGGCTTTGGTATGTTTGTAGAGTTAGAGAATGACTCTGGGGAGTTGGTGTGTGCCATAGTGGGTAAGATGGGGGTTGAACATGTGGTTGTGCGTTGTATACTGGATATGGAGGTGGGGGAATGGAGTACAATGGGTTTTAGGAGTGATTCTGTGAGGCATGGGCATGAACTTGTGCTTGATCCTGAGAGTGACAACGACGTGGTCTTCTTGACCGTTCCCGCTGTTCAACTATAATAGCAGATGTATCTTCCTCATTCTTCTTCTTCCCAATACTTCCTGATCCTTTTTGAATTGTTTGAGTAGTCGCTTCAATGTTGCAAAACTAACAATGCGACCGGTCTTAATTCCATCCTCTATCATCTCCCCTATTTTGAGGACCTCAATAAATGGCTTGCCTAATGCAGGTAACAAGTGTTGATAATATGTTTCATCCTATGCTTGAATAAACACCTCTACTATCTTTCTTTCTTTCATGGGTGGTTTCACTCTAGCAGCTTGTTCACGCCATCTGATTGCATACTCCCTTAAACTCTCAGTATTCTTCTTCTTTATACTGGTTAGGGATTTTTCGTTAGGGGTTAATTCCACATTATATTAAAACTGTTGCTCAAATTCATTAGCTAAATCATCCCAACTATTCCACCTATCAATATCCTAATCAACAAACCACTCTGAGGCTAGACCCGAAAGACTCTCACCAAAGTAAGCCATGAGCAGTTCTTCTTTGCCTCCAGCACCTCTTAATTAGTTACAATAATGTCTCAAATGAGCTCTCGGATCCCCTTGTCCGTCATATTTCTCAAATTTTGGCATTTTAAAGCCGAGGGAAATGTTGACACCTGAAAACATGCATAAGTCCTTATATGAGACACTTTTGTAACCCCCAAGTCCTTGAAAGTTCTTCATAGCCAGTTCCAAACTTTTCACCTTTTGGGTCATCTCCTCTTGTTCTTCTGTCCTAACAGGCTTCTCAGTGTTAAGAGAAAATTCAGGTGGTTGAGTGTAACCATAAGGACCAGTCGACTTAAATGTAGGCTCAGGAGCATAATGTTGATCACCAGAAATATTCAATACATTCTCTCCCGCAGAGTAGGGAGGCACAACCGATGCATGAACATCAGTAGGAGCTTTAGGTGAGGGTGGGGGTGCAAAAAAATAAACAATAGGTGGAGCCGAGTATGCGGTAGTTTTGTATTGAGGAGTGAGGAAATGAATATTGGAAGTGTTTGGATAGTGTTGCCCCAGAGTAGACCCTAACACATGTTGTGGCATGTCAACAAAATAGGGAACTGTGTATGTGACACTGAAGGCAAGCCAGAAAGATATTCCAGACTATCAGTGGAAAATGGAAGAGGTGGCAACCCATTAGCCCAAGCTCGATGTATTTCTATCATTTGTTGTCTTAATTTCCGAATCTCTTCATTATCTCTTAAATTCTCATTCTCCAAACTCCCTATCTGATTAGTGAAAACAAACTCGGTATCCTTGTTGGATATAACTTTCTCTTCGACTTGGAGCAATATGGAGGACCAGCCAAAATGCCACAAACCAACCACCTTAAACTAACTGGACAAGAGATAGCAAACGTGTTAGAGTTCTATACTTTCTCAAAATATTTTTTGTTTTTTTCTTTTCTTTGAAAAAGATCACCGAACCCTAGAAGGGCACCTACGTATCTCACTTTCGAAAGAGGATAATCAGGTGTGCGTAGTTCGTGAAGTTTTGGCACGACATGGCCGATCAAACTCTTTTTCTTTTTTTTTTTCTTGAAACTTTAAGAAGAAAAGAAAATAACAAATTGTCAAAATAATTGAAGAAAATCTTTTTGAATTTTTCAACTTTAACATCCCTAACAAAATGAAACCTATGATTACCAAAGAAAAATCATTTTGGGGTTTTCGATTTTGAATTTCACACAAAAACGAAACTTAAACCTGTTAAAGAAAAATCTTTTTTGTAATTTTCTTTTGAAGATGTGCATGACACCTACTCTAAATGAAGAGTGAAGAAAATCATTTTGAATTTTTTCAGATTCCTATACAAAATGAAACCTATGATTACCAAAGATTTTTTTTTTTATTTTTAATTTTGAATTTCATACGAAAATGAAGCTTGAATTTATTAAAGGAAAATCTTTTTGTGGTTTTCTTTTAAAGATATATATGAAACACCTACTCTAATGAAGAGTGAATTTTTTTTTTTTTTTTTGAATTTTTGAAATAAGATCCCCAAACCCACAATAGGCTGCCTATGTATTTCACTCTCTCGAGAGGAGAATCAGGGGTGCATAGTTCGTCCAGATTGGAAAATTTAGGATTAAATAACGAACTGAACCCTGACTTGAGGGACACGATCACAGACAGATGATGAATAATGTTAATAAAATATTTTTGGATTTTAATTAGACACTCCACATAAAAATGACACCAACAACTATGAAAGATTTTTTTTTTTGTATTTTCATCTTATGAAATGGACACAACTACTATCATTTTTGAATTTTCTTTTATAAAAACTCCAAAAAAAATTATTTTGTATTTTGAATTATGAATGCATGCTAAAGGAGATAAAAGAGAAAATCTTTTTGAGGTTTTGTTTTTGAGTAAATGCATGAAAAGGGGTAAGAAGATCTTTTTTTTTTTTTTTTGGGTTGTGAAGAACAAAAGCCTCAAAGAACTCTAAAAACTACAAAATTCTTTTTTTTCCACTCTTTTTTTAAAAAAATAAATAAAAAATTCCTTGCCTACACATCTTTGTTTAATTCTAGCACATGTTTTTCCCACATCAGTCCATCAAATAACCATATTACCCTCAAAGATACAACAATTTGCACGTTGGAATGCTTTAGGGGGAGTCTCCTACAAAGGACCAAGTGGGTCCCGCTAGGTCTCAATATGTGTAGATAAACATGACCTAAAGGCTGACTTACGTTGGGGTTCACTAACGAGGCTGTTTCGGGGGAACATATGATCGATAGTGTCTGCTTTGCTTTCCTCCTACTCTATACAACCGACGACTCCCCCTTTTAAAATAAGCGTGACTTAACTAGAGGTCATGTACAACACGTGTACTACGGACTTGTTGCAAAAAAAATTGACTCAGGTTATGCATATGATGCCAGATATAAAACGACAACATGTAAGATAAAAACTATAAACAAAGAGCACGTAAGCACTCAACAATGATAAATAATAACACAAAACAATACAAACAAAATGTCTATACACCTATAGTGCCAAACTAAGCTGATACAACTCCAAAATAAGCTCAAATTCTGAAAAGTCCCCAGCAGAGTCACCAGAGCTCTCACACCCCCTTTATAACCGAAAAAATATTCATTTAGGTTTGAAAAAGTTTTTATTATTAAGTGACAAAATGAAGATTTGTTTCAAAAAGAACTTTTATATTCAAAACTCAGAGTCGCCACTTGGCATAAATCGGGTGTGCCAAGTCACCTTTGGAAATCCTTTTTCAAAAATGGTTTTGACTCTAAAACTGATCCGCGAACAGAGATTCTGGTTAAGGAATTCTATTGACCGAGGGGAAGGTGTTAGGCACCCCTCGATCCTGTGGTTCGACCACAGTCTCTTGGTGGAGCATATCGACTAATTTTACATTACGAATGTATAAACCACACAAAAATACATAAAATAATCAATCAAACACACAAAACAAAATGAATCCAAAATATAGTGTCCAGTCCAATTATACAGTCCAAAAATAGAAAAAATGAGAAAATATAAATCCTATTCTAAGCTAATCCTAAAATTATGCTCTAATGCCTTACCCGATGTCTCGGGCCTTGATCACAAACCTTCTTTACATACATGATATGTCGAGGCATTCCCCGAATAAATCAATACAAATTCCTCAGGGCATTTTCCGACCAAATGAGTACATTTTTAAAGCGATAAAGTGGGAAAAATCACTCAACACAAACATTTACACATTCGATTATTAGAATCCTATGAGTTGCCTACCCTAAAATCTAGAATTTGCCTATCGATTTAACTTTCTAATCATGCTACTATCGTGTTCAACAATATTCATACTTAAAACAAATTAAACCAAAGTCTTAATTAATCCAAATTCACCCCTTTTATCAATTTCTCAATTCCACCGCCGAATCCAATCTCAACATGACTAAACTAATTCGAAACGTGGTTCACCAATCAAGTTTCACATTCAACTCCAACATCAAACAATACACAATAAAGATTCACACATACCAAACACGCAAATTATTCATGATTCACGTAAATATTAAAGGTAGAGAAGATAGAATTGGACCTCAATGCCGCTTTCAAAATCGATATATTATTCCGATTAAACCCGGTAGAGTCCGTATCCGAAATACCTTAATTTGACCCTCGACAACGAACAATGCCAACCCAAATATAGAAAGATCAACCAGGCGGATTTAAACAAGCCGAAACAACGTTAGTACAAACCCCAAATCATCAATTTCTACCGTCTTCCGATAGACGTCGCCAGAATCAGATAGAAATAAGTCAAACTCGACTGTTTCGAGTTGGATTCGGGTCGGAACAAAGATGGTGGTATTTTCCAGCCATAATTCCGCGGTAACAGTGATGAAACAGTAATGTAAGGTGTTTTTCGATGGCGATTCCAATGAGAAATTCATCGAAAACGCCTATCTCGTCGTCAATCTCTCTTTCTCTCTCGTTTTCCCCACTGTTTCGCCCCTATTCTCTTTTTTTCTTCCTGATTTCTCTCTGTCTCTCTAACTCTCCTTCACTCGATCTCTTTTCTCTTCAATCTGTGCGATGACACTCACTCCATCTCCTAAATTCTCTCTTTCCCCCTTAATCTCTCTCTCGCCTCTCTATTTTTCTTCAATCTATGCGATTTTGTGTGTGAATTAAGTGTTGGTGTGTATGTATGGTTGTGTTTGAGAGTGGAATTGCGTTGGTTTTTGCATGTAGTGGTGTACCCATATGTGTTGGTGAGGAGTATGTGTTGAAGTTTTTTTTTGTGAAAATCATGTGCAAGAGGTGTATATGTGCCCTTTTCTATTTTTGTTCTCCTCCTTTTTCTTTTTGAAAAAGAAACGCGAGAGGGGGGGTTAAAGGTAGGGGTAGGGGTGGTGAGGTGGGCATGGGGTGGTGATGAGTTGTCCAAAATTGATAGGAGGAGTGGTTAGGATGATTAAAACAAGATAAACTTTGTTAGGGATTTTGTTAAGGGTTGTTATTTATTACCTTTTAAAAATATTTTTGTAGGGTATAATCACATGGGTGAGAGTATACGATAACGTGAGGTAAAATGAATGAATTGGTTTTGAGAGGGACAAAATTAGGTGTCTACACTAATTTATTTTATTGATCTGCACATTTAAAGTTTTATACATATAAGATAATTCAATCCTTTTTAATTAACTTTTGTTCATCAAAATGAAGTAACTTTTTCAAATTTGATTATTTTAAAATCCAAAATTATTCTTACATACATATATAAGATTATATAATTGGTCAATTAAAGAATAACTTTGTAAGGCAAAGTTTTATTTGACTTTGAATATTAATTAGGACTATGCAATTTTAGTACTTATTTTTGATAAACATTATGCAATCTTTTCTGTGTAGTAATATTCATTTTAAAAAATTTTCAATATTTATTTATTTTCAATCTACCCTCCTTTTAAATTCAAGACTATCATTTATTCATTTCCTAATATAGAATGATAGTGTAATTACTCATTGATAGTTATTCTTAATTATGAAAATCCTTTTATTAAATATGAATGCATATTGTTTTAAATATAGATTACTTAAAATATATCGAATGAAAATTCTTCCAATAAGTATGAATGCATATTTTTTTTAAAATAAAATTACTTAAAATATATTGAAATAAATTTCTTTCATTTTGTAGTCCAAAGTTAGCATTTGAGTGATCACATCTTTTCATAATATTTTAAATTTTGGAATAACTCTTTGATTATTATATTATTTTTTCATATAAGTTTTTTGATTACTAATTGGTCCTCTTAATTGATATTTCTTGATACTTTATTGATTTAGTCAATTGTAGTCAAATCATAAATGTTTCTTTTTTATATAATATTGTTATTTAAATTAATTATATATACATTTTGAGTGATGACATCTTTTTCATAATATTTTTAATTTTGGAAGGACTCATTTGTCATAATAACCTTTTTCATATAAGTTACTTGATTATTAATTGGTTATTCTCTAATTGATTTTTTGTAATACTTTCTTGATTTACTAAATTGTAGTGAACTCATAAATATTTTTTAAATAATTTTTTATTTAAATTAATTGCGTATATTTTTTGAGGGATAACTCTTTTTATAATATTTTTTTTTTATTTTTAAATGACTTTTTGATTATTATAATCTTATTCATATAAGTTACATGATTACTATTTACTAATTATTTTTTGTAATATTTTCTTGATTTACTCAATTGTAGTAAAATCATAAATATTTACTTTTTATAATATTATTATTTATGTTTTTTAAATTAATTGTTTACATATTTTAAGGAATGACATCTCTATTGAAATATTTTTTATTTTAGAATGACTTTTTGGTCATAGTAATTTTTTTACATATAAGTTGCTTGATTACTAATTGATTATTCACCAAAATAATCACCAAAATAAATTTTGTTGCCAACAAATAGATTCTTATTGCCAAAATACCAAGTGGCTAGTCAATATGCCACTTGGCTTAATTTTAAGCTAACTTCTTTGCTTTATTATATATATAGATATTCTATCTATTTTTTGATAAAGTTTATCTAACAAAAAAATTATTTCATATTTCTTTGATATTTTTGATGGCAAAGTAATTTTCAATACTTTTTATTTAATATCTAAATGGTGAAAATTTTATTTTTATGATTTATAATTTTTTTCTTCGTAAACTAACTTATTTAAATGTTGATTTGAATTGGCAAAAAATTAGTGTACAAAGAAATTAAAAAAAAAGTTATGAATAGAAAAAATAAGTTATGTATAACTAACGAAAATGATTTATTGTGGTGCTAAAAAATTGTGAGATATTTAAAAAAAAAATAAACTAAAATGGGATAAACTTAAAGAGACTTAAATGACAGTAGTATAGTACTTCCTCCGTCCCAAATTACCTGTCCCAATTTTTTTAATTTGATTTCTCATTTAACTTGTCTTTTTTCATTAATCAAGAAGGGACAATTTTTTTTTTCATGTTTTACCCTTTGCATTAATTACTTTTTTTTCAAATTAAAATGTAAACATCATTTAATAGGGCTACAATAATAAACTAGACATTTTATTAATTATTTCTCTTAATCAATATGCCATCTCAATTTGGGACAGAGGGAGTATATACTATCTTTTAAACCATGGTTAAGACACTTAATTACTTAAAAATCTATACCATTAATATTTAAATAAGACAAGTGGCATAAATCGAAGGGACAACTTGAAAAAAATAAAGAGATGAGAAATGGAGAGGAGCCGAATCCTCAAGCAACCTTAATCCATTTTCGACTTCGATTTGTTATTAAGAAGTTTCAGTTTCAAGAAGCGCTATACTCTACTAGATTTACTTGTTCATATTATCAAACATATATATCTTAAATTACTTGTCAGTTTAAAAAAATCAAGATAGAATTGTTAATTTTGTTTTCCCATTTTGCCCTTAAATTAATTATGTAGGAACATATAAATAATATTATTGCAAAGTTCAAAAGAGTTCATTCATTGTTAATCTTGATATTGATGGATAAGACACATAAATACAGTGTATTAAAAAGATTTAAAGAGTAAATTAGTACTCTCTATATTTTTAAATATTTGTCGTCCTTATTAAAAAATAGATATTTCATAATATTTGTCATTTTGGAAAATATAGTCATAGTTAGTTGTTTGTTTTTATATTAGTCATAAGTATTGGGAGATATCAATATAGTGCAAAAAGAGAAATATTAAATATAAATGAGTTATAAATAATGACAATTTAATTAACTTACCTTTTACTTAACTTCTAGCTTGTACTTGTCATACCTTTTTAAAGAGTGTGCACCTTAAAAAGATAATAAATACTCCTTTCATTCGGTTTTACTTGTCACATTTTAATGTGACACACCAACTAAGAAAAATAATTAATAACATGGTTATTTTATCGTAATATTCCTATTAAATGTTGTTTGTATCATGTTTTGAAATTAATTTATAGAAAAAACAATTAATACTAATTAAGAGCAAAACAGGAAAAAAAATTGTCTTTTCTTAATATGCTAAAAATAATAATTAAAAGTAAAAATTTAATTACAAAATTAATGACAAGTAAAAAAACGAACGGAGGAAGTAAATAAAATGGCGGGAGCAAAGATATTCTTCTTATTTATGATTCTTTTAATGTTTACGAGGCTTAGCGAGGTGAGCTTATAGATACACAATGCACATGTATGTTTATGCTTAACACAAATATAAAAGAGAAAATACATCATTTCTCCCCTCAACTTATCATCAAAACTTATTTAACACTTAAACTTAACTTATAATTATTTACCCCCTTTAACAACTTTCAACTGATTTTTTTACCACCCTAATTGCTGACGTGACAATTTTTTTTTTAAATCAGCGCGTAAATAGCTTAAAAACGTGAAAAAGTGGGGTCCACCTTTTAAATTTTATAATTTATATATATATATATATATATATATATATAAATAAATAATAATAATAAGAAAACATCTTCTTCATCTTCTTCAACCCCGCCCCTCCTTCCCCCTCGTTCCCCTCACCCCCCACCCCCACCTCCAACACATCATTATAACATTGAATTTAATTTTTTCTTCTTTCCAATAATGAATCGGAATATTTGTCAATTCCTTGTTAATTTTGATTGTTAAAAATGTTGAGGGAGTTAGAATTGAAGATTGAAATAATATTTTAATGAAGGAAAAATCTTAAATTGATTTGAGATTTTATGTATTGATGTGTTTATGTGATCATGTACTTGTATTTAATCCATTGTTGGATTTGCTCAAATTAATTCAAGTCAATTTTTCATTTGATGAAGAAAAAAATTCATTGAAAAGATTACAACAATGGAGAAAGGAGGAGAAAAAGGGGTGTGACTATTTGAAAAAGAAGGAGAAACGGGGAAGGGAGTCTGCTGAAGAATAAGAAGAAGGAATCTGGGTGGGGTGGGGGGCTGTGAAGAAGAAGGGGAGGGGGCGTCTGCTGGAGAAAAAAGAAGAAAAAATTGGGGTGGGCGTGGGGGTGGGGGGCTGTGAAGAAGAAGGAACGGGTGGGTGGGTGGGGGTCTATTTAATATATATATATATATATATATATATATTTTAAAAAAATAAATACATAAAGAGTATGTGTGTGGAATTTTTTTTTCTTGAATTGTAATTTCTTACGTGGCAATGAGATGACACTGATGTGACACTGATTTGGCAATGATTAGGCGCGTGTGTAGTGCACTCTCCAGTGTGAGAGTGGAATTTTGATTTTTGAGGTTGAAATTAATTCACTTGAAAGTTATTAAGGGGATAAATAATTATCCAATTAGTTTAGGATCTAAAGTAAGTTTTGCTGACAAGTTTTGGAGGAATTTGATGTATTTTCTCAATATAAAATTCATAAAACCACAAGGAACATTTTTTGAGAAGGAAAGACAAGAGGGGCAGAATGAAGTTTGCTCAATTAATGCTGAAAAATTTAAATTGAGGTAATACTATACTCCATCCGTTTTATTTTAGTTTGACCTTCTTGCTAAAATTATGTGTTTCAATTTACTTGTCTAATTTATTAAATTAACATAATTTTATTATGTTTTTCTAATACCATTATCCCTATCATTAAATGATTACATACTCAAATTTGTATTTTCAAAACTAATTAACAAGGCTAATTTGATAAAGTATATGCCTAATAAACATTTTCTAGGAATGTCAAGTAAATAACGATCAACTATTTTAAAACTGAGGGTGCAACAAATTGTAACTTGAAAATTTTCTCCAAGCCATATCCACCAAGAGATCCAGCACCAATATCTTCAATATAATTTTTATACAAAAGGTTCACCTGAACTGAAATAAGTTCCAACTGCAGACTATATTACATTAGTTTCAATTTTTCTGGTTCTATTTTTCTACTACCTCAAAATTTAACTATTGGAAATAAGCAAAAATAACAGTAATATCATCAACTTTTCCTCTTTTACGTCCCGATGCTCTTGCAAATGGTGTATCAACAAATCTATCTAATGAGTTCTACAACGCAACGTTTCCCATTTTTATAGCCAATTCATCTGCCTTCAACTTCTCATCAATCGCCCTTTGAACAATTTCCTCAATCTCACATTCGTTCATATTATCAAGATCTCGTCTGTTTCAAAGATCAAAATATCATCTTTTTTTTTTTACATTTAATTCAATCTCATGGGTAACATTAGGATTATCCATACACATTCCCAATTGATACGGACACCCAAATCTCCCATTGTTGTATCGGCGACTTGTATATAATTTTGTTGGGTTCGAAATTGAGAGGGCGTCATGCGGAAGCTTAAAGTTTGCAAACCTTGAGACAATAAATCAGACGACAAAGAAAACAATACTAAAAAATATTAAATATTAAATTATTATATGTTTATCGGCCTACATATTATAAAACCTAATATCGAAAAAATATTAAACCTATTGGGAGAAATTTTCCCCTAAACAAAGACTCTTTAATGACTACATTGTGGATGCTATTATGTTATTCTTATATGAGAAGAGGGTTTCTATTTATAGAGTTCTAAAATCTATACTCCAAGAAAGAGGTTAGTCAATTATGAAAAGTTTTATATTTTCCTTTTAGGAAAAGTGAAAGTAATTATGGTATTACTTTTATTTTCCTTTTAATAAAAAGTAAAACTTAAATTTGGTAAGAAAATCAGCGCAAAACCCCTAATAAATCTCCTTTTTTTGGCTTGATTTTCTTGACTTGATCCGCCTTATTCATGTCATGCATAATTTTGATTCTTCACATAATCTTCATATATGTCTCCTGTTTGTCATGCTTAAAATGGAACCCTTTTGGGTTAAAAATATATTGACCCTTTTGGGTTAAAAATATTGGAGCCTTTACATGGTTAAAAGAGAGCTTTATTTTTAAAGATGTGACAACAGGATTATTGAAAATATGATTGAAATATCTTCTCCACATGTAGTTGGACAAAAACGTCATCATTATCATCAAATTGATTAGAATCGTCATGAACTTGTCTTCAACCTCGTTTCACCAAACCACTGGACCTTTGAACAATAGACTCTGATACCACTTGTTTGGTTCAAAATCGAGAGAGCGTTATGCAGAAGCTTAAAGTTTGCAAACCTTGAGACGATAAATCAGACAACAAAGAAAACAATACTAAAAAGCATTAAATTATTATATGTTTTGGCCAATCGGCCTACATATTATAAAACCTAATATCGAAAAAATATTAAACCTATTGGGAGAAATCTCCCCCAAACAAAGACTCTTTAATAACTACATTGTGGATGCTATTATGTTATTCTTGTATGAGAAGAAGGTTTTA
Source organism: Capsicum pubescens (assembly GCA_030864215.1). NCBI lineage: Eukaryota > Viridiplantae > Streptophyta > Magnoliopsida > Solanales > Solanaceae > Capsicum > Capsicum pubescens. The sequence goes on along the minus strand of CM061547.1, from coordinate 257,619,903 downwards.
TATTTATAGAGTTCTAAAATTTTTTCTCAAAGAAAGAGGTTAGTCAATTATGAAAAAGTTTTATATTTTCCTTTTAGAAAAAGTGAAAGTAATTATGGTATTACTTTTATTTTCCTTTAAACAAAAAGTAAAACTTAAATTTGATAAGAAAATCAGGGAAAAAACCCTAACATTAGGATTATCCATACACATTCCCAATTGATACAGACACCCAAATCTCCATTGTTGTATCGATGACTTGTATATAATTTTCTCCTTTCTAATTAGGAGAAATCTGTTGGGTTCAATTGGTGTGAATGTAAAATGAAAAGTTTCTTGGAAAAGGCACAACTCTTCGAATAAAAGACTCACTATTTCGGAAAAAAGGTATGACTGTTTGGATGGTTGTGGCTGTTCGAAAAAGACACACTCTTTCGAATGGACAGACATGACTAGTAAGCTTTCTACTCCGTTTGAACTTAACAAGTGATTTGAAGAAATACAATCTTCATCACTAGTTAGAGGTCATTCGGTTGACGATTGGAAGTCATAAAAACTTCATTGTTAAACTAGAAACAAGAGGTGTTTAAAGTTGCTGGAACTTTATAAGTAGAATTTTGATATACTAAAATTTACTGTCTTGTTGTTATAGGAAGATGACTACTGATAGTTAAGTGTGATACTGCAATGACTGTGGCAGCAACTAATGTTGCCACAACGAGTCGTACGAGTGCTCCGCAGGCAATGGCACCAACGAAGAAACCCAAAAAATTCACGGGTGTTGATTTTAAAAGGTGGCAATAGAAGATATTCTTCTACCTTACAACTTTATGTCTTCAAAGATTCACATCTGAAGAAGCTCCAGAGGTGCCTTAGGGAACTTCGGACCAGGAGAAATTTGTCGTTATGGAGGCGTGAAAACACTCCAATTTCCTATGCAGGAATTACATTCTAAATGGCCTCCAAGATGAACTATACAATATGTATAGCGGAATGAAGACGGCAAAAGAGTTGTGGGGGGCGCTAGAAAGAAAATACACGATCGAGGATGCTAGAACCAAAAAGTTCTTCGTTGTAAGATTCCTTGAGTTTAAAATAATTGATAGCAAGTCTGTTGTATCTCAAGTCCAAAAACGGCAAGTTATCATCCACGATCTCCTCGCGGACGGTATGAGTTTGATGAATACCTTTGTTGAACATATTAAAATGTTCTTAATGTTCACATGAACTTAATTGTAGGTATGGTTGTGAACGAGGTATTTCAAGTCAAGGCAATAATAGAGAAGTTACCACCTATGTGGAGGACTTCAAGAACTACTTGAAACATAAGCGAAAAGAGATGACAATCAAAGATCTTATAGTAAGACAGCACACTGAAGAAGACAACAAAGCCACAAAAAGAAGGTCAAAAGGAAATTCTGCAATAAGTGGAGCAAATATTGTAAAAGACGACCACAACAACTCCAAAAAGTGAAAGAAAGCTGGACATGAAAGGAATCAACCTAAAAAGAAATTCAAGAAAAAATGCTTTAACGCTGGCAAAATTATCCATGAATCAATAGATTGTCGTGCCCCAAAGAAAGGCAAAAAGAAGGACTAAGCAAATATGGCTGAATCCAAGAAAGATATGGACGATTTGTGTTCCATGCTTTCTGTAACACCCCGAGAGTACACCCTGGGCTTCACACAGTGCTTACAGTCCCGAAGGACCATAGGCTAAGCCATGAACTGGTACCTGCTGTGAGCACTGAATAATATGATCATAAATGCGGAAGAATACTGATATGCCATAAGGTTTTAATAACTGAATTCAAAACTGAAATAGAAGTCTTAGAAATAACTGACTGAATCTGGTAAAATACTGATAAACTGGATAACTAACTATAATGTTTGAATACTGAATAACTGACTCTAATGTCTGATAAGCCTTTAAAACTGAATGACTGCGAGTTGATGGGACAGGCCCCAACTAACTCCAACTAACTGCTAAACTGAGACAAGAAATAAAGTAAGCCTGTCCTCGAAGTATGAGGAATTACCACTTCTACTGTTGAGGATCTGAGATCGTGAGCCAGGAACTGAGCATCAGAACCTATGATATAATACATCAAAGCGCAAAAGAAAAGGTATGAGATCAGTACTTTGAATGTATAGGTATGCTAAATGAGGTAGGCTGATATGCATGGTTTCATGAACAGAACTAATAATTAACTGAATATGCATATAAATCATGGAGTACTGAATCGAGAGCATAAAATCTGTAGGTACAAGGAATATGTGGAAATATATAAATACTAAGTACATATGAAAATTCGTAAATACTAAAGATACGTAAAAATCTGTAAATACTGAAGATACATAAAAATCTGTAGGTACTAAGGATGCATGACCAAGCATATAACATAAACTGAAATACTGAAATAACTGAAATCTGTATGCTTTGGTCAAACAACACTAAGACTGAATAACTGAACTGGAACTATAACTGAGACTATATCCAAGACTGTGGGAGGTATCATCTAACCGATATTTTCCAATTTGAGTTAATCGGGGTCCAACCTGTAACCCTAGTTGGAAGGGTGTTAATATCGTACCACAGGTACTAACACTGGCTATGTGGATCCAGTAAACTGATATAATGTCCAAAGGACTAAGGGTGTCAAACCTGAACTGGTGGGTGACCCCTGCGAGATAGTCAAGCCTAATCTGACGGGTGACTTCTCATTCTTACGCTGGATACATAGTTTTGGAGTGTAGGGACTGCTACTAATGACTCTGCCTATCTGACGGGGAAGCCGCCATCCCTACACTCACTTGGTGCTAAATCCTACTCCCAACTGAAAGACACTGAAATACTAAACTGTTCTGAGTTTAACTGGCTGATGTTTGACTATTCTTATAATGCTCATAGTATGTTTTGAAGACTATTCTGTAATGTACTGAGACTAGACTACATAAACAACTATGGTTTTCAGGTATTCAATACCCCAGGTCTCAAAAACAACAATGGTAAAATGACACTAAAGCTTGGGGGACAAAACATGAAGGCTTTTTATTAAATCAATCACTCTTGTAGGTTTAAAACAATCATAGGAATGTCATAAAACTTATAGAAATAGCATGAATTCGACATAATAGTATTAAATCATGGTTTAATTCAATAAATAATATTATTAAAACATGGAGGATTGAATAATAACAATAATTTCATGGTAACATGGTATAAAATCATAGTTCATGGAGATTCATGGGTGAAATCACAATTCAACATCAAATAAACTTGAAAAGATCATAATTTTATAATTTAAAAGGGGTACTTGGACTCCATGGATGAAAGGGATCCATCGATGAACATTTAACATACCTAAACTGATAAATTTCTTGAAGTTTTGGTAAGTTCTTGAGGATTGGTCTTGAATTTGAGAGCTAGGGTTTCTTGTTCATGAAAAGGAGATTTTTGATTGTGAGAGGAATTGAAATAATGATGACTACTTCGGGTGTTTAGGGGTTAAATTTCATGTTTTAGGTTAATTAGGGCCGTGGAAAAAGACCCAAATATCCCTGAACGAATTTAAAAACATAAGCTGGAAACTAATCATCCCTATTTTTGGCCTTGGCACGACACGCCACTATCGTTTCAAGCTACTGAAAATGGACAATTGGGAAACTGTTCTGTGGCGCGACACGGGAAAATTGCGATCCTTCACTAATTGGGACCTGGAAGTTCACCGCGATGTGGTGGAATCATGGAGGGACACTGGAAACTGTCAAATGCCAATTTGGCCTATGGCGCGACGTGCCAGGATCGCGAACCCTTACTGAAATTTTGCTAAATGGGAAATTGGCCCGCTCTGCGATGCGCTAACGGTTAAAATGATGGGGTTTAACTATTGAAAATTAAAATTGCCATAACTTCTTACCCGGTTATCGGATTTGGGCGAATTTTATATCGTTGGAAAGCTAATTCAATTTCTTATGCAATGTCAGGCTATAAACCTGAAAATAATAAGTATTTCAAAAATTTATGTAAGAATACTCATGTATTGGGACTTAAATTATGTTAGAGAAATATGGGGTATTACAATATCTCCCCCTTGGGATTATTCGTCCTCGAATGAGACTGGTTAAGCTAAGGAAAAACTGATGAACTAAGCTTACACACTGAACATACATATATGATGCATGGAATGCCTGACTGAACTGATTTGTAAAGGCACAACTGACAAGAACATGATGTGCAACTGAAACTGAGCATGATAGAGAGAAATCTTAAGAAGATTACTACCTTATACTGAATCTGGATTTGCAGAGAAGAGATGAGGGTAATTGGTAAGCATATATACTTCTACTTCCCAAGTGGCTCCCTCAATGGAATGATTCCGCCAAAGAACTTTGACCAATGGAACTTCTTTTTTCCTAAGTCTACGAACTTGATGATCAAGAATTTCGACTGGGACTTCCTCAAAGGAAAGACTGTTTTGAATATCTACACTTTCTAAGGGAAAAACTACAGCTGAATCACCAATACACTTTTTGAACAATGAGACATGGAACACTGGGTGTACTGAGGCTAAATCTGAAGGCAGCTCAAGCTCGTAAGATACCTTTCCGAAATGACTAAGAATTCTGAAGGGACCGACATATCAGGGACTGAGTTTTCCTTTCTTGCCGAATCTCTTTACTCCCTTCATGGGAAAGATTTTCAAGTATACAAAATCACCAACCCCAAACTCGAGATCCTTTCTCCTCATATCTCCATACAATTTTTGTTGGCTCTCGGTAGCCCTAAGCCTTTCTCTGATCAACTAAACCTTCTCTAATGCATCAAACACCAAGTCAGGCCCTACTACTGCGGTCTCACCTATTTCAAACCAATCAATTGGAGATCTACATATCCTACCATAGAGAGCCTCAAATAGAGCCATACGGATACTGGAATGATAGCCGTTATTATATGCAAATTCAATCAAAGGCAAGTGGTCATCCCAACTAACTTTAAAATCAACTATGAATGCTCTCAGCATATCTTTTAGAGTCTGAATGGTCCGTTCTACTTGACTATCTGTCTGAGGGTAGAAAGCTGTACTGACATGGACTTGGGTACCAAGACCCTTTTGGAATACTTTCTAGAAGTAAGAGGTAAACTGGGAATCTCTACATAAGATGATAGATAAGGGAACACCGTGCAACCTGACCAACTCTCTGAGATAGAGTTTGGCCTAGTCCTCGGCTAAATAAAAGGTGTGAATTGGCAAAAAATAAGCTGATTTGGTTATCCTGTCTATGATAACCCAAATAGAATCATGATGATAATGGGTGTGAGGCAAACCTATCACAAAATCCATGTTTACTTCTTCCGATTTCCATGTGGGAATACTGATGTAACGCCCCGAAATCTGATTCTGGGGATGCCACACGGTGCTTCGAACTACAAGTAGTCTTGAGCTAGCCCTGTATGCTTTCTACTAAACCTAAATCTCAAAATAGGAAAAATATGAATAGGAAAACATAATAAATGCAGAAATCTTATCTAAAGCATATAAATCTCACAAATCTTGGTAAGACAATACTGGAAATCTAAATACTGAATCAAAGGTCTAACACCGAATCTAGTAGCCCGACAAGCCTCTACTAACTGAATCTAGAGAGTCACTAGGATAGGCCCCAGCCGACTCAAATTATCTGAAATGAATAAAGAAACATCTACTGATAAACTGGAAGTATGAATAACTAAGTCACCGAACTATGAGGACTCACCAACTACAAGGATGTAGAAGAGATTCTCGAAGATCACTCATGCTACTGAGATTAAGCATCTAAACCTACATTATGAGACAATGTAGCACATAGACATATATGTGGATCAGTACTTTGAGGATGTACCGAGTATATGGGGGTGAATGTAATAAGTAAGCAATAGCATAACAATTTATAAAATCATGCATGCTAAATGTAAATGACTCACACAGGCTTGAGTAAGCTGAAATCTGAAGATCATAAATCATAAATGATAAAACATATAACGCAAATCTTTTGAACCATTACACTTAGTTCTGAAATCTGTAAAATACTTTATCTTAGGGATTAAGAATCTTATAACCATAACTTCCAAAACATATTCTTTTATCTTAAAGCTTTAAATTAATAGACTATTGAAGAGTAGGCGACATCTTTTGGGAGGTTCTTCTAACTGACATACACCATGTGAGAATCCATGGAGTCCCACGTCTGGCCCTCGTTAGGTAGGGCTGTTCTATCCTTGCCATCAGAATAGAACTTTTTATCTTAAGTGATCACAATCTTAGTATCCATGTAGAAGTGGGAATAATCTGAATCCTATGGTGGAACATAGTTCTGGGGCATGAAACCGTAGTAACCTACCCATCTCGGTGCTAAATACTACTCCCATTCTTATGCTCAAAATCTTAAGAAATCCACTTCAAAAATAGCACAGGGTTAGATCTCAAATTATATGAACAAAGTGAATTCTTTATCTTAGCTTAGGACCCAAAGGTCAAATCTTTATCAAAATATGAGAATAATCTTATCTGAGGGTGCTCATAGCACAAATGATCCCGAAATAGCAATCTTAATTAGGGAATAATGACCCATGCATCAATATCATGTTAAAACATTTTAAAATCCATGCTTGATAGTATAAGCATTTACAATTCATCATAAATCAGAAAATTTCAGCAATATCATAAAAATATGAACAGAATCATAGAATTCAACTTCTAAATAATTGGATATATCATAAACTTGCAAATAATAATAATGGGAATAAACCCTAACTCTAATTTCATGGAAAATCCCATAAACTTCAGTAAAAGTTGAATTTAAAATAAGTTTTGGGCACAAGGATGAAAGATTTTTCCTTGTTCATACCCCACATACCTCAATTAATGATCTAGATGCTAAAGCTTGAATCTTTATTGATGCCTTGGAGATGACTTCTTAGATTTCTTGAATTGGGGATTCTCAATCATGAATTGCTTTGGAGAATTAATGGAAAAATTTGGATTTTTTGGGGAGGAAGTTTGATGAACTAGGATTTTGCTTGAGAGAGGTTTGATGAAAAGTGGATGTAAAGTGCTTTGGAGGAGTTTAATTCATTGTTTATGATGGATTAGGGGCTGGAAGATTTACCAAAATGCCCCTCTTAAACTCATAAACGGAACTGGAAAACCGACCAAAATCCTGACTTTTGGCTTTGGCACGATGCGCCATTATCGCGCCAAGCCACTGGAAATTGCCAATTGGGAATAAACACGGTGGCACAATGCGGTGGTATCACGTTTCCACCTTGGATGGGATGTGGAAGTTTGGCGTAACACGCTAATATCTTGGACCCTCACTGGAATTAGATAATTAGGGATTTAGCCCTCTCCGCGATGCGCCAATATCGCGGAGGGCCACTGGAAATTGAAAAACGTCATTTAAACCTTCTCCGCGATGCGCTAATGACCTAAATGACGGTGTTTTACAATTAGAACTTAAGATAACCATAACTTCTTACTCATTTATCAGATTTAGGCGAATCTTATATCGTTGGAAAGCTTATCAAATTTCCCACACAATGGGAGGTGTAAATCTGGATAATTCCACCCGAAATAATTATCATCTATTTTGGAAGCTATTCTTTAACGTTCTAAGGATGGATTTTATCTAGATAAGGTATGGGGCATTACAACTGAACTCCTGCATGGACCCATGTAACGCCCTGATTTTCTGAAACCAGAATGCCACACGATACTCATGATACTGAAGGACCACAAGCTAACCCTTTTATGATATATGTACCTAAGCACTACATAATATACTAAAATAAATGTGGAAAACTGGAGGAATCTTGCCATAAGGTTCAAAACATCTAAAATACTCAAAACTAAAAACTGAATATTGATACATCTGTCTGAAAAACCTCTAAACTATCTGAACTGTGGAGTTAATGGGACATGTCCCCAACTAACTCCGTCTACTAAAATTAAACTGAGTCTAATACCATAATAAAATAAGGATCATCCTCGAATGATGAGGACTCACTGCTAAGTCAACTGTTTTTGGCTAATTTTGGACTTCTAAGGGTTCCCTGACTCTCGCTCTTCTGAACCTATGGTATAATACACCATAACACAAGAGAAAAGTATGTGTCAGTACTTTGAATGTACTGATATGCTAGATGAGGTAAGTCTAAATGCAAGGGCTTATGCATGAATATAACTTAGCTGAATAATATGATAGTACTAAATGAGGATACATGTATAGACTGAATTCTACCTTCTAAATACTTGAACTTCTGACAACTGAGTTTACTAATACTGATATCTGTGTTTACTAACACTGAGAGTCTAAATAACTAAGTCTACTGATAACTAAACTCTGAGCTTACTAATATCGACTGATTGAAATTGAGATCAAACCTATCTAGCGGATGATCTTCAAATCTATTAATAATGATAAGGAATGATTGAATCTGAGTTTGAGATCATGCTTATTTAGCGGGCGATCTCTGAATCTATGGAACTATCTAAGTTCTTCACTGAGCTGAATGACCGTATCTGACAGTCCTGATTTCTGAGTGCTTCTGTGATAACTGAGACTGAACTGTAACTGTGGGAGTTCTTACTTAACCGACATGCCCCAAATATGAACTAGTGGGGTCCAGCCTATAACCCCAGCTGGAAGGGTGTCAGTACCATACCACGGGTATAGACACTACTATGGCTAAGCCTCTCTAACGAGTGACCCTGAACAGAAAGTTAAGCCTAAGGCAACGGATGACTCCTAGAAGGTAGTCAAGCATTAATCTAGCGGGTGACTCCTAATCCTGCGCTGGCTATGCAGTTTTAGAGTATAGAGATTGCTGCTAATGACTCTGCCTCTCTAACGGGGAAGCCATTATCCCTGCACTCGCTCGGTACTAGTTCCTACTCCCAACTAAAATACTCTGAACTGATTCTGAACTGAACTTGGAGAAAGCTGAATCTGTTATTGACTATATTACTTGACTGATCTGACTGAGTTTGCTTGGTTCCGTTATCTGACGGAATGCTGCTCGGATTCTACTATCTGACTGAATGCTACCGAATTCTTGTTAGCTTACTAAGTTTCACTAAAGCCTGAACTGAATACTGAATACTACTGAATACTATTGAACCGGAACTGAATACTGAGTTGGATTAGACTGATACTGAGACTGAATTGCACTAATACTGAGATTACTAAATTTCCTTAAATTCTGTAACTGTCTGAATTCGACTAATCATGGATTGATTGAGAGTATCTTGAAACTGACACTGGTTCTAGACTTGAAGCTAATTTGTCGGGTATAAATACCCCCAGGACTCGATAACATAAAAGTTAAACATGACCATTGTTGAATAACCATGACAATGGACTTTCATTCGCTATTACAATCATTAAAGCATTTCTTCAAACACTTGGGAATCTTAAAATATGTAAAGGTATAGGGATGCATACTAATTTCTCATAATTCATTCAATAAGGAATGTAAAAGCATAAGAATGCATGCAACATATCATAATTCACTCACTAAGGAATTTCAACAAAAACTTGGCATACATGAATTTCTACATAATTTGAGGATTTCTTGTCAACATGCTATAATAACCCTATTTCCTTCACATAAGCATTTTATCAAACATATGGGGAACATGCTTTGGTTATACAACAAATACTACACCTAAGTATCATGATTTCATCAACTAACATGCAACTTGAAAAGGGTTTATCTTGAACATCACACAATTAATCACATGCTAGAATCAATTCTTAATACCTGTAGTCTGAAACATGAATTAAAACTCAACAACACATAATCATGAACTTCAATACACATAAATCATGAAATCTCATAAATACACAAACTTTGTAATTTTGAAAAGGATTCTTGGACTTCTTGGGTGGAAGGAACCCAAGAATTAACATCTAACATTCCTTAGGAGACTCTTTCTTGAAGGTTCTTAGAGAGATTCTTGGTTTCTTGAGTTTTCTTGAAGAAGGGTTTTGATCTTGTTCTTAGATTTTTGATCTTGAAAGAAACCCTACCTTTTGATGTTATAGATGAATATGGAGTTATAAGCCTTGATCTGATTTAAATAGGTGTTAAAAAAGGTGGAAAAGGACCAAAAAAGTCATTTTAAAAAAGACTTGAAATTACTGAGCGGGATCTGTGATGTCCATCGCTGGGTCGATGGTCCGTCGGACTGACCGTCGTACTTGGACCAGAATAGGGGTTCACTACCTCGTCTGCGATGGCTCAGGAGATGGTCTGTTGCTAGCTCAACGATTCATCATACCTCTCCGTCGCAGTTAGCCAGAGAGTGGACTCACTGCCTCAGCTGCGATGGTCTAGGAAATGGTCCGTCGCTAGCTTGATGGTCCATAGGACCTGGGTAGTTCAGATTGCTTTCTGTAAAACGTTCATAACCTTTTACCCCGATATCGGATTTTTGTGAAATTGGTATCGTTGGAAAGATAATTCAATTTCCCACATGATAAAAAGTCAAAATTGGGGAAATTATATCTGATTTAAACATTACTCACTTAGAAAGTCATTCCTAAATCTTCTGGAGACTAAATTAGACTTTAAAGAAAGTTTGGGGTATTACAACCCACTAAGCTTCTGGCGCTCAATCTTAACTAGATGGCATGAAGAGCACTTAGACACAAAATATGAAATATCTCTCTTCATCCCACTCTACTAATAGATCTCCCGCAAATTATGGTACATTTTTGTGGCCCCTGGATGAATAGAGTAACGCGCACCATGCGCTTTTGTAAGAATTCGTTGCCTCAAATCTTCTACACGAGGCACACACAATCTACCCTGACAATGCGAAACACCATCTCTCCCTTGGGAGAAAACCTCCACTTTCTAATCTCTGACTAATTCTTTCAACTTAACTAGACTGGGATCTCTATCCTGCTTTTTCTTCACCTTGGAAACTAGAGATGATTCTGAGTTACTCCGCACCCATACACTACCTTGTGTTGAATCGAGTAAGCGGAGACCTAGTCGGGCAAGTTGATGAACTTCCTAAGCTAATTTCTTCTTACCATCCTTAACATGAGCAACACTACCCATAGACAACCTACTGAGAGCATCAACTACTATGTTGGCCTTGCCCGGATGATATAGAACACTCATGTCTTAATCCTTCAATAACTCTAACCACCTTCTCTGATGCAAATTTAAATCTTTCTGAGAGAACACATACTGCAGGCTCTTATGGTCAGTGAACACATCAACGTTCACCCCATACAAGTAATGCCTCTAAATCTATAAGGCAAATACTACTGCTGCTAACTCAAGATCATGAGTCGGATAATTCTTCTCATGGGGTTTAAGTTGTCTGGAGGAATAGGCTATGAACTTACCTCTATACAGAGGACACAACCCAAACCTACTCTGGATGCATCACAGTATACAACAAACCCATCTGAACCATCTGGCAAGGTAAGAACTGAGGCTGAGGTGAGTCGAGTTTTCAACTCCTAAAAACTCTTCTTGCAAAAATCTAACCACTGAAACTTAACTTTCTTCTGAGTTAATCTGGACTTGAAGAATGCAATAGATTAAAATCCTTCAACAAACCGATGGTAATAGCCAGCTAAACCCAAGAAACTCCTGATGTCTAATAGAGAGATGGGTCTAGGCCAGTTTCTCACCGCCTCAATCTTTTGAGGATCAACTCTAATGCCATCACTGGAAATAATATGTATAAGGAAAGCTACTAATCTTAGTTGGAATTCACACTTACTGAATTTAGCAAATAACTGGTGAGACCTAAGAGTTTGTAACACTATTCTGAGATGGTCTGCATGATCAGTCTCGCTACGAGAGTAAACAAGAATGCCATCAATGAAGACTATGACGAACATATCCAAGTACTGCTTGAACACTCGGTTCATTAAGTCTATGAAGGCTACTAGGGCATTCGTGAGACCAAAGGACATAACTAGAAACACGAAGTGACCATATCGGGTTCGGAAAGCTATTTTCGGAATGTCACATTCCCTGAATCTAAGATGATAATAGCCTGATCTGAGGTCTATCTTTGAAAAGTAGCTGGCACCCTGAAGTTGTTTAAACAAATCATCGATTCTAGGAAGTGGATATCTATTCTTGACTGTGACTTTGTTCAACTGACAGTCGTCTATGCATATTCTTAGAGAACCATCTTTCTTACGCACGAATAGAATAGGTGCGCCCCACGGAGAGACGCTGGGTCTGATGAATCCTTTACCTAGAAGATCCTTTAACTGTTCTTTTAACTCCTTGAGTTCCGCTGGAGCCATTATGTATGGTGGAGTAGATATAGGTTAATTTTCTAGAAGAAGGTCTATTCTGAAGTCGATTTCCCTTTCGGGAGAAACTCCAGGAAGATCTTTAGGAAATACATCTGAGAATTCATTTACTACTGGAATTGATTCAATAGTTAAAGTTTCTGAGTTAGAGTCTTTGACTCGAACAAGATGGTAAATACACCCCTTAGATTTCATCTTTCTCGCTCTAAGGTATGAAATCAACTGACCTCTAAGAGATATGGTACTACCCCTCTATTCAAGGACTGGTTCATTTGGGAACTGAAAATGAACTATTATGTTTCTTCAATCAACCGAGGTTTAGCATGACTGAAGCCAATCCATGTCGAGAATGATGTCAAAATTCGTCATCTCTAACTCCACGAGATCAACTGAAGTAACTTTTTGAAATATTGTAACTAGACAGTTCCTATATACCTATCTAGCTACAATGGAAACACCTACTGGGGTAGACACTTAAAAGGGCTCTGCTAGAGTTTCGAGACTGACTCTGAAATTGACAGCTATATATGGAGTTACAAAAGAAAGAGAAGCTCCAGGGTCTAGTAAGGCATAAACATGTAAGCGAAAGACCTACAATATACCAGTAACTACGTCAGGAGAATTTTTCTAATCTTGGAGGGTTTGAAGAGCATATAACTTGTTTGAACGCTGACCACTGGTAGCACTGCAGGTGGCGCCCTACTGAGTTGGGCAATCGGATAGAATTGACGATTGATGGGACTGGCCCTGTTGGCGTACATCCCTACCTTTCTGAGCAACTACCTGATACTCCCGAATCTAATGGCCTGGCTTACCACTCCCAAAACACACATCACTACCCGCTCTACACTCATTCTGATGGTGTCTACGATATTTTTGACATAGAGAATTTGTATGAGCACTGCTAACACTGACGTGGTACTTAGATCTTAGTGCTTTATCCCTATTTCCGTTTTTAAATTTGGGTACGAGAGCACTGGATGAAGAGGGTGCTGGGGACGAAGACCTTTGATAAAACTGAGGACGGTTACTACCCTCTGACTTTGGCTGATTGAAGTTAAAACTACCTGTCCTAGCCCTCTTGATTTCTCTCTCTCTTTCCTTAATATTTTGCTCCTCTATCTATTGAGAATGGACCATCATCCTAGACAAGTTCATCTTACTAATCAATATTATGGTCCTGCACTCCTTGACAACACTATCAGATATGCCAGACACAAACTTACTCATCTTGGACCTGTTATCAGCTACCACATGAGGAGAATATCTAGCTAACTGAGTAAAATTGAGGGAATACTCCCTCACGCTCATGCTGCCCTATCTCAAGTTAATAAACTCTAACACCTTGGCCTCTCTTAACTCCAATTGGAAAAATCTGTCTAAGAAAGTTGTGGCAAACTCTTCCTATTCTACAGGCTCTGCATCTATACCCATATCAAACTTCCACTGTTTAAACCAAGTATGGACTACATCCTACAACTGATATGTAGCCAACTTAGCACTCTAACTAGATGTCACCCCCATAGAATCTGTGACCTTCTGAACCATATCTAAGAATTCCTGTAAATCCTCTTCAGACTTGGATCCCGTGAAAGAAGAATGATTTATTCGGGTGAAATCCTAAATTCTAGTTGCAGCAGTATTGGCCATTGGGTTGGTCGGAACAACAGTTAGTCGCTCATTCTGTGCTGCTACAGAATTCACTAGAGTAGTGAACACAACTCTGAATTCTGCGTGAGAGACATACTCATCCAGAGAATCTGCCTAGACGGGCTGAGGGGCTGGCTGGTTGCTTGTTCTTCTTTCGTTCTTCTTGGGAGGCATATTCACTGTAAACAAAAGGAAGAAATGAATTAGACAGGGAGTTTAACTTAAGATCATGCTCACTCGCACGACATAAATAGTGAAAGAAGGGAAACTTTTCCCGAATGCCTTGTAGCCTCTCGTCCATAAGTGTGGCGCGCTACACACCCATGTACAAGACTCTACTTGACATAGATTTTAGACTTTCTAGGACACTTTAAAACCTTAAGCTCTGATAATAAACTGAATGTGCATGTAAAGCATGGAGTACTGAATCGATAGCATGAAATCTGTAGGTACTAGGAATATATAGAAATATGTAAATACTGAGTATGCATGAAAATCAGTAAATACTGAAGATACATGAAAATTTGTAGATACTGAGGATGCATGAACAAGCATATAACATGAACTGAGTAAAATATTTAAACTGAAATACTAAAATAACTGAAATCTGTATGGTTTGGTCAAATAACACTAAGACTGAATAACTAAAATGGGACTATAATTGAGACATTATCTGAGACCGTAGGAGGTATCATCTAACCGACATTCCCTAATTTAAGAAAATAGAGGTCCAACCTGTAACCTCAGTTGGAAGGATGTTAATACCATGCCACAAGTACTAACGCTGGATGTGTGGATCCACTAAACTGATATAATGTACAAAGGACTAAGGGTGTCAAGCTTGAACTGACGGGTGACCCCTGCAAGATAGTCAAGCCTAATCTGAAGGGTGACTTCTCATATCCTACGCTTTCTACGTAGTTTTGGAGTATAGGGATTGATACTAATGACTCTGCCTATCTGACGGGGAAGCCGCCATCCCTACATTCACTCAGTGCTAAATCCTACTCCCAATTGAAAGACACTGAAATACTAGACTGTTCTGAGTTTAATTGACTGATGTTTGACTATTCTTATAATGCTCATAGTATGTTCTAAAGACTATTTTGTAATGTACTGAGACTACACTACATAAACAACTATGGTTTTTGGGTATTTAATACCTCAGGTTTCAAAAATAGCAATGGTAAAATGATACTAAAGCTTGAGGGACAAAGAATGAAGGCTTTTATTAAATCAATCAGTCTTGTAGTCATTTTATCAAACACTTGTAGTTCATGGTTTAAAACAATCATAGGAATGTCATGAAACTTATAGAAATAGCATTAATTCGACATAATAGTATTAAATCATGTTTAATTCAATAAATAATATTATTAAAACATGGAGGATTGAATAATAACAATAATTTCATTGTAACATGGTATAAAATCCTAGTTCATGGAGATTCATGGGTGAAATCACAATTCAAAATCAAATAAACTTGAAAAGATCACAATTTTATAATTTTAAAAGGGGTAATTGGACTCCATGGATGAAAGGGATCCATGGATGAACATCTAACATACCTTAACTGATAAATTTCTTGAAGTTTTGGTAAGTTCTTGAGGATTGGTCTTGAATTTGAGAGCTAGGGTTTCTCGTTCTTGAAAAGGGGATTTTTGATTGTGAGAGGAATTGAAAAAATGATGACTACTTAGGGTGTTTAGGGGTTAAATTTTGCGTTTTAGTTTAATTAGGGCCGTATAAAAAGACCCAAATACCCCTAAATAAATTTTAAAACGCAAGCTGGAAACTAATCATCCCGATTTTTGGCCTTGGTGCGATGCGCCACTATCGCGTCAATCCACTAAAAATGGAAAATTGGGAAACTGGTCTGTGGCAGGATGCGGGGAAATCGTGGTCCTTCACTGATTCAAACCTGGAAGTTCATCGCGATGTGGTGGAATTGCGGAGAGACACTGGAAACTACCAAATACCAATTTGGCCTATGGCACGACGCGCCAAGATCGCGGACCCTCATTGGAATTTTTCCAAATGGAAAATTGTCTTTCTTCGTGATGCTCTATGGGTTAAAATGACGGGGTTTAATGACTGAAACTTAAAATCACCACAATTTCTTACCCGGTTATCGAATTCGAGCAAATTTTATATCGTTGAAAAGCTAATTCAATTTCCTATGAAATGGCAGGATCTAAACTGAAAAATAATGAGTGTTTAAAATTTTTTATCTATGAATACTCATGTATTGGGACTTAAATTATGTTAGGAAAATACGAGGTATTACACTGTCTGAATGCAATTTGGTGGGAAATCCTCGAGAATGGTGGATGGATTCTAGTGTCACCTACCACATTTATGCAAATAAGGAGTTTTTTTGCTGCTCTTTCTCCGGCTCACGGCGAAGAGAAGATATATATGACCAACTCTACAACTGCAGAAGTTGAAAGAATACGAAAAGTTTGGTTGTAAATGACATTAGGTAAAGTGTTGACTTTGAACAATGTACTGTATGTACCGGAGTTACGAAAGAACTTGATTTTTGTATCTCTTCTTGACAAAAATGGATTCAAATGTATATTTGTTTTCAAAAAAATTATACTTAGTATAGAAGAATGTACGTAGGAAAAAGCTACCTCACAGAGGGCCTATTCAAAATGAATGTAATGAATGTTGAAATCAATAAAAGTTCAGTTTCTTCTTTCTTGCCTGAGTCTTATGATTAGTTGTATGAACGATTAGGACATGTCAATTATAAAATATTGTGAAACTGATTAACTTAGAACTTTTGCCAAACTTTGAGAGCAATAAAGCAAAATGTCAAGCGTGTTTGGAATCAAAGTATGCTAAGCACCTGTATAAGTTCGTTGAAAGGAATTCCAATCCCTTAGACTTAATCCACACTAAACTTTGTGATATGAAATCAACATCATCTCGTGGTGGTAAAAAATATTTTATAACTTTTATTGACGATTGCACTAGATACTGCTATGCCTATTTGCTAAATAGTAAGGATAAAACAATAGATGCATTTAGGTAATATAAAATAGAAGTTGAAAATCAGTTAGAGGAAAAGATTAAAACGATAAGAAGCTATAGGGGTGGATAATATTAATCTCTCTTTGCACAAATATGTGTAGAGAATGGAATTGTCCATCAAAATACGACCACATATTTACCTCAATCTAATGGAATTGTGAAAAGAAAAAGTCAAACCTTGAAGGAAATAATCAATGCCTTACTAATAAGTTCAGGTTTACCGCAAAACTTGTAGGGGGAAGCTATCCTTACAGCTAATCGAATACTCAATAGAATGCCCCATAGTAAGACACAATCAATTCCATATGAAAGATGGAAATGAAGGAAACCCAACTTGAAATATTTCAAAGTGTGGGGGTATCTAGCGAAGGTCCAAGTTTCTATGCCTAAAAGAGTAAGAATAAGACCAATGACGGTGGACTGTGTGTTCATAGGATATGCTAAAAGTAGTAAAGCATTTTGTTTTTTGGTTCATAAATCTGAACATTCGAATGTCAATGAAAATACGGTAATTGAATCTGATAATGCTGAATTCTTTGAACACGTTTATCCATATAAAACTAGACATGAACACTCTAGTAGGGGGTATAAACGACCTCGAGATGAACCAAGTGAGGATGTACATAATGATGAGAATCCAAGACGTAGTACACGTCAAAGAATGTCAACTTCGTTTGGATCGGATTTTGTAATATTTCTCTTAGAAAATGAATCTCAAACATTGAAAGAAGCAATGTCGTCGTCAGACTCATACTTTTGGAAAGAGGAAATTAATAGTAAGATTGATTCAATCTTAAGCAACCATACGTGGGAGTTGGTTGATCTTCCTCCAGGAATTAAACCTTTAGGTTCTAAATGGATCTTCAAAAGAAAAAAGGAAAACTGATGGTACTATTGAAAAATACAAGACAAGACTTGTTGTAAAAGACTTTAAACAAAAGGAAGGCCTTGATTACTTTGATACATACTCTCCTATAATAAGAATAACGTCAATTCAGATGTTAATTGCCTTGGCAGCATTATATGATCTTGAAATCCATCAAATGGTTATGAAAATAACATTCTTAAATGGAGAATTGGAGGAAGAAATCTACATGGAGCATCCTGAGGGGTTTGTGGTTCCAGGAAAATAAAATAAGGTATGTACACTTCTTAAGTCACTTTATGGACTAAAACAAGAACCTAAACAGTGGCATGCGAAGTTTGACCAAACTATGTTGGAAAACGGGTTCAAGATAAATGAATGTGATAAATGTGTTTACATTAAAGACACTCCAAATCACCAAGTCATTATTTGTTTGTATGTGGATGATATGTTGATCATCAGCAGAGACATTTCTGATATAAATACTATAAAATGAATGCTCAAGAGCAAGTTTGATATGAAAGACCTTGGAGTTGCATATGTGATCTTGGGAATAAGAATCCATAGAACTCCATAAGGGTTGACATTATCACAGTCTCATTACATCAAAAAAGTACTTGACAAATTCAAGTACTTGGAATTTGGTATAGCCAAGACTCCATTGGACGTGAGCTTTGCACTTCAAAAGAATAAGGGTAAAAATGACTCATAGTTTGAGTATTCAAGAGTGTTGGGATGTTTAATGTATATCATGAATTGTACATGATCAGATATAGCATGTGCTATTAGTAAGTTAAGTTGGTACAGGAGTAATCCCAGTAAAACTCATTGGATGGAAATGAAAAGAGTTTTGGGGTATCTTAAATACACTCAAGATTATGTTTTGCATTATAATAAATATCCTACATTATTTAAAGGATATAGTGATGCAAATTGGATCACCAGATCGAACAAACTGAAATTCATGAGTGGATATGTATTTACTATTGGTGGAGGAGCGGTCTCTTGAAAATCATCCAAACAGACATGTATTGCTCGCTCTACAATAGAATCTGAGTTTATCACATTGGATAAAGCCGGTGAAGAAGCAGAATGGCTCCAAAATTTCTTGAAAGATATTCCTTATTATCCCAAACCAGTGGCACCAGTACGTATACACTATGATAGCCAAGAGGTAATAGGTAGGTCAGGGATCATGATGTACAACGATAAATCTCGTCATATAAGATGGAGATATAATACCATTAGAAAAATTTTCTCTAGTGAAATTATCACTGTTGACTATGTGAAGTCAAAGGATAATGTGTTGTATCTACTTACAAAAGGCCTATCTAGAAAAGGAGTTGAGAGGACATCTAAGGAAATGGGTTTACGGTGTAGGACAAGTTAGCATGGCTGTAACTTTACCTAGAAGATTGGAGATCCCAAGAGCTAGGTCCAAGGAGATCAAATGAAGTTATGTCTGAAAGGTTCAACATTGACAATATACCCAACCCATTCTCATGATGTAGACAATGTTTAGTAAATAAGGATAAGACTTATGTAGTGAAGTATTTTAATGATTATCTAAGTTTGACAAATTTGATCAAATAGTTTAATCTATAGGATTGAACGTTTAGAAATCACCTATGTGAGGGAAAAGTGGAAGCCACTTCAAGGAGAATGTTAGTAAAGGCATGTTCTCTAAGCTCTCACGAGACCGGGATGTGTTCATGGCTGAAACGAACAAAATTATGAGAACCATAAATGGTAAAAGGTTGGTTGTGTGACATGTGTTGTATAGGTGTACATTAAAGCTCGATGGTTCAAAGATATCAAATCTACCGATTGACCGAGTGCATCCGATGGAAGTTCAATGCAGAAAGTTCCAAGGGAAATGTAATACCCCGTACTTTTCCTAGATTAATTTTGCTATTATGGGTTAGCTTAAAAAATGAATAACATTTATTTCATGTGAAATTTTCTAGATTTAAACCCTCTATTGTATAGAAAATTGAATAAGCTTTCATCGATACCAATTTCGCCCAAATTCGATACTTGGGGTGAGAAGTTATGGTATTTTTAATGTTAACAGTGTGCCATTTGAACAAGCACCACGTCGCGGTGGAGGATTAATTCCCATTCGTCAGATGCCAGTGGACCTCCACGATAAGCTCACATCGCGGTGAGGTTCAATTTCCCAGTTGTCCATTTTTAGTAGGACAATGCGATGGTACCGCATTGCGACGATGGCCTAAATGGCATTCATATGGAGCACCGCGATGGCTCCACGTCGTGGTAAATTGCCTATTCCCAATTGTCCAATTTCCAGTGTGCCACCGCGATAGTGGAGCGTCGCGGTGGAATGCAAAGTCGGGATTTTCCAGTTTCGATCAAAAATTAAAAAGGGCTCTTTGATCAATTCCCAAGCCCCCAATCCGTCCAAAACATAAGATTAAGCCAATTCTAAGCACATAATGCTTATTTTAATCCATTCTCTCTAAAAAAAAAAAACCTAGAACTCAAAAGCTTACTCTCTAAGAAATTAATTTCTACCATTGTTTCTCCAAGAAAGCTCAGAATTGAGGATTCCAAATTCAAGATAAACAAGAACTCATCTTCAAGAACTAAAATAGGAATCCAAAATTCAAGATTCTTCATCTAATAATCAATTAAGATATGTGAGATTTATGAACAAGGATTATTTTTCATCCTTGTGCCCAAAATTAATTTTCAATCACAAATTTACATGATTTTATATGAAATTACATGAGATTTGAATTAGGGTTCATATCCATTATTGCTATTTGCAATATTATGAGATTTCAAGTGTTTTAGAAGTTGAATTGCATGTTTATTTTCATATTTTTATGCTTATTGCAGTAAATTTCAGATTTTGAATTGAATTATCATTATTCTCAATATTAAGCATAAACTTTATGATGTTTTGACATGAAATTGATGCATTGGTTATTAAACCCAAGTTTATATGTTGATCTTTCAAGAAAGATGATGCTTCAAGCACCTTATGATCAAATTATTTACAGGCTTTCAATAAAGCTTGATATTTTGATCCTCAGATAAGATTTGAAATCCACTTTACTGATTTCAAAAATCAGAATAGCTTTATTTATAGATTGAATCAGATAAATACATAATTGGTTTTGTAATAACCCTTATGCTGGTTTTAAAGTGGATTTTCAACAGAATGAGCATCCAGATTAAAGGTAGTAGTATTTAGCATCGACCTGAAAGTGTGGAATTAGCGTGCCCTATCTTACACAGAACTACGTAGCCAACGTAGGTACAAATTCAAATTATTTATTTTTCTATATGAATTACAAATATAGATGTGATCACTTAGATTAGGTTATACTCCTTGGCAAGAGTATGAAACCTCTCCCCATTGTGAGATTTTCCCCTTAAAGAAACAAGATACTGGACTCTATGTTAGCTCACATGGTTTATGTCGGTTTGAAGAACCTTCCTATAGACTACAAATTTCAAAATAGAATAATCTTAACAGAAAAACTTTTATAAAACTAAGTGTAAAGGGTCACTACTTTATTCAGATTATGCTTTACAGAAAAATATAGTTACAGATTTTAGCTTTCAGATTTCAAATACAGAAGTGAGTCCTTCCTACACTTAGACAGTATGATTTAAAGACATCACACTAGCACATCTTTTAGAACTAAATGTTATGACTCACTAGATTTATAAAGTATGAATTGTTATTTATGATTATAGCTTTTAGTTTTTCAGATATTTCTGCTTATGTGAGTCATTTACATTTGGCATGCATTGTTTTATAAATTGTGATAATGATGAGATGATGTCTTACTTATGCATTCACCCCCATATACTCAGTACACCCTCAAAGTACTAATCCATATATACGTTTATGTGCTACATTATCTCATAATGTAGGTTCAGATGCTCAGTTTTAGCAGCGTGAGTGATTTTCGAGCATCTCCATCTACATCCGACAATTGGTGAGCCCTCATAGTTCGGGGACTTAGTTATTCAAATTTTCAGCTTATCAGTTTAGATGATTCAGTATTCTTTTCAAACAGTTTGAGTCAGCTGGTGGTTTGTCCCAGTGACTCTCTAGATAATAGTAGTAGAGGCTTGTCAGACTGCTAGATTTTATTCAGACCCTTGATATTAGTATTTTTCAGATATTATATTCAGATTATTCTCAGTTATTTAAGACAATTTCCGTATTCAACATGATTTTTATATCTATATTTCCTTATTATAAGATTCAGACTTAGAAAAAGGCAGATAGTGTTAGCTTAGGGCTACTCGTAGTCTTGAGCAACGTGTGACATCTCGAGACCAGGTTTCAGAGCGTTACAGGAAATCCACTTATCCAGATGCAATCAGTCTTTGCTTGATGGTCACATACTTGTCCATAAAGTTTTACAAAGAGTAGTCATTCTCCATTCATATGGGGGATTGTTGGGTTCAATTGGTGTGAATGAAAAATAAAAAGTTTCTTGGAAGGGACACAACTCTTCGAGTAAAAGACACACTATTTTGGGAAAAAGGTATGACTGTTTGGATGGTTGTGGTTGTTTAGAAAAGACACACTCTTTTGAATGGATAGACATGACTGTTCAGAAAGGATACACCTTTTCGATGAACCATTTCTACCTTTCGAAAGGGGCACTTAACAGCTATATAAACCTGCATTTTTCACAGGTTTAGTATGAATTTTTTGGCACTTGAAAACATTTCTTGTCTTCTAAAATACTCCATTTGATCATCTAAATGTTGAGGGATTTTGAAGAGAATTCGATCATTTGAGGTACCACTACAGTCAGATTGTTAAGCCATTTTATCTTGGGAGGAAAATTTCGCAACCTCGGGTACTTGAGGGGAATTATTTCCTTAAGGACACTCCGTTTATTTGGAGGACTTGACCTTTTCTGCTTCATCTAATTTTCTTTAAAATACTGAAAACACACTTCTTTGAAAGATCGTTTTTGATCTTGTATTGAAGATGTTGGAAACTTCATAAGTGTTCTTGATTTATTTTTGAACTTGTGTTGAAGTTGTTTTTCCAAAATACGGTTTTTTTGTGCCCGAAAACAACAAAATCAACTATAGCCAATGTTAGCAGCATATATAGTATTTTTCTTGGAGTTTAGAGTTATAATGCAAGTTGTAGACGATCGTTCATGATTTGTGTTTTTGTAAGCTTCTTGAAGAACCCTTTTAGGATTCACATGACCCTTTGGTTCATTATTCGTAGCATAAGTGCATTTCTCATAAGCTTTCTTGCGTATATTCCAGCGTCAATCCCCCTTTTCGCACAGCCACCAATACCATCAGCAACACCAATAGTTCGGTAAAATTTATTAATGAAGTGTGCATCTTCACCTAGTGGCTTCTTTGGATTGTCTTTTGGCAAGTATAGTGATCCAACCACCATTTTTAGGCAGCGTAATTTGTTTATACTAAATCTGAACCTCTTGTTGTAGCTATGAATATTGATAATGGATCATTAGTTTCGATTGAGGGAAAATCGGAATACCTCTTGCAGCTTGGCAACTTGGAAAGTTCATCGAACTTGTTGGAAGAAAATTTATCATCGTGACCTATTGATGAAGATATGAATGCACCCATATTTGTTACGTTGATTATTCTGCAAATTAAACTTTGAGAACTATGAAATATGAGAGGTGATGAATTTTTTTAAAAAAATTTGTTTTAATTATTGTGATTTATAGTATTTTAAAAAAATATAAAATAGATTATTTTTAGATGTTTTAAGTTATTAACTCTTGTAATTTATAATATTTTTTATGTAATTTTCAAATACATAGACGACCATAATAATTAATTATGGGTGATATAGTTAAGTTACGATTGAAGTAGCGAAATAGACATGTCTTAATGACTTACAACAACTAATTATAAGCGATACAACAAAATTACTATAAAAAATTCTTGTGAAAATTTTTAAATGGTCATAATAATTAATTAAGAGTGACATAGTAAAATCACGATTGAAATAGCGAAGCAGACATGTCTAATTAGATGTGATATAACAAAATTACTATACAAAAATATCTGGGTGAAGTAGCTGAAACAAACGTGTCATAGATATATATTTTACTTTTTTATTAAATATTATTAATTTTCTAATACAGAAATAACTTATAATAATTAATTAGAGATGATATAATAAAATCACGAAGGAAGCAACTTATGAAGCAGACAACATCATAAATATCTATTTTACTTTTTTTATTGAATATTATTTATTTTTTAATACATAAATAATTTATAATAATTAATTAGAGATCACATAATTAAAATCACAGAGAAAGCAACTGATGAAGTAGGAGAAGCAGACATGTTAACGGAGAGCTGCTTGCTTCTCCTGCCTTTTTCCTTTTATTAGATAGTAATTTATATATATATATGTGTGTGTGTGTATCATACAAATACGTACATACTAGTAGGGGTGTTCATGGGTCGGTTATTGGTCAAAATCATAACCAAACCAACTTAGTCGGTTTTTAAATTTCTAAAACCAAACTAAACCAAACAAAAAAATAACTGTCGGTTTAGTTCTTGTCGGTTTAGTTCGGTTTATAACTTTAGCTAATGATAAAAGTTAAAATTTTTTAAAAAACAAATCCAATCTAACATATGAGATATTAGCCGAGTGTTTATATCAACCTTGAAACTAAGATGTCAACTGAGTGTTATACTTCGGCAAAGCTATGAACAACACCATATGAACGCTTCTAAAAAACATTTTAAAACTAAATTTAACAGAATGATATTATAATAGCCCCCCTCCCAAAAAAAAGTGAACACATAAACTTCTTGCTCAACAAGGTTTAAAAAAAAGTTAAAATTAGTGATTGTCTATAGTCGAATGAATCTCAGCTATAAATTTCAATATTCAACAAGATATTATTTTCACAATTAGTATCATTTGTCATTCAAAGTGCAAAATTTATTTAGAATCTCATAAGGTACTATCAATTGTATATATATATCGGTTTAGTTTGGTTATTTTGTCAGTTATTTTAGAGTAAAACCAAATCAAACCAAATTAGTATCGATTTTTTAAAATTCAAACCAAACCAAACCAAACCTAACCAAATATTGATTTTTTTATCGGTTTGGTTTGGATCGCGGTTCGGTTTGGTTAAAAACCAAACAAACACCCCTACATATTAGTCCAGTATACGTGTTTTGCACGTGTGTCACGTCAATATAAAAAATTACCTAAAAAAAATAAAATCTATAATATACAATTGCAGTTACAATATAGTATGCAACATTATATTCATTTAAATGAGAAAAATCTACTAAATTTAGACTCAGATTTAAACCCAATACAATAAAGAATTATACTTTACATCCTAAATATTCATATCCGATCTAAAGCATTAGTTAATGCAGAAAAATTTGAAATTGGAAAACACAAATTTGAGACAAAAATTAACCTAGTAAAAGTTAGTTGAAGAAGAGAATGTGAAATTATAATTTTTTTTTTTTGTAAAAGTATAGGATTCATAAACTAAAAAGGATACTAATTAATATTATAATAGGATTTTATATTTTCATATATTTTAGCCATTTTTTTTTCCTTTTTTGGAAGAACCCAAAACAAAAACAATAGTACTACCTTTTTTTTTCTTTGGGGTAAAGTAAGCGGGGGGTTTGGGCCACAGGTGACAAAAGAGTTTTAAAATGAGGTGTAGCTGACACAAGTCTTAATTATTAGTTGGAGGTGACAATTACTTTATTATGGATTAAGAAAGTTGGGGAAGTTTGAAAATAACCCACAAGTTTTTAAATTTACACTTTGATCCCAATGTATACCTAAAATAACGGAAAACGGAGGAAAAAAGGCCCCTTTCTCTCTCTTTTAATTCATTGTTGTTTCTCTCTCTTAGCGATTTTTGTTGTTCATTATTTCTGTTTCTACTTCTTTATTCATCATCTTCTGCTTCATTATCATCATCTTCTACTTCATTATCATCTTCATCTTCTTCTTATCGACTATTTGTTGTTGGTGTTGTTGTTGTTCGTACAACGCTACTGCTGCGATCTGACAAATTTCTTAGGTCAAATTTTGTTTACTACATCACTTTCCACTTTGGCATTACTTCATAGGTGACTTTGGTAAGTAAAATTATTATTTTATTCGTATTTGTCATCTGGGCACACTTCTATTTTTCCAACAATGGATAGAACCCCGATTATGAATCCAGTATAAGTGCCTACAATTTAAACAGATCAATTATCTGGTGCATCAGATGAGTAATCTGTTGCATCAGACTGTTTATCTGTTGCATCAGACGTATTATCTATTGTATCAGGATGTGTATCTTTCATAGGTGACTTTGACAAGTAAAATTATGATTTTTATTCATATTTGTCATCTGGGTACACTTCTATTTTTCCAACAATGGATAGAACCCCGATCATGAATCCAATATAAGTGCCCATAATTTAAATAGATCAATCATCTGGTGCATCAGATGAGTAATCTGTTGCATAAGAAGATTTATCTGTTGCAGTAGACTGTTTATCTGTTGCATCAGACGTATTATCTATTGTTTCGGGATGTTTATCTGTTGCACCAGACTAATTATCTGTTGCATCAAAATATTTATCTGTTGCACCAGACTAATTATCTGTTGCAACGAATGATTAATCTGTTTGAAACAACACAAATCAACCCCTGCCACAAACCTAACAAATAACAAATATGTTTCAAATCTTGCTATTGCTACTAGATTCAAAATTATTCCTTATGTCCAATTACCCGTCCCAAATTTCCTAATTCGATTTCTCATTTTACTTGTCTTTTTCATTAATCAAGAAAAGATTAAAAAGAATCCATGTTTTACCCTTTGCATAAATCACTTTTTCTTCAAATTAAAATGGAAACATCATTTAATAGGGGGACTATACGCCGACCGACGTTAAAAGCTTTCTTCTTTTATGAAATTTCAATTGAATAACAAACAATGGTTATTTCAAACACGTCTACTGTCCCACCAACTGATCAGTGGGTTATGGTAAACTAGACATGTTATTAATTATTTTTCTTAATCAATGTGGCATCTCAATTTGGGACGGGTAATTTGAGACGGAGGGAGTACGAATTAAAACGTCACAGCCAAGCAAAGCAACAAACTAGTCATCTGTTGAAACAGATTATTTATCTGTTGCATCAAACTTCTTATCTGTTGCAACATGAGTAGTCTATTTTGAACAACACATCAACCCCTGCCACAAACCCAACAGATAAATCTTACTATTGTTACTAGATTCTAAATTATTCCTTTTTACGTCGAATCGTCGACATGTTTCTTGGGAAGATAATAGACAAAATGAAAATTAAATATAGATTAAAACGTCAAAGATCAAACATAATTTATTTATTAAAAATAAAAAAATAAAAATACATATAATAGACTAAAAGAAAAATAATAATCTAATTATTATTATTATTATTATTATTATTATTATCATCATCATTGCCAGCCGGCCAATCTTCAGCCTGCGTATCCCGCAGAGCATTCTTGCTCTAACTCCTCCCAGTTCTCATTGCAGGTCACGAACTTGATTCCGAAGTTCATTCACGGCGTTTTGCAGAAAAGCAACGTCCCACACTAGGTCAGCCATAATATTATCTACTAAAGTGTAATATGAAAGACGGGATACAATAAATAAATAGAGTGTAGTTGAATGAAGATTGAATAAGGAGGGACCTGTTTATAGAGGATTGAATTTGAATGAGAGGCAAAAAGGCTCGACTATTCACCTCCATACATTAATTATATTTTTGATTAAATCAAGAAAATAAATATTGTGATATAAGTCATGACTTTTCAGATTATTATTATTAATTAGTTCTTTCAAAGAACTATTTTTATTGAATTATGGCAACAGATTCTATATCTGTTGCATCAGATAACACATCTGTGACAACAGATATATTATCTGTTGCAACAAATATAAAATATGTTGCATCAGATAGCCTATCTGTTGCAACATATAATCTAACTGTTCACCTCCATTTATTAATTATATTTTTGATTAATGTGAAAAGTAATGACTTAATTAAATTAAGAAATATTGTGATAAGTCATGACTTTTCAGATTATTATTATTAATTAGTTCTTTCGAAGAACCATTTTTATTGAGTTGTGACGACAGATTCGATATCGGTTACATCAGATAAATCATCTGTGACAACAGATATATCATCTGTTGCAACAATAGTGAACCTGTTACATCAGATAATTTATTTGTTGCAATATATAATTTACTTTTTTTTTAAAATAACTATCATCATATCATTAATCCAAATTTGCTTACTTTTTTATTTTATAAATAAAAAAAAACACCTTTACAAATTCCTTAATAAAATAATAACCATTTTATTATATAATAAATAATTTTAAAAAAAAAAATTCAAAAACAAAAATGGTGAAAAGTCACGATCAGTTATTAAAATTGTGTTTATCATTTATTTTCTCATTATTTATTTACAAAACATTTTTCATATTGAATAATCAGAAAGTCATGTCTTTTTCTTTTCACCCTCTCAATAACAACAATAACCCTTTTTTATTAATAACCGCCAGGTGCAATATATGATCGATCTGTCGTAGCAGATTAATCTCTGTAGACATAAATTGCTGCTCAATCCCTACCACCAACCATCGACATGTTGAGAACAAGGAATAAACAGAATGATTATTATTAAATACTAAATAAGAATTAAAAATTCAAAGCCGACAACAAAATAAAATGAATGTTCATAGATTTTTGAATCCCTTGGGTAGATCCGATATACAAAAGGAGGAAAATACATACATGCGCTAAAATAAATAACATTACCTAATTATTATTACTACTATTATTATTATTGTCAATCGGACATTTTTCATCCGGCAGCCTTGCTCCGAAGTCAGCCAAATCTCTCTGGAGTTCATCAAACTGCCTTTGAAGTTCATGCTAGGACTTGATATGAATATTCTTTTACGAATATGGATCATCCATATTTGTAAGGAGGGACCTATTTATAAATTATTGTATCTCCGAAAGAAAAGAAAACTGCTTTAAAATAAATCTAACAGATGGGTAATCTGTTGCAAAATATATTCTTTCTGTTAGATAACTTACAACATATGGCAATATTTTACAAAAGATGTATATATCTAGTTGATTTTTGCAATAGGTTGATCAATTGTCGTAACAAATGTCTTCAATTGTTTGACAATATAAACAGATGTGTCATCTGTTGCAACTAGCTAGTCATCTGTTTATTCAATTTAAGCCATAGATGGACTAGGAAGAATAAGGTGCGTGCATATGGATCCACTATCATATGTGTGGGAGTTAAGTATGGATTACTGATAAGGTTATCGGGACAATACACACAAAGTACAATGTTTTTGTGAATGCAGTTTTTAACCGATTAGGCATTGATCATTCAAACAAGATCCTGCATTGTACCGTTAAGTTTGATGGGTTCGAAATTGATAAGGCTGAGGACCTCTTGAAGATGGTACAAATACCTTGTTACGAATTACTGATGGTTGTTGCTCGTGTTTATCCATGTTAAGTTTTGAGAAGGGATCAATATTTGTCATCACTGCAGAGAACCAATAGTGATTAGACTTAACTTTAAGTGTGCATTGGACCCTTAGAGGGCCCTCGAAGCCTCGCACTGCATCAAACAAGAATGGAAAACCAATATAGTTATTGCCCTGGCTAAAATTTATATGGTTTGGTTGCTCGTTCGGGATGATGATTATATGCTAGAAAGTGCGGTAGGAGAATGCTTTTGAGGGAAAAAGGGTGGTTGATGTAAGGCTATATCATCTGAGAGCTAATTAAAGAAGAGACATAGGGTAGAAAGTAACTTCTAACAAATCTGGCTGATGGAATTATCTTAACAGATGGGAAATCTAAATCAAGTGCAAATATGAAAGTGTATCCGGTAATGTAATTTCATCTGTTGTGTCTCTGAAAGAAAAATAATGCAGATGAACACTTTTCTAGGGAGATGCGTGGTTGGGATTATCACCTAGGTAGAAAATAGGAGAAGACCAACAAAGCAGCCTCACGGGCATCGAGGGTTGAAATGATGTTCAACGAGTCTAGAAAACTTACGCCAACAACAACTGCAGTTAAAATAAGGAAACTAAGAGAAGGCGATAATTTTTGAATTTTAAATTTCATCCCATGCCTTCTTGTTTGTGTTTCTGATCAGGTTCACTGCCGTTGACCTGATCGGAACCACAAACGAGATTGAAAGTCAAATAAAGTATCATTACTTCCTTAGTAATATGGATTAATTGATTGTGTTTTCTTTCCTTAGAATGCTTTCAACATTCCTTGGAGAAGATCAGATACTTGCTGTAGTATGTGAATCCCGATAATTTTCAAGCTTGCCTCTGGCTTGCTGATTCTGTATTCAAACTGGTCGTTGCCATCTTTGAAGTTGGTAAG
Source organism: Capsicum pubescens (assembly GCA_030864215.1). Taxonomy (NCBI): domain Eukaryota; kingdom Viridiplantae; phylum Streptophyta; class Magnoliopsida; order Solanales; family Solanaceae; genus Capsicum; species Capsicum pubescens. The sequence continues at coordinate 257,589,551 of CM061547.1, read as the reverse complement.
GAGTTCCTTGTCTCTTGTGAGTTTGATCAGGAACGCTACCGCCAAAGTTGTGGCATTCTAGAAGCCCTTCAGAACTCTTTCTTCAGAAGCCTTAAAAGATACATGAAGGGTCGTTGTGTTTGTTTAGGTCAAAATGTGTTGATGCACGTTGTAGATGTGGTCCCAATAGTTGAACAACACACTTTTATCGAGCGTTGCTCCATGCATCTTGCTCAAGCAATTTGGTAAATTAGTAAGCTTGGAGTTACGTATCATGTGATCTAATCTGGCTCTACCAAGACTATTAAACGTTATGTAACTCCGAGATCATTACCCTATAAAAAATATATGCCTGAGTTAGTGCACAAATCAAACAAACCTAATCAATTAGCCTTTCTGCTGATCACTCTTCTCCAATATAGATGACAAGATATCTGCTATGCAAAATTCTACACCATCGCCAGACATGCTTGCCTGGGAGCAATTCTTCAGAAGACATCAACAGATAACTTTAGAAGAATTACTCCCAGGAAAGCATGTCTGGTGACGGTGTAGACTTTTGAATAGTAGATATCTTGTCATCTATATTGGAGAAGATCGATCAGCAGAAAGGCTGAGAGATTGAGCTCGTTCGATTTGTGCACTAACTCGGTCATATTTTTTTGATAGGGTAATGAGCTCGCAGTTATGTAATGTTTGATAGGCTTGGTAGAGCTGGTTTAGATCAAACGCTATGTAACTCCATGATTACTAATTTATCAAATTGGTTGAGCAAGATGCATGGAGCAACACTCGATTAAAGTGTGTTGTTCAACTGTTGGGACTACATTTTCAACGTGTATCAACTCATTTTGACCTAAAACAAACATAGTGACCCTCCATGTATCCTTTAAGGCTTCTGAAGAAAGTGTTCTGAAGAGCTTCTAGAATACCACAACTTTAAAGGTAGTGTTCCTGATCGAGCTCACAAGAGACGAGGAACTCCTTTCCAACTTCGAAGACGACAACAACCAACTTGAATACAAAATCAGCAAGCTGGAGGCAAGCTTGAAAATTATCGGGATTCACATACTACAACAAGCATCCTATCTTGTCCAAGAAATGTTGAAAGCATGTCAAGGCAAGAAAACACAATCAATTATAACCATATTGCTAAGGAAGCAATAATACTCTATTTGCCTTTCAAACTCGTTTGTGGTTTAGATCAGGTCAACAAACAGTGGACCTGATCGAAAACACAAACAAGAAGGCATGGGATGAAATTTAAAATTCAAAAATTACCACCTTCACTTAGATTCCTTAGTTTAACTGCAGTTGTTGTTGGCATAAGTTTTCTAGACTCGCTAAACATCATTTCAACCCTCGATGCCTGTGAGGCTGCTTTGTTGGTCTTCTCCTATTTTCTACCTAGGTGATAATCCCGACAACGCATCTCCCTAGCAAAGTGTCCATCTGCATTATTTTTTATTTTAGAGACACAACAAACGAAATTACATTACCGGATACACTTTCATATTTGCACTTGATTCAGATTTCGCATCTGTTAAGATAATTCCATCATCCAGATTCGCTAGAAGTTACTTTCTACCCTATGTATCTTCTTTATTTATCTCTCAGATGATATAGTCTTCCATCAACCACCCATTTTCTCTCAAAGTCATTCTCCTACCACACCTTCTGGCATATAATCATCACCCCGAGCGAGCAACCCAACCATATAAATTTTGGCCAGGGCAGTAACTATATTGGTTTTTTGTTCTTGTTAGATGCAGTGCTAAGCTTCAAAGGCCCTCTAAGGGTCTAATTCACCCTAAAAGTTAGTCCAATCTCTATTGAATCTCTTTACAATGACACCAAAACTAGATCCCTTCACAATGCTTGACAAATAAACATGAGCAACAACCGACATTAAATCTTAACAGGGTATCAAAACCATATTCATGGTCCCTCAGCCTTATCAGTTCGGACCTACCAATCTTAACTATAAAATTGCCGACATCTTGTTTGAACGATCTATGACTAATCAGTAAAAACAACATTCACAAAATCAGTGCACTATAAGTGTGTTTCCACGATAACATTATCAGTAATACATACCTACCACATATGAAGTGGTTTCATCTGCAAGCAGCTTATTCCTCCGAACCCATCTTTACTGTATCCTCTTACGATAGTCCGACAAAAGTTGATCAACTGTCAGTTCCTTATATCTACAAAGAAGAGGAAAAAAATTAAGGTCACAAAAAGAACATTTTCCATCTATTGCATCATATGTGGAGTTTGTTGTAATAGATGCGGAGTCTGTTGCAACAGTTGTGGAGTCAAATGCAACAGATGTGGAATTTGATGGAATACATCAAACCAGCCTTTATGGTGCTTTGATTTGTTCCAACAGTTTCTCCATCTGTTGCAACATCAACAACAACATAAGCATCAATAACAAATAAACAACAATATTTGTTCCAACAACATTATCAACAACAACATCCTTTGTTTCAGAACCATCAACAACACCACACCACAAGTTCCAACAATGCCAACTCCACCAACAATATAAATAACTGCATCAACAATAACGAAACAAATAAAATACATACAAAAAAATGATACTGCCAACAAGCCTTTTAAACTTCTCCCAACAGATGACTTTTTTTGAATATTATAATAAAAATTCTCGGTTTGTTTATTCAACACTTAAAAGTTCCTTCAAATTTTTTTAATAAATATGATATGGGTAAATAGTAATTAAATAAAAAAATAGATGTAAATAACTTGCAAAGAAGAAGACGAGAATGAAAGAGCAATAATGAACCATACCTTAATATCAAAAAGGGGATCAAAACAAAAATTTCAGTCGAGGAAAGATATGGATCGGTTTAGATCCGAAAATATCTTTATGAGAAGAGAAGAGAAAAGAGAGAAAAAAGTCTATGACCCTAAAGAGGAGAGAAAGAAAAAGATGAAAGAGTTGGATAAAATAAACTGCAGCTGAAGGAAGATTTCTATAGATGTATTGTGTACGTAGAAGTGGGGGGTTTTCAATATTCATTAATTAATATTAATTAATTTCATTAATAATTTGAGTGGCACGAGGAAGACTAAGACTAGTGACATTGAAAAGACAAGACAAGACTGCTCAATGAACTCACTTTTGAGATATCCAAGAAATATTTTTTACCACCTTTAGTAGTAAGTACTACTACTTGATATTATCTACTCAGACCAGAAGCTTGCTTTAAAATTAAAAGAGAAAAAAAGATTTTTAAATAGATATGTCATCTGTTGCAACATATATAAATATCTGTTTAGAAATCTGAACAACTCAGTCATCTGTTACAATAGATATAAATATCTGTTTAAAAATCCCAACAGCTCAATTATCTGTGACAACAGATGAAAATATCCATTTGATAATTAATTAAATCAGATATGTCAAGTGTTACAACAGATATAAATATATGTTTGAAAATTTCCAACAGCTCAGTCATCTGTCACAACAGATGCAAATGTCTATTTGTTAATTAAATCAGATATGTCATCTGTTGTAACAAATATGAATACCTGTCTGAAAATTTTCAACAGCTTAGTCGTTTGTTGCAACAGATTTTATTGCAATTGATTTAGGTGGAACTAGGGATGAATGAATGTTCTCGCAGGGTCAACTACAAATCCAATCGAGCCTTTGTAATTGCATGGCATTGGTATTGCGTTCATCCCGACCCGAGTCGTCGATCGATCACTCTGAGTTGAAATGAGTTCTCATCAACTCAATGTTTTAAAAACTATAACTTTTAAAATTTTTAAAATTAATTAAGATCAATTCGGACCAAATTATCAATTTCAAAACTTGTCATTCTTTTTCAAAATTACAAATCAACCCATACAAATCATCTATTTGCATGAAAAACTTTTCATTTCAAATCTTAAGTTCTCTCTTTTCTCTCTCTTTCTCTCTCTCGGTGTCTCCTCTCCCTCTCAATAATACAAATAACTACTCAAATATTGCTCAACCCTTCAAAACAGGTCAATTTTATTCTCGCTTGTATCCGTTATTTTCTCTCTCTTCGCAGGTAACAGAGTTCGAGAAGAGTTCTACATTTGTTCTTTATTCTAAAAAATAGGACTTTTTAGTTAATGATGAAAAAGAAGACTTTTAGTTGTATTATCTTCGAGAATGGGTTAACAATTTTGAGTTTTGATGCTAAAAAAGTAGGAAGCACCCGAGAAAACCCTAGTTTTTCTCTCAGTGTTTTGTTGACTGTCGTGGTATTATTGATGGTATTTGTGGTATTGTTGGTGGTTGTTGTTGGTGGTGTTGGTATTTGTGTTTTTTGGCGGTGGTGTCGGTGGTCTTGGTGTTGGTATTGGTGGCATTGGTGGTGGTCTTGGTGGAATTAGTAGTGGCATTGGTTGTGGTGGTAGTGGTCCATCTATTGCAATGGGTGGAAGATCTGTTGGGAGATATTAAATAGGTCTTCAAACAGATTTCCCATCTGTTCGAACTGATGGGTTATCCGTTGGAGTATTTTCTTGTAATGTGGAGTAGAATAATTTATTGAAATTCTTCCACCTGTTGCAACAGGTGGGATGTCTGTTGAGAGATATTAAATAGGTTTTCAAATAAATTTGGGTTCCCCATCTGTTCCAACTGATGGGTTGTTCGTTGGAGTATTTTTTTTGGTTATGTGGTAAGAATAATTTATTGAAATTTGTCTCACCTTTTAAAAAAAAATTATGCAGACATCAAATGCAATGTATTTTTAATTTTTCTTTTGTTTGTAGTTAAAAGATGTCTCCCAAAAGAAAAAAAACTGAAAGTGGAGAAAGTGGATCAACTTTCGATCACCAAACAAAAAAGGCTAGAGTACAGATAGATTCAGAGGAACTTCCAGAACAATCTCAGTCAGGGCAAAATGAAGCCGAGAAAAGTGATAACTCCTCCTCACCAATGGGGCATGAAATAATATCAAAATTCCAGCATGATTCTATCAAAACCATTAGTATTGACAAGTTTCGAGTTGTGATGCCGATGAATAGACCTAAAGCAGTATTTGGTGATCTTGTACTTAAATGTCAGTTGGGAAAACCTTTTGACGAACATAGGAGTATTATGAAGAAGGAAAACATAGATGGACTTTTTAAGAAGAGCTGCTTTGCACACTTTCTTGAGCTGTCTAGGCCCCTCCTTCTCCATTTCCCAATGATCATGGTATATGGCCTTCTCAAGCTCAAGATCAAGACTGCGGGGGATGATGGAGGTCCGAAAGAGGGCATAAAAAATGGATCAACTACTGTGGCATGCCGGTTTGTTTTGGATTGAAAGAGTTTGCCATTATGTCAGTCTTGAGATGCGATCGTCCAGAAGAACCTCCCATAAAGAAAACACCCCACAAAGGGTCCAACAAATGCAAGGTAAAAAAGATGGGTTTTTAGGCATTGTTGGACCTAGCTATAAAGTGGAGGATTTGATAGCGGATCTCAAGAATAAAGACATTCCAAAGAACTACAGGGAAAAATTGTGCTTAGTTTGGTTTGTCCATTCCATTTTATTGGCAAGAGACATCAGGAAAATCATAGAACAAAATTTGTTGGTACTTACTGATGATTTTTGGAAATTCAATGATTATCCCTGGGGATACGACAGCTACTACTTGACTGTCAAATATTTACTGAAAGAGCTAAAGCCAAAGACGACCACATTATACGGCTTTCCTTGGGCTTTCATGGTAAAATTAATCACTATTTTTACTCATTCATTAATTTATATTGAATATACTTGTGACTTTTTTTTGTTTGCTTCCTGTTTACAATTTTTAGGCTTAGGTATGTGAAGCCATTCCTCCCCTCCGAAAGCATTTCAAGGATTACCCAGATAAGGTTTCTCATCCAAGGATCCTTAGGTGGTTGGCTGCAGTAGAGAGAAATAAAAAAAATATTAACGAGGCTGATATATTTAACCCTTCGGATGATGCAATACATTTTCTTTCAACTAAAATAATTTGCCTCAAGGAAAGATATTGAAACAGATGTTCCATCTGTTGTGATAGATGGGTCATCTATTGTAACAGATTACCCATCAACTGTAACTGGTGCAACAAATGGGTAATCTGTTGTGAAAGACGATCCATATTTTGCAACAGATTAACCATATGTTGCTCTGGTCTATGAACCCTACTCAACAGATTACCCATCTACTACAAATTATACAACAGATGGGTAATCTGATGTAACATATTATCAATCTATTTCAACATATAGATCAGCTGTTGTGGTAGCTAGATCATCTATTGCATAAGTTGGTTGTGTTAACATAACCCGAGCCCCATGTAACTCAACTGACTGCAAATTATTATTATATGATTTAAATTCCTCCTGTTTTTTAATAGGTTGTGCATCCTTGGATTATGCCTACCATTGATGAGCTGGGGATGACTTTTTTTCTTACTCTGGGTCTTGTTGATACAAAAGAAGACCCGACAGTGGAGTTAATAAAGAAGGAATTAGATGGAGCAACATCCATAAGAAGAGTAGTTAGGCAAGGTTAGCCTAATGTTGAAGCTCTTCACGACCAACCTCAAACTGCAATAGATTCGGGTGCTTCTTCTGGGGGTGTTACTGGTGGAGTTGTTTGTGATGGTGGCAGCCATCCTGCTGCTGTTTCTACTGCCAGTCGCGATTATGAGCGTGTTGGTGCTCAGCAAAAAATAAATATATTTGAAAACACCCCTTGCACAGGTCCTCCCTCTCACCCCTACACCGGTCCTCCCACTCTTACAGTGGTCCCTCTCACCCCTTCCCACCCTTATGTTCTCATTGTAAATGCAAAGTGTGTAAGGACAGAGAGGATAAACTCCTTAAAAATGTAGAGGCTATTGCTGAATCTACTGAAGAGTTTAAATCCAAGACGGGTGTCATACCATCTAATGAGGTGAGGGAGCCATGCACTCCCACAGTAGAGGTTAGGAAGAAGGGAAGAAAAATTAGACAAATTCTCTCCGTTCTGAAATCAACAAAAATTACAACTCCCCCCACTCCAATAGTTGTTGAAGTTCAGGGGCCTCCAAAGAAAGTGGACATATTCGCGACTCTTGGCAAAGAGAAGAAGAAGAAACTGGAAGAATTCATCAAGATGAAGGTTCAAAAAGAATACACTATGCATTCATTTGCCGCCAAAGACTTCTCGAATATGACAAATATATGCGTGTGGTACGAGGACAAGGTAAGTTTACTTTTGCTAACCTACCCTTCCAATCTACTCCATGAAGAAGAATCTACGCAGCAGATGTGTAATCTGTTGCAAAAACTTGGTATTCTGTTGCAACATAATACAAATCTGTTGCATAAGTTGCGTTGGCTGGGTAATCTGTGAACTGATTCAGAAAAACCTCTGCATCGGATTCTTTCGACTATGTTTTTATTCCTTACAATTACTAACCTATTTAAAAATTGTCTTCTTATACCACAGTATGTTGATAAAATTCTCTACCTCATGGGGGGCAGACAATTAGCACACCCGGATGCTTATGATGCTGTCGATAGGATAATGGACCTCAACTTCTACAATAATTTCAAGGATAGGTACACTAAACTCTATAAAATAGATGATTCTGGTGGCTCAGGATTTGATCAGTTAGTTTCTACGTTCCAATGGGATGAAGAAGCGATTAAATATGTTAGAGGGAAGAGGCCATATCCACACAGCATGAGCTGGACCAGGGCAAAGAGAATCCTTGCAGTCATGAACGTGGATGTTATACATTTTCTCACTGTTGATATACTACTATACGAGGGAAATATTAAGGTTTATGACTGCAACTTACCTGTCTTCAGCGAGAAGACGTTTTTAAACCACATGAAGCCACTCTTAAAGTTGTTGCCCAAGTTGTTGATGTAGAGTAAGTTGATGGATCATTTATTGACTGGAGTCTTGGTGAAGGAATCATGGGATTTTGAAGGTCGAAATAATAATATCTAGCTCCCAAGAAATACAATCGGTGCATTGTGCGGGCCGTACTCGCTTGCATACCTCGAGTGTTTGCTGACCGGCACTCAAATGACTGGTGTGTGTGACACCGTTGTGGGAAAGATGCAATGGGTCTGGGCATATGGGGTACTAACTAGATGGTTGGAGACCGTGTATAAAAAAGAACATGTACAAAGACAGAGACAAACACGATAATAAATTTTCATTTCAAGCCAATTCACTTTACATGTAGTGGCAATAATTTTTATGTCTGGCCAAGTTGAATTTTTATAATGCAATAGATTTTATATCTGTCGTAAAAGATATAGTACCTGTTATGATAGATTGATTATATGTTGGAATATGTTGGAATATGTTGCGTTATGCAGATGTTCCCAGTCTGTCTGTCGCAACAGATATACGATCTGTTGCAACATATAACTTATCTGTTGCAATTGATCGGTAATCTATTGGAGAAAATAAAAAAAGTAGGAAGACCTGTTATATAATTTCGAGCAGATGACCTACGTGTTGCATCTCATGTTGCAACATATGTCTAAATCTGTCTGATAAGATATGTTGTCTGTTGCAGCAGATGTATTATCTGTTGCGATATTTAAATCTAGTACTCCATTTCAATTAACATGTTCAAAACTAAGGATTAATTATATTCATAGAAAGAATAAAATAAATCGAAGCCTTCGAAAATTACATGAAATAACTCAACAAATAAATAAAATGTTAAAAAAACATTATGGGTACAAACGATCTACTCTACAAATAAATCAACAAGATAAACTAAGGAGGATAGGTTATTACATTAACGGACTCAAGCTATAAAGATATAATCAATATGGACAAGTTATTATTCATCCGGTACTATGGAATTCGCCTTTGGTCGTCCTGGATCTTTAACGTCAGTTGCGTACGGCTTCTGAGTTTTCGCTTCTCCGTATTTCCATAAAAGAGCAGCATATCTTTTGAGGAGTAATCCGGCATCAAGTCCATCATTTGGTACTTGTAATCCATTGCTCAAATACTCAGCATAGGCGGCAACAAAAGGACCGCAATCCCTGCGTTATAAAAAAACAAATAACCCATATCTTGTAGTTCATGCAAGCGTTGTGAAATTTGTGAAATAAAACTAAATCATGACACTTAAACTTACAGGCTACCAATGGTTTGTTGAGAAATTCCGTCAACATATTGTAAATCAAATGGATTAGCCATTTTATCCCGGTATGCTTCAATCGTCGACCAATCAGTATGAACCTTTTGGTCCAAAAAGCCACTCATATCAAGGTAAGTAGGCAATATTTTGGCCAACTTTTGTATCTCAGACGACGGCCCAAAACGTCTCCTTCGCGACTCGAGTCATAAACTCGGACGCGACTCTCTTTTAGAACAACGACAGCCAACACCCAATGGAATTCATTACCATAATTGATTGGGATGTACACTTCGTCGACCAAATGCCAAGGTAAGCCAGCCAGAATGCTAAAACCTTTGATGATATTGATTAAGTATTCCTCGTTTCGGGAAACTTCTGGCTGCTGTTGATAATACCTATCATAGGCATTATTGATGTAAACTTTGTACAAACAATTGCCTATTGTGTATCTGTATTGTTCTTGTGTTTGAAACTTGTCCTTCTTTCGGAGGTAGTAAAAAATGACATCGATGTGCTGCACATATTATCAAATATTTTGGATTACGTGACAAAAAAATCAATACACAGATGCAATTAAATAAAGTATTAATTAATAGTAATATGTATGCCATTTAAACCTCATCATTCCAGCAAGTTTGGGGTTGTGACATCAAATAGAACCAATTCTTCATTTCGGGATGTGCAACAACAAAGTTGAACATATCAAAACCAAGACTCGATTCGTTCACTTTGTAGAACTCATCATTTTATTTTCTACATGATGATTTATATGTGTTAATGTCAGGTTCTTACAACAAGAATTGTATAAACCAATATCCATAAAATTGATTTATGTACCTGCCAGCATGATGCTTTAATAGCCTATCGGCAATCCATTTTGAATAGTCATTGGTCAACTGTGTTAGTTTTTTTGGAGCCTCATCTAAGATGTTGAACCCTTCAAACGGGTAATTCTTCCGCTCTCCCAAACTGACAGGCTCCACTTTTTCTTCATCTTTGGAAACAGTTGATGGATTATCAACTGTGATATTATGCTCTTCAGCAATAGTTGTGTCATCCACCTGGAAAGCCATAATTGTCAATGCTAAGTAGAGATATACAATAGATTTTTCATCTGGTGCAACATATAAATCTTATGTTGCATCAGATGGATTATCTGTTGGGATAAATTTGAATAGGTAAGTCAGAGCAGTATGATAATTTCGAATAGATAACCCATCTGTTGCAACATAAAACTCATCTGTTGAAACAGATAACAAATCTGATGCAACAAGTAAGACAACAGTTGCAACAAATGTATATATCTGTTTGATAATTTTCAGCAAGTGTATCATCTGTTTAAACTAATATATGACAGTTTATTTTTTTGGAACAGATGATGTACATTAACCTTCTTCAGCTCATGCTGCTCTTCTGTGGCCTTTGCACACTGAACATCGGTGCAAGACAAAGACAGAGGCATTGCAATCTTTCTTTTTTTAATGATTGATGATGCCTTGGAAGTGTCTTTCCTTCTCCTTTTAGCCTCCTTAATCTCTAGTGGAGTGTCTGAATATGAAGACCTCTTTGATGGAATGACACCCCTCTTAGATGTCATATTTTTTACAGAAGCAGTTAGTGCATTAATAGCATTAATCACTCCATCGTATTTCGTCTTGCATTCTTGACATTTGCATGAAGAACATTCGCTAGATGTGGAAAAAACTGGAGAAAAATCTGTACAACCATTATGATCATAATCATAATGGCTTGTTGTTTCAAAAACCGTAAGAGGAGTATCAATAGGCCCACCCTCAATTTTTTTTTCCTTGTGATGGCTGTTGCTCCAAACAATTCCATTTTTATTCCATCAATGACCTTAGCGTCCGATAAAGTTTGCACAGACCGTAAAGTATGAAAAAATGGCATCTTCAACTCTCAGTTGGTCGGAACAAGCCACGGATGGACAATCTAAAATAAATCGGTACATATATTAAGAATGGTGATGAAATTATTTAATCATTAATTAAAACAAAAACTTGATTAGAATTGGACTAACTGCTTCCTTGGGGGGATTGAAAAGATCAAGAAATTTTGCATTTTTATCGGTTTTGGCCGACAACCATCTCAAAACACTTGGACAGGAAACTTCTTCCTGGTAGTTCACTTGTTTTCTCAAATAAGGAATGGCTTCAAATGCCCAAGTCTATAACATGACGCCAATAAATCAAAAGTATTATTGAATAAAAAAATGATGAATCATATCATGATAAAAGAAATATTTACCATGAAGGCCAATGAAAAGCCATATAAGTTGATTTTTTTGGCGTTAATGGAGTCAACAAATATTCGACAGTCATTTTGAAGCTTTCATAACCCCAAGGATAGCTGTTAAATGCCTCAAAATCCTCGGAGAGATTTATTAAACCGAGGCTTATGTTGTTGTTAACGTCTCTCGCCCAAAAAATATTATGTACAAACCAAACCAAGAACAATGATTGTTTGTGCTTCTTTGAAAGTCCTTTACCTTTCAACGCTTTTGTTTTTGAAACTTGGACTAACAATGGACACCAGGTCATCATGATCACTCAACTTGCCTTTTCTTTTATTGGGTGTGCGGGGTGCTTTTTTTTTTTGGGTCAGAGTAGGTATAACTTGAGAAGGAAAAGGAGGATAGAATTTTATTCTGGTAACTATGACAAACTCCTTCCAACCAAAACAAACAGGCATGCCACAGTAATTTATCCACACCTCATCCATCTTATCTTTGTTTTCATACATAAACCTACGCTTGAGAAAATCATATACCATTTTCATCTGGAAACGAGCATTGTTGTCCTCCAGCAAATCAAGATATTGCCAAAGCAGCTTTCCCTGAAATAAGAATCCAATTTTTGTTCTCAAAGTATTTTTCTGAAGGCGTCGAAAGATTTTCCCATGACTGACTTGACCACAAGATCACCTGTTAAATATGTGGCACCGTCGCACTGCATTCTCACAGGATAACGATCAATGCTAAAGGTTTTGACCAACTCTTTGGCAAAAGGGCTATTAGCATTTGGATCATCTCTTTTGAAAGATTCCTCCTCCCTGTGTTCATTATCTTCTGCTCCTGATTGAGATAACACTTGTAAAGCAAGCTCATAGAGTGGTGGATGTAGCTGAGCTACTGCACTTGTTCCTTTACTTAGACTTGATTCAATTTCTTTTCTTTTGGGATCCATGTTATCTTAAATTAATAAGGACATAACATAGATTATAATTTATTAATGCATAAAAGTAATGTAACAGTTCCAACAGACAACTAATATGTTGTGCCAGGTATGTTATCTGTTGCAACATATAACCGACCTGTTGCAACGGATGAGTAATCCGTGGAAACTATAAATATAGCACTAATCTGTTGCACCTGGTATTTTATCTGATGCAATATATAACTGACCCGTTGCAATGGATGAGTAATCCATTGGAAACCATAAAAACAGATCACTAATCTGTTGCACCAAGTATTTTATCTGTTGCAACATATAAAACCTGTTGCAACGAATGAGTAAACCGTTAGAAAGAATAAAAATGGATCACTAATCTGTTACACCATAGATGTTATCTGTTGCAACATATAACCGACCTGTTGCAACAGATAAGTAAACCGTTGGAAAGAATAAAACAGTCCTAATTTATTTCAAAATGAAGAGTAAACCGTTGGAAAGAATAAAAATAGATCACTAATCGGTTATCTGTTGGATCAATATTGTTTACATTTCTTCTAAACAGAAGAGTCGTCTGTCGTAACAGATGAATGATCTGTTTGATTGTTCACCTATTGTATCAGATTTTCATTTGTTGCATCAAATTTTCATCTGTTGCATTATATTTTCATCTGTTGCATTATATGTTTCATCTGTTACATCAGATGTTTTATATGTTGTAATACCATTTTTACCAAGACAAACAACAAATCAACCCAGCAACACCAACACATCACACACACACACAAAATATCAACTGTGACCAAAAATCACCAACAAATTCGAATCAACAGTACGATAACAAGAAGAAGAAATGCCAGAAATTAGGGTTTTATTCAGTCCATATTTCAATACTAGAAGAATAGTTGGCTCAAGTTCCTCTATTTCTTCATAATTTTTTACCTGTGAAAAGGGAAATAGGATGACGAAGAACTCAAAATTGTTGTCGCCGGAGAAGTCTTCACGTCGATTGACGGTTGAAAGTCGAAAAGGAACTCGCCCGACTATTTGTCGTCGGAGGTTGAAGGGAGAAATTTTGCAAAACTATTGGTTGGGAGAGAGTTGAGAGAAGCTGGAGAGAGAGAGTGGTTGATTTGGATTGAAGAGAGGTGTGGGTTGGGTTGATTTGTATTTTTGAAAAGATTAGAAAGTTTTAAAAATATTAATCAAGTCCACAATTAACTTAATCAAGTTTCCTGATGATGTTTGACCCTATCTGTTGGTCAATGTCACCAATCCTTCATTCAATACTTAAAAGACACTTTTCCTTCAATTTCCTCAAGTAAGTGACCCCTTTTTATTTTACAAAACCATACTATTTTTTAGGAAAAATAAATGGGGCTTTTTTTTTTTGGAAAATAGTCATGCACACAATAAAACACCAAATAAAATCTTTACCATAAATTTAGAAATTCATTTATTTATTATAACCGATATTCAATATATTATAAATTTAAGAGAAAAAAAGTAAAAAAGATGTTTTTGTCTAAAGCAAGGACTTTTAATGAGGTGCAAAAAGTTCAAGTCACTTTTCTAAGGGTCTTCACACTTTTAGTATATTATATATATATATATATATATATATATATATATATAATCTATAATCTATATCTATATCTATAATCTGTAATATATTAAAAGTGTGAAGATCCTTAGAAATGTGATTTGAACATTTTGCCCTTCATTAAAAGATCCCGCAATAGACAAAATAGTCTTTTTACCTTTTTTTTCTCCAATTCATTTTCTCAAAATTTTTGCTTTTATTTTTATTTAGATCCATGACTTTTAGGGATTCATGTCATTAAAATCAAAGTGGGATCATAACTTTTTCCTACATATAAATATGGACCAAACTACTAGGGTTTTAATACTAGGTAGAATTCAAATAACAGTTAAACCCTAAGAATTTCAAAATAAGGTAATATTATAATACCACTATGTTCCAAGTTAAGGCTTCAAAGAAACGAGAGCCTCTTATAGCATGAGTGGGTTATGAGGAAAAAATAAATGGGGCTTTTTTTTTTGGAAAATAGTCATGCACACAATAAAACACCAAATAAAATCTTTACCATAAATTTAGCAATTCATTTATTTATTATAACCGATATTCAATATATTATAAATTTAAGAGAAAAAAAGTAAAAAAGATGTTTTTTGTCTAAAGCAAGGACTTTTAATGAGGGGCAAAAAGTTTAAGTCACTTTTCTAAGGGTCTTCACACTTTTAGTATATTATATATATATATATATAATATATATATATATATAATCTATAATCTATATCTATATCTATAATCTGTAATATATTAAAAGTGTGAAGACCCTTAGAAATGTGATTTGAACATTTTGCCCTTCATTAAAAGATCCCGCAATAGACAAAATAGTCTTTTTACCTTTTTTTTTCTCCAATTAATTTTCTCAAAATTTTTGCTTTTATTTTTATTTAGATCCATGACTTTTAGGGATTCATGTCATTAAAATCAAAGTGGGATCATAACTTTTTCCTACATATAAATATGGACCAAACTACTAGGGTTTTAATACTAGGTAGAATTCAAATAACAGTTAAACCCTAAGAATTTCAAAATAAGGTAATATTATAATACCGCTATGTTCCAAGTTAAGGCTCCAAAGACACGAGAGCCTCTTATAGCATGAGTGGGTTATGAGGAATTTTTGTGCGAACGTTAGTTTTAATCATATTGTTATGATATCTTATTATCCTATTATTTTATTATAGTTTACAGATGGTAGATGAATGTTCTATCGGGCTTTGAAGAATTTTTGTTTAAAAATTAGGTGTAATCGTATTGTTCTTATACTTTGCCTATTATATTGTTATGTTTGCAGGTGGTAGATGAATGCTCAGTCGGGCTTTAAGAAATTTTTGTGTAAAGGTTAGGTGTAATCGTATTATTCTGATATCTCAGTTATCTTATTATTTTATTATAATTTCAGTTCTATTGCTATGTGTTGTTTTTGTTATTATTCGTTATTTCTTGTAGTTTCGTTAGACTTTGAGCATGCAAAGAGATCTTAGTGTCTGGTGCCCAATGAATTAAAATCTGAGGGGCAACATCAATCATTCCTACAACATTGGAGGAAAATAATATAACTGAACTACTATATGCGATTGACAACTTGTAACACATTGCAGGAGACTCTCCACAAGAATTACAAAAAGGAACAAAGATCAAAGTGATCCCCATAATATTGCAGCAGGAGCTACGAATGGTTTGTAGTATGTTGCTCAGACTTTTTAAAAATATCATTGGATGCGTGTCAGATCTTTCAAAAGTAGTACATTTTTGGAGGATCAGACATGGATGCAACAACATTTGTTTAGAGACCAACCAACTTAGGTTTACATTTGTCCGAGAGCATGACACATTCTGAACGCACCATACCGAATTACCATAAAAGTTTCTTAAGAATTGGCTGTTAGTGTCAGCTATTATCGTCTATTGTGTCTTTCAACTTCATGATATGACATATTGAGAGGTATATTTACTTTTCCTTAAGAAGATTATGTTAGTTAGACTTGATATGTCATCCTTATTATCACAGTCCAAATCATGTTGTAATATGAAAAAAGTTGTTCTAATACTTTACAGGAAGAAAACATTTGTTTTTACCTTTAACTTATTATGCAATGATAAAGAAATTCCATTGTAGGTTTTTGTTGTGATCTATTGTTTCTTATACTCCTGTTACATTTTTTCTAGATTGCTTTGGAATTTTTTTCTTGAGCCAAGGGTCTATCGGAAATAACTTCTCTACCTCTTAGGTACGGGTAAGGTCTACATACACTCTTCCCTCCTTGAAAAATAAATAAATAGAGAAGATTTTCTATTTATGGTAATATATGAAAAGGTCTTCTATAATAAAAAAAAAAGATTCTAATTTGAGATTCTGGTCATGACTTACTTTTTCTGCATAGTTTGAGATTTTTTTGGTCTTGATTTTATCTCTACTAATTCATTAATTTGTCCATAGTTTGAGAGTTTTATTAGAAATTAATTTTTAACTTTGATTCAGATGAGTTTTTAATGATGTAGATGAGTTTTATTTGGTGATGCAAGATTAGAGTTGGATTATAGTTTTGATTCGTAATGATTTTTTAATATGTAAATTATTTCAAAGAGTTAAGTAATAATGATACAGTTGACACAGAAAAATTATGGGATAGCTGCTACTATTGTAGTCAATCTGATATTTGTAAATTGAAGTGAATGTTTCATTGAGATTACTAATTTCCTTCTTTTTGTTAGTGTACTCTAATGGTTTGTGTTGTAGTTGAATTTTCAGGAAATACAATTTTAGTCAAAAGACATCTCATTGTGAAATTCGAGAAAAAGTATGAACGTAAGTTTTTATTTGCACAAGAAGTTTAGAGATCTTCGAGTGTCTTTGCGTATTTATTTATTTGTATTATATAAGTTTATATTTTCCCGATGTATTTTATTATCGTTGTTTTTCTGAACTATTTTAATTTAGCAATTTCATTGAGAAAATGATGAAGTTTCTTGGCAGATTACTTTGTCCATTTTGTACCATTGTTCTATTTATTCATCTCTATGATGCTAGAATTTTTATATAATGTACAATATTGCAAGTTTTGAATTGAGAATCAACAGGCATGAAAACTCTATAAATAAGGTAGGTTAATAGAACTACTTGATAAATGCCTAGATGATTCGAGTTCATCATCTGAAGTGATACGATCTATTAGTGTTTGTCTATTATGTTTCAACAATGTCCTAAAGATCATCTAAGTATGTTTGCTACATTTATGATGTTAAACAGAAGACGTGTTGCCGCTGAAAGTGAGTGAGACTCCATCACAATATTAGCTTCCCGATAGAAGATACATTTTTTTAAAACTGATAACATCTGTTGGATAGAAAGATATTGGTTCACTGTTATTCTACAGTTTTGCAGGTGTAATGATGCTTTCTTTAATTCTCTGTAGCAATATGGTTAAAAAAAACTTGTGCATGATTGTGCTTCTTTTGATGTGTCAGCTATGCCATACACGTTATAAAAAAAAAGATATGTCAAATATATGTAAATGGGAGCTTGCTGGCTTGTTGTTGCTTATCCATCTTGTTTAACTTTGTTTTATGCAATATATTTGTTTTATTTAGTATTGCGCTTCTTTTCCGTTTTGTTAACATTCTATATAAATCGACCGAGAAATTTGTTGGCTGCAACTAATTTATACTTTCATTAAGAAAAATTTGATGGCTGCAACTAAAGTATTAGAAAACGTTGTGGGATTAGTAAGGCATAGGTCACATAAATCAATTTCAAATCATTAATCTCAAATCCGAACACAAGATTTAATTAGAATATGGTGATATTACACCAGTCCCTAAAACCATTTTGTTATGTGTGCTTATTAGATAAACTTTGCAATAAATAAAATTATCTTTTTATTTTTTTTTTCAACAAAAAAAATATATAATTTAACATCTAAATATATAGGAAGAAGTCTAAATTATAGGAAGATATTCACATTTCTAATTTTTATGGTAGGAGAATAATTAATTTTTCTTTTAAGTGAAGAATTCTTTTAAGTCTGGAATTCATGAACAAATAATTAAAACTATGTAATATACAAAATTTGTAAAGAAAAAAACCAACAAAGTCATGTTAGGAAATATTGCTTTATAATTTAACATGTAATGTCAATTGTTACTTTTTAATATTTATTCATATTTATTTATATACAATTTTATTAATTAACACGAGACACACATGCAAAACACGTACACTAATCTAGTAAACTAAAAGTGCGAAGACCCTTAGAAAGGTGATTTAAACTTTTTGCCGTTCATTAAAAGACCTTCCTTTAGACAAAACTGTCTTTTCACTATTTTCTTCAATTTATGTATTTAATTATTTATATTCTATTAACTAGACCCCTAAAATATATGGGACTCCTAAAATATATGAAAGGAGAATCACGTAATATTTTTCTTTGTACTGATCAATAAGAAAAATACTCCTAAAATATGACTCTATTAAGAAATACTTATATAAATATTGAGATGTACGTTAAACTAGAGAAGAAATCGGTTTACTTATTAAAAAAATGTGATTGATGTTAATCTAACTTGATTCAGTTGCATGTCTAGATTGCTGGATGCTTAATTTTCTAACCCTCAACTTCTTCACTATTTTTGTCAACATAATAGAATTCAACGTGGGGGTATATATCTTCTTTGTTTTCATTCAAGTCATTCTTTAGGGTCAAATTTTTCGCTCAGACAAGAATTATTTTTCATCAAAACTTCACCTTGCGATCACTATTGTATTATTTTGTTATAGTTTATAGGTGGTAGATGAATGTCGGTCGACTTTGAGGAATATTTTTAGGTAAAGGTTAGTTTTAATTGTATTTTTTTATATCCCTGTTTTGAGATTTTTTTGTGTGTTAATGTTAAGTTTAATTGTATTATTTTGATATCTCTATTATCATATTATTTTGTTATAGTTTACAGGTGGTAGATGAGTGTCAGATGACTTTGAAAAAAATTGTGTGTAAGGTTAGATTTAATTATATTATTTTGATGTCTCTATCATCGTATTATTTTCTTACGATTTACAGGTGGTAGATGAATGCCGATCAGCTTTGTTAAATTTTTTTGATAAAAGTTAGGTTTAATTAATTAAATTCTCCAAAAGATGTTGAATTTAATTATTTTATTCATCTTTATTATTTAAAAAAATATCCTATTTAGTATAACGTTTCAATTCAATAAAATGAGGTACACACGCGAGACGCGTACACTTAAACTAGTCTATAATATATTAAAAGTGTGAAGGCCATTAGAAAAGTGATTTGAACTTTTTGCCCTTCATTAAAACACTTTACAATAGACAAAATCGTCTTTTCACTTTTTTTTTCTCCAATTATTATTTAATTATATATATAGAATTTTGAATCATAGAATATATGGGTTAGGATTTTAAAATATGGTAATGGATTAGGACTTTAAAATATGATAAGTTTTTTTTCTTAAACTAGGACTAGGTTTAATTTTCAACATATTTTTATATTAATATATATTGTTCTGTCCCACGCTTGTATTTTATGTTTTCTTCAACCATTGTAATTGTCATCCGCTAGGTTAGTGTGTTATTCTATTTCTCTTTTTTTTTTGAGTTGTTTTTTCTTTTCTATTGGTTGTCGTGGCTTATTATTTTTTCTTTAGCTTGGGAGTGATTTTAAGTTTAACACATCATGCATTATTACATCTGTTTAATTTGTGAATTTTGATTTCTAGGTTTGATATTCTCGTATGTTCGAATCTAACCACGTTATTATTTTTCTCATATATATGTGTGCTTACTATAAAATATCTATTTTGAACTTTTCGTACTTCATTAAAAACCTTCGTAATAGATAAAATCGTTTAATTTTAAATAATTAAAAATTACACGCGCGAGGCACGTGCAGCTAAACTAGTAATATTAAAAGTATGAAGACCCTTGGAAAAATGATTTGAATTTTTTGCCCTTCATTAACAGATTCTGCAATAGACAAAATCATCTTTTTACTTTTTTTTCTCTAATTATTATTTTATTAAATTAAGAACTCCTAAAATATGGAAGAACCTTGATTATATATGAAAAGAAATAAAGAGTCCTAAGATACATAACATATAAATATATGGAAAAAAATTAAGAATCCTAAAATATATAAAAAAAAAATAAAAAATCATCAGCTATATCTTTTTAGGTATTGTCACATCGAACACAAGATACAAATCATACAACCATAATGAATAAAAATATGAACTTCCAAATTGTTCCTATTATCCGCTTTTTTTTTTTTTTTTTTTCTCGCAAGTCAGAATATCTATCCGCTAATGTTCAATAAAACCAATTAAGATAAAATTTTGTTATACTTTTATAATCAACAAAAGTATTGCGATATGTTAAAATTAACAATTTCAAAAAGAAAATAAAAATAAAAATTACCAAAGAGAACAAAGCATAGTTTGTTAGGAAAAGGATTTTCTACCTATTTATTTTGGCATACCCACGCAAACAAAAAATATACCATAAAATTAGGAGTTTAATTATAACAAGACAATATAAAACATTTTTCAAATAGGAATATATTTATTATAGTCAATACTTCGTATTTAATATCATAAAAATAAGAAAAAAAGTGAAAAGACAATTTTGTGTATTGTGTAGACTTTTAATGAAGAACAAAAAGTTCAACCAATATTTTTAAGATCTTTCACACTTTTAATATAAGTGAAAAGTGAAGATGCTTAGAAAAATAATTTGAATTTTTTTCGCTTCATTAAAAGATTTTGCAATAGACAAAATTGACTTTTTACTTCTTTTTCTCTAATTATTATTTTATTAAATTAAGGACTCCTAAAATATGGAAAAACCTTGATTATATATGAAAAGAAATAAAAAGTCCTAAAATACATAAAATATAAATATATGAAAAGTAATTAAGAATCCTAAAATATATTCAAAAAAATCATTACCTATATAAAGAGTTTCATTGCATTATGCCTACCAACACAAAACACCCAACGGTTGATCTTTTTAGACGTAATCCTTTTTAGTAGCAATTTTTTTTTTTTGGTAATTATAAGCATGATATTTTGATTTTACTGATTTTTTTTTTGTAAAACTAAAATATGATGTTACAGCAATATTACATGCAGGTGAAAACTCAAAAGATATTGATGTAATTGTAGTAGTATTCTATCGAAACTATCGTAGGTTATAAAGGCAGTATTTTTTGTAATTTTTGTGATATTACTATCTATTATTTTTTGCTTAATACAGATGGTAGATGACTGTTTGATGATGAATTTTTATGTAAGATTTAGACTTAATCGTACTATATATGCTTCTTTTTTTTAATTATTATTTATTTATTGCTGTATTATTTTAAGTGTCCACATACATGAAAGTTTTGATTATTTTCTATCGCTTTTAGTTTTCTTGATTGCTTTTCTTTTCCAGTGTTCCAATTTTATGTCAATTATCAAATTAATCAGTTTATAACAACATCACATGTAGATGCAATACTTTTTTCTTTTTAGCTAAATGTCGATGTTATACAACATTAACAAGAATTAATGACAAAGTCAATATAAAATAAGATTAACAACAAAAGTTAAACAGAGCTTCATATGTTATTTCGTTCTTTGTTTTTGTCTCTATAAATAATATTTGGTTCATTTGTTTTTATTCTTTTCAGAATTTGATTTCAAATTTCAAGTCACTGCAAAGCCAAGAATTCGAGATCCCAAATTATTTAATGATCCATGATAGGCTTTTATTGATACTCACTATGTATGGTTTGGCGACCGTATCAAGCTCGATATTTCTAATAATTTATAAGTTATTCTTAATTATAATTATCCCTTAATGCATTTTTCTTCCCTGTCAATTTTTCTGTATATTGCTATCTAAAGTATTAAGCTGTGAAGTTTGAATGAATTGAAGACATAGTGTCATGATCCGAACCGAGGCCCTAGCCGCGATGAGCATCCCGAACCATGAAGGCTCGAGAGCCGTTCTAACTAGAAATCATATGCATAATTCAAAAACTATAAAATGCAGAAACAAAACGGAAACATGGTCATTTTACTATTTCAATTGAGCAATGCGGATATAAGTTCAATAAAACTCAAACCATCTAATACAAGTCTGCGAAATCTTTACTACAACTGGAAACAACAATCTGTCTAAAACCGGGACAAGGCCCCCGGTCGGACCATGAACTAAAACCAAATGAGATCAACATAAGTGAACAAGACACCTTCTGAAGTAAAGGAGACTCACCAACTCTAAATGTCTGATAACAATCTACTGTTTAGCAGGACCGCTAGACTGGGCCTCAGAACCTGAAATACAGGGGGTCAATACAAATGTTCTGGTACGCAGACCAATCCAAAAGAGTATACTTTTAGGCAACATATGTGAGAGAAATCCATAAAATAGTTTACATACCTTATATGAAAACACATGGGCATACTTTACAGACTTTGAGACATTTCTCTGAAATTATGAACCACTTTTTATTTTACTTCTGAGCTAGATGGTACACCCTTCAAATCTAGTACTCACGGGATATATGGGTCTGCCATTAACTCTTCGGCCAAGCCCCCACATCCAAGTTTGCCGCAAGGATAGAGGTCCTACAAACTAGTCTAGTATACCAGTATCTCAAGGACAAGTATACATTGGCCTCAACCAATCATATCACCCGAATCAACAAAACTCGATTTCCAGCGATGAGCTCTTATACTCAAACGCCTTTTTCAGGTAATCATCTAATTCTCTTTAAGCCTATTTTTAATATTTTAAATCATGCATCTTTCAGAAGTATTCTAATATCTAAAAACCTTTTGTAGTCTAGTCTGGTCTGAGTCTGTTATGACATTCGTCTAATTTGGTATCGTTATACCAAGACTTGCAAGTAGGATAGGCCATAAAATATCATGTTACAGTCTTTTCATTCAAAACATAATGTTTGGACCACCAAATCATTCATCAGTACAAGAGAATTTGTATTTCAAAATATATGAAAACTTATGCAAAGATTCTCTCTTTCAATTCTTAAACATATGGTGGTCAATTACTTTGTAGAAAACCATGCAATTCTGTAAATAATCCTCTTTAATATTTACAAGCAATAAAACACCCTCTCTTCAATTTACAACCAATATCAAGTCTATATCAATAGTAAAACATTTATCTCATGCTTTAAAATATTCAATTGCACAACCCATAACATATGAAATCAAGAGGTATCAAAACAAGAGAGGGGTTTCATCATTCATGCTCTCGATCGAACTTTACAAAACTAAAAACACATCTGTATACGTGGCTATAATTCAATTCTATAAAAGGGGTTGAAGACAAACGTTTACTTTCCTCAAAACAAGTTTATAATACATACTATTCAAAATCATGTCAAAAAACTCTTGTAAACATAATTATACATCTTTAAACTTGATAAAAAACATAAAAATTATGCCCAAGGAGTTTAGGATAGCCCCACATACCTTAATTGATGAAGAATTTGTGAAAAGATCGAACCTTTAAGCTTGAAAGAGCAAACCCTAAGTTATTTTTCTCCTCTTGTGTCTTAGAAGATGATTTAGGGATTTGACAGTGTTACAACGTATTTAGGGACTTTAATCTTGTGTAATTATGTTTAGGGACGATTATGTAATATTAAAAAACCTTGTTTCCCTCGAAATAACTCAAAAATGGAGTTCCTACACTGCAAAACATAAGGTTTTGGCACCTAACCCATGGAAAACCTTAAGGTATGCGGCGCCTAACCCATGGCAAACCTTAAGGTTTGTGGCGGAAACTCCATCGCCAAACCTTTCCAGTGAAGGTTTGCGATAGTATGGCGATGCCTAGCCATCGCCTAAGCTCTAGTTTGCGATGCCTACTTAGTTTTGAGGTCCTAAAACACCCCCAACACCTCCCACAGCGTTAACACATGATCTACCATCACTACGGGAGTCCAAAAGGTCATTTTTGATGTATTAAAAGAGTGTTGCGACTATGGGATATCAAATTATCTCCCCCTTGTGATCATTCATCTTCGAATGATGGGTAGGAACTTTTTGAAGATCTAAAAGTATGGAATGAAGTACGTAACTCGCATTGAACATTTTTCCTTAACCAAATATATGACGGCATCACAAGATCTTCTTGATTACCCCTAGGGAAAAGTGTAAGAACGAAGCGTAAGATAATAAGGATTGATACAGAGATGACCTTACACACAATTTATAAGGATCATGATCATCACAACATAAGGCATGAGTTTATTTGGTGATATAGGCCTGATTTACATCGGTACAATCGTGAAATGAGATTTTGCGGGAGATAGGAATAGAAACATTCTCTACCATACAAGGTACAACAAAGAGACTTAAACTTCGAGACACTACTCGTCTATACCCCAAATAATAAATAACATACATCATCATTTCCAACTTACAATTCTCCCATCACACATCTAACCACAAGATTTTGAGTCTCACTGCATAGTACTCCTATGTTGAAGCCTAACTCAAAGAAAAAAAATGCTAGCTTAAGCTATGGCACCATATACTCTACACCCCTTTAAGATTATTACTTCATACTATCATCATAACAAACACCCCCGGGCCTGAAATCAAGGAGTAACAACCACATAATACATTGATTTGCATTTTCATCAATCACCACATCCAAACCTATCATTACTATACCCACTTCATGGATCTCCCACTAAAACCAGTAAATTCAATCACTCTTACAAAGATTTTTTCCCCATACCTTCTTCCTAACTATTTCACGTAACGAAAGTTCATCTCCTTCTTCCCTCCATCACTTATAACCTTAGCTTGAGAATCACATTAAAATTTATCACATTCAAGAACATCTATTTCCCTACCTAAGACATTACTATGTGTAATACTTCGTATTTTCCTAGCATAATTTAAATCCCAATACATAAGTACTCATATGTAAAATTATCAAAATACCCATTATTTTTTAGGTTGAGCCTTCTATTGCGTAGGAAATTCAATTATCTATCCAATGATATAAAATTTTTCCAGATCCGATAGCCGAAAAAGAAGTTATGGCGATTCTAAGTTTCAGTCATTAAACACCGTCATTTTGGTCACTAGCGCGTCGAGGATCCAGTCTAAATGACAATTGTCAAATTTCAGCGAGACTCCGTGATTTCACTGCATCACGGTGATATCCAATTTCCCAATTGTAACTTTCCAGTATGACTCTGTGATCATGGCGCGTCGTGCCAAGGGTGAAATTCCCATCCAGTAAGGCACCACGATTACACCGCGTCGCGCCAAGCTTCCAGGTACCGAGTTATTAAATTCCAGTGAGGATCCGTGATCCTGGTGTGTTGCGCTAGGTCCTTAAATCAGAATTTTCAGTTTTCCAGTTCCGCATTTTAATTTCCAAGGGGATGTTTGGTCATTTTCCTAATCCCTAAACTCGCCCTAAATACGAAATTAAAGCCTACTAGGGCATTATATGCCCATTATTCTCAAAACTACTCTTCAAAGAAGTAATTCTCTCAAGAACAAAGAAACCCTAGATCTCAAATACAAGACCAAATCCCAACAACTCGCCACCAATACTCAGGAATTCGACAACCCAGGTATGTTAGATGTTCATCCATGGGTTCCTTTCACCCATGGAGTCCACGTATCTAATTTGAATTACAAAATTATGATCTTTTAAAGTTATTTTAATTTTAAATTATGATTTCACCCATGAATCACTATGAACTATGATTTTACACTATGTATAATTGAAATTATTGTTGTTATTCAATTCTCCATGTTTTAATGTTACCATTCATTGAATTAAATCATGAATTAGTGCTATTCATGTTGAATTCATGCTATTACTACAAGTTCCATATTATTCCCATTGACTAAGTTATGAACTACAAGTGTTTGATAAAATGCCTATAAGAATAAATGTTTGATAAAAGCCTTCATGCTATGTCCTTTAAGCTTTAGTGTTGTTTTGCTATTTTCGCTAACAAGTCCTGGGGGTTGTGAATACCTGAAAACTTAGTTGTTTATCTAGTCTCAGTACATTGTAGAATAGTCTCAGAACATATTATGAGCATTATTAGAATAGTCAGATATCGTAATCAGTTAGGCTCAGAACTGTCTAGTATTCCAGTGTCATTCAGTTAGGAGTAGGATTTAGCACCGAGCGAGTGCAGGGATGACAGCTTCCCCGTTAGATAGGCAAAGTTGTTAGTAGCAGTCCCTGTAATCCAGAACTACGTAGCCAGCGTAGGATATAAGAAGTCACCCATCAGATTAGGCTCGATTATCTCACAGGGGTCACCCGTCAGTTCAGGCTTGACACCCTTAGTCTTTTGGACAATATATCAGTATTATGGATCCACACAGCCAGCGTTAGTACCTGTGGCACGGTATTAAAACCCTTTCAACTGGGTTTACTAGTTGAACCCTAATCATCTCAGATTAGAGAATGTCGGTTAGATGATACCTCCCATAGTCACAGTCTCAGTTACAGTCTTAGTCCAGTAATAAGTTCAAATATTCAGTCTCAGTGTTGTTTCACCAAGGCATATAGATATCAGTTATTTTAGTATTCCAGTTTACAAAATTTATTCAGTTCACGTTATATGCTCGGTCATATAGCCCCAGTATCTACAGATTTCATGTACCTTCAGTATTTATAGGCTTTCATGCGTATGCTGTATTTATAGATTTCACATATTTCTAGTATCTACAGATTTCGTGCTCTTTATTCAGTACTTTATGATTTACATGTATATTCAGATAGTTATTATTTCTATTCATGAAACCATGCATATCAGCCTACCTTATTTAGCATACCAGTATATTCAAAGTACTGATCGCATACCCTTTTCTTATGCTATGATATATTATATCATAGGTTCCGACACCCACTTCTCGGATTGCACCTAGACTTCTCAGACTCTCAGCAGTAGCAATGGCGAGTCCTCATATTTCGAGGATGGATTATTTTATTTCATGCTTTCATTCGAGTAGTTAGTTGGAGTTAGTTGGGCCCTATTCCATCATCTCCCAATTATTCAGTTTAGAGGCTTACAGATACTACAATCAGTTATTCAGTATTCAGACTTCAATTGACATATCAGTTAGTTATTCAGTTTATCTTAGATTTCTAATTTATTCAGACTCAGATAGTTATTTCTTCACATTCATAATTCAGTGTTTGTTTCAATCATTAGAACCTTATGGAATAACAGTTATTCTTCCGTATTTATAGTTATATTATTCAGTGCTCACAGAAGGTACCATCTCATAGATTATCCTGTGGTCCCTCGGGACTGTAAGCACCGTGTGATGCCCAGGGTGTACTCTCGGGGCGTTACAAACTTGGTATCAAAGACTAAGGTTGTAAAGTATCCTAGGAAGTCTGAAACCCACCTCAAGTAGAGTCTTGTGCATGGGTGTGCAGCGCACCACACTTATGGGCAAGAGGCTAAAAGGAGTTTAGGAAAAGTTTCCCTTCTTTCAGTATTCATATCGTGCGAGTGAGCACGAGGTCAAGTTAAAATCTTAGTCTAATCTATTTCTTCCTTTCATTTACAGAACATACCTCCCAAAAAAATAATAGAAGAGGAGTAGGAAACCAGCCATCCCTTCAGCCCGTCCAAGAAGATCCTCTGGACGAGCATGTCTCTCACGCAAAATTCAGGGTTGCGTTCACTACTCTAGCAAACTCCATAGTAGCTCAGAATGAATGGCCAGCTGCTATTCAGGCCAACCCAGTGGCTAATACTGCTGCAACCAAAATTTGGGACTTCACCCGAATAAATCCTCCTTCTTTCACGGGATCCAAGTCTGAAGAAGATCTACAGAAGTTCTTAGCTATGGTTCAGAAGATAACGGATGCTATAAGGGTGATATCTAGAGAGAGTGCTGAGTTGGCTACATATCATTTACAGGATGTAGCCCATACTTGGTTTAAGCAGTGGAAGGTTAATAGGGGTATAGATCTAGGGCCTGTAGAGTGGGAAGAGTTTGCTACTACTTTCCTAGACAGACTCTTCCCATTAGAGTTGAGAGAGGCCAAAGTGTTAGAATTTATTGACTTGAGGCAGGGCAACAAGAGCGTGAAGGAGTACTCCCTCAAGTTTACTCAGTTAGATAGATATGCTCCTTATGTAGTGGCTGACAGCAGATTCAAGATGAGAAAGTTTATGTCTGGTGTGTTCGACAGTGTGGTTTAGGAGTGTAGGACCGAAATGCTGATTAGAGAGATGGACTTATGTAGGTTGATGGTCCATGCTTAAAAAATTGAGGAACAAAAGATTAAGGAGAGACAGATGGGGAACAAGAGGGCTAGGACGGGTAGTTTTAATTTCAGTCAGCAAAAGTTAGAAGGAGGTAACCGTCCTCAGTTTCATCAGAGGTTTTCATCCCTAACACCCTCTTTAGCTAGTGACCCCATACCCAAATTTAGAAATGATAATCGGGGTAAGGTAGCAGGCTCTAAGTCCTAAGGTAGTATTAACAGTGCTCGTATGAATCCTCTATGTCAGAAATATAGCAGACACCATCAGGGTGAGTGTAGAGTTGGCAGTGATGAGTGCTTCAGATATGGCAAGCCAGACCATTGAATTCGAGAGTGTCAGGTAGTTTCTCAGAAAGGAGGGATTTATGCAAACAGGGCTAGTCCCATCAGTCGTCAGTTCTATTCGGTCACCCAACTCAGTAGGGTGCCGCTTCCAGTGCTACCAGTGGTAAGCGTTCGAATAGATTATATGCTCTTCAGTCCCACCAAGATCAGGAAAATTCTTCTGACATAATTACTGGTACGTTATAGGTCTTTTTCTTACATGTTTATGCTTTACTAGACCTTGTAGCTTTTCTTTCTTTTGTAACTCCATATATAGCCGTCAATTTTAGAGTCAGACCCAAAACTCTCGTAGAGCCCTTTTCAGTGTCCACTCCAATAGGTGTTTCCATTATAGACAGATAGGTATACAAGATCTGTCCGGTCATAATATCTCAAAAAGTTACTTCAGTTGATCTCGTGGAGTTAGAGATGATGAATTTTGACGTCATTCTCGGCATGGATTGTCTCCACTCATGCTATGCCTCAGTTGATTGTAGAAACAGAATAGTCCATTTTCATTTCCCAAATGAACTAGTTCTTGAATGGAGGGGTAGTACTACAATGCTTAAAGGTCAGTTGATTTCATACCTTAGAGAGAGAAAAATAATATCCAAGGGATGTGTCTATCATCTTGTGTGAGTCAAAGACTCTAACTCAGAAACTCCAACTCTTGAGTCAGTTTCAGTAGTTAGGGAATTTCCATATGTGTTCTCTGAAGATCTTCCGAAGTTCCTCCCGAAAGGAAAATTGACTTTGAAATAGACCTTCTCCCAGACGCACAGTCCATATCTATTCCGCCCTATAGAATGGATCCAGCTGGACTCAAAGAACTAAAAGATCAGTTGAAGGATCTCCTAGATAAGGGATTCATAAGGACCAGCTTCTCCCCATGGGGTACACCACTTTTATTCGTGCATAAGAAAGACAGTTCTCTCAGAATGTGCATAGACTACCGTCAGTTGAACAAAGTCACAATCAAGAATAAATATCCACTGCCTAGAATCGATGACTTGTTTAACCAATATTAGGGTGACAACTATATTGCCAAGATAGATTTCAGATCAAGCTATCATCATCTCAGGGTTAGGGAATGTGACATTCCAAAATAGCTTTCTGAACTCGGTATGGTCACTTCAAATTTCTAGTCATGTCCTTTGGTCTCACGAATGCCCCAACAACCTTCATGGACTTGATAAACTGAGTGTTCAAGGAGTTCTTGGACATGTTCATCATAGTCTTCATTGATGACATTCTTGTTTACTTTTGCAGCGAAAATGATCATGCAGACCATCTCAGAATAGTATTGCATACTATTAAAGCCCATCAGTTGTTCTCTAAATTTAGTAAGTGTGAATTTTGGCTAAGATCAGTATCTTTTCTTGGCCATATTATTTCTGGTGATGGCATTAGAGTTGATCCTCAAAAGATCGAGGCGGTGAGAAACTGACTAGACTCATCTCTCCATCAGATATCAGGAGTTTTTTGGGTTTAGCTGGCTATTACCATCTGTTTGTTGAAGGATTTTCTTCTATTGCATCCCCCATGTATAGATTTACTCAGAAGAAAGTTAAATTTTAGTGGTCAGATTCCTGCGAGAAGAGTTTTCAGGAGTTGAAAACTCGACTCACCTAAGCCCCAGTTCTTACCTTGCCAGTTGGTTCAGATGGGTTTATTGTGTATTGTGATGCATCCAGCGTAGGCTTGAGTTGTTTCCTCATACAGAGAGGTAAGGTTATAGCCTATGCCTCTAGACAAATTAATCCCTATGAGAAGAATTACCCTACTCATGATCTTGAGCTAGCAGCTGTATTGTTCTCCTTAAAGATTTGGAGGCATTACTTGTATGGGGTACATGTTGATGTGTTCACAGATCACAAAAGCTTGCAGTATGTGTTCTCTCAGAAAAACTTGAATTTGTGTCATAGGAGGTGGTTAGAGTTATTGAAAGATTATAAAATAAGTGTTTTGTATCATTCGGGCAAGGCCAATATAGTGGCTGATACTCTCAGTAGATTGTCGATGGGTAGTGTTGCTCATGTTGAAGATTGTAAGAAGAAATTAGCTCAGGAAGTCCATCAGCTTGCCCGACTAGGTATCCGCTTAGTCGATTCATCAGAAGGTAGTGTATGGGTGTAGAGTAGCTCAGAATCATCTCTAGTTTACGAGGTAAAGGAAAAGCAGGATAGATATCCCAATCTAGTTAAGTTAAGAGAATCAGCCAGAGACCAGAAAGTGGAGGTTTTCTCCCAAGGGGGAGATGGTGTGCTTCATTGTTAGAGTCGGCTATGTGGTCCTGGTGTAGATGACTTGAGGCAATGAATTCTTGAAGAAATGCATGGTGCGCATTACTCTATTCATCCAGGGGCCACTAAGATGCACCGCTATTTATGGGAGATCTATTGGTGGAGTGGGATAAAGAGGGATATTGCAGAGTTTGTAGCTAAGTGGTCTACTACATGCCAGTAAGTTAAGATTGAGCACCATAAGCCTAGTGGGTCCATACAGGAGTTCAGTATTCCCACATGAAAGTAGGAGAAAGTGATCATGGATTTTGTAATGGGTTTGCCTCGTACCCATCATCAGCATGATTCTATTTCAGAGACCAAATCAACTCATTTCTTGCTAGTCCATACCACTTATTCAACCAAGGACTATGACAAACTCTATCTCAGAGAGTTGTTTAAGTTGCATGGTTTTCCCTTATCTATCATCTCAGATAGAAGTACCCTATTTACCTCTTATTTTTGGAAAGCATTCCAAAGGGGTCTTGGTACCCAAGTCCACCTCAGTACAGCCTTCCACCTTCAGACAGACGGTCAAGCAAAAAGGACCATTCAAACTCTTGAAGATATGCTGAAAGAATGTGTAGTTGATTTTAAAGGTAGTTGGGATGACCACTTGCCTTTGATTGAATTCACATATAATAACAACTATCATTCCAGTATTTAGATGGCTCCGTTTGAAGCTCTCCATGGTAGGAGATGTAGATCTCCTATTGGTTGGTTTGAAGTGGATGAGGCCACAGTAGTAGGGCCTGACTTGGTGTTTGATGCCTTAGAGAAGATTCAATTGATTAGAGAAAGGCTTAGAGCATACCAGAGCCGACAGAAATTGTATACAGATGTAAGGAGAAAGGATCTCGAATTTGAGGTTGGTGATTTTGTTTACCTAAAAATCTCTCCCATGAAGGGAGAAAAGAGGTTTGGCAAGAAGGGAAAGCTCATTCCCCAATATATCGGTCCTTTCAGAATTCTCAGTCATTTCGGAAAGGTAGCTTGCGAGCTTAAGTTACCTTCATATCTAGCTTTAGTACACCCAGTGTTACATGTCTCATTATTGAAGAAGTGTATTGGTGATCCAGCTGTAGTTGTTCCCCTAGAAAGTGTAGATGTTCAAAACAGTCTTTCCTATGAGGAAGTTCCAGTCAAAATTCTTGATCATCAAGTTCATAGACTAAGGAACAAAGAAGTTCCACTAGTCAAAGTTCTTTGGTGGAATCAGTCCGTTGAGGGAGCTACTTGGGAAGCATAAGTAGATAACCAGACCAAGTACCCTCATCTATTCCCCGTGAATTCAGATTCATTTTAAGGTACTAATCTTCTTAAGATTTCTCTCTATCATGCTCAGTTTCAGTTGCACATCATGTTCATGTCAGTCATGCATTTACAAATCAGTTCAGTCAGGTATTCCATGGATCAGATATGCATGTTCAGTGTCTAAGCTCAGTCCATCAGTTTTTTTCAGCTTAACCAGTCTCATTCGAGGACGAACGATCCTAAGGGGAAGCTATTGTAATACCTCATATTTCCCTAGCATAATTTAAGTCCCAATACATGAGTACTCATATATAATTTTTTTGAAATAACCATTATTTTTCAGTTTAGATACTTCCATTGCGTAGGAAATCCAATTAGCTTTCCAATGATATAAAATTTTCCCAGATCCGATAACCGGATAAGAAGTTATGGCGATTCTAAGTTTTAGTCGTTAAACACCGTCATTTTTGTCACTAGCGCGTCGTGGAGCCAGTCTAAATGACAATTGTCAAATTCCAGTGAGACTCCTCGATTCTACTGCATCATGGTGATGTCCTATTTCCTAATTGTCACTTTTCAATGTGACTCCGTGATCATGGCGCGTTGCGCCAAGGGTAAAATTCCCATCCAGTAAGGCACCACGATTACACCGCGTCACACCAAGCTTCCAGTTCCCAGTTGTCAATTTTCAGTGAGTCTCTGTGATCTTAGTACTCGCGCCAGGGCCTCAAATTGGGATTTTTAGTTTTCCAGTCCTGCGTTTTTAATTTCCAAGGGGCTGTTTGGTCATTTTTCTAAACCCTGAACTCGTCCTAAACACGAAATTAAAGCCTATTAGGGCATTATATGCCCATTATTCTCAAAACTACTCTTCAATGAAGCAATTATCTCAAGAACAAAGAAACGCTAGCTCTCAAATTCAAGACAAATCCCAAGAACTCGCCACCAATACTCACGAATTCGACAACCCAGGTATGTTAGCTGTTCATCCATGGGTTCCTTTCACCCATAGAGTCCAAGTATCTGATTTGAATTAAAAAAATATGATCTTTTCAAGTTATTTTGATTTTAAATTATGATTTCACCCATGAATCTCCATGAACTATGATTTTACACTATGTATAATTGAAATTATTGTTGTTATTCAATTCTCCACATTTTAATGTTACCATTCATTGAATTAAATCATGACTTAGTGCTATTTATGTTGAATTCATGCTATTACCACAAGTTCCATATTATTTCCATAATTTGACTAAGCTATGATCTACAAGTGTTTGATAAAATGTCCACAAGAATAAATGTTTGATAAAAACCATCATGCTATGTCCCTTAAGCTTTAGTGTTGTTTTGCTATTTTCGCTATCAAGTCCTGGGGGTTGTGAATATGCAAAAACTTAGCTATTTATCTAGTCTCAGTACATTGCAGAATAGTTTCAGAACATACTATGAGCATTATCAGAACAATAAGATATCGTAATCAGTTAGGCTCAGAACAGTCTAATATTCCAGTGTCATTCAGTTGGGAGTAGGATTTAGCATCGAGAGAGTGCAGGGATTAAGACTTCCCCGTCAGATAGGCAGAGTCGTTAGTAGCATTCCCTGTACTTCAGAACTATATAGACAGCGTAGGATATGAGAAGTCACCCATCAGATCAGGCTTGACTATCTCATAGGGCTCACCCATCAGTTCAGGCTTGACACCCTTAGTCCTTCGGATAGTATATCCGTATAGTGGATCCACATAGCCAGCGTTAGTACCCGTGGCATGGTATTAACTTTTTTCCAATTGGGGTTACAGGATGAACCCCAATTAGCTCAGATTGGGAAATATTGGTTAGATGATGCCTCCCACAGTCTCAGCCATAGTCATTTCAGTATTCCAGTTTACATATTTTATTCAGTTCATGTTATATGCTTGGTCATACAACCCAGTATCTATAGATTTCATGTACCTTCAATATTTACAGACTTTCATGCGTAGGCGGTATTTATAGATTTCACATATTTCTAGTATCTGCAGATTCTATGCTCTTTATTCAGTACTCCATGTTTTTCATGTATATTATGATAGTTATTATTTTTGTTAATGAAACCATGCATATTAGCCTACCTTATTTAGCATACTAATACATTCAAAGTATTGATCGCATACCCTTTTCTTGCGCTATGATGTATTATATCATAAGTTCCAACGCCCAGTTCCCGAATCGCGCCTAGACTTCTCAGACTCTCAGCAGTAGCAGTGGTGAGTCCTTATATTTTGTGGATGGATTATTTTATTTCATGCTTTCAATCTAGTAGTTAGTTGGAGTTAGTTGGGACCTGTCCCATCATCTCTCAGTTATTCAGTTTAGAGGCTTACAGACACTACAGTCAGTTATTCAGTATTCAAACTTCAGTTGACATGTTAGTTAGTTATTCAGTTTATCTCAAATTTCTGATTTATTCAGACTCGGATAGTTATTTATTCAGATTCATAATTCAGTGTTTATTTCAATCATTAAAACCTTATGGTCTAACAGTTATTCTTCCGCATTTATGGTTATGTTATTCAGTGCTCATAGCAGGTACCAGCTCATGGGTTAGCTTGTGGTCCCTCGAGACTGTAAGCACCGTGTGACGCCTAGGGTGTACTCTCGGGGCGTTTCACTATGCTTCCACAACCACCACCATACAAACATACAGAATGTCATTGAAGGACCCAAGCATAAGCATCATGAAAGTGAGTAACACTATTCGATTATAACATATGACTATTGCACTACTCAAGGTGGGACATAAAGTGAAGATACGATAGAATAGACACGAAGTGCTTCATATATCAAATGTCTAGATCATGAGTAGAGAGTCGTTTTGGCATAAACACAACATAACATGGATTCTTAGAACTGGGATGAGTATGATAACATGAGTGCACATATCAAGAGTTGTATACCATAAGACCGAAATTCATGAAGTCAACGATTGAGACAAGGATTTCTACTCGAAGCTATCGCTTTTCATTTTTAAAGCTGAAATAGTCATGAGTTTGCACAACTTTATCATTTTGGATAATCCCGACATAAAATTAATCAGTAACATATGAAATAATAGTTCCTTAGAACCAATCATGATTTGGGACACGGATTTATGGATCATGAACATCATAACATAGAGCTTGAATTCATGAAAGACTGGATTACCGAGAGACATTATTGCTTCTATTTTGGAGGTTAGAACATGAACTAAGTCCATAGAGAACTTGAACCATATTCATAGGCATGACTTGAATACATGGCATAAGACATTAGCAGAATGACCTATTAAGTTGAAGTAGGAGTAGTTTGCTTGAATAGGAATTGATTTATCATGACTTCTTCCCGCAACTTGCCACACTGAGAAAATTTGAGAACTACCTTTATTCACTATCTCCCCCTTAGATCAAAGTCATAGTCCTAGACTTGCAGACCTATCTTCACATCAAATTATAGCCACAACTCTTCAACACAAAGGGGATATCTCCATACACATAAACACTAAACTTTTCCTGATAAACTATACTTTGAATTCCTTGATTTTCATAAATGCTACTCTTAACTTTTGCTAGCCTCTATAGCCATCACCCTACAACTCACAGTCTCATGAGCATACAAATTTTCATTCTTTATCACATAAAAATCCACTCTTCACTACTTAACAATCAAACATTAGAACTCTAATCACATAACTTACAACTTAACAAAGTTTGCAAAACTATACCAAAGGCATATACTGCCTACCTATATTTCCTCAATTCAGCTCTAAACAATATCACACAATAACTTCTTAGTCTTCCCCATACTATACAGTTCGAGAATGAGATCTAGGTACACGGAACACTCATACACATCAAACCTTATATAACAACATGCTACCTCGGGGTTCAACTTAATCTAATGTACCTAACACTCTTATCCTCTTAATGACTCAACCACACTTTATCGCCTCACCCTAGTCATCATGTACATAAATAACAATTATACACTCTTTCTTCTAAAAATTGCCAACTTAGGCCATTTCACATCTCACATTAAGCCTACTAATTCATTCTCACAAAACATGCATCATAAATCTTAAGCCACTATTCTTACCACCATACTCCACATCTAAAGTTCAAGACTATAGTCTAGCATCGATCATGTACTACCGATAAAGCATGGCACCTGCTATACTAGTCCATCAAATTGGAAAATATCAACCCAAATACCTCATTTCACTTACTTACTACCTACAATCACATCCATTCCATGGCATCACTACTACACCTCAAAATCCACTACATACCTTCTCACATGAAGTACTAGTTTACAACTACTAGAGAAAAGACAATCAAGGGGGTAAAGTAACACAATAAGGATAGTCGATCTTAATCTTATAAAATAACCCATTACAATCTTATCAACATGTTCTACTTTCTCACATTATATTTACTTACCCAAGCATACATCCCCACTACCTTCAAATTCTATTTACACCAATGAGTCTGTACCTATAACTTATTGACTGATCTACCTTTTTTCATTCACAGCCTACTAATGATTTCTACAACCATCACCTTCCTTATTTTTGAATAAATAATAATCATAGCCAGCCACTTCCTTTATAGACTACCATACAATCTACAAATATTGCTACCACACTATTCCATCACTATAAAATCGTAACCCATCCCTCAATTAACGGTTATGCAACTAAACTAGCTTTTTTACACAAATATCACCCTTATTCTGACTTCTAATATTGTGACTTCATGTCACTAACTTATGGACTATCTTACAGCTCATAGATTATGACACTTTATCACATACTACTACTCAGATGGAAAATAATATTCCAACATTGTGCCACACATCATTACCCTTAAGCATGACATCTACAATAAGGGTTTTGGAAAAAGGGACTGAATACGCGTTATACCTCAGGCTCAAACATACGATTGATGTAGATAGGGGTATAATATTAAATAAATACACTTTAAAACACCTATGGACTCCTCTCAAGTCCTTTTACAATTTCAAAATCGTTTATGACTCAATTAGTAAGGACCACATCATTTAGACTCTAAGTTTCTGCACTTAAATCGACTCGCCAATGAGACATAGCTAATAAAATTTGAGTAAAGAAGGAATTTGGATAGCTTCCATATGGACAACATAATGGAACGATCTAGATCGTGAAGAAAAGAGAGACATTCCTAAATACCTAGTAGCTTCCTCCTTATAAGTGTGGCGCATTACATACCCATAAACAAGAATCTACTCGACGCAACTTCACAGACATCCTGGGACTGTGAACTGTGCTCTGATACCAAGTTTTTCAAGACCTAAATTGAGTCCCTGACCACGACGAGTATCCCGAACCATGAAGGTACGAGAGCTCTTCTAACTGGTAATCATATGCATAACTCAGAAACTATAAAATGCAAAAATAAATGGAAACATGGTCATTTTACTATTTCAACTAAGAAATATGGACATAAGTTCAATAAAACTCAAACCATCTAATACAAGTCTGCAAAATTTCTACTACAACTGGAAACAACAATCTGTCTGAAACTGGGACAAGGCCCTTGATCAGACCATGAACTAAAACCAAATGAGATCAACATAAGTGATCAAGACAAACACCTTCCAAAGTAAGAGAGGCTCACCAACTCTGAACGTCTGACAATAATCTACTATTTAGCAGGACCGCTAGATTGGGCCTTAGAACCTGAAATAAGGAGGTCAATACAAATATACTGGTACATAGAGCAATCCAAAATAGTATACTTTTATGCAACATAAGTGAGATCAATTCATAAAATAGTATACATACCTTATATGAAAACACATGGGTATACTTTAAAGACTTTGAAATATTTCTTTAAAATCATAAACCACTCTTTATTTTACTTCTGAGCTAGATGGTACACCCTACAAGTCTAGTACCTACAGGCTATATGGGTCCTCCATTAACTCATCGGCCAAGCCCTCACATCCAAGTTTTACGCAAGGATAGGGGTCCTATTTACTAGTATAATATACAGTGTCTCAAGGATAGGTATACATTGGTCTCATCCAATCATATCACCCGAATCGGCTGAAGTTGATTTCCAGGAATGAGCCCATACACTCAAACACCTTATTCGGGTAACCATCAAACTCTCTTTAAGCCTATTTTTAATATTTTAAATCATGCATCTTTCTGAAAAGTGGTCTAATGTATGAAAACCTTCTGTAGTCTAGTCTAGTTTGAGTCTATTATGGCATTCATCTAATTTGGTATCGTCATACCAAGACTTGCAAGTCGGATAAGCCATAAAATATCACGTTACAGTGTTTTCATTCAAAATATAATGTTTGGACCATCAAATCATTCAATCAGTACAAGAGAATTTGTATTTCAAAATATATGAAAACTTATGCAAAGATTCTCTCTTTAAATTCTTAAACATGTGGTGGTCAATTACTTTGTAGCAAACCATACAACTCTTTAAATAATCCTCTTTAACATTTACAAGCAATAAAACACCCTCTCTTCAATTTACAACTAATATCAAGTCCATATTAATAGTAAAACATTTATCTCATGTTTCAAAACATGCAATCAAACACCCCATAATATGTGAAATCAAGAGGTATCGAAACAAGAGAGGGGTTTCATCATTCATGTTCTCGATTGAACTTTGAAAAACTAAAAACACATATGTATACGTGGTTATAATTCAATTCTATAAAAGGGGTTCAAGACAAACGTTTACTTTTATCAAAAAAAGTTCATAATACATACTATTCAAAACCATGTCAAAGCCCTCTTTGTAAACATGATTATATATCCTTAAACTTGATAAAAACCATAAAACTTATTCCCAAGGAGTTTAGGATAGCCGCACATACCTTAATTGATGAAGAATTTGTGAAAAGATCGAACCTTTAAGCTTGAAAGAGCAAACCCTAAGTTGTTTTTCTCCTCTTGTGTCTTAGAAGATGATTTAGGGATTTGATAGTGTTAAAACGTATTTAGGGACTTTATTCTCGTGTGATTATGTTTAGGGACGGTTATGTAATGTCAAAAGACCTTTTTGCCCTCGAAATAACTCAAAAACAGAGTTCCTACACTGCAAAAACATAGGATTTGCGGTGCTAACTCCATCGCCAAACCTGTCCAGTGATGGTTTGTGATGGTATGGCGATGCCTAGCCACCGCCTAAGATTTATTTTGTGACGCCTACTTAGTTTTGAGGTCCTAAAACACCCCAACACCTCCCACAATGTCAACACATGATCTACCATCACTATGGGGGTCCAAAAGATTATTTTTCGATGCATTAAAAGAGTGTTCGACTACGGGGTGTTACACGTAGTGACATGTAATCTTTTTCTACCACGCGTTTGAAAAATTATTTGCATTTTTCTTGCAGGTGAAAGCAAATTGCATATTTTATAACTTTATTGGTTGGATGATCCACTTAATTTGTTGTTGTTGTTTTTGTATTGGTAAGATGATTCTACCTATTGTACAAGCACACAACTTACGATTTCAAGAGATAAAGGGATGTCAGAGCTAACGCATGATCACCATCGACTTAACTTTTTCTGGCAGAGAGTCTTTAGAAAAATACACTGATTAGTTGTGATAATAAGACTTGAATGTGGTAACAATTCTATTTTTATTTAACAGGGAAGAGCTTATAGTATATCTTTACATTGTCTTTTAAAGTTTTTGTATTTATATAATCTATTAATTTGCTTCCGCAAACATTATTAAACAGTAAAAAAACTCGAGTTCTAGAAATCGAGGAAGAAAAAAATGATTATTTCATCACTCTTGAATGACTAATAGATGAAAGAGTGCAAAACAAGTTCACGAATTAGAGAAAAAATTGTGAGTTAAAAGAGAGCAAATAATAACTTTATATCTTGCAAAAGAAGTTCACAGGCTTGAATTGGCCGAAATACTTTTAAAATTTTATTGCAATTCAAACTTTGTTGTATTTAAATTATTATACATGTTTTTCGTGTTGGGTTCAAAATCGAGAAGGCGTCATGCGGAATCTATTAGTTGCAAACCATCGTGGTGATAATTCAGACGATAACGAAAAAATATACTAAAAAAATATATTATTGATATGATTTGGTCAAATGACCTACATATTATAAACTAATAAACTAATATTGAAAAAGTATAGAACCTATTGGGATAAATCTCCCCTTAAATCAGACTCTTTTGAGGACTACATTATGGATGCTACTGTATTGTTGTATGAGAAGGGGTATTCTATTTATAGAGGTCCAAAATCATTCCTCCAAGAAAAGGTTAGTCAAATATGGAAAAGTTTTATATTTTTCTTTTAGGAAAAGTGACGTAATTATGGTATAACTTTTATTTTCCTTCTAAGAAAACTAAGACTTAAATTTGGTAAGAAAATCAGGGCAAAAACTCTAACAAATCTCCCCTTTTTGGCTTGATTTTCTTGACATAATTTGATCCACCTTCTTCGCGTGCAAGATCTTCGTTATTTACATAATCTTCATCACTGTTGCTTTCCATAGTTAAAAATAAGATTTAAATATTATGGTTAAAAGTGGGTTAAAAATAAATATATTATTTTTATTTTTAAAGATGCAACAATAGGAATGTTGAAATATGCTTAAAACTTCTTCTCCACATGTAGTTGGACAAAAACGTCATTATCGCTAAACTGGTTGCATCTTGATTTGAAACCGCTTTGAACCTATTTAATCTCGTTTCACCAAACCTTTGGACCTTTGAACCATAAGCTCTGATATAACTTGTTGGGTTCGAAATTGAGGTTGCAAACCATCGTGGTAATAATTCAAACGACAAACAAAAAAATATACTAAAAAACATATTATTGATATGATTTGGTGAAACGGCCTACATATTATAAACTAATAAACTAATATTGAAAAAGTATAGAACCTATTGGGAGAAGTCTCCCCCTAAACTAGACTCTTTTGAGGACTACATTGTGGATGCTACTATGTTGTTGTATGAGAAGGGGTATTCTATTTATAGAGGTTCAAAACTATTCCTCCAATAAAAGGTTAGCGAAATATGGAAAAGTTTTATATTTTCTTTTCAGGAAAAGTGACGTAATTATGGTATAACTTTTATTTTCCTTCTAAGAAAACTAGAACTTAAATTTGGTAAGAAAATTAGGGCAAAAACCCTAACATTTCGATTGTCTAATTTTTACTTTTTCATAAAATTGGGTAAGAGCCAAAAGCAGTTCTAATATATAGAAGCTAAACAACAAAAAATTCAACCAATATTTTCAAAGATCTTCATACTTCTTATATCTTGAGTGATATTATAAAATTGAGCTCACTAAATCGAAATACACGCGCGAGGTGCGTACACTTAAACTAGTATATATATAGAATTGGTTTGGAAAAAATAATTTTTGGAAATAAGATGGAGTAATGTACACATATTAATTAGTCCGAGTTAGAGTAGGTTTCGGAAACAAGAATTGTTAGTAACTATTCTACCACTCCTTAACTTTTTTTTTTTTTTTGAAAAATAATAATCTAACAAGCAAAAAAGAATGTTTTCTGATTGTAGCTTGTTGATATTGAATTTTCATGATTTCCAGACACCAATATACGTTTGTGCATAATAACAATGATATAAAACTTTTTAGTGTTTTATGCAGCTCATTGAAGAGCTTTTAGCTTGCTTGAGAATCTGCCTATCCAGGATTAAGTGTTCCCGGATCTCATTTGTATCAGCATCACAACTATCTTATGCTTGTGTGAAGATTCTATATTGTAGGCCATGAAATGCATTAAGTGCAATACTATGTATCTACTATATATGCATTAAGAGCTCCAATGACAGAGATAAATAGAGCTTTTGGTAGCAAGAAACAGGAAAAGGCGTAAACCAGAAACCAGGTTCCAACTCTGCATCTACTATGTATTTTTGCAACTCTTCTTCCTGAGAATTCAATTGCCTTTGCTTCTCAATGAAGTCATTCCGTTCTGAATCCAGGTCAATTTGTTTAGTGCAACTTTTACGTGTTCCCAAGCACAGATATAGTTGACTTTTCTCTAGAGTAACTGCTCGTATAGGTTGCATTACAAACTCTGTGATGACGAAACATGATAATCAAATTCACTTGGATGACCGTAACTCTTTCTTCTCAAAATCAGCAATGCTCCAATTACTGCTGCATCTCCTCCTGCTGAACAGTACATTTTTCTGTGCCTAACATTGGAGGTGAAAATTATCCATGGAATCAGAAATATGAACCAGGCCTAATTGTTGGCTTAGTCCAATCACACCTAATCAGAGATATCAACCAGGCATACTCAGAGATACATTTTTCTGTTCCTTAGCTTAGTCCAATCGTTGCAGGCTCATTTCGAGCTAACACAGCCAGACCTAACAAAAACTGCTCATTGCAGGCTCATTTCGAGCTAACACAGCCAGGCCTAACAAAAACTGCTCGTTGCAGGCTCATTTCGAGCTAGCCCTGGCTGCAGGCGCAAGTATAAATTATGAGGTCTATTCATTATGTTTACAATTGTTTGTGGCACAATGAAATTTCTATTCAGAGTTTGAATTGCTCACCTGTCTCTTCTCATGAGCACGATCATCCATATCATACAAAAGATGTAACAAATTGTGAGAATCAAAATCAGAATTTGAATTTCTCTCCCAACTTTCATGATCTTGGTTATAAATGTCATCATCCAAACATATAATACATTGTCTAACAGAGAATAAAACTCAAACTTTGAATTTCCCTCCCGATTCTCCAAATTAGGGTTTGAATTTCTCTCTCGACTTTCATGATCTTGGTTATACATGTCATCATCCAAACATATAATACATTGTCTAACAGAGAATAAAAATCAAACTTTGAATTTCCCTCCGGACTCTCCAAATCAGATCGACTCTCCAAATCAGAGTTTGAATTTCTCTCCCGACTCTCCAAATCAGAGTTTGAATTTCTCTCTCGACTCTCCAAACCAGAGTTTGAATTTCTCTCTTGACTCTCCAAATCAGAGTTTGAATTTCTCTTGTCTCTCTTCATGAGAACGATCATCCATGTCATCCAAAAGATGTAGTAATATATTGTCATATAGAGAAACCAAATCGGAGTTTGAATTTCTCTTCTGACTCTCCTCATGAGCATGATCATCCATATAATCCAAAAGATGTAATAAATTGTTAGAATAAAAAATAGAGTTTGAATTTCTCTCCCGACTCTCCTCATGATTATGTTCATGCATGTTGTAACATATGGCCCTCATTTTCATGATAATACATGTCATGTAACATATGGTCTAATAGAGATTCAAAATAAGAGTTCCAGTTTCTCTCCTGATCAGTCATGTCGTTGATATTATCTAACATATTTCCAGTAGTCTCCATCAACTCAGTCAGATCATTATTGTCATAGAAATCATCAATCCTTTCATCATCAGAGTTTGAATTTCTCTCCGGACTCTCCTCATGAACACGTTCATCCATATCATCCAAAAGATGTAATAAATTGTGAGAGTCAAAATCAGGGTTTGAATCTCTCTCTTGACTCTCCAAATCACAGTTTGAATTTCTTTCCCGACTCTCCTCATGATTATGATCATGCATGTCATAATAAAAAAGATTTAATACAATCAAAATAAGATTTTGAATTTCTCTCCTGATCAGTCATGTCGATGATATTATCTAACATATTTTCACTAGTTTCCATAAACTCAATCGGATCATTAATGTCACAGACATCTGGTTAGGCTTATACGAGTCACCCCACAAGTAAAGGGACCAGGTCCCTTACACAGTAAATCAGTTAACAAACAAGATATTACTAAAGTGCAGAAGATAAAAGACACTCA
Source organism: Capsicum pubescens (assembly GCA_030864215.1). Classification (NCBI taxonomy): domain Eukaryota; kingdom Viridiplantae; phylum Streptophyta; class Magnoliopsida; order Solanales; family Solanaceae; genus Capsicum; species Capsicum pubescens. The sequence goes on along the minus strand of CM061547.1, from coordinate 257,545,618 downwards.
ATATTTAAGTGAAAACCTCTTGCTCTAGGGAGGAAGAACAGTAATAGGGGGTTCGTCCGAATCCCCTTCAGCGGAAAATTATACTTTTAATATATGATTAAAATGATTTTTATGTACATATTGTAGATGTTGAACCCCTTCAATGAGTTTTTCTTCAAATTTTGAATACCCTCAGCATAAATCCTACCTCCGCCTCTGGGAAGAACCACAACTTGTCTCATTGGATTTCCCACAAACTTCACTATCTTTAAGTCAAAACATGATTACAATAATCACAAGATTAAACTCTTGTCATATAGATATTTTACTTCCACAATATTTGTTAGTTTCTTCGTCTATAATATAATAGAGATCCTTCGTGATTGCTTGTTCGAAGCCAATGGATGACAGTATCATGGAGATTGCTTCTCTTGACAAATTCCTTGAGAGAACTAAGGTTAGTGGAAATTACCATCATTTGCGAGTTTCTCTTGGGAAGTTCGGTGACAGAACAAGATTACCATCACTTGCAAGTTGCAACTCACCTTTTACCCATATTCTTGAGATCAAAATTCAACATAATCCTAACCAAAGCATATTTAGAATTTAATTTTTGAGGTAAAACAACTTCTTTCTGTTCTTAGTGATTGTTATATGTAAGTTTGATAATTCTTTTTTGTAATCTTGTAATTATAAGTGTAAACTGTCACTTTGAATTAAAAGGGGGAGGAATGTGGGGTGGAGTGAGATAAGAGAACACATTTGTCCATGGAATAAATTGAGTACATGATTTAAATATTCATCTTACAGCATATCGTTAGAACATGCATACCGAAAACAAAAATTCTACAGGATCAATATAACTGCAACACTCCGCACTTTTGGGCTAAAGTTTGAATCGTCCTTTCTATGCGTATAGACCCGAATCCAATTATTCTTTGTTAATATATGTGTGATGATGTAACGACCCAAAACCTGGTCCCAAGACGTCACACGGTGCTCAAGACTACGAGTACCTTAAGCTAACCCTGTCTACATACTACTGAGCCTAAATCTCATAATAATGGAAATATAGATATTAAAGTCATGCTAGAATGCGGAAAACTGTCTGAAATAACTGAGAATAATGTCTGAAACATCAATACTAAATAATATGAATCAAAACTAGCAGTCTGACAAGCCTCTACTACTAATAACTAGAGAGCCACTGGGACAAATCCCCAGCTAACTCGAACTGTCTTATAAAAATGCTAAATCAAATCATATGACTAATAAGCTGCAAAATCTAAATGAGTAAGTCCCCAAACTATGAGAACTCACCAACTGTCGGATGTAGATGGATATGCTCGAACTACTCATGCTACTAATATTGAACACCTGAACCTACATTATGAGACAATGTCTCACATAGACGTATATGTGGATCAGTACTTTGAGGATGTACTGAGTATATGAGGGTGAAATGCATAAGTAAAATATTATCTCATCATTATAATTTATAAAACAATGCATGTTAAATGTAAATAACTCACATAAGCTGGAATATCTGAAATACTTAAATATGGAATCATGCATAGCAAATCATACTTGTGAAACTAGTCAGTCATAACATTTAGTTCTAAAAGTTGTGGTAGAATTCTTTTGTAAAACATATTGTCTAAGTGTAAAAGAGCTCACTCTGAATCTAAAATATGAAAGATGAAATTTGAAACTATTATCTTTCTGTAAAGCATAATCTGAATGAAATTGTGAGCCCTTTTCCACTTAGTTTTTCTAAAAGCTTTTCTGTTATTCTTTTTTTTAAGACTCTGAAACTTTTTGGGAGGTACTCTAACCGATATAAACCATGTAAGATGTCATGGATTCCAACGTCTCTTACCCACGTTGGTAGAGTTGTTCTACCCTTGCCATCGGAATAGAACCTAGCTAGAGTGATCACTTTCTTAAATCATCCATATAAATGGTAATAACTTGAACCTACATTGTCTCGTAGTTCTGGGGCATGAGATCTTAGAATCATACCCAACTCGGTGCTAAATACTACTCTCATACTTATCGCTCAGAACTTTTATGAAATCCACCTTAAAATAACATAAGGGTTCGTAATGAAAATCAGTTATACTTTTTTTTTATTTAGATCATAAACTGTATGAAGAATGTGGATTTCATATCTTAGCTTAGGATCAAAATATCAAATCTTTATAAAAAAAACTGAGAAGAATCTAGTCATAAGGTGCTCATAGCACAGTCAATTTTGAAATTGCAATACTTATTAGGGCTTAATGACCCATGCTTCAAACTCATGTAAAATAATTATAATAGTCATGCTTGATAATGAAAACAGTGATAATTCATCTCAAAATATGAAAATATACATATAATTCATCTTCTAAATCATTTGAAATCTCAAAATCATGCAAATAGCAACAATGGGTATAAACCCTAATTTAAATCTCATGTATAAACATTCAAAATTATATGAATTGTATTTAAAATCTTGGTTTTGGGCACAAGGATGAAAGAAGATCTCTGTTCATAAACCCCACATACCTTGATTGATGATTAGATGAAGAAACTTGAGTTATTAATTCCTAATTGAATTCTTGGGGATGAGTTCTTAATTATCTTACCTTGAGAATCCTCAATTTAGAGCTTTCTTGGAGAATCCATGGAGGATTTTGATTTCTTAGAGAAAAAGCTTTGGAGCTTTAGGGTTTTGCTTTGGGAGAGAATGGATGAAATTGGGCATAAAGTGCTTAGAATAGTTTTAATTCCTTGTTTTGGACGAATTGGGGCCTTGGGAATTAACCAAAATTCCCTTTTTAAACTTTTGGATGGAACTGAAAATGTAAGATTTTTTCGATTTGGGTGGCCACTGCGACGCGCCACTATTGCGGTGGCTTACTGGAAACTGCCAATTAGGACCTGAGACTCCTCTGCGACGCGCCATGATCGTGGAGCTTCACTGGAAAGTGACAATTGTGAGATGGGACATCACCACAATGTGGTGGAGTCGCGGAGTCTCAGTGAAATTTGACAATTGTGATTTTGCACTTCTCCGCGATGCGCTACGGGCCCAAATCATGGTGTTCTACGACTGACACTAAAAATCACCATAATTTCTTACTCGATTATCGAATTAAGGCAAATCTTATATTGTTGGAAAGCTAATTCAATTTCTTACGCGTTAGAGGGTCTAAAACTGGAAAATTGCACACGAAATAAATGCTATTCATTTTGAAAGTTATCCCTTAACATTCTAGGAACGAATTTAGGTTAGGAAAATTACGGGGTATTACAGATGATCAATCTTATAGTGTGTGAATACCTTTGAATATGAATTGAAGTCACAAAAATCCCCAAACTCAAAGACGAGTTGAAAACTCTTCTATCGATTAAATTTTGATAAACTTTTAAGCTTGGGTCAACTTACATCGATCATAACTTATTGTATATAATGAGTTACAGGGCCTGCTATATATCAAATGAAAGGTATTTTAGTTTTATTTCCAACGCTACTGATTTTGCCTTAATTTGATATCGGGGTAAGAAGTTATGCCCATTTTACTGAGAGGTGTCAGTCAGTCAAATTGCGATGGCTAGACTGACGGACTATCAAGCCTGTGATGGCCTATCAAGTTAGGTCATCAACTTGAAACAACAATCTCAAAAACTAGTTTTTTTGTGATGGTTTTAGTGACAATCAATCACGGGAGTAATGCTCAATCACCTAGGTCGTCGGTAAGGGTCGAAAAATATTTAAGTGTTTTTTTAATGGGATATTTTGGTACTTTCCCATCCCAAACTCTTTCCCCATGAATTTAAATCATACCCAAAGCATTATAATCTTTTTTTTAGCAATTTTACAACATCGTAATCCCCTTTACTCTCAAGAACAAGGGAAATTGGGGTTTTCTCCAAGAACTAGAAATCACGAAGCTAATCTTTTCAATCCAAGATTCACAAAAAATAAATCAAGATTTGGATTTCATCCTTCAACCTAAGTAATCTAAGGTACGTGGGGTTTTTCTAAACTACATAGGCATGGTGAAATCGTTTTGATAATGTTTAAATATTGAGAAATCATGAATTTGCAATGGGTTTTGAATTTACATTTACAATTGTGCATTGTGAAATTCTTTTTATGATAATGTTTTGGTCTTGAGGCCTTTCCCTAAATTAGATTTGTACTCGTATGTATGTATGTATGTATGTATGAATTTTTGAGTTTTAATATTGATTTGAGAGCATGAACCATTAAATTTCCTCTCATGTTGTAAAGCCTCTTGTTTTCATATGTTATGAATTATTCAATTGCATATTGAGAAGCATGATTCAAATGTCTTTACTATTTTTTTAAATCTTGATTTTGGATATAAACTGAAGAGAGGGTGATTCTTGCTAATATAAATGAAAAGTGGTGATTCAAAGAGATTGCATGATTTGTTACAAAATACTTGACCACCGCATGTTTGTTGAAATGTTAAAAAGAGAGAGTCTTTGCATAATTTAACATATGTTTTGAAATATGAATTCTTTTGAACTGCTTGAATGATATGGTGGTTCAAACTTTATGTTTTGAATGAAGAGACTGAAACTTGATATTTTATAGCTTAGAGATATGACTTGCAATTTTTGGTATGACGATACCAATCAGATGAATGCCATACTAGAGTAAGATTTTTAGATTTTAATTTTATAGAATGCATTCCTTATAGAGTTAAAAATGGGCTTAATAAGAGTTAGGTGGTTACCCGAATAAGGTGTGAGTTCAGAAAACTCATTGCCCAAAATCGTGTAGAGCTAATACGAGTTTATTATGTCCCCAAGAGGGACCGTACGCTGGCCTAGTTCCCCTTGGAGTATTAGAGATAGAGACTCCAACCCTTGCGACAAACCTGGGTTGCGGGCTTAGCCGCCGAGTCAAGGGCGGATTCCATATAGCCCGTGGGATTGTAGAGTTTTAGGGTGTACCACCAGCTCAGAAGTAAAACAAAGAGTGAGTCTTGGCTTCAAAGAAATGTTTCAAAGTCTTTAAAGTGTGCCCATGTGTTTTCATATATTAAATGTAAATTGTTTTATGAATTTCTCTCACTTATGTTATATATAAATACATTATTTTAGATTTTCTCTACGTACCGGTACATCTGTATTGACCCCCTATATTTCAGGATCTGAGGCATAGTCCCAGGGTCCTACTGAGTAGTAGATTGGATTGTCCAAAGTTTGCAGTCGGTGAGCCTCCCTTATTTTGGAAGGCCTTGTTGATTGGAAATTGATATTTCATTTTGGTTTATGCTCCGACTGGGGGCCTTGTCCTAGTATTCAGACACTAGTGTTTTTGAGTTTTTAGAGATTTTGCAGAATAGTGTCAAGTGTTTCTGAATGTTTCATGAACTCATTTTCATATTGTTCAGCTGAAGTAAAAGAATGACCATGTTTCTATCTTGTCATGTTTTTCTGCATTTTCCTTACTGTATATGAATTATGTATATGATTGCTAGTTACAGAAGGGCTCTCAGACCTTCATGGTTTGGGATGCTCGCTGCGGCCTGGGCCTCGGTTTGGGTCATGACAAATTTGGTATCAGAGCATGTTTCATGGTCCTAGGGTGTCCATGAAATTGTGTTTAGTGGAGTCTTGCTTATAGGTGTGTTGTGCACCACACTTATAATCAGGAGGCTACCAGGCATTTAGGAGTTGTTTCTTATTCCTTCATACTCTAGTTCATGCTACAGCGTTGTCCATAAGAAAGTTATCCAAATTCCTTCCTTGTTCTAATTTCATTGGTCATGCCTCATTGTCGAGGCGATACAAGTCTTAGAGTCTAGATCCCCCAGCCAGGTGGTTCTCTCTTATTAAGTTATCCATAAAGTTATGAGATAGCACAAGGACTTGAGAGGAGTCCATTAGTGCTTTAAGGTGTATTAATTTAGTTGTATACCTTTATCTTAATGAAATCATGCTTTTCAGCCTGAGGTACGAAGTGTAGTCAGTATCCTTTTATAAAATTCTTGTTGCAGATGTCATGTATAAGGGTAAAAATATGTAGCAGAATATTGGAACTGTATTTCCACCCAAGTAGTAGTATATGTTAATGTGTTATGGCCTACCGATAGTAAGATTGTCCAGAAGTTGGTGACATAAAGTCACAAGGTTAGAAGTCAAAGTGAGGGTAACTTTTGTGTAAATAAGTAGTTTTAGTTGTTTAACCATTAATTGAGGAATGGTTTGCCATTTTACAGTGGTAGACTAATGTGGTAGCAATATTTTTAGATCGTATAATAGTCTGTGATGGAAGTAGCAGGATATGATCTTTATTTATTTAAATTAGGGAAGGAGCCTAGAGTGTATAGTTATGGTGGTTATAGAAATCAGTTATAGATTGTGAATAGAAGGGGGTAGACTACTCAATAAGTTATGGGTAGAGACTCATTGGTGTTTATGGAATTTGGTGATAGTGATAATGTATACATGGGTAAGTAAGTATGATGTGAGAAATTAGAATATGTTGATAAGATTTAAATGGGTTATATTTTAAGGTTAAGATCGACTATCCCTATTATGTGACTTTACCCCTTTGATTATCTTTTCTTTAGTAGTTGTAACTAGTACTATGTGAGAATGTAGGTAGTGGAATTTGAGGTGTAGTAGTAATATCATGGAGGGGATGCGATTGTAGGTAGTATCTAGGCAAAATAAAGTATTTTGGCTTGATTTCCCAATTTGATGAATTAGTATAGTATGTGGCATGGTTCGTTGTTAGTATATGAGTGACGTTAGACTATAGGCTTGAACGTTAGATGTAAAGTATGGTGGTAAGAGTAGTACCTTAAGATTAATGATGCATGTTTGTTGGAATTAATTAGAAGTCTTGATGTAATGTGTGAAATGTCCTAGGTTGATAATTTATAAAAAGTTTAGATGGTAATCGTGAGGTCTATGTGTACATGAGGATTAGTGTTAAAATAATGATTTATGGTTGTTTCATTAAGTGGATAAGAACGTGAGTATAAAGGAATAAGTTGAACCCGAGGTAGCAGGTTGTTAGATAAAGTTTTATGTGTATAAGTGTTTGGTGTACCTAGTCTGTGTTCTTGAAATTTGTAGTATGGAGATATCTGGGGAAGACTAAGGAGTTGTTGTATGGTGTTCGTTATAGCAGAATTAATAAAATATAGGTAGGCAATATGTGTCTTTTGTATAGTTTCGCAAATTTTGTTAAGTTGTAAGTTGTGTGATTAGTGTGTAAAGCTAGCATTCTAAGAAATTGAAGATGGAGTGTTAAGTGTTTAGAAACGTAGGTGTCTATGCCTATAATGATGGTATTCGTAAGTTAATGACCAAAGAGGTTAGAGAAAATTACGATTTGGTCTCCCTGGAAGGGGGGGGGGGTTCTAGAAAGAATTTAGTATCTTTATATATTTATTAAGGGGAGTTTGTGTTCATGTGTATATTGATACCCCTTTGTGATAAGGAGTGTGGATGCGTACGCTCATGAGAGTGGGAGTTGTAAAGTGATGGCTATAGAGGTTAACGAAAGTTAAGAGTAGCATTTTTCCAAAAGTAAGGCCTGCAGAGTATAGTTCATCAGGGAGAATTTAGAGTTTAAGTTTATGGTGATGTCTCATTTGCATTGAGAGTTGTGGATGCAGATTTTGATGTAAGGTTATGTCTGCAAGTCTAGGGGTGTGACTTTGGTCTAAAGGGGAGATGATGGATTAAAGTAGTTTCTGAATTTTTTTCTTGTGGTGTCAAGTTTCAAGTAAGAATCATGATAAATCAATTCTTATTCAAGAAAGATCCTCCTACTTCAAATTGAATGGACATCTACCAATGTCTTATGTATTTAAGACCTACCTATGCCTAAGGTTTGAGCTCTCTATGTAACTCATGTCATATTCCGGCCTCCAAACTAGAAGCAATAATATCACTCAGTGATCCAATATTCAATGTATTCAAGATCTATGTTATGTTGCTCATGATCCATAAAAGTCCATGTCTCGCATGATACTTGATTCGAAGAAACTATGCTTTCCATACGTTACCGATTCATTTTATGTCGGGATTAGTCAAAGTGATAAAGTTTATATTAACTCATGGAAAATTTCAGTTCTTTAAATAAGGATCAATCGTTTCAAGTGGCAAATCCTTGTCTTAGTTGTTAACTATATAAATTTTGGCTTTATGCCATATACCTCATGATATGTGCATCCATGTTTCTTATTGTGGTCTGTCATAAGGAAACCATATTGTATTGTGTTGCCGATCAACACTTTACTTATGATTTGGAAACTTGATATATGAAGCGCTTTGTGTCTATTCTATCGTATCTTTACCTCGTTTTGCTCGTTGAGTAGTGCAATAAGTTAAGTTATGATTTGACAAGTGTTACTTCCATTCATGATGCTTATTGTCGGGTTCCTCAATGACCCTTCTTATGTTAGTATAATGGTGGTTGTGGAACTGTAGTAGTGTGTTAGGTAGGGGAGTAGATGTTCTTGAAACTGGAAAAAAAATTGATGTGATTCTTGAGCTAAGTTATAGGTGAAAGGGAAAAGAAGGAGATGAACTTTTGTTGTGTGAAATAACTAAGAAGGAGAAATATGGTGAAAATATTTGTGAGAGCGATTGAAATTGTTGGTCTTAGTGGGGAGATCCATGTAGTGGGTGTAGTAATGATTAGGCTTGAATGTTCTGATTGTTGAAAATATAAACCAATGCATTGTAAGGTTAGTACTCCTTGATTTAAAACTTGAGTGTATTTGAAAGTAGTGGTAAGGTAAAGTAAATCTTCCTAAAAGGAAGTGGAATATGGAGTTTCATAGCTTAAACTAGCACCTCTTCTCTCTGAGATAGGCTTCAACATAGGAATATTATACAGTGGGACTCAAACTTGTGTGGCTAGATATGTATTGGGAGAATTGTAAGTTGGAAATGAAGAAGCATGTAATTTATTGTTTGGGGCGTAGACAAGTAGTGTCTCTAAGTTTAAGTCTTTTTGTTGTATCTTGTAAGGTGGAGAATATTTCTATTCTTATGTCCCATAAGAATCGAATCTCATGTCTAGTACTAATCTTAATTAGACTGAGGATTAAATTCATGTCTTATAATGTTTTGATCATGTGCCATAAAACATATGCCAAGATCATGTTGACGTCAAGTTTCGTTATCTCATGTTTCGTGCTTACACGTTTTCTTAGGGGTTATCATGAAGCTCGTTGGATTCCTTTGCATAGTTTTTTGAGGAAAAATATTTAATGCAATGTTACGTTCTTTATTCTACACTTTTAGAGATTCAAAGAGTCCATACCCATCATTCGGGGACGAAAGATCCTAAGGGCAAGATAATGTAACACCCCGCACTTTCGGGCTAAAGTTTGAACCATCCTTTCTGTGAGAATAGACCCGAACCCAATTATTCTTTGTTAATATATGTGCGATGATCAATCCTATAGTTTGTAAATACCTTTGAATATGAATTGAGGTTATAAAAATCCCCAAACTCAAAGACGAGTTGAAAACTCTTCTATCGATTAAGTTTTGATGAACGTCTAAACTTGGGTCAACTTACATTGATCATAACTTATTGTGTATAATGATTTATAGGGCCTACTATTTATCAAATGAAAGGTCTTTTAATCTTTTTCCAACACCACTAGTTTTTCCTTAATCCGATATTGGGGTAAAGAGTTATTTCCGTTTTACTGAGAGGTGTCAGTCTGCCAAATTGCGACGGCCAGACTGACGGACCGTCAAGCCAGTGACGGCCCGTCAAGTTAGGCCGTCAACATGAAACAACAAGCTTGAAAACTATTTTTTTGTGATGGTTTGAGTGAAAATCAGTCACGGGAGTAACGCTCCGTCACCCAGGCCGTCGGTAAGGGCCGAACAACGTTAATGTGTCGTTTTAAAGGGATATTTTGGTACTTTTCCATCCCAAACTCTTTCGCCACGAATTTAAATCATACCCTAAGCGTTCTAATCCTTTTTTTTATCAGTTTTACAATATCTCAATCCCCTCAACTCTCAAAAACAAGGGAAATTAGGGTTTCCTCCAAGAATAAGAAATATGGAAGCTAATCCTTTCAATCCAAGATTCCCAAGAAATAAATCAAGATTTGGATTCCATCCTTCAACCTAAGTAATCTAAGGTACGTGGAGTTTTCCTAAACTACATGGGCATGGTGAAATCCTTTTGAGAATATTTAAATATTTCAAAATCATGAATTTGCAATGGGTTTTGAATTTACATTTACAATTGTGCGTTGTGAAATCTTTTTTATGATAATGTTTTGGTCTTGAGGCCTTCTCCTAAATTAGATTTGTGCTCGTATATATGTATGTATGCATTTTTGAGTTCTAATGTTGAATTGAGAGCATGAACAATTAAAATTCCTCTCTTATTGTAAAACCTCTTGTTTTCATATGTTATGAATTATTCAATTGCATATTAATAAGCATGATTCAAATGTCTTTACTATTTTTTTAAGCCTTGATTGTTTATATGAGCTAAATAGAGGGTGATTCTTGCTAATATAAATGAAAAGTGGTGATTCTAAGAGATTGCATGGTTTGTTACAAAATACTTGACCACCACATGTTTGTTGAAATGTTGAAAAGAGAGAGTCTTTGCATAATTTGACATATGTTTTGAAATATGAATTCTCTTGAACTGTTTGAATGATATGGTGGTCCAAACTTTATGTTTTAAATGAAGAGACTGCAACTTGATATTTTATGGCTTAGAGATATGACTTGCAAGTCTTGGTATGACAATACCAATCAGATGAATGTCATACCAGAGTAAGATTTTCAGATTTTGATTTCAAAGAATGCATGTCTTAAAAGAGTTAAAAATGGGCTTAAAGAGAGTTAGATGGTTACCCGAAGAAGGTATGAGTTCAGAAAACTCATTGTACGAAATCGTGTTTTGTCGATACGAGTTTATTATGTCCCCAAGAGGGACTATACTCTGGCCTAGTGCTCCTTGGCTTATTAGAGATATAGACTCCAACCCTAGCGGCAAACTTGGGTTGGGGGCTTAACCGCCGAGACAAGGGCGGATTTCAAATAACCCGTGGGATTGTAGAGTTTAGGGTATACCACCTAGCTCGGAAGTTAAACAAAGAGTGAGTCTTGGCTTCAAAGAAATATTTCAAAGTCTTTAAAGTGTGCCCATGTGTTTTCATTTTCATATATTAAATGTAAAATGTTATATGAATTGCTCTCGCTTATGTTATATATAAATACATTATTTTAGATTTGCTCTGCATACCAGTACATCTATATTGACCCCCCTATATTTTAGGATCTGAGGAACAATCCCAGAGTCCCTCTAAGCAGTAGATTTGGTTATCCGATGTTTGCAGTTAGTAAGCCTCCCTTATTTCGGAAGGCCTTGTTGATTGGACATTGATATTTCATTTTGGTTTATGGTCTGACTGAGGACCTTGTCCCAGTATTCAGACAGTAGTGTTTTTGAGTTTTTAGAGATTTTGCAAACTAGTGTCAGGTGTTTCTGAATGTTTCATGAACCCATTTTCATATTGTTCAGTTGAAGTAAAAGAATGACTATGATTCCATCTTGTCATGTTTTTCTGCATTTTCTTTACTGTATATGAATTGTGTATATGATTGTCAGTTAGAGAAGGGCTCTCAGACCTTCATGGTTCAGGATGCTCATCGTGTCCTGGGCCTCGGTTCAGGTCATGTCATTCTTTTCACGACCCAAGCTGAGGCCCTAGCCGCGATGGGCATCCTGAACCATCAAGGCCCGTGACACCCCTGTAACTCCCCAACCCACTAGTGATATTGTTTGCTCTGGGCCCAGGACCGCATGGCTTTAAAACACGTCACTAGGGAGTAAGATTTGCTTACTTATATACCTATTATCCCTCCTGTGTTTTGCCGATGTGGGAATTTTTCCTACGTTGGGATGTTACATACAATCATGTAACACCGATGAAACATGCCACATATTATATTATCCCATCAAATAGAAATATCAACCTAAGTCTATTACTTTACGTAACTACGACCCATAAGTTCATCCTCTCCACAACATTAGGAAGGAGTCCTACATCAGCAAACACAGGAGGAATACTGGGTATATAAGTAAGAGAGCCTTACTCTCTAGTGACGCTTTTTAAAGTCGTATGGGCCTTGGCCCGGAGCCGACAATATCACTAGTGGGTTGGGGAATTACAAGGGTATCTTAGGGCTTGATGGTTCGGGATGCTCGTCACAGCCAGGGTCTAAGCTCGGGTCATGACAGAATGGTTTCAGAGCCCCTTATGTCAGCCCTGTCGATGTGGGCCATAGTTCAAACTGAGTGCAAGAAAATTCCGGTAAGGCGGGGCAAACCTCAGTCCTGAGTATAGGCAAATTCTATTTGGTGGGGCAAACCTCAGCGAGAATGCTGAGTCCATAATGGGGTGTGTATGTAACATCCTTACTTAGGAAGGAGTCCCACATCGGAAAAACACAGGAGGATACTAGGTATATAAGTAAGAGAGACGTACTCCCTAGTGACGTAATTTAAAGTCGTGCGGGCCTGCGCCCAGAGCGGACAATATCACTAATAGGTAGGGGAGTTACAGAGGTATCTCAGGGGTTGATGGTTTGAGATGCCCATCGCGGCCAGGCCTTCAGCTCAGGTCGTGACAATAACTTATATATAATCTAGATAACATAAATCATCAAACGAAGTTAAAAAGCTACTTACCTGTTGAAGCCTTCACACAATTCGTTCACTGCTTTGACCTCCAGGGCTACAATCTTCTATTATATCTTGACTAACTTTTGCTATCATGAAAACTTGTGTGGGCAAGTACTTTTTGGATTCAAAGAGAATATATCAAGAGATCATAATCTTCTGAACAAAAACCCCTATTTATTCTTGTTTTCTCTTAAAGAGGGGAAAGCCAAGAGACAAACGTTTTTGTCTTTTCAGTTGTCACAAACGATTTTTGCCTCTTTATTATTCAAAACGTTTTGTGCCCTTTCATTGTCCAAAACATTTTCTTATTTAAAATCAGAAGATATCTTTTCCTTATAGAAGACTAGTAAATAATATTACTTCTTCTAGTAAGTTTCTTTCTCTTTTTCAAACTTGATTAGTTAATCAGGTATAGCAGGGACCACAAATTTATTAAGTGGCGCTTCCAATTATGATATTAATTTGGTGAAGAAAGAATTATCATATTATAATAAATTATAAATTATTTCACTAAAAAATTATAATTGCACTCCTCAATTTAATTTCGAAATCTACCATTACATCTTATTTAACTTCCCATGTTAGAATTACCAACACCAATCAATTAAATTAAATTATCTAAAAAATTTAACTCATTGATTAATTTAATCCTTTATTTATAATGCTTAACTTATTTCACATGACAGATACAAAATCCACCTGCATGGTTTTCATGTGAAAACATATAAGCAACCATAAAGGGGTGTCTTCTATCTCAAGTCCGAGTCATGGTTCTATAAACCAATTAATATTTCACTAAGTGATTTGTCATCATCCAACCTATTAGGAATATATTGACTCACAAAAGAGTCTCACCTTTTAATAGATTAAAACAATAACCAAACCACATAGATCATAATAATTATATCAAGATTAAGAGTATAAGTACATGTAATGGACTAGAGAAGTCGTTTATTAATATTCAAAGCATAAACGAATATCTCTAATTGGTCCGTTCAATACATACGAAATGTACTAGCACAAGAAGTTGGAGTATTACCATTCCCATAACTAAGATCAAATTATATTTAATCTTGTGCTACAATCAACAAGATGGTTGTCCTACCTAAGGGTGTCAAACGGGCCGGGCTGACCCGGCCCGGCCCGACCCGACCCGGCCCGGCCCGACCCTATTAGCTAACCCGGCCCGGTAAGCCCTAGGGCTTAAGGGTTCCGGGTCCCGGGCCGGTTTTTTTTGTTAAAATGGGTCCGGTTAACCCGGCCCGGAATATAAAAAAAAATAAAAAAAATTGATTTTGGGCCAACTAGCCGTTGTCCCAACGGCTATATAGCCGTTTTTGGGTCCAAACGGCTAGTTTGGGCCCATTTAATTAAAAAAAAAAAAAACTTTAAAAAATATTTTTTAATCCCCAAAAAAAATCTATAAATACCCTACAACTTCAAATCATTTTTCACACAATTTTTCACTCTCTCAAATCTCATTCTCTCTCAAATCTCAATTCTCAATTCTCAATTCTCTAATATTCAATATATTTAATTTCTTAAAGTGTTCACTTTAATTTTTTAATTTTCGTTTACAAAGTACGAGCGGAAGTTTCTAAAGTCGCAATCTTCGGATACTTCCAAAATTTGGTATTGTCGTTCCATCTCTTACGTTTAATTTTTATTTATTGTATTAATTGTTTAATATTTAATTTTATTATATTTGTGTATTTTGAATATTTTTAGTTTAATTTAATTTATATTATGGATAAATTAAAAAACCTCGCTGCTAAAGGTGTTAAAAATTTTTGTCCCGGAAGCGGTAGTGGTAGTAAAAAGCGAATTACTAGCGGTAGAGGTAGTTCAAGTAATAGATATACCCATGTGCCTTCGGCTCCGGTACCGCTTGGTACACCTTTTGAGGAAGAAATAGGTGTAGGTGCTCACGATATGGATTATGTAGAAGCTCAGGAAAATTATGGTATAGAAGAAGAAAATGAAGTAGATGCAGTTAATTTAGACGAAGATAATGAAAATATTGCTGAAACACCCACAGTAGGAGATGCTAACGTTAGATCTGAATCAGTTAATCTCCCTCCCCGTCCTCCCAGTGCCCCAAAACCTCATAAAAGAACTAGTATTTCATGGCAATTTTTTGAACGTATATCAGATATTGAGGTGCAGTGCAATATTTGTCAACAAATATATAAGCATAGAAGTGGAGGCAAGCAAGGGGGTACGGGTACGTTAATGAGACATATAGATGAAGATCACAAAAGAGAGTTAAATATTGCAAAAGGTGGTGGGGATGTTGGTGGGTCAAAGCAAACTAGAATGGACCCAACAACCGGTCAAGTAGCGAAAAAGTATAATAAATTGAGGGACAGGGAAGAAATAGCTAAAATGGTAGCTGTGGGTTGTTTGCCTTTTAGTTTTCCTTCTTCTGATGCTTTTATTCGTTATATACAAGCAATTTATAATCTTATGTTTAATGGTATTCCTAGAACTACTTGTCGGTCTGATATTTTTAGACTCCATTCACAATATTATTTTTATTTATCAACATTGTTAAAAAATATTCAATGTAGATTGTCCCTAACTTCTGATCTTGGTCGTGCTGTAAATAAAAATGATTATTTAACCGTTACTTGTCATTGGATGGATAGTAATTTCATGATGCAAAAACGTATTCTTGCTTTTTTATATGATGAAGATCGTAAACATACTGGACAATTTATTACTGATTCTATTGTTAAAATTGCCGGATACTATGGTATAGAAAATAAAATTTTATGTATTGCTTTTGATAATGCTTCTAACAACAAGACTGCTATAACAAAAATAAAATCTACGCTATCTCCGTCCTTGCCTGAAATTTTTCATATTAAGTGTGCATGTCATATATATAATTTAATTGTAAAAGATGGTCTTGAGTTTTTTGAGCTTTATATTGAAAAAATTCGTCTTGCCGTTGGTTTTATTCAAGGAAATAATCATAGATCGAGAATTAGAGAATTTAAAGTTAAATGTCAAGAAAATGGACTTACACCGATTTTGATGCCTGAGGAAATTGATACTAGATGGAATTCTACGTATGAATTTTTAAAAACTTGTTATAAATATAGAATTCCTATTACACTAGCTTTTAACCAACATTGCGGTTCATTTGCTGATTCTGCTGATTGCATGCTACATAATTCTGATTGGGTTGTAATTAATGATCTTGTTATGTTTTTAGAAAAATTTTATGTAGCTACGGTTGAATTTCCCGGTGCTTACTATCCTACTGTTTGTAATATTTTGGCATATATAGCCGAGATTTCTGGTTTGCTCCAACAATATAAAAATAAAGAAGGTTATAAAGAAGCTGTTGGCGCCATGTTTACAAAATTTAAAAAAAAAAAAATCCCGATTCCCCCTATTTACTTGGTTGGTGCTATGCTAAATCCGTGCATGAAATATAATAATATGTGTCACTTTAGTACTCTTATTTATACTAACTTAGAAATAAATACTAACCATGATTCTGAACAAGTACAGTCTGATTTGTGGACGGCTACGGCTGATGCAAAAGATTATATAGAAAAATTATATAATCACTATGCTGATTTATTTGATTCAGCCGTACCTATAAATATCACTCCAACTGTCGCTCCTCATCCTCCCGAGGAGCCATCATCTTCTAAAAGGCCGGCACATAGTGGTTTTTCTGATTCGTTTTATGATTTAAATTGTTGGAACAGTGTTGATGAGAGAACTTACACATCAACTTATCGGGAAGAGCTGAAATATTATCTTCGGACGGCACTAGAGGATCGCAGACGACGGATCAACACGCTGGATTGGTGGAGAAATAATGAATCACAATATCCTGTGCTTTCAAGATTAGCTAGAGATATCTTGAATGTTCCAATGTCAACCGTTGCATCAGAGAGCGCCTTCAGTCAGGGACGACAGCAGCTTGGAGACAACCGACACTCATTGGGAAGCAATGCAATGAATGTTCTAGTTTGCCTCAGAGATTGGATTAGAGCGGAAAGAAGAAACCAAGGAATGGAACCGGAGCCGAGCGACGAGCTGAAACTAGAAGAAATTATGACTTCACGGGAGAACTCAGCAGAATCAAGTCCAATGCATGGTTTTGCCCCCGTTGACTTTGATTATCCTATGCAAGTTCCCATTAATATTAACATGAATGAGTTGGAAAAAATGATGCATAATTTATAGATTTTTCATTCATGTAAATTATAAATTTTGAATCATTTTGCAATCAATAAAATTCCCCAAATTCATTCAGTCCTTAGTCGTTGTTTTTTATTTTTTTTTGAATAAATTTTGAATATTTGTGCATATATCTTCTATAGAAGTGTATATTTAACGTATACATGTGTATATGTTTTATAAATTAGTATATAAGTATATCTATACATATTGTAATGTATATATAATGTAGTATATTTTATAAGTAGTAGTATATATACATTTAATGGTGCGTATACACGTGTATATATCTTCTATAGAAGTGTATATTTAATGTATACATGTGTATATGTTTTATAAATTAGTATATAACTATACAAATATATATTGTAATGTATATACATTATATTATATTTCATTTAAAGTATTACATATACATAGAATAGAGTGTATATATGTGAATGGATCTTCTATAGACGTGTATATTTAACGTATAAATGTGTATATATTTTATAAATTAGTATATAACTATACAAATATATATTGTAATGTATATATATTGCATATATCTCATTTAAAGTATTACATATACATAGAATAGAGTGTATATATGTGAATAGATCTTCTATAGACGTGTATATTTAACATATACATTACTTTATGTTTTATAAATTAGTATATATATTGTAGTATATACTTTTTTTAAAGTAGTACATATATATTGAATGGTGCGTATATATGTGTATATATCTTCTATAGACGTATATCTTTAAAGTATACAAGTGTATATGTTTTATAAATTAGTATGTAACTATATATATATACATATTATTGTATATATATATATGTATATCACTATATTGTAGTATATATTTTATTTAAAGTAGTACATATATGTTGAATGGTGCATATATATGTGTATATATCTTCTAAAGTAGTATATATTTAACGTATACATGTGTATATGTTTTATAAATTAGTATATATATATATTGTAGTGTATATATATATATATTATACTATTATAGCAAATGTTTTATTTAAAGTAGTACGTATAGTCATATATAATTATATATTGAATGGTACGTATATATGTGTAATTGTTTATGCTTTATATATTTTTTTAAAAATATATGTTGTATATTGGAGTGTATATAGTGTATATTGGATTTTTTATTTATTTTTTAAACGGGTTTGACCGGTTTTTAACCGGGTTTGACCGGGTCTTGGTGGGTTTGACCGGATTGGGTTTAGTGGGCCGGGTCCGGGTGGGTTTTAATTTTTTTACTGTTTGGCCCGGCCCGGCCCGGTTAACGCCAAACCCGGCCCAGAACCGGCCCGAAACCCGGGTAAAATGGGAGGGACGATTCCGGGTTGGCCCGGCCCGGCCCGTTAGACACCCCTAGTCCTACCTCATCTTTGATTGTGAACTTTAATTTATAACCTATAAGAACCGACAATTTTAATCTTCCGTGCATGAGTTAAAGTACTCCATACACAAAATTGTCTACTACATAAGTAAAGAACACATATTAATACAATGATCTATTGAAATAAAGATTTTATTAATATAATAAATTATCTTTACATGAGGACAAAATATAACACTATAACACAAACTACATGATTAATAATATATCCCAACCCATATGACTAACTATCATTTAATTCCAAACACATATTTTGTTTCTGAATCAATATATTATTATCTAATCTATATAGCTTTTTAATTTTCTATTTGAAGATGTAAACTTATTGTGGTGCTCACATCATATATATTTTGGGAATTCATTAATATTGATGGAAGAAGTATCTAAATATTCAAGAGAAATAAAATGAATTAAGTCTAATAGATTCTTGACTCCCTATTCACAATATAGAAGTAATCCTTTTGCTATGTTTGTAAATTATATTTTCTAAATAGAATTTCAAAATTTTCTATTTCTACTTAGATTTGGAATTTTTATTAAATATTCATCATTAATTAGAAGATGTGGAGTTATCTACAAATTAAAGCTACTATTTTTTTGTAGGTTCAATTTTATTGTGCATTCGAAACATTTTCAAACATAATGCACAACTGGCAGGAAGATATAATTATAATCTATTCTCATTTTATCAAAATTGTAATAAGGCATTGAGGATTTTTCTGTGTAACATTTACTCAATAAGTTAGTTAAACAAGATTTACATCCTCATTTTCTAGAACTTGTTCTTTTTTCAAGAAAATTGTTTAATAATTCAAATTCATTCTATTTGCACAAGGTAGGAATAAGGTGGATCAACATACATACCATCTTCTCAAATTCTATTTATATTGGGTATGTTTTTGTCATTATTTTAATTCAAAGACATTACACTCATTAAATAGGACACATGCGAAACACACATCTTTAGAGACTAGTATATCAAAAATGTATGAAGAAAAAATGTATGAAGAAGGGGAAATATAAACTTTTTGTAAGACTATAAGGGTAATTTCCTTTCATATATTTTTCTTAGATGTGTTTTGAGTTGTATTCCTAATTTTGTTTAGTAGCGGCTCAAATCTTTTTTCTGTTGGAAACTTCTCTTTTTCTTTTTAAATTGGAGGCAGGAGAGGCCAAACTAGGGGTGTCTAACGGGCCGTGCCGGGCCAACCCGGAACCGGTCCTCACATTTTACCCGGGTTTCGGGCCGGTTCCGGGCCGGGTTTGGCGTTAACCGGGCCGGGCCGGGCCAAACAGTAAAAAAATTAAAATTCACCCGGACCCGGCCCACTAAACCCAATCCGGTCAAACCCACCAAGACCCGGTCAAACCCGGTTAAAAACTGGTCAAACCCGTTTAAAAAATAAATAAAAAATCCAATATACACTATATACACTCCAATATACAACATATATTTTTAAAAAAATATATAAAGTATAAACAATTACACATATATACGTACCATTCAATATATAATTATATATGACTATACGTACTACTTTAAATAAAACATTTGCTATAATAGTATAATATATATATATACACTACAATATATATATATACTAATTTATAATACATATACACATGTATACGTTAAATATATACTACTTTAGAAGATATATACACATATATATGCACCATTCAATATATATGTACTACTTTAAATAAAATATATACTACAATATAGTGATATACATATATATATATACAATAATATGTATATATATATAGTTACATACTAATTTATAAAACATATACACTTGTATACTTTAAAGATATACGTCTATAGAAGATATATACACATATATACGCACCATTCAAAAGATATGTACTACTTTAAAAAAAGTATATACTACAATATATATACTAATTTATAAAACATAAAGTAATGTATACGTTAAATATACACGTCTATAGAAGATCTATTCACATATATACACTCTATTCTATGTATATGTAATACTTTAAATGAGATATATGCAATATATATACATTACAATATATATTTGTATAGTTATATACTAATTTATAAAATATATACACATGTATACGTTAAATATACACGTCTATAGAAGATCCATTCACATATATACACTCTATTCTATGTATATGTAATACTTTAAATGAAATATACTATAATGTATATACATTACAATATATATTTGTATAGTTATATACTAATTTATAAAACATATACGCATGTATACATTAAATATACACTTCTATAGAAGATATATACACGTGTATACGCACCATTAAATGTATATATACTACTACTTATAAAATATACTACATTATATATACATTACAATATGTATAGATATACTTATATACTAATTTATAAAACATATACACATGTATACGTTAAATATACACTTCTATAGAAGATATATGCACATATATACGTACCATTCAATATATAATTATATATGACTATACGTACTACTTTAAATAAAACATTTGCTATAATAGTATAATATATATATATACACACTACAATATATATATATATACTAATTTATAATACATATACACATGTATACGTTAAATATATACTACTTTAGAAGATATATACACATATATATGCACCATTCAATATATATGTACTACTTTAAATAAAATATATACTACAATATAGTGATATACATATATATATATATACAATAATATGTATATATATATAGTTACATACTAATTTATAAAACATATACACTTGTATACTTTAAAGATATACGTCTATAGAAGATATATACACATATATACGCACCATTCAATATATATGTACTACTTTAAAAAAAGTATATACTACAATATATATACTAATTTATAAAACATAAAGTAATGTATACGTTAAATATACACGTCTATAGAAGATCTATTCACATATATACACTCTATTCTATGTATATGTAATACTTTAAATGAGATATATGCAATATATATACATTACAATATATATTTGTATTGTTATATACTAATTTATAAAATATATACACATTTATACGTTAAATATACACGTCTATAGAAGATCCATTCACATATATACACTCTATTCTATGTATATGTAATACTTTAAATGAAATATACTATAATGTATATACATTACAATATATATTTGTATAGTTATATACTAATTTATAAAACATATACACATGTATACATTAAATATACACTTCTATAGAAGATATATACACGTGTATACGCACCATTAAATGTATATATACTACTACTTATAAAATATACTACATTATATATACATTACAATATGTATAGATATACTTATATACTAATTTATAAAACATATACACATGTATACGTTAAATATACACTTCTATAGAAGATATATGCACAAATATTCAAAATTTATTCAAAATAAAAATAAAAAACAACGACTAAGGACTGAATGAATTTGGGAAATTTTATTGATTGCAAAATGATCCAAAATTTATAATTTACATGAATGAAAAATCTATAAATTATGCATCATTTTTTCCAACTCATTCATGTTAATATTAATGGGAACTTGCATAGGATAATCAAAGTCAACGGGGGCAAAACCATGCATTGGACTTGATTCTGCTGAGTTCTCCCGTGAAGTCATAATTTCTTCTAGTTTCAGCTCGTCGCTCGGCTCCGGTTCCATTCCTTGGTTTCTTCTTTCCGCTCTAATCCAATCTCTGAGGCAAACTAAAACATTCATTACATTGCTTCCCAATGAGTGTTGGTTGTCTCCAAGCTGCTGTCGTCCCTGACTGAAGGCGCTCTCTGATGCAACGGTTGACATTGGAACATTCAAGATATCTCTAGCTAATCTTGAAAGCACAGGATGTTGTGATTCATTATTCCTCCACCAATCCAGCGTGTTGATCCGTCGTCTGCGATCCTCTAGTGCCGTCCGAAGATAATATTTCAGCTCTTCCCGATAAGTTGATGTGTAAGTTCTCTCATCAACACTGTTCCAACAATTTAAATCATAAAACGAATCAGAAAAACCACTATGTGCCAGCCTTTTAGAAGATGATGGCTCCTCGGGAGGATGAGGAGCGACAGTTGGAGTGATATTTGTAGGTACGGCTGAATCAAATAAATCAGCATAGTGATTATATAATTTTTCTATATAATCTTTTGCATCAGCCGTAGCCGTCCACAAATCAGGCTGTACTTGTTCAGAATCATGGTTAGTATTTATTTCTAAGTTAGTATAAATAAGAGTACTAAAGTGACACATATTATTATATTTCATGCACGGATTTAGCATAGCACCAACCAAGTAAATAGGGGGAATCGGGAATTTTTTTTTTTTAAATTTTGTAAACATGGCGCCAACAGCTTCTTTATAACCTTCTTTATTTTTATATTGTTGGAGCAAACCAGAAATCTCGGCTATATATGCCAAAATATTACAAACAGTAGGATAGTAAGCACCGGAAAATTCAACCGTAGCTACATAAAAATTTTCTAAAAACATAACAAGATCATTAATTACAACCCAATCAGAATTATGTAGCATGCAATCAGCAGAATCAGCAAATGAACCGCAATGTTGGTTAAAAGCTAGTGTAATAGGAATTCTATATTTATAACAAGTTTTTAAAAATTCATACGTAGAATTCCATCTAGTATCAATTTCCTCAGGCATCAAAATCGGTGTGAGTCCATTTTCTTGACATTTAACTTTAAATTCTCTAATTCTCGATCTACGATTATTTCCTTGAATAAAACCAACGGCAAGATGAATTTTTTCAATATAAAGCTCAAAAAACTCAAGACCATCTTTTACAATTAAATTATATATATGACATGCACACTTAATATGAAAAATTTCAGGCAAGGACGGAGATAGCGTAGATTTTATTTTTGTTATAGCAGTCTTGTTGTTAGAAGCATTATCAAAAGCAATACATAAAATTTTATTTTCTATACCATAGTATCCGGCAATTTTAACAATAGAATCAGCAATAAATTGTCCAGTATGTTTACGATCTTCATCATATAAAAAAGCAAGAATACGTTTTTGCATCACGAAATTACTATCCATCCAATGACAAGTAACGGTTAAATAATCATTTTTATTTACAACACGACCAAGATCAGAAGTTAGGGACAATCTACATTGAATATTTTTTAACAATGTTGATAAATAAAAATAATATTGTGAATGGAGTCTAAAAATATCAGACCGACAAGTAGTTCTAGGAATACCATTAAACATAGGATTATAAATTGCTTGTATATAACGAATAAAAGCATCAGAAGAAGGAAAACTAAAAGGCAAACAACCCACAGCTACCATTTTAGCTATTTCTTCCCTGTCCCTCAATTTATTATACTTTTTCGCTACTTGACCGGTTGTTGGGTCCATTCTAGTTTGCGTTGACCCACCAACATCCCCACCACCTTTTGCAATATTTAACTCTCTTTTGTGATCTTCATCTATATGTCTCATTAACGTACCCGTACCCCCTTGCTTGCCTCCACTTCTATGCTTATATATTTGTTGACAAATATTGCACTGCACCTCAATATCTGATATACGTTCAAAAAATTGTCATGCAATACTAGTTCTTTTATGAGGTTTTGGGGCACTGGGAGGACGGGAAGGGAGATTAACTGATTCAGATCTAACGTTAGCATCTCCTACTGCGGGTGTTTCAGCAATATTTTCATTATCTTCGTCTAAATTAACTGCATCTACTTCATTTTCTTCTTCTATACCATAATTTTCCTGAGCTTCTACATAATCCATATCGTGAGCACCTACACCTATTTCTTCCTCAAAAGGTGTACCAAGCGGTACCGGAGACGAAGGCACACAGGTATATCTATTACTTGAACTACCTCTACCGCTAGTAATTCGCTTTTTACTACCACTACCGCTTCCGGGACAAATTTTTTTAACACCTTTAGCAGCGAGGTTTTTTAATTTATCCATAATATAAATTAAATTAAACTAAAAATATTCAAAATACACAAATATAATAAAATTAAATATTAAACAATTAATACAATAAATAAAAATTAAACGTAAGAGATGGAACGACAATACCAAATTTTGGAAGTATCCGAAGATTGCGACTTTAGAAACTTCCGCTCGTACTTTGTAAACGAAAATTAAAAAATTAAAGTGAACACTTTAAAAAATTAAATATATTGAATATTAGAGAATTGAGAATTGAGATTTGAGAGAGAATGAGATTTGAGAGAGTGAAAAATTGTGTGAAAAATGATTTGAAGTTGTAGGGTATTTATAGATTTTTTTTGGGGATTAAAAAATATTTTTTAAAGTTTTTTTTTTTTTTAATTAAATGGGCCCAAACTAGCCGTTTGGACCCAAAAACGGCTATATAGCCGTTGGGCCAACGGCTAGTTGGCCCAAAATTAATTTTTTTTTAATTTTTTTTTATATTCCGGGCCGGGCCGGTTAACCGGCGGGCCTGGACCGGGCTTGGTCCGGGACGGGTTAACCGGGCCCATTTTAACAAAAAAAACGGCCCGGGACCCGGAACCCTTAAGCCCTAGAGCTTACCGGGCCGGGTTAGCTAATAGGGTCGGGTCAGGCCGGGCTGGGTCAGCCCGGCCCGTTTGACACCCTTAGGCCAAACTGACGAAGTAAATTACAAGGTGAACACCGAACCAAGAAATTTAGTAGCTCAGTTGGTGTGCTGCTTGAATTTTTACTTCGTTGGTGACAGTTCGATTCCCACTTTGCAAATACCAACCAATGTAGATTCAAGTAGCATCCCAATTGAATTACTATTTTTTTTTTTTGAAACTTAATTAGGAAAAGAAAGGGCTAAGGGAAACAACAGTATATTCTATTAATAGGATGTTTATATTTCGCCAATAGATACATGACATGTATTTACACATAAACTTTTAACACTAATTAATTAACAAGCCTTCTTATTTTATTTAACTTATGTATAGTAAATTTTATATGATTTAGTGTAAACATTTAGGGCAGATAAATATTTGTCTATAGAGAATATCCTTTGTTCAATTCACTAAAATTGAGTTGCACAAATATCCTCTTTTAGGTCATTTCATACAAAACATTAGATTATCTTTTAACAATTGCAAAATTGCCGGGCCATGGCCAAAACTTTCTCAAGTTTCAATTTGTTGAAAAGGGTTTATAAACCGTAGTCTAAAGAATTCATATTTTGCAAAAGATATAATAAGAGGATCATTTATTAAAGAGAAAATGCATCACCCCCCTCCCTCCCCCTAAACTTATCACTCCAACTTACTTTAGCACTCTAACTTTATATATAATTATTTATCCCTTTAATTTTGTTTCAAGTGAATTTAACACCTCCTCTAATAAGGAGAGTGTTTTCACTCTCCAAAACACGCGGGGAGGAACAAAAAAATTAATAAAAATAAACAAATTCAAATTTATTCATTAATTTTTATATTTTTTCTCTCCCCACCCTTTTCTTCTATCACAAACTATTTCTCCACCCACCACCGTACATCATCCTTCATTGTTCTGCCATAGCCAACCCCACATCTTCTATTCCACCAGATTTTCTTGACATAGGTGATAGGACAAATTGCTTGTCGGAGGTGTCTATGGAGATGAATGTAATTGTTACATCTTAAGACTCCGAGGAAGATGTTCGATCCATGAGAAAATAAAAATTCAATTCATGAAGAAATTAAAATTCAATTCATGAAGAAATTGAAATTTAATTCATGAGAAAATTGAACGATTTGATGCGAATTTAATGGAATCGGTGGCGGAACTATTAAGCCTCTTCACGCACCACCTGCATCTCATCTCCTGTTATTGTTCTTTAATTTCTTTTAATTCTAGTTGCCGTTGGTGTTGTTGTTGGGTATTGTGAAATTGTCAGCGAGGTTGAATTATATTAATGATGATGGTGGGGATTCTGAAATTGACGAAGATGAAGGTTGTATTGCTCTTGGACCTTGGTGATGGGTACTATGAAGTTAATGACTACAAATATGATTTTAACAGTGGTGGTGGATTTGTGAGTTGCTGGTAGTTATGATGAAGAGGATGAAGAGTAGTCAATGGTGCGTTGATAAAATCGACTATGCCAATCCTTGCTGGTGGAACCAATTTCGGTGGAATTCGTGGATTTTTCCTTTTTAAGGTGTTGGTCGTTGTCAATGACGTTTTTCAATGGATTTGACTATGGTGGAGATTCGGTGAGCTTCACCGGTGAACTCAAACTGAAAAGAAACGATGGCCGATTGTAGGATGACGTTTTTCGGCTAGATTTCACAGAAAAATCAGACCCAAATATTTATCTACCACTGTTCTTGATTATTTTTCTCCGATTTTTGGTGTGTACGTATTCTCCTATTTCTGTGTGAGTGAATGAATTCTCTGTGTGTATATAAAATGAGTGAGTCAGCTTACTCCTTTCTTCCTTTTGTTTTGTGTGTGTATATATCAATATTTGTGTGTATGTATGTGTCGTGTGTATTGTGTTTCTCTCTACCTCTTCCATGAAAATTGGGGGTGTATTTGTCTGTGTAGGTCTGTGGTGAGAGGAGTGTATCTGGGTGTGTATTCTCGTGAAGTTGATGGATGAAAAAGAAAAATTGAAGTTGATGGATGAAAAAATTGAAGTTGATGGATGGATGAAAAAGAAAAAATTGAAGTTGATGGATGAAAAAGAAAAAAAATAACTTTAGAAAATATTTTTGGAAAAAATTGACACGTGGAGGGGCGTGTAAACCACCTCCCATTGTATGTGTGGTTCTCCATTTTTGAGGGAGAATTAAATTCGCTCAAAACGAAATTAAGAGGGTAAATAATTAGATGTAAAGTTAGAGTGCTAAAGTAAATTGGAGTGACAAGTTTAGAGGATTTTGATGTATTTTCTCTTTATTAAACAATTATTTCAAAAGAGATAACATGACGAAAATTTTACATTCACTAATGCAATATATGATACAATCAATAATAACATTATTAGAAAATGCAACTTTAATTAGCCTCATATTATGATCAAATAGCTATACAAAATTTGGCTTGGCTCTTGAACTTGTAAAGTATTGGAATAAGTTCCACATTAATTATTTAAGCACAAAATATGTGGATTAAATAAAAATTCAATTTTATTTGGATTGAACAATTAATTTAGACTTTATAAATTAAATTAATTAAATAAGTCTATTGTAGCACTACTAGTTTGAGCTAAAATTGAATTTTACTTTCTTGCTTAAATAGTATGTGGTAAAACTTTGAGATATCTATTATTTGTAGAAATCAAAAATTGAAGTTCAAGATTTGGAATTGCTGCATATTTCTTGTTAAAATCCCTTGAATGTTGTTATTTGGAGCTGAAATCGTCTTTAAAAACTTTATTGGAGGAAACAAAATCGATAGTTTAATTTGTTTTAGCTTAGTTATTCACTTTTTCTTCCTGAACGATGATGATACTTCAAGTAGGAAAACAGATCAACTAATAGTTAAGGTGTGTTTTCGAACATTAACAATAAAAAAAATGTGGGAATATTATCGCAAAATTTCATCAGTGAATTGGGTAGCCTAATTATGGATTTTTCTAATTTACCAATGCTTTTATACCCTTCTCTATGTCTTTTACTTCTCCAATTCAAACAACTCATATGATAGAGTATGCGACGTATTAATTTTACTTATAGTCACTTAAGAGTAACCAAAGAGTGAATCAATTTGCCTAACGTGTTTCAACTATACAGTGAACTATATAAGTAAATAGATAGTATATTTACGTGGAAAATATCCAACTCAAAAAAGTGTGAAAAACCATGACCTGTACCTATATAGGATTTCACCCTAACTTCACTAAACAACTTTGAGCTTCAGCAACAACAAATTACAAGACTTCTGCAATCTAGAAATTATAAACTCTAACTCCTATTCAAATACAACTCACAAACCTTCCAAAGTATGTGATCCCAAGTCCTTGAGTTTCCTAACTTGAAGACAACAATACTAATTCAGTTTATAACTCATTGAGATAAGAATTACATTAAAGTTACAACTCAAGAATCAACCCTAACACAAAAAGACCAAGACTCCTTATCTTTATAAGTATCAGGACTAGGCTCAGCAATGTGTTCTTTAAGTTTTCAGGTTACACACTGCTAAGTCAATTTATCAATTTTTTTTTTCTCGCAGGTTCATGAGTGACTCTGAAGATCACTCCTATTTAAACACACTCTCTAAAAAGTTCTTCCTTGAATTAAACTCCTTCATTCACCAAAACACTTATCAGTTGGAGTTCTATTTAGAATATGACTCTTTCTTTAATTTGAACTCTCTTATCCCCAATTATTGTATTCAAACTCCAACTCTTTAATTTGACATGTGGTAGTTTCTTTGATTCTATCAACTGCATGAATTCATCCAGTCATTCAATCTAAAAACTTATCTTCTTTTTGTATTGTTACACCAATAATCTTTGTATAAGCCTATCATTCTTTCACCTATGTAACTATGAACCATCTTAATCAACATGTTTCATTCATTTATCAGTCATCAAAATTTCATAGACCCAATAAATTCCCCTTTGTTGACAATGAAAAACCTTTTGTCTTTGTGCATCCACCACATTTACCTGTAGACACTTGATGTATGAAGCACTCGTATGAAATAAGTTAGTCTATGGATTATAGGTATTGCACAATCCTTTAGTTTCTTACCCCCTTTGGAATCATCGAAAAGTTAAACTTAAATATTAGAAGACAAAATAGAGGTCAAACCATCCATAGTCATTGGATGGCCACTGGGCTATCACAAAGATAATTAGAATATAACAAGTCAAATTAGAGGTATATGAAGCTAAGCAAAAAGAGAATCTAAGAAAAAAGTACCATTACATTAATTTCCAAACAATTAACATCACAAGACAAGAAAGTAATAAAAATAAATTAACACTACTGAATGCAATTCAGAGGGAACAGTTGAAGACCCTAAGAGACTAAGGAGAAAAGGCTATCAAACAGATGGAACAGATGGAATATCTAGGTCAACCTATAAATGGTGGCAACACTAGTTGCTCTTTTCTGGGCAAACTCATTCTCAAGTTCAACAGCCCTTAGTGCAGTTATTTCCTGAGTATGAGTATCCCTAACATCCTCCTATTCCTCAGTCTTTTTAGCCAAAGAATTTTAGGCCCTTTAGAAAGAAGAGTTCACATGTCTCATGGACTCAAGTAGAGAGGAGTAACAAACCCTACCAAGAACATCTTTGGTGGTCTGATACTCCCACATAGGTATTGGGACATCTAATGCATCGAAGATCAGGCAAAGCTAAAATCCATACTCCAATGATTGGTCATTCTCATCTTAGTGAAGCACGCAATTCATGTGTTTGAGGAGCAGACCGGGCAGGTTAATTTTGACCTCAGAATCCAGCAACTCCATTAAGGCCATATCCAAATAGTTGGCTTCAGCCTTTCGAACCTTTTTATGGAGAATGATTTTGTGCTCCACATCAAAATAGATCTTGTGAAGAGGAGTCATTTCTCTTTTTTCTTACTCTGCACTAATGAAA
Source organism: Capsicum pubescens (assembly GCA_030864215.1). NCBI lineage: Eukaryota > Viridiplantae > Streptophyta > Magnoliopsida > Solanales > Solanaceae > Capsicum > Capsicum pubescens. The sequence goes on along the minus strand of CM061547.1, from coordinate 257,515,746 downwards.
ATATTATGTTGTCCTTAGAATTTCTTAGTGATATCCAAAGCTAAAGGGCGGGTTGATAAGGGGAGGCCACTCATACTTCACATAGTTACTCCATACCCCAGTAGTCACATCCAAAATTTGAGTCACATCCGTACTGGTCAAATTAATAGGAACCACAAGCACATTTGATGTGAAAACAGTTCCATCAAACCTGCCATTGATATATACCTCAGTAACCTCCTTCTTGGCAAGCTTATGCTGAGTGATGCCCTGAAGAATTAGAGATGACCATTCTTGTGCAACAATCTTGGTAAGGAGAACAACCATTTCAGTTTCTCCAAAACCACTGACAAGTTGGCCTCCCACCGAACTTGATGATGTGATCAAGAGAAGGGAGAGGAATAGGCTCAGATGGGACAGGCTGAGAAAGGGATAAGGGAAATAATAGAATATTACTAGTAATAGAATGTTTATATCTATCCAATAAATACATGATATGTATTTGCACATAGACTTTTAACACTAATTAATTAACATGCCTTCTTATCTTATTTAAATAACTTATGTACAATAAAATTTATATGATTTGATGTAAATATCTAGTGCAGATAAATATTTATTTATAGAGAATATGCTTTGTTTAATTCACTATAGATGAATTATACAAATATCCTCTTTTAGGTCATTTCATACAAAATATTAGATTATCTTTTAACAGTTGCAAAAATGTCAAGTCATGGCCAAACGCTATCTCAAGTTTCAAGTTGTTGAAAGGGGTTTATAAACCGTGGTCAAAAGAATCCATACGTTGCAAAAGATATAAAAAGAGGATCATTTACTAAATGATTATTTCAAAAGAGATAATATGACAAAAAAATCACATTCACTAATGCAATATATGATTCAGCGAATAATAACATTGTTAGAAAATGCAACTCTAATTAGCCTCATATTATAATCAAATAGCTGTTAAAAATTTGTCTTGGTTCTTAAACTTGTACAGTATTGACATAAATTTCACATGAATTATTTAAACCCAAAATATGTAGATTAAATAAAGATTCAACTTTATTGGGATTGAACAATTAATTTAAACTTTACAAATGAAGTCAGTCTACTGTAGCACTGCTATTTTGAGATAAAATTGAATTTTACTTCAAAAAGTGACTGAGATTATGGGTGCCACTTCAAGTGAGAGTGCTGACTTGGCTGCTATCAATTGCAAGGAATGCTTCCTATCAATTGCAAGAAGTGACTCACACCTAGTTTAAGCAATGAAAGAAAGATAGAGGTGCAGATGCAGGGCCAGTAGAGTGGGATAAATTTGTTACTACATTTTTTTGATAGTTTTTTCCGTTTGAGTTGAGGGAAGCCAAGGTACAGGAGTTCATAAACCTGAAGCAGGGAAACAAGAGTGTGAAAGAGTATTCACTCAAGTTTACTCAACTGGCGAGGTATACTCCAGCTGTGGTTGTCGACTCCAGGGCCTGGATGAGCAAGTTTGTGTCGGATATTTCTAAGGATGTGGTCAAGGAGTGAAAATGACCATGTTGATTAAGGATATAGACATCTACCGATTGATGGTCCATGCTCAACAAATTAAGGAGGAGAAAATCAACGAGAAGGAAAGGGAGAATAAGAGGGCTAGGAATGATAGCTTCAATTTTTCTCAGCAGCGGTCAGATGGTGAAAATCACTCTTAGATCCGCCAGAAATCTTTAGCTACAACCCAATCTTCTGCTATTGCTCCAGTGCCCATGTTTAGATAAGATACTCGAGTTAGAGTGCCCGACTCTAAGTCCCACGATAATATAAATAGTGCTTACACCAACCCAGTTTGCAAGAGATGTGGTGGGAACCACAAGGGTGAGTGCGTGGTTGGTAGTGATGTTTGATTTGGGTGCGGCAAGTCAAGCCACAGAGTAAGGGAGTGCCCGATGATCTCCAAAAAGGAATGAAGGATCATCTCCTGTAACAACCCAAAAATACACCCTGATCACCACACGGTGCTTACAGACCCGAGAGACCACAAGCTAACCCATGAACTAGTACCTACTGTGGATACTGAATAAAAGTAAAAAAATATACATGTGCGGAATAACTGAATACGCCTTAAGGTTTTAAATACTGAGAACTTTACTGAATCATAAGTCTAAAAACAACTATCTAAAAACTAATAATCAATCTAACTGTCTGAAAGTGTATGAAAAGCCTCTAACTGACTGACTGTGGAGCTGATGGTACAAACCTCCAACTAACTCCGACTGAACAGAAATACTCAACTACTTAAAATAAACTAAAATACAGAAATCGTGTCCTCAAAATATGAGGACTCACCACTACTGCTACTGATAATCTAGTCTGTCTAAGAGCGGTCAAGAAACTATGCATCTGAACCTATGATATTAAACATCATAGCGCTAGAAAGGAGTATACAGTCAGTACTTTGAATGTACTGGTATTCTAGATGAGGTTAGGCTAAAATACATGGGCTAACTGTGCATGAAAATAGTAATGACAGATATACATGGAAATACTAAAATCTGACTGAACAAGATTAATAACTAACTGGATGAATAACATGAGTTAATTGATGTATACATACATGAAAACTATAAAATTTGTGTATGCTTGACCAAACATATAACATATTTCTAAAATAGTCTATAGATTGAAATGCTGAAATCTGATTACTGAATAACTGATAACTGCATGCTTGGTCCAACAAAACTGAGTTGAGTTCTGAAATGAATACTGAATCTAAAACTATAAGAGGTATCATCTAACCGACATACCCCAAAGCTAAGCTGATTGAGGTCTAACCAATGACCCAAGTGGTAAGGGTGCTATTACCGTGCCACAGGTACTAACAATAGTTGTGGAGTCAGTGCTAATCTAGCTAGTGACCCCTGAGATCAGTCCTAAATTAGCAGGTGATCCCTGAGAATGTCAGTCCTAAACTGGCTGGTGACATCTCATAACCTACACTGGCTACGTAGTTCTGGAACTTAGGAATTGCTTCTAAGAACCCAGTCCTAACTGAAGGTCCATCCCCCATACTTAGGTTAGCTCGGTATTGAATCCTACCCCGAACTGAATTAACTCGGATTACTGAACGGATCTAAGTGTGACTGACATGATAATTGATTGAACTGATAATTCTCATACATATCTGAAATTATTATGAAAATACTGATACTAAGTAAAGAACTAAATTTTGGGTATTCATAACCCCCAGGACTCGATAGAAATAATAATAGGGACATACTAAAGCTCAAAACCATACCAAGAAAGCACTATTTAAAACTCATCAGTTAGACATTTCATCAAACACATGGGGATCAAGACTTTAACATGGGGATACTTTTAAACATGATGATATAGCACAATCACATGACAAAATCATAAATTGAGGATTTATTCTGTATTCTCATGAACACGATATGGGAACGAAAATATTTAAAACATACTATAATGCATTCCACTTGAAACCAATTATAATCTAAACTTGAAACTTAATTGGAAATAAATTCATGGACTTAAGCATGGAAATAGTTAAATCATGTAATATTCATATAATTTTGATATTAAAAACATGGGTTAAGGATTTAACATGTGAATATCACTAATCAAACGTATCAAGGTCAATTTCAACCAAAATAATTTTAAAACATAATACATAATCGAAATTCATGAAATTTCATGGATATAATTCATGTTAACATATAAAAATCATAACTTTGAACTTGAAAATGGGTTCTTGGACTCCATGGGTGAAAAGGCCCCATGGATGAACATCTAACATACCTGAATTGAAGAATTTATGGAAGTTCTTGGTGATTTCTTGAAGTTTGAGCTTGAATCTTAAAGGGGATAGGGTTTGTCCTTAAGAGAGGGAGGTTTTCTTTTGAGAGATTTTGTGTTAAAAATGACTAAATATGCTTTTCAGCGCTTCAAATCTCGTGTTTTGATGGATTGAGGTAATGGAAAAAGACAAGACTGCCCCTCTAAAATAAAAATTCATAACTGGAATGCCGTTTAGGCCCTCATCGTGACGCGCCACAATCGCGGTGACTTGCTATTTTTGAAATCCAAATGTGGTCCAAACCTCATCCAAAAAATCTGAAACTTACCCTAGACATGCCCCTTACACCCCTGAACATGAATTAACTCAAAAACTTAAGTCTCGGGGTCGGGAAGGTTACTTTAAAAATCATCAAAGTTAAGAGGACAAAAATAAGGCTAAGTCTCCAACACTTAGCTAAATTTTCAGGCTCTACACCTCATGTACATGCACTATGGGTTGAACTGAGCTAAGGCTAATACGGGGTATTATATCACCATAGTCAGACTAACTCTTTAGCCGTTCTAGAAGGTTGCCTGACTCAGTAGGGTGCCACCTCTAGTGAAATAGGTGGACAATGTAAGGGTAGGTTCTATGCTTTTTAGACTCGCTAGGATCAGGAGGGTTCTCCTGATATAGTCACTGGTACATTACAAGTCTTTTATATTCATGTGTATGCATTGTTAGACCCCGAAGCCATACTTTCCTTCCTGACACCCTATATAACAGTAGATTTTGGTGTCAGCCCCGAGATCTTTGCAGAGAGCTTCTCAGCTTCTACCTCACTTTGTAGTTCAATCATAGCCAGACAGGTATACAAAGATTGCCCAATCACAGTATCCCAGAAAGTCACTTCAAACAATCTTATAGAGTTAGACATGATTGATTTTGATGTCACTCTTGGTATAGATTGGATCCACCCTTGATATGCCTCAGTTGATTGTAGAAACAGGCTAGTCCATTTTCAGTTTCCAAATAAGCCAGTCTTAGAGTGAAATGGTAGTACCTCTATACCTATTGGCCAGATTTGTCTCTTTTCTTAAGGCAAGAAAAATGATTTACAAAGGGTGTATCTATCATTTGGTTTAAGTCAAGGACTCAAGGTCCAATGTCTTGAGTATTCCATCAGTTTTGGTAGTAAATGAATTTAAAGATCTTTCCGGAGTTCCTTCCGAGTGGGAGATTGACTTTGAAATAATATCGTCTCAGATACCTAATTTATTTTAGTTCCACCTTATAAAATGGCTCTAGATAAGCTCAAGGATTTAAAGGATCACTTGAAAGATCTCTTAGACTAGGGTTTTATCAAGCCTAGTGTTTCTCCATGGAGTGCTCTAGTTTTTTTACTGTACAAGATAGATGGTTATCTCAGAATGTGCATCGACTACCATCAGTTAAACAAAGTCACAATCAAGAATAAGTATCCTATCAATATTATTGATGACTTATTTGACCAACTTCAGGGTGCAAATTGTTTCTCAAAGGTAGACCTCAGATTCAACTATCATCAGCTCAGAGTAAAAGATTATGACATTTCAAAGATAGTTTTCAAACTCAGTATGGTCAATTTGAATTTGTATTTATGTCTTTTGGACTAACAAATGCTCCTACAACTTTTATGGACTTGATGAATAGAGTGTTCAAGCATTACTTGGACATGTTCGTCATAGTCTTTATAGATGACATTCTCATTTATTCTCGTAGTAAGGGTGAACATGCAGATCATTTAAGGATTGTTTTACAGACTCTTAAAGATCACCAGTTATTCACCAAGTTCAGAAAGTATGAATTCTCGTTGAATCAAAAGCATTCTGCGGTCATATTATTTATGGTAAAGACATCTGGGTTGATCCTCAAAAGATCAAAGAAGTAAGAAACTAGCTTAGACCCATCTCTCCTTTAGATATCAGGAGCTTCTTGAGTTTAGTCGAATACTACAGATGATTTTTTAAAGGATTTTATTCTATTGCTTCTCCCATGTCAAGGCTTACTCAGAAGAAGGTAAAATTTCAGTGGTCATATTCTTGCAAGAATAGTATTCAAGAGTTGAATACTCGACTCTCCCCCTCTATAAATTTGACTCTACCAAAGTATTCAGATGGTTTTATGGTTTACTGTGATTTCTCCAGAGTTGGTCTTGGTTGTGTTTTGATGCAGTAAGGCAAGGTTATAACATTTTCCTCTTGACAGCTAAAACCTCATGAGAAGAACTACCCGACTCATGATCTTGAGTAGGTAGAAGTTTTTTTAACCTTAAAGACTTAGAGTCATTATCTTTATAGGGTTCATGTTGATGTGTTCATTGATCACAAGAATCTTCAGTATGTGTTTAGTAAAAAAAATCTAAATCTTTCTTAGATAGAGTGGCTAGAGTTGTTGAAGGACCATCATATGAGCATCTTGTATCACCCAGGTAAGGCCAATATTGTGGCCAACACTCTCAGCAGATTGTTTATGGGGAGTGTTGATCACATTGAGGATTATTAGAAGGAGTTAGTTTGTGAGGTTTATCAGTTTGCTAGGCTGGGAGTTTGGTTGGTTGATTTGACCAAAGGTAGTGTATTGGTTCAAAATAGTTTAGAATCTTCTTTGGTTGTTGACATAAAGGAAAAGAAAGATAGTGATCCTATTTTTCTTAAGTTTAAAGAGGCAATTCAAAATCAGAAGGTTGAGGTTGTCTCCCAAGGGGGAGATGGTGTTCTTCGCTATCAGGGAAGATTATGTGTTCAAAATATGGATGATTTGAGAAAGCAGATACTAGTGGAAGATTACGGTTCTCAATATTATATTCACCCATGAGCAACTAAGATTTACCATGATTTTCACAAAGTATATTGGTGGAATGGCATGAAGAAGGATATTATGGAATTATTGCGTGTCCAAATTGCCAACAGGTTAAAGTTGAGCATCAGAGGCCTAGTAGTAAGCTTCAGTAGTTTAGTATCCCTACTTAGAAGAGAAAAGTGGTGTATATGGACTTCATTATAGGGTTGACTCATACTCGACGACAATATAATTTTATTTGGGTTGTCATGGACTGAATGACTAAGTCAGCTCATTTCTTGCCAGTTAACACTTCAGATTCAGCCCAAAAATTATACTAGACTCTATATTAGGTAGTTTGTGAAACTAAATGGATTTTATTTGACCATTATGTCTGATAGAGGTACCCAATTTACCTCTCGATTTCAGAAAGCATTTTAGAAGGGTCATGGTACCCAAGTTCATCTTAGTACAAATTTTCACCCACAAATAGATAGCCAGGCAGAAAGGACCATTCATACCTTAGAGGACATGTTGAGGGCATGTGTTATTAATTTCAAGGGTATTTGGGATGACCACTCGCCTTTGATTGAGTTTGCCTACAATAAAAGCTACCACTCTAGTATTCAGATGGCCCCATTTGAGGCTCTTTATGGTAGGAGATATAGGTCTTCTATTGGTTGGTTTGAGTTTGGTATGATTCCAAGGTCTCATATCAAACCAACATCTCCTACCAAAAAGTTCACAAAATTGCAAATCTCAAGTAGGGCTTAACGACCCATAATCAAATCTCAAGTTAAGACTCATCAAATCTCATGGGTGCTTATAGCACAAAAGTTCACAAAATTACAAATCTCATGTAGGACTTAATGACCCATAATCAAATCTCAAGTTAATACTCATCAAAGTGCATACTAGATGTCATAAAGATTCATAAATTATATAAAAAATCTGAAATTTTCAACATTTTGCCTTAAAATCTCAACATACTCATGTACTTCAATTTCTACACATTGAGACTATTAAAATCTCAAATAATAACAACACAGGGTATAAACACATACTTCAATTTCATAAGAAAACATAGAAAATCATATATTCTCATAAGTAAAATAACTTTTGGGCACAAGGACAAAAGAAGTGTCCTTGTTCAAACCCCACATAACTTAGATTATGACTTGTAGGTGAAGAACTTGCTTGAGACTCTTTTTGGAACTCTTGAGTGAGGGTTCTTGAAGCCTTTGACTTGGGAACCTTGAATCTTAACCCAATTTGTAAAATCTATGGTGAGTTCTTGAATTTCTTGGAGAAGAAATTTGGGTTTGTTCTTGGGGAAGAAAACCCTAGATCTTGGTGTTTTTGGAGGAACTAAAACTATCTTCTTCGTTTTTGGGTTATATCTGAGTGTTAAAAGGGTGGGAAAAGACCAAAAAAACCTTTTAAAAATGACTTAAAATTACTTATCGGGATGTGCAACAGTGGGGTGCGACGGTCTGTCGAGGGCCTGACGATCGTTGATCCTGTCCGTCGCACCTGGACCAGAACTTGGTTCACTGCCTCGCCTGCGATGATGGGTGCGACGGTCCGTCGAGGGCCCAACGGTCTGTCGACCCTTACCATTGCACTCAACCAGAACGGGGCTCACTGCCTCCTCTTTAATGGTTTGGGTGATGGTCCATCGCAAGCTCAATGGTCCGTCGGCCCTCTCCGTCGCACCTGGATGATTTTATCGCTTTCTGTAAAATGGCCATATCTTTCTCTTTCGATGTCGGATTTTGACACAATGGGTATCGTTCGTAAGATAATTAAATTTCCCACATGATAAAATTCATTTTTAGGAAAATTCATCAAGTTTTAAACACTAATAACTTTGGAAGTCACTCCTTAATCTTTTAGGGCCGGAATTATACTTCACTTGACACACTCTAAAGGCTCAGACTACGAGGAAACTTTAAGGGGTCTTACATAGAGAAAGGTTGAAAACTACTTAGAGTCATCAGAAATCCTACGCAGATGTGAAGAGAAGAGAGCTTGAGTTTGATATTGTGGATTTTGTTTTCTTGAAGATTTCGCTCATAATAAGGGTGGAAAGATTTGGTAAGAAAGGAAAGCTCAACCTCTATTATGTTATAAAATTTTGAGTCATTATGGTAAGGTAGACTATAATTTGGAGTTTCCTACAGATTTGGCTTCAGTGCATCCAGTCTTCCATGTCTCCCTGTTAAAAAAATGAATTGGTGACCCAACATTAGTAGTCCCTTTAGAAATAATTGGCATGAAAAATAGTCTCTCGTATGAGGAGGTTCCAGTTGAGATCCTTGATCATCAGGATTGTAGGTAGAGGCATAAGAAGGTCGCTTTGGTAAAGGTTATACGGAGAAATCAGTTGGTTGAGGGAGCTACTTGGGATGCAGAGGAAAATATGCAGGCCAAGTACCCCCATCTTTTCTCTTCGAACCTAGTTCCGACTTGAGGTAGTAGTTCCCTTCATTAATTAATTTTTTCATTTATATCCCAGGACATCAAAATATTTTCATATCACACCATGCATTTCATGGGTTTAGTTCAGTCCATTCATCAATCACAGATTCAGATATTAATTTATGTTTAAGCTCATAAGTGCTCAATGCAACCCTTAATGTTTCAGTTTAGTCGGTTTCATTCGGGGATAAATGATCCCAAGTGGGAGATATTCTGATACCCCAAAATTTCCAGCTCTAGACCCATCACAAGGTAGGTTATTGAATTATCTCCCCAACGCTACCAGTTTTATCTTAATCCAATTTCATAATAAGTTTTGGAAAATTTGCTCGAGGGACTGTCAAACTGCCAGTCACAACGACTTAGGAAATGACCCGTTATCAGACACAATGAGTTATTGTGTGGAGTCATTGTCAGAGAAGTGAGGGATACCAAAAATTCATCCCAGTGGTAAGGAGTCCAGCATACAACTCGTTATCAACCCTAACGAGTCATAAGGTGAACCCGTTGTCATAACAAAAAAACTAAGAAATCAATTCCCTGACAACGACTACTCCTAATGTCTCGTGATATAACCTAATGAGTCCTCGGGAGAGAATTCATTTTCATAATAGAAAGTTCTCAAAGATTAGGTCCCGAGGTCACAACTTAGGCCACGACTCGTGACCTAACATAACGAGTCGTTACTCGAGCCATGGCGACTGTTTCCCAGAGTTTCCTGTACATTTTAAAAAGAGGTTTTTGATCATTTCCCATTCTTTTAACTCCTAAATCATGTCGATTAGGCTTCCCTAAGGGTGGAATACATGCCTAACTTTCACGAAAATCCCTATTAAGTCATAAATTCAATACACCATAAGAAAAAGGGTGATTTTCTCTTCTTCGTTAGCAAAGTAGGGTTTATCAACTTCAAGCATGAATTTCAAAGAGTTCATCAAGGACTTTATCTCCAGGTTCATCAATGGGTTCCTTTCAAACAATTAGTCATGTTTTTAGCTCGTTGAGTTTTCCAGACAGTGATAGTATTGAGTTCATTATTAATTATTATCAGTTTATTTTAGTTTAGCTTCTGCCCAGTTTTTTGTTATCTTTTTAGTATTCTTAGGTGTAATACCCTAAATTTCCATGTTCTAAATATCTCAAAACATAACCCATGAAGTTAGCTTTCCAATGTTGTAAGTCTCTCCTTGATCTAATATCCTGGCAAGAAGTTATACAATTTTCCCTTTAAGTGTTATTCAGCTGCCAGTGCTTACGACTCAAGTGATGACCCATAATCAGACCTTACCAGTCATTAAGAGTAATTGTAGTCACAGTAGTTCTTATCCAAGAATCCATCCAAGTGGTTACAAGTATATCATACGACTCATATCTAGACATCACGAGTGTTATCAAGATTCGTATCCTGACCAGAAAAATATCCAAGAATCAAGCCTCATGTTTTCATAGTTTTACAAGTGACTTATTGTAACACCCCATGCTTTTAACGCTCTATTAAGTCTTAAAAATGATCCTTATGACCCCTATATCGATGGTAAATCATATTTATTTGTTGTGGGTCACGTTGGGGCTGTTTATAGACGTTGGAAATGGGTGTGCATCGCTAGATAGACCCTACACAAAGGCTCGGCACTGCAGAGTGGTTGTGAAACACCAAAAGAATAGTTTGTATTTGGGATATGTGTCGCCAACCTTGAGGTTGGCTTTGGCTATGTTGTAATGCCCCGAATCTGATACCCGGAATGCTATACGGTGCTAGCAATCATGAAGGACCACAAGCTAACCCATGACTGATATTTGTAACTAAGCACTGCATAATATACTATATAAATGTAGAATAAAAAGGCTAAAAGGCCATAAGGTTCAAATATCTGATAAGACATAACATCTGGAAACATGGTATAACAATACCAAAACTAAAATAAACTGTCTGAACATGCTAGTCCGAAAGCCTCTAAACTTTCTAAAAATTGTGGAGTTAATGGGACATGTCCCCAACGAACTCCATCTACTAAAGCTAAAATAATGAAGTATTGAAATAATCATGTGATCCTCGAATGATGAGGACTCACTGCAAATCTACTGCTGCTGGCTGAATCTGGAGCTAAGTGCGATCGGGAACTTGAGCGTCCAAACCTATGGTATAAAATACTATAGCACACTAGAAAAGTATGTGTCAGTACGTCTGAATATACTGTTATAAAAGTGAGGTAGGTTGAATTCATGGGGTTCATATGCATGAACAATACTAACTGACTGAATAACATGAATGTGAGAATACATGCATGAATACGTAACTATAAATGAGATTGTGATAATAATGAATACAGAGTATGAATACCGATAACATGAGTTTTTTATAACTGATATACTGTTAACTGAGTGACTGCGTCTAAAAGTCCTAATTTTGATGGAACTATCTGAGTTATTTTACTGAGACTAAGACTGAGACTGTGGGAAGTAGTCATCTAATCGATATGCCCTTTTTCTATATAGAGATGGGGTCCAATCTGTAACCCCAATTGAAAGGGTGTCAATACCGCGCCACTAGTAAGGACAAGCTGTGAGTGACCCTCATCAGGCAGTGTCCCCAAAGGAGAATGGTAGGACCCTCAACTGGTAGTGTTAATCTACCTCATCAACCCTCAAATATCAGTGTTGATATCTCAACCTATGCTGGCTATATATTTCTAGAATGCAAGGATTGCTTCTAAGGGTCACACCCTCAACTGTTAGAGTGTGCCCTCATCTTTAGGTTCGCTCGGTGCCGAATCCTACTCCCAACTGAATAGACACTGAAATAATTATACTGAGATAAACTAGACTGAGTTCACTGAGTTCAATGGACTAATGAAATGTTACTGAATTCTGTTAACTGACTGAGTTCATGAGATTACTGAGTTTTCCTGAGTCATGTAACTGACTGAATTCTACTAAGTTCTAAAACTAATTGAGAATACTACTGATCATGGTGTGATTGAGATTATCATGAAACTGACACTGGCTCTAGGCACACAGCTAAATTGTCGAGTACAAGTACCCCCAGGACTCAATAGCATGAAACAGACAAAACATGATACTTCTTGAATACATGACCATAGTCAACAATTTATAGTACAAATGTAGGGGATTTTAATGAAGTATTTTTATGTCATACGCTTACACATGAATAGAAATACATATAAACATGTCATAATTTTGTAAGTCTAATCTCATGAGCATTCCACCAAACTATTACAATGCATACTAATAACATGGAGGTCATTGTGAACATAAGGGTAAAGCATGGATTCATCAATTTGGTCACTTTTGAGTCATAAAGTGTAATTCTTATTCTCTTAGGCATTTTAGCAAACATCTTGCATGCATAACTTGAGGCTTAGGCATGAACATTAAAATAATAAATCATGGCAACATTTTCCACTTCAAATACAAGAATTCCAACCACATGCTAACATAATTTCATTAGATATATTAAAGATTTCAACTTGGTAATCATACAACAACATAAACATGGATATGATTCAATTCATAACATGAAATCCAAAAATTTATATTTTTGAAAGGGGTTTCTTGAGCTTCATGGGTGAAAGGAACCCATGAATCAACACTTTACATACCTTTGATGGAAGTTTCCTGAAGTTATTGGACTTGAAGAACTTGAATCTCTTAGTTTCTTGAAGAAGGGTTGTGATCTTATTCTTGGGGATTGATCTTTAAAAGACACCCTAATTTGGTGTCGTAGATGAATAATAAAGTTATGAGCCCTGGTCTAGTATAATTAGGTGTTAAAATGGGTTAAAAGACCCAAACACCCTTTTAAAAATGACTTTAAATTATTGAACGAGATTTGTGATGGCTTGGGCGATGGTCCATCGACCTTCCCGTCGTACTAGGCTAGAATATGATCTTTCTATATTGGTTGCAACGGTTTGGGCGATGGTCCATCGCCAGCTCGATGGTCCTTCGGCCATTCCGTTGTGCCTGGACAGAAGGTCGACTCACTGCCTCCGCTGCGACGGTTAGGGAGATGGCCCATCGCTAGATCGACAGTCCGTCGGCCCTTTCCATCGCACTTGGGAGGTTCAGACCACTTTCCTGTATTTTGGCCATAACTTTACCCCGATACTGGATTTAGGCAAATTTGGTATCGATAGAAAGCTTATTCAATTTTACACACAACAAAAAGTAAAAATCTTGAAAATTCTACATATATAAAAGTGGACTCATCCTTTAAATCAAGTCTTTAATATTTTTGGGATGATTTTTAAGCTAGGTAGAAGTACGGGGTATTACAATATCTCCTCCTTGGGACATTTGTCCTCGAATGAGACTAATTTATATGGGAGAAACAGTAAGCTAAAGTACATACTGAACATGAACAACTGAAACATGACTACATGACTAATATTACTAAGATTCATGTTGATCATGCATATCTGATGCATGGTTTTATGACTAAGCTGATACATGAATGCATGACTGAGAGTACTGATAAGACGATCACGCATATCTGATGCATGAATACATGTTTGAACTGACTCATGAACATGTGACTGAACATGTAAGGGTAAAGATACCAAGTTTGAAATGAAAACTGAGCATAGTTTGTAACTGAAATTTAAACCATAAGCTGAATGAACTTAAGAAAAGCTATTACCTTAGGCTGGGACTGAAATTTAAACCATAAGCTGAATGAACTTGCTTTTGCTTCCCAAGTAGCTCCCTCAATGGACTGATTCTGCCAAAGAACTTTGACTAGAGGGACTTCTTTGTTCCTCAGTCTGCGAATCTAATAGTCAAGGATTTGGACTGGGATTTCCTCATAAGAGATACTGTTTTGAATATCTACGTCCTCAACAGGGACTATGATTCCTGGGTCACCTATGCACTTCTTAAGCAAGGAGACATGAAACACTGGATAGACTGAGGCTAGATCTGAAGGCAATTTGATCTCATAAGCTACCTTGCCGAAGCGACTGAGAATTTTGAACTCCTACATGGACCCACTAGGCTTCTGATGATCAATCTTAACCTACTGACATGTAAATCACTTAGCCACAAATTCTACAATGTCTCTCTTCATCCCACTCTACCAATAGATCTCTTGTAAGCCGTGGTACATCTTAGTGGCCCTTGGATGAATAGAGTAGCGCACATAATTCACTTCTGCAAGAATTCACTGCCTCAATTCATCTACACCTGGCGCACACAGACGACCCTGACAATGCAAAACCCAATCTCCCCTGAGACTAGAACGTGATACATGAACAAAATATCGTGAACTGAACTAAGCTTATGAATGCATGGCTTATAACTGAGATTAGAATTTGAGGGTCAACTTACAAATACCCCTACTCTAAGATGGGTTCGTTGCATAAGGAAGAAAATAGAAGGTCTAGGTCATGGAAGTTTAGGGATGCACAGGGCACCTATGAACTAAATTGTGACTAAATATCTGGAATCTGAAACTAAGGCATGATACATGAATTGAGTTGGACACGCCTCTACCTAGTTAGTCCATCTCAGAATGATTATATTCATGAGACTTTGGATAGGGAGGTTGGATGAAAAGATGGGAACTCACAATATACGAATTTGTCCGTCTGACTGTCAAACTGAATTACTGGTTTTATGGATGAACTTATACTAAAACTTATACCAAACTATACTCTCCACCTTAGTAAGACACTTCACCTGAGGCTATTGAAGATATCCGCATAGGCACTGAGCATGAATGAATAAACATACTAACTTATCTGATTAACTGCATGACTGATAGTTAAATACAAGGCATGTAAGACTGAACTGCTCTTAGTCTGAATGGATGGATTGAAATTGTGGATCATTATACATATGAGGTAAGGGCTGACTGGGAAATATGATATAACTAAGCATATATTCGTGAAACTGTATTATCTGAGAATGCAAGACTAAGTTCATAACATAATTCTAAAATATTCTGTAAACTAAGGTACTGAGATATTGATAACTGAGTAACTGATAACTGTATGCTTTGGTCGAGCAAATTTGAAATTAAACTGAGCTATTGATCTAATTACTAAATTGATGCTGAGACTGATACTATAAATAAGACTGTATCAAAGACTGTAGCTAAGACTGTAACTGGGACTAGAGGCTGGTTTCAGATAACTAAGGGTTAGACTGGTACTGAAGTACTAAATTCGGATGGCTAAGTAACTGATAGCTGAAAGCCATGGTTCTGTAGGACTATTTGAGTCCCTGACTGAATATTGACTACTGAACTGACGCTATAACTGAGGTGTGAGGAATAGAGCATCAACACCATGGATACATCGAGGGATCTAAACTGAGGGTATACGTTATATAATCTGAGTTTGGCTGATCATTAGGAGTGGAGCATGCATCATGAGGGCTGAACATACTGTAAAGCTTGACTTGAGTGCATAAGTCATGAGCTGCATGACCTAAGTCTGGGTTTTTCTGTGTTCATAGAACATGATTCATAACACTAAGTGAACTGGGATTCCTCATACTAGGAACTGGAAACGTACCCAATTTTATGGAAAATGCATGAATGTGAGCTATGTTCATGGAATTGAAACATGAAGCATGCGTAAGTATCGTGTTGACTGTAGCACAAAACTTTGCACTGAGATAGGAATGGGTCGGGAATCACCTTTCCCTATTAATTTTCTAAACATACTGGCATTACTACTAGAATCTGAAGGCCTGACGTTTCTGAGATATCATAATCGGACAGTTCTTGTATACCTTTCGGGCTATGATAGACTAAGCCATTGAGGTGGAGACTGATAAGGGCCCTGTTAATATTTGATATAACCTTAAGATTGACTGTTATGCATAGAGTTACAAAAGAAAAGAAGCTATGGATCTGAAGGTGCATAAATATGTAAATGAGAGATCGGTAACATACCATTAACTGCATCAGGATAACTTTCCTGATCTTGTCGTGACTAAAGTGCATAGATTCTGCTTGGGCGTTACCCACTGGCGGCACTAGAAGTGGTATCCTGCTGATTCGGACGACCATACTGAGCTGAAGGATGATTGTACTGACTTCATGAATCGGGCTTAGGAAAGTCTCAAACTTTATGGCCTATCTCTCCACATCCAAAACACATATCACTACCATCTCTAGACATACTCTTATGATTCTTACCACACTCTTCGAAAAGTGGATAGGTAAGACCCTTGCTTGCACTACCTTGGGTTTTGAAGCCTGGTGCCCCTTTATAATTGTCAATCTTGAACTTAGGTACTGGTATACTGGCTGGAGATGGAGTTGGAACTGAGGATTTCAGGCGGAACTTAAAATGATTACCACCTTCTAACTTAGACTGAGCGAAGTTGAATTACCTGTTCTCGCTCTCTTATTTTCTCTCATCCTATGCTTCCCCACCTTAATCTGTTGGGTATAAATCATATGACTAGGGGGAATAACAGCCTACTGATTTCTCTTAGCTACTACTAAGTATGATAAAGTAAGGGACTCGGTTCTGAATTCGCCATGAAAGACATGCTCGCCCAGGGAATCTGCCTGAACAGACAGGTGCTAACTGATTCTTGGTTATTCTTTCATTAGTCCTTTTGGGAGGCATGTTTTGTAAATGAAAGAAAGAGGAAGATAATTCTGAGAGTTTAAGTTTGATCCTATGCTCATTGGCACGATATGAATACTGAAAGAAGGAAAACTATTCCTAAAACATCTTATAGCCTCTTGTACATAAATGTGGTGCACAACACACCCATGCACAAGACTCTACTAGATATGGATTTTCAGACTTCCTAGGACACTGTTGAACCTTAGGCTCTGATACCAAGTTTGTAAATCCCCAAATCTGATACCCAAAATGCTACATGGTGCTAGTAATTCCGAAGGACCATAAGGTAACCAATGACTGATATCTGTAACTGAGCACTGCATAATATACTATATAAATGTGGAATAAAAAGGCTGAAAGGCTATAAGGTTCAAATATCTGATAAAACATAACATCTGGAAACACGGTATAACAATACCAAAACTGAAATAAACTGTCTGAATATGCTAGTCTGAAAGCCTCTAAACTATCTAAAACTGTGGAGTTGATGGGACATGTCCCCAACTAACTCCGCCTACTAAAACTGAAATAATGAAGTAATGAAATAATCATGCGATCCTCGAATGATGAGGACTCACTGCAAATCTACTGTTGCTGGCTGAATCTGGAGCTAAGTGTGATCGGGAACTTAAGCGTCTGAACCTATGGTATAAAACACCATAGTGCACAAGAAAAGTATGCGTCAGTACATCTGAATGTATTATTATGCAAAGTAAGGTAGGCTGAATGTATGGGGTTTATTTGCATGAACAATACTAACTAACAGAATCACATGAATGTGAGAATACATGCATGAATACGTAACTATAAATGAGATCGTGATAATACTGACTACTAAGTCTGAATACTAATAACATGAGTTTAGTATAACTAATATACTATTAACTAAGTGACTGTGTCTGATAGTCCTGATTCTGATGGAACTAGCTAAGTTCCGTCCTGAACAGAATGACTGTATCTGACAGCCTTGAATCTGAAGAACTATCTAAGTTATTTTACTGAGACTAAGACTAAGACTGTGGCAAGTAGTCATCTAACTGACATGCCTCTTTTCTGTATAGAGTTGGGGTCCAATCTATAACCCCAATTGGAAGGGTGTTAATACCGCGCCACTAGTAAGGACAAGTTGTGAGTGACCCTCATCTGGCAGTATCCCCAAAAGAAAATGGTGGGAACCTCAACTGGCAGTGTTAATCCACCTATTCAACCCTCAACTGTCAGTGTTGATGTCTCTACCTATGTTGGATACATAGTTCTGGAATGCAGGTATTGCTTCTAAGGGTCACACACTCAACGGTCAGTGTGTGCCCTCATCCTTAGGTTTGTTCGGTGCTGAATCCTACTCCCAAATGAATAGACACTGAACTAATTATACTGACATAAACTATACTGAGTTCACTGAGTTCCGTGGACTAACGGAATGTTACTGAATTCTGTTAACTGACCGAGTTCATGAGATTATTGAGTTTTCCTAAGTCATGTAACTGACTGAATTCTACTGAGTTTTGAAACTAATATTACTGATCATGGCATGAATGAGATTATCATGAAACTAACACTAGCTCTAGGCACACAGCTAAATTATCGGGTACAAGTACCCCCAGGACTCGATAACATAAAACTGACAAGACATGACACTTCTTGAACACATGACCATAGTCAACAATTTATAGTACAAACGCTGGAGATTTTTCATGAAGTATTTGTATGTCATACGCTTACATATGAATAGGAATACATATAAACATGTCAACATTTTATAATCCTAATCTCATGAGCATTCCACCAAACCATTACAACGCATAACAATAACATGAAAGTCATTGTGAACATAAGGGTAAAACATGGATTCATCAATTTGGTCACAATTGAGTCATAAAGTATAATTCTTATTCTCTTAGGCAATTTAGCAAACACCTTGCATGCATAACTTGAGGCTTAGGCATGAACATTAAAATAATACATCATGACAATATTTTTCACTTTAAATACAAGAATTCCAACCACATGCTAACATAATTTCATTATATGTATTAAATATTTCAACTTGGTAATCATACAACATAAACCTGGATATGATTCAATTCATAACGTGAAATCCTAAAGTTTATATTTTTGAAAGGGGTTTCTTGAGCTTCATGGGTGTAAGGAACCCATGAATCAACACTTTACATAACTTAGATGGAAGTTTCTTAAAGTTCTTAGACTTGAAGAACTTGAATCTCTTAGTTTCTTGAAGAAGGGTTGGGATCTTATTCTTGGGGATTGATCTTTGAGAGAAACCCTAATTTGGTGTTGTAGATGAATAATGAAGTTATGAGCCCTGGTCTAGTATAATTATGTGTTAAAAAGGGTGGAAAAGACCCAAACACCCTTATAAAAATGGATTTAAAATGCTGAACGAGATCTGTGATGGCTTGGGCGATGGTCCATCGCTGGATCGACTTCTCGTCGACCTTCCCATCATACTAGGCCCGAATGTGATCTTTCTACCCTGGTTACGACGGTTTGGGCGACGGTCCGTCGCTAGCTCGATAGTTCGTCGGCCATTCTGTCGTGCCTGGCTAGAAGGTTGACTCACTGCCTCCACTGTGATAGTTTGGGTGATGGAGCGTCGCTAGATCGACCGTCCGTTGGTCCTTTCCGTTGCACCTAGACGGTTCAGACTGCTTTTTGTATTTCAGCCATAACTTTCTACCCTGATACCAGATTTAGGTGAATTTAGTATCGATGGAAAGCTTATGCAATTTTCCACACAACAAAAAGTCAAAATCTAGAAAATTCCACATATATAAAAGTGGATTCATCCTTTAAAGAAATTCTTTAATATTTTTAGGATAATTTTTAAGCTAGGTAGAAGAACGGGGTATTACATGTGCTCTGCTAAGCAAAAGATAAACGTTAAAAGTTGCTCCATTTTTTATTTAATTCAAGGTAGTTGAGGCCTTTTCATACCCCTGATCCATTTATAATTATTCTTAAATGAATTAAGGGTTCTTAAAACATGTTATTTCCCACTTTTAATAAGATTAACTCACGTAAACCCTTCCCCCCTTTTCAAGAACAAGAAATTCAAACTTTCTCTCATTGAATTCAAGTATCCAAGCTCCAAGTTAAAGCTTCTCTTCAAGGATTCAAGTAATTGAGGTATGTGAGGTATTCATCAATGGATTCCTTCCACCCATTGAGCCCAAATCCTCTTTATGATTCAAGTATGAATTTTATTCGAATTTTTATCAGCTTCTATGTAAATTATGAAATTTATCAATGTTTCCTCATAAGTTTTACATTCAAGCCTTGCTAATAGTTTTATCCCATATGAATCATGTTCCTACTTGCTTGAAGTTCCAAAACCCTATGTCATGTTCAGTTGGCATCATGTCAAATTCTCTAATTATGCTTTAAAATGTATAACATTATATTATCCCAAGGTTAACTCATTCTCATGTTTACATTCAGGTAATTTATCAGGTTATTGAAATGTCTCATGTTTTGGGTCTTTGAATTATGACTTTAGGTCACGATTCTAAATATTGTATCAACTATTCTTTTATATAATTCAGTGCTGGAAGGTTATGAACACCGAATAACTACATATTTACTTACATTTCAGGCTTGTCTAGTGATGAGTCTGTCCATTCATGATGTCATTGTCCTACTCACTTTGTTATGATCATGTTGAGCATTATCAGTTGAGATGTTCAGCTGACCTTAGTCAAAAATAGTGTCGGTTCAATTGGGAATAAGATTTAGCACCGAGCAAACCCAGGGATGGGGGCTCACCATCTAGAAGAGGGTGTGACTTTAGTAGTAATCCCTGAGTTCTAGAACTACATAGCCAGTATAGGTATGAGATGTCTTCCTGCCAATAGAGGGTTGATACTCTCTTAGGGGAACCTACCTCTAGAGGGTAACTCCCTAGTCCTTCGGGACATTAGGCTTGTGGATCCACATCATCAGCCAATATTAGTACCCGCGGAAAGGTAAGAACACCCTTCCAGCTGGAGTTACAGGGTGGGCCTGATTAGCTCAGATTGGGGCATGTCGGTTACATGATATCTCCCACAGGTTTAGTCAGTATTCAGTCTATATAAGTTCACGTTTGCTTGACCAAGTAATTAGATTCTTAGTTATTCAGATATCAATTATTCAAATATTTAGATCATTTTAGTACATTTTTTACTTGGTCTTGAATTCATATTACATATTTATATTTTCATGCTTAGTATCCATACATGATCATCAGTTTGGTTTTACAGTATATTCAGGTTTACCTGAGATTTTCATACAGTATTTATGTTTCCGCTTCCCAGCTTACAGAATTATTTTTGGCTAATGATTTGTAAATCTCACTATGACTTATAATTTTCATGTATAGACATGTTTTAAATGTATGTTTCAACAAATAACTTATATCCTCAGTTTTAAAGCATGTTATACTTTTATGATTTAGTGCATATCTATATATACTCGGTACATTCCAAAGTACTAACCATATATATGTATTTTTGGCTATATTCCTTCATGATGTAGGTTCCAGATGTAGTGCATACACCATGGTTAGAAATTTCTCAACATTTATCCAGAAGGTGATAAGTTCTCTTATTGCGGGAACTTCAGACGGTTGTAGTTCATGTATTGTATTATTATCATTCTTATGTATTGATTAGTGGAGGTTGGAGGTATGTCCTAGCTATCTGTAGTCAGTATATTAGAGGCTTCATAGATAGTTAGTCAGAGTCATAATATGTAATTCAAGTTCTTTCTTTAGTATTATCATATTGTAAGCTTTATCAGTAATACATTTATTTAGATTTTATTATGATTATGCTTCCTCTCAGCAAAGATAACTTTTATTTTCATTATAAATTAGTTGCTTAAGTATCATAACAGCACATGGGTTAACTTGGGATCACGTGTGGTTCTAAGCACCGTGTAATGATCAGGGGGTAGTCTCAGATTCTGACAAACTTGGTATCGGAGAAAAAGTTTCAAGTGTCCTAGGGTGTCTATAAAGCCTTGTCTAGAAGAGTCTTACGGAATGGTACAAAGACATTTGTACTTTTCTTTGAGAGTCTACAGGGCATTTAGGGAATGTTTTCCTTCTTTTATATCTTAGATTGTGATGTAGAGATTTTCTCTAAGAAACTTGAATCGATTCTTGTCTTGCTACATTCATGCCAACTCTAACTTAGTTTTGAGGTAACAGAAATAGTCATGCTTAAATTCCTATCGATAGAGTTTTCTCAGACAGTCCCCACAGATAGTTTTAGGATTCCATATGAGGTTAAAAGGATCCCATCAGTGCTCTTATGTTCTAATATTTAAAATTGTTCATTCTTATTTATGAAAATCATGCATTGAGCCAAAGTCATATATGCCCTCAAATCCCTTCTCATAATCCTGTGACAGCATATGATCTAAAGTTAGAAGAATGAACCTAAAAGTTTAGAAGTGGTAAAGAGGGGATAGTGTTTATCTGGATTTAGTAGATTATGTATCCATGAGGATAGTTGTATGAAAGGTGAGATAGTAGGCTTGAAACACTGTATGCAATAATTTATGTTTATTGATTCAAAATTAAGTATGATGATACGTGTGTGATTTAGAGGTGTGCCCAAGGTGATATTGGATTGTATTATTTCTAAGTTTTTATAGTGTGTGTGCTTAGATAGCACCCTTGAGTTTCTAAGTGTGAATGAGGCTAGTAGTATTGTATATGATGTTCTTACCAGCTAAGTTATGGGCTATAGGTTGTTGATGTTGGATATTTAGTGTAATAGTAATTCTCATGGTTTAGGAAAAAATATAAGTTTAGAGATGTGATATTAGTATGCTATAAAGGAAAAGAGGAAGATTATGTGTTTAGTGAGGTAGGTATGTTGTCGAGAAGGGTGTAAGTATATGATGATGATTTCTAAAGCTAAAAAGTTAAGGATAGTATTTATTCAAGGAGTGTTCAAGAATGAAGTTAGTGTAGTTCATTAAAATATTGGGAATATCCATGTTAAGTGTTAGAATATAAGTTTGAAACTTGCATGATTGAGATAATAGAAAGAAGAGTTGAAGTTGTAGAAGGTGTGAAATCAAGGTATGGTGATACTCATGAAGATTCTAAGTTAGTAAGTGTTATATTTATTATATGATGACTAGTGGTGCTATAGAAAGTTAAGAGGCATATCTCAGAAGAAAGTACTAGCAACGGTTTTACATTTTCAGGTGTAGTCTTTTAGGGTGATTTTATTATTTATGTGTACTATTATATCTCAGACTCTATAGTAAAGAGGTTGCAGTTCAGTTTAGAGTTTATTAAAAGGGTCCACGAACTTAGAATGATGGCTTAAAGCTAAGGGGGAGATGATAGAACAAGGAACCAAGTCAGTCTCTTAGATTCTAGTAGTGAGGCAGGTGTGTTGTAGAACAACACTAGGGAGGAAGAAGCCTAACCCATTATTATCTCGGTACAAATTTTTGTACTTTAGTCATCACGACATCTACTCAAGCCTCAGAAGTCAGCTCCACGATTATAGCTCATATTCATGCACTTTCTATAGAATCATGAACTCTCCCAGTTCCTAGTATGATGAGTTCCCGTTCACTTAGAAGTACGAATCATATTCCATGAATCTATGAACTCCAAACTCAGGTCATGCAGCTTATGACTCATGTACTCATGCTTTACAGTATGTTCAGTTTCAGGTACTCATGCTACACTCTTAATGATCAGCAAAATTTAGATTATTTCATGTATGTTCTCAGTTTAGACCACTTTAATAAATCTATGTCGTGGATACCTTATTTCTCAATCCTAAGTTAGGTGTCCAATTTATGCATAATATTCTTTCATGCTTTAGGTCCTCATGTTCTAACCTTTCAGTGACCTCTCCTTATGTAAAGATAGTAGTGATGAACAATGGTTTAGATAAGAGAGGGAATAAATGTTCCGTATTAAGATAAGATAATTATATTATTATTCTATGTAAGGCTATAAGTTTGAAGGATGATTGAGGTAAATCTTTTGGCATATGTCAAGGTTAGTTGAAATTTTGTGTCTGTTTTCCTAGGGATAGTACATGAAAGTTGTTATTGATAGAGGATATTAGAAAATAAAAACCTTATATTCCCTAAGGAGGTTCTACTATGTGGAAACGCTCTTTAATAGAACTTTAGCCTTAGCTAGTCGTGACCAAAAAACCACAGGTTTTGCTTGGTGGGTCGGGTATGGGAAAAATTCCTAGGTGGGTTGTTTGCCAAGAATTTCATATGTGGTTATAATTATAGGCTTGAATGTCATGTTGGTATATAAGTGGATGGGTGCATTGTGCGTTAGTGAATTTCTAGTAAGGGGTTGAATTTAGTTGTTGAAGTGGTAAGAAGAATTATTCTTTAGATGAGAGTTGTGAAAACACATAGGATATTGAATCTGTGGTTTAGACTAGTATTACGGTGTTATGTGTTGCACTTTGTAATTTTGAGATAGGCTTTCTCATGGCGAGAGTATGTAGTTCAACTCAGATTTTGGCTAGAGTAGTTATATGTACCCATGTAAGAATTATAGGTTGAATCAAATAAGTATGTTATTTAAAGGGAAAAGTATAGTTGAGGGAGTATTTGATAAGTGTGGCTAAGCTTGAAAGTAAGTAGTTGCATTGTCTAAGGCCTGGTAATTCTATCCTCATTTATGCTTTATAGGCCTATGTTCCATGTTGCAGAGTTATAGACATATTGAAATTCCTTATTCAGATATCTTATTTAGATCATGCCCAAGAATTATTTTCTCCTAATGTTATTAGAACTTTTTAGAAAGAGTGTTGAAGAAATACTCCAGTTGAGTATAAACTTTCAGAATGAGTTAGTCCGTATAGCCAACAATTTAGTTTAGAAATCAGACAGATAAGCTCCTAGAGATTTCCATCTTTCCATCTTATCTTACTATCCGCAATTTCATGAATGTGGTTGTTCGATGGGGTAATTCATTTACATTCATGTAAATTGTGAATTCAGTTGAGTCCGTACTTCTATTCTAAATCAATCTTAACCATAAAGATACCTTGATTCAGAAATTAGTATCATGTTAGTTTCCTACTGCAGAATTTGGCCAAACAGTACTAGTGGGTTCCCAAATTTTCAAGTTATCACAGCATGCATTCATGAATTCAGCTTAGTCCATATAGCGTGCATCAGTTTCAGATTTAGATATTAAGTCATGATTCAGCTCGTAAGTGTTAAGTACATCATCTCAGCCTTTCCTTAGTATTTCATCCAAGTCAATATCATTCGAGGATGAATGATCCCAAGGGGAAGATATTGTAATACCTCAAGTTTTCATGTTCTAAATCTCTCAAAACATAGCCCATGAAGTTAGCTTTCCAATGCCGCAAGTTTTGTCTCAATCTGATATCATGGTAACAAGTCATACAATTTTCCCTTTTTAAGTGTCAGTCAGTTGCCAGTGCTTACGACTCACATGACGACCCATAATTAGACCTTATTAGTCATTATGAGTAATCGTAGTCACAACAGTTCTCAGCAAAGAATATAATCTATCTAAATGGTTACGAGTCTGGCATACTACTCGTATCCAAATATCATGAGTCGTCATGAAAACTCATATCCTGACCATTAAAAGATCCAAGAATTAAGCCTCATGTTTTGGTAGATTTACAAGTGACTTAGTGTAACACCTCGTGCTTTTAACGCTCTAGTAATGCCTTAAAAATGACCCTTATGACCCCTATATATATGGTAAATCATATTTAGTTGTTGGGGGTCGTGTTGGGGGTATTTTTGGACATTGGAAATAGGTGTATGGCATCAAAGGGACCCTTTACAAAGGCTCGGCGTCGCGGAAGGATTGCCAAATGCCACTGAAATGGGTTATCCTTAGGTTGTGTGTCGCAAACCCTGAGGTTGGCTTTAGTTGTGCGCCACCGCCAAGAGATATCCCAGCATCAAAAGTTGTTCCATTTTGATTTAATTTAAGGGCGTTGAGGTATTTTCACACCCCTAAACCATTTCTAATCATTCTTCAATGAATTAAGGGGTCTTAAAATATGTTATTTCCCACTTTTCATGAGATCAACTCACGTAAAACCTTTGCCTCTTTCCAAGAACAAGAAATTCAAACTTTCTCTCTATGAATTCAAGTATCCAAGCTCCAAGTTCAAGCTTTTATTCAAGGATTCAAGTAATTGAGGTATGTGGGGTATTCATCAACGGGTTCCTTCCACCCATTGAGCCCAAAAATCCTCTTTTTGATTTAAGTATAAATTTTACTCTAATTATGATCAACTTCCATGTAAATTATGAAATTTATCCGTGTTTTATCATTAGTTTTACATTCAAGCCATGCTAATAGTTTTATCCCATGTGAATCATATTCCTACCTGCTTGAAGTTCCAAAACCCTAGGTCATGTTCAGTTGGCATCATGTCAAATTCTCAAATTATGCTTTAAAAGGTATAAACATGATATTATCCCAAGGTTAACTCTTTCTCATATTTACATTCAGGTAATTTATTAGGTTATTGAAATGTCTCATGTTTTGGGTCTTTTAATTATGACTTTAGGTCACTGTTTTAAATATTGTATCGACTTTTATTTTATAATCATTTAGTGCTAACGAGTTATGAACACCGGATACCTATATGTTTACTTATGTTTAAGACTTGTCAAATAATGAGTCTGTCCATTCATGATGTCATTGTCATACTCAGTTTGTTATGATCATGTTGAGCACTATCAGTTGAGATGCTCAGTTGGGAGTAGGATTTAGTACTGAGTGAACCCAGGGATAGGGCCTCACCTGCCAGTAGAGGGTGTGACTTTAGTAGCAATCTCTTAGTTCCAAAACAACGTAGCCAACATATATATAAGAGGTCTTCCTACCAGTAGAGGGTTGACACTCTCTTAAGGGCACCTGCCAATAGAGGGTAACTCTTTAGTCCTTCAAGACATTAGGCTTGTGGATCCACATTGTCAGCCAGTGTTTGTACCCGTGGCAAGTTACTGACACCCTTCCAACTGGGGTAACTGGTTGGACCCCGATTAGCTCAGATTGAGGCATGTTGGTTATATGATAGCTGCCACAATTTTAGTCAGTATTCAATCTAAATTAGTTAAAGTTTGTTTAACCAAGTAATTAGATTCTCAGTAATTCAGATACCAATTATTAAGTTATTCAAATCATTTCAGTACATGTTTTACTTGGTCTTTCATTCATATTACATGTTCATGTTTTCATACTCAGTATCCATACATGATCCTCAGTTCAGTTTTACAGCATGTTCAGCTTTACCAGAGATTTACATATATTATTCATGTTTCTACTGCTTTCCAACTTACAGAATTATTTTTGTCTAATGATTTTTAAATCTCACTATGACTTACAATTTTCACGTATAGCTATGTTTATAAATGTAAGTTTCAGCAAATAACTTATATCCTCAGTTTTAAGGCATGTTTTAAATACTTCCATTGTTTAGTGCATGTCTTCACATACTAGGTACATTACAAAGTACTGACTACATATATGCATTTTTGGCTACATTCCTTCATGATGTAGGTACCAGATATAGTCCATACACCATGGTTAGTTCTCAACATTCAGCCAGCGGGTGATGAGTTCTCTTATTGCGGGAACTCCAAATGGTTGTAGTTCATGTACTGTATTGTTATCATTCTTATGTATTAATTAGTGGTGGTTGGAGGCATGTCCTAGCTATTTGTAGTCATGCCATAGACTAAACCATGGCTTAGATGTAATGGGCATCCCAAGTCCAACCGGAACTGGGGATCACCCTCCAATCACCCAACCTAACCACCATTAGCATATTTTAAGTCGGTTGAAGTCCGAACATATAACAAGATAGCGTATCCAACCATGTGGTAACTATGGGATAAGTTTATACCCGAGACCAACCCAATCAGGTCTAACCACCCAATAACTAATCGAACCAATGCAGAAAACATAAACCAAAGCCAATTATAATAATCTATCGTATGTATATAAATATGACATAAACAATCCATACCATACCCAGTCCAAAGCTGTCCATACAAAGCCTCTAAACCAACCAAAGAGTACTCAGTCGGGACATGCCCTCAGCCATAGCCAAAAACTAAATTCTATGAAAGTCAAGAATATGTAAAGTAAACCATGACATGAAATAGATGCCTTATGAACTATGGAAGCCCACCACTTCAATCCAACATCGATTGTACCCAAATATGATCACTAAGTAAGAGGTCTAGAATGGACATATCTTGCATAAATTGGGTGTACAACTGCCAATAGACGGGTTAGTTGGTGAACGCTAGCATGTATTCAGGATACGGATAAAATAATACCAACCAGTGAAAACCAAGTAAAACCAACCAATGCATATAAACATACACACATATATATAACACCATGCCGAGAAAGAAAATCAGGTTTAGCATGCCTTTAAAACCACTACCTGGGTTGTGTTTCTTTACCGTCCTAAGGCACCCACGGGCAATATAGGTTCAGATCCTCTTGCTAAAAGTCCCTCAGTGTGTGTAGCCACGTGACCGAGAAAGTATCACGTTGGGATGACTAGTACATCCCCCAATATAAGGTGTGACATTATGCATAAAGTCCACCAAGACTGTAAAACCCTGAGACTACCCCCTGGGCATCACACGGTGCTTAGGACCACGAGTGATCCCAAGCTAACCCATGAACTGGCATACTGTTAAGTAATCGATTTAAACATGTATAAAATAACTGAGTTTACTGTGCGGAAACATAATCATGATGAAATATGGGGAAAATACACTACTGATACAATTTTACATTCTGATAAAACTAAAGAGAGAAACTGAAATTACATGACTGACACTGACTGACATATATGAAGCCTCTACTATACTGACTATAGATAGCTGGGATATGACTCCAACAACCACTAATTAATACATATGAGTAAGAATGTAAAGTACACGAATAATATCTATCTGAAGTCCCCGAAGTAGGCGAACTTATCACCTACTGGATGGAATCTGCAAATGTCTGATCGTGATATATGGACTACAACTAAATTGGTACCTACATTATTAAATAATGTAGAACATAGACGTATATGTGGATGAGTACTTTTGGAATGTACTGAGCATGTGGGGGTGAATGCATAAGTGAAAACAACAACTCAATGTTCATATAGACTTGTAAAGAATGCATGCTGTGTGTAAATGGCTCACATTGGCTTGAGTAATGTAAAGGCTGCAAAATATAAATATACTATAATAAAGCATATAGAAAGTCTTTTTTAGCCATCACACTTAGTTCTAAAAGTTGTACTGTTACTCTTTCTATTTGTGGAATAAGTAGGACAGAAGTTAAGTATACTGTCAAATCATGCAGGCTAAGTGTAAAGAGACTTACTTTTATCATACTTAAACTAAAATCTCATAGTTGATATCTGATGTAAAACAATATCTGAATAAAATTGTGAGCCCTTACACTTAGTTTCTAAAAGCTGTTTTGTTATTCTGTTTTAGGACTTAGGGAGGTTCTTCTAACCGACATACACCACGTGAGCTATCATGGTGTCCAGCGTCTAGTTCCCCTAAGGTAAAAACCTCACATTAGGGAGAGGTGTTATACTCTTGCCAAGGAGTATAACTTAAGCTAAGTGATCACAATCTGTATCTGCATCCATATAAATAGGAATAATCTGAATTTGTACCTACGTTGGCTCATAGTTCTGAGGCATGTGAATTAGGACACATACCCAACTCGGTCCTAAATACTACTCTCTTTAATCTATATGCTTATTCTGTAGGAAATCCACCTTAAAACTAGCCTAATGCATCTGTTTACTGTAAACTGTAATAAAAACTGTAATGTGGATTCCATATCTAAGCTGAGGATCAAAAGATCAAATCTTTCTGAAAATCTGAATATAAGCTAGTCATAGGGTGCTAAAAAATAAAATCTTCTTGAAATATCAATACTCAAACTAGGGGCTTAAAAATCCATGCTTTAAACTTATGTCAAATTATCATCAAGTTCATGCTTAGTAATCAAAATCTTGAAATTCTTTAACAATTCTAATCAAGATAGTGAAATTCAATTCTCAATGTATATAAATAAAGTCACATGCATAAGTATGAGAAAATAGACATGCAATTCAACAGTTAAATCACTAGTAATTTCATAAAATTTAGATAATGATCTTTGGGTATGAACCCTAGACTGAAATACATGTAGATTCAATTTTAAAAGCTAGTTTCGGGCACAAGGACGAAAGAACTATCCTTGTTCATAACCCCACATACCTTGCTTGAAAGAATCCTTAGAGAGAACTTTGAATTTGGAAATAAATTTCTTGAGTCTTGAGAGATGATACTTGGATTTTTGTTTTTGGGAATGGAGGAGGGTTTCTTGAGAGCAATTTGGAGTGAAAGGGGTAAATAAAGCCCTTTGGGGAGTTCCGATTCATGTTTTTGATGACATGGGTTGGGGGAAAAGGACCCAACTTCCCTTGGCCACTTTTTCCCATGTAAATGACCCTCGAGGCGCGACCTCTAAAAAATGGAGTAGACCTCGTGACGTGACCCCAAGAAAGGTGGAGTAGACCTCGTGATGCGAGGCTATCGTGACAGATTACTGCCTCTCACGAAAAAGGTCATAACTTTTAGTTCGGGTATCGAATTAAGGCAAAATTATTATCATTGGAAAGCTAACTCAATTATCTACAATTTGGTGGGTCTTAAGCTGATAAATTTTATGCATATCAAAAGTTATACACGTTCAAAGTAGACCCTTGTAGAATAGAATACCAAACTATTGACGAATCAAAGGGTCTTAGCTCAACTTCGCTCTAAGTGATTCCTATGAATATCTTTCACCTCAAAAGTACTTCACACATTAGGATAATGATCATGAAACTTGTATTCACATGGGAATCATTTGGATTAGAGCTTATACATGTGGGAACAACGGTTAGAATTCTAGCACATAAATATGGGATGTTATAAAGACTAACCTCATACTGGCAAATATGAGTTTTCAGTTTCGGTCCCCCCGGGACCTCCACCTGCTACGACTTAGCTACACGTCCCCCTTTAATGTCCAATTAAAACCATTTCCAAGCAATCCATTTACCATTGATTAACCAAGGCCATTTAGTAGTGGTATCGTTATACCAACCATCCTTGCAAGTACTATCCATAGCCAACCACATGTAGGTATAGGGGACCATAGGTGTCCTTCCAATTACCATATTAAATCCACTTTAGGGAATCCGTACTTCACAAGCATAACCATTCAACCATTTATCTTTCCAAACCATTTAAACCAATTCCATTTATGAATTCACTTGGGGGATTTTCAAGTATCCCACAAGGTTTTCAAAATAGACCAACCATGACCACCAAAACTTTACCGTTTAAACCATTCCAAACCATTTTAGACCATTCCAAACATTTAAGGCATTTATATCATTTAAAAAATTTAAACCATGACAAACCATCTAAAACCATTTAGAGTTCCATTACCAAACCAAACCATGCAAGAGTTCCAATGCAAGTTCAACAACTGAGTAAAAACGTTCTTTGAGGCAATGAATCAAACATGTTGAGGGCATACCTTTACCAAGACCAAAACCAATGCACAAACCACCATAAATAGGGTTACTGAAGACCCATTAGTTAAACCATAACCAAAAACCAACCAAATATCCAAAACCATTAGCAAAAACATGTAAAAACACAGTTTAAACAAATACCAAACCATATACATCACGACCCTCAACAATATTTCGAAATCCACAATTCATGATTCATAAACCAATGTTTAAAACACAATACACATGCCTTTAATTTGAAATAACAATGAAGTAAGGAGTACATGCCTTATACAAGAATATTCCGAAGAGAAACATGACTTTTGAGCTCTTTGAAGAACATATGAGAAATCCTAGCCTCCAATCTTCCAAGAGTGAGTTTGAGAGAGTATTTGATGTGTTATGATCCTTTAACAAGTGTTATAAAAGTCCATATAGGGTTATATAACGTGATAACACAAGGGTTTAGAAGGAGAAAATGTCCAAACTACCCTTGACTTAATAATTAAAAAAAGCCACGCCCAAGGGTACGACTCCCCCTTACCATCCGTATCCCAGGGTACGAGTGGTACCCCAACTCGTACCCAAGACCATACCAAACCTTACCTATTGGTTTCTATATGACTACACCTCCCTTAACTCGTACCCAAGGGTACGAGTGACACCCCCAATCATACCCTACCAATCGTACCTTGGACAGATTACCCAAGACCACTCAAACATGCTCCATACGACTTGCGTTGAACCACTTGTATGTTCCTATATGACTCTTACCTAGTTGAGTCATATCTTGGGAAGTATCCAAGCCCAACATACTTCCTAGGGTACGATTGAACCCTCAAGGCAGCCTACGAATCATATACAATGGTATGAGTGACTCCTTTGAGTCGTACCAAGTCTGTGAGTTCAAAACGTAAGGGAATTTTTCAAGGGTCCAAGACTTGGGATATTTCACTCTCCCCCACTAGGATCATTCATCCTCGAGTGATGGTTACGAGTAAGGACAAGTAAGAGATAACACCTTAACACACATCAAACTGTCCTCCAACCAAAATAGAGGACAAGAACACAAACCAGGATAAGGAAATAATCACATAACCCAAGTACGATTTTAAACTCCAACACCTTCATTCCGACCTCTAACTAAGTTAGAAAATAAAGATGCAAAGGGAACCATTCCTCACCTTTAACCAAGTTAGAAAACCAAAGATATGTTGAAGAACACATACCCTAAGCACGAATTGTCGGAATAAAGAACCAATGCAGATCCTTGGACTCCATGTCCACTTCCGCATCCCAAATGGCTTTCTTGGACTTTTAGTTCGATCATGGAACCTTTATCGTGTCCATACCTTTCATTCACAACTGGCGAACTTACCAATCTAAGATTTCACATAAGGAACAAGGAGTTCAAGATATACCACCCAAAGGAACCAACCAACCAAGGACCATCTACACCTTACCTCCTCTACAATATATAGATTACCAGATAAATAGACTCATGCTAGAGAACAAGTCCAATCCAACTTAGAATCTACCCAGAAACATCACTGTGAGAGCTTGAGTCTAACCCTACACAACCAATTCCATGTTCAAGCCTATCTAAAGCCAAAAGGATTTAACTTAGGCCACGGGGCTCTACTCCTTACATTTATCCCGAAACACTATTCTGCTTTCATCACCTTTATAATATGGAAACTATGAGTAAAGGACACAAGCAAGCCATATCCAACCATTATAATCAAGATCCCTAGCCTATAATTGAATATCCAAGACCATATAACTACTATGCCATGAAAATAATTCATAAAATCATGCCTTATCGAACCTCCCAAGTACCCAGCATAACTATGGGCACATCTACCAATCACAACAATTCAATCATATCGCTTAAATACCCGTGGTAGGACCTATCCATCAAAAGATCTAATACCCTCTATCATTTTCATAAGATTTTTCACCACCTATTCCTTTCTTAACCATTTTTCATAACAACAACCTTACCTTACCTTCAAAAACCTTAACTCTAGGAGTCACCGAGCCTCTCCCCCACTTAGGGACTTCTACATCCTCCATTTCACAACATCACCATGCTTCCTAAGCCACTACCATCCGAAGTATAAGAATTATCCATGCCACCCAAGGCAAGACAAAGACCTCTGAAATAAGACACGGCACCATAGGCATGAAGTACTTCATAACAACCACCTAGACCATAATGAAGAATCATTCCAACCAAACCATACCACAAAAGGAGTCCTTTGAAAAAGACACCGAAAGAAACAAAACCACATATACCATGAGTAATATAATGTAAAGCCAAAACTCATATTTAGGGAACAAGGAGAATGCAAAATCCAAACCTTAGGCATAAGCGTTATAAGAATGCATGTAACACTAGTAGAGAACTCTCTTAATCAAAATAGAAGAGTATTACTAGAATATGCAACCCGACCTTCCCTTGAAGTCAACTACTAGAAGCAATTTAAGACTAACCATCAATATTCACCCCGTTACACGTACAAACACAATACTCCACCCTAATGGGTATCACCAAGGGTGTACACTAAAGACACTTGGTTTTCCTATACCCAAAACCTTATTCATCCCAATTCTACCTAGAGCCCAATATATATATGCAAAAATAATTAAATCAAATTGACTCTAAGGTTTCCAATTAACAAAACTGTTTAAAATCAAACTGTGGCCGCCAAGGTCTTTCAAAAATCATTTGAATCTAACCAAAACTAATTCATGTTCCCCCTTAACCATTTACGCAATGCAAAGATTTAAGAATAGTCAAACCATATGAAAAAATCATACTCATTGGAAATTTAACCAATAATTTGAGGACATATAATTTTCCAAAACTAGAAACCAAGGGAATCCATAGTGCCCCGAAATTCATTTACCATTCTTGTACATTCCACAATGTTCATAAACATTAGTAAAACATGAACAATGCATCATAATCAATGGAAAATTAATTAAATGAGTAATCATGTCAAAATCCTCAGTTATGCCAAAATCCATATCCAAAACTATAATTTAGAAATCAATTTCATGCCCACAACAAAGTACAAATATAGGGACAAAGGTATGTGCAAGCTCCATGATCTAACCTGTCGAATGACTAGATTCCCAGTCCCTCCGTTCAACCTGAACTTTTTGGCGCAAGTCACAACCTTTCCACTATTGTAATCCCCAAGTCTTCAACCTTATCCAACCTACCCATTTACCTTTACAATTCGTGCATTGCTATCCCCGAGCTAATAGATTTCCTTTTATCAAAATCAACATCTAAGATCCACACTTAGTGCATATCAGCCACCATGCACTACTAGTAAAGTACCCTATATAAAGTAGAATATACCTATAAAGTCCTCCCCCACTAGAAGGACACTCTAAATTCCTTAGTCACCCATGAACAACCTACCCATTTTCAGAGAACCATTCCCCTTTATGCATGCAAAAATGAAGACACTCCGCAGAAAATACTAAGACTGATGTAACCTTCACCTAGGAGATCCCTTAAATTCTTCTTAAGATCCTTTAACCCAACCAGAACCATTTTATAAAGAAAGAATAGAAATTGGACAAGTGTCGGAAACAAGACCAATCCCAAACCAACCTCACTATTAGAAAGACACCATAAGGTTCATCAAGATGGCTTCAAGAGATTCATTCACCACCAAAATCGAATACAAAGAAATACCTTCCAAGTTAGAATCTTTAACCCAGACCAAGTAATAAAGACAACCCTTTTTGGAGACCAATCTCCGAGTTCTAGGACATGATATAACCCTTCCCTTAATAAATAAGAATGAAGCCATCCTCTCATTCCATGACCGACTTACCATGGAGCCTAATAAGTCAGACAATTTGCATGAGTGCAACCAAATCCATCCCTCGAATGACATCAAAATCCATCACATTCGAGTCAAATAATTTTCACTAAGACCCCTTTAATACCAATAGATATTGCACACCCCCATAGACTCTTTTGACAATCGCAGAGTCACCTATCGTGGTAGAATTAGAAGAAGAAAAGAGTTTGAAATAACCTTAAGACCAAAACTAAAATACACAACCACTAATAGGGTAATAAAAGAGAGGGGACCCCAAACTAAGTAAACCACACACCATGAGAAAAGGAGTCTTCAATATACCAGTGTCTACATCAATAGATGCCTCAGACTCCAGAGGGATAGTAAGATCATTGAAATAATCCCGACCAATATCAAAACCCAAAGTAGCACCCCTGGGTGCAAGAGCTAAAGAAGTAGCAACCAATATCCTATTTGCCCAAGAGGAAAACCTTATGGGACACTCCTGATATATGTAACCCACTTGACCATAAGTAAAGCACTAATTCCTCCCAGTACCAATAGGATTGGACTGGCATGGCAGAGTTGACACTATCTGGGTCCATAGATTAATAGAATGAAGAAACTCGACATTGGTAACCCTTCTAAGAATGAGTTTTATCTTTTGAAATAGGGTTAATGGAGACGGGTGAGACTCTACAAGGAAAACCAGAAGTTGCGACCCTTGAATAGGTTTATGCCCCATGAGTTAGACTAGATCCATACATATTGTCCTTGAGATAATTGAGAGGACATAATTTGAAAGATAAATAAAAGAAGATTCAGAGAAGAGTTCAAGACCTTAGACTTCATAGCCCGAACAAACAATACCAAGAAACTAAAACATCCTAAATGGCTCGTAGCCTCCTAATTATAATTATGGTACACAACACACCCATAAGAAAGACTCCACTCGACATGGCTTTGTGGACACCCCATGACACCGAAACCTAAGCTCTGATACCAACTTGTCATATCCCGAATCAGGTCCTAGATGTGATGGACATCCCAAGTCCAACCGGTATTGGGGGCCACCCCTTATCACCCAACCACCATTAGCATATCTTGAGTCATTTGAAGTCCGAACATATAACAAGATAGCGTATCCAACCATATGGTGACTTTGGGATGAGTCTATAACCAAGACAAACCCAATCAAGTCTAACCACCCAATAACCAATCAAACCAACATAGAAAATATAAACCAAAACCAATTATAATAATCCATCATATGTATATAAATATGACATAAGCAATCCATACCATAGCCAGTCTACAGTTATCCATACAAAGCCTCTAAACCAACCAAAGAGTACTCAGCCGGGACATGCCCCCGATCATAGAAAAAACTAAATTCTATGAAAGACAAAAATATAAAAAGTAAACCATGATATGAAATAGATGCCTTTCGAACTATGAAAGCTCACCACTTCAATCCGACATCGACTGTACCTAAATCCGATCACAAAGCAAGAAAAGTGGAATGACTGATTCCTGCATAGCATGGGTATACAGCTGCCAGTAGATGGTTTAGTAGGTTAACGCTAGCATGTATTCAGGATAAGGATAAAATAATGCCAACCAGTGAAAACTAAGTAAAACCAACCAATGCACATAACCATACATATATAAATATAAATATAAATATGGTGGGAAAAGAAATCGGGTTTAGCATGCCTTTAAAACCATTACCTGGGTTGTGTAGCTTTACCGTCCTATGATTTCCACAGGCAATATGGGTTTAGCTCCTACTGCTGAAAGGCTCTCAGTGCGTGTAGCCGCATGACCAGAAAAGTATCCCGTTGGGATGACTATTACATCCCCCAATATGAGGTATGACATCATGCACACAGTTCACCAAGACCAACCTCATACCGGTAAATATGATTTTCCAGTTGCGATCCCCTCGGAACCTCCACCTTCTACAGCCTAGCTACACATCCCCCTTTAATGCCCAATTAAAACTGTTTCTAAGAAATCCATTTACCATTGATTAACCAAGGCCATTTAGTAGTGGTATCGCATACCAACCATACTTGCAAGTACTATCCATAGCCAACCACATGTAGGTATAGGGGACCTTAGGTGCCTTTTTAATTACCATATTAAATATACTTGGGGGAATCCGTACCCCATAAGCATAACCATTCATCCATTTACTTTTCAAAACCATTTAAAACAATTCCATTATGTATTCACTTGGGGGATTTCCATGTATCCCGCAAGGTTTTCAAAATAGACCAACCATGACCACCAACACCTTTACTGTTTAAACTATTCCAAACCATTTTAAACAAATTCAAACATTTAAAGTATTTATATCATTTAAAATATTTAGTCCATACAAAACCATTTAGAGTTCCATTACCAAACCAAACCATGCAAGAGTTCCAATGCAAGTTCAATAAGAGTAAAAAAGTTCTTTGAGGTAATTAGTCAAACATGTTGAGGGCATACCTTTGCCAAGACCAAAACCAATGCAAAAACCACCATAATTAGGGTTACTCAAGACCCACTAGTTAAACCATAACCAACAACCAACCACATGTGCAAAACCATTACCAAAAATATGTAAAAACATAGTTTAAACCAATACCAAACCATATACATCAAGACCCTCAACAATATTTCAAAATCCACCATTCATGATTCATAAACCAATGTTTAAAACACAATACACATGCCTTTAATTTGAGATAACAATGAAGTAAGTAGTGCATGCCTTATACGAGAAGATTTCGAAGAGAGACATGACTCTTGAGCCCCTTTGAAGAACACATGAGAAACCCTAGTCTCCAATCTTCCAAGAGTTAGTTTGAGAGAGTATTTGATGTGTTATAATCCTTTAACAAGTCTTATGGAAGGCCATATTGGGTTATATAATGTGATAAAATAAGGGTTTATGAGGAGGAAATATCCAACTACCCTTGACTTAATAATTAAAACAAGCCACGCCCAGGGGTACGACTTCCCATTACCATATGTATCCTAGGGTACGAGTTGTACCCCAACTCGTACACAAGACCATGCCAAACCTTACCTATTGGTTTCTATATGACTCCACCTCCCTTAACTAATACCCAAGGTTATGAGTGATACCCCCAATCATACCCTACCAATCGTACCTTGGACAAATTACCCAAGAACAATCAAATATTATCCATACAACTTGCCTTAAACCACTCGTATGTTCCTATACGACTCTTACCTAGTTGAGTCATAACTTGGGAATTAGACAAGCCCAACATACTGCTTAGGGTATGAGTGAACCCTTAAGGAAGCCTATGAATCGTATACAAGGGTACGAGTGACTCCCTTGAGTCGTACCAAGTCCATAAGTTTAAAACGTAAGGGAATTTTGCAAGGGTACAAAACTTGGGATGTTTCAAGTCAGTATAGTAGAGGCTTCATACATAGTCAATTAGAGTCATGATATGTAATTCAAGTTCTTTATTCAGTATTATCATGTTGTAAACTTTATTAGTATTACATTCATTCAGATTTTCTCTTGATTATGCTTCCACTCAGCAAATTTAACTTTTACTTACATTATATATCAGTTTCTTAAGTATCATACCAGTTCATAGGTTATCTTGGGATCACTTGTGGTTCTAAGCACCGTGTTATGACCAGGGGTAGTCTCGGTTCGTGACATTAGGTCATGACTGGCCATGGGTTGCAATTATTATCAATGTTGGTACCCTTGACAAAATAGAATTAAATTTTGTTTTTCTATTTTGCCCTTAAATTAATTATGTAGGAATGTATAAATAATATGGTAAAGTTTCAAAAGGTTCATTCATTATTAATCTTGATATTGATGATAAGACACATAAATACAGTGTATTAAAAAGATTTAAAGAATAAATTAGTACTTGTTATGAAATATAAAATAAGAACGAGAAGAATAGAAAGAAAAGAGAGAGTGATTACTATTTCTCTTAAGAGGTTCTAGAGGAGTGAATTACAATGAAGGAAAATTCATTTATTTATTAGGGAAAACTAACCTTAAGGTTTCTAAACTTTCCATAAATAGACATTCACTATATATGGTAAAGTAGATATTCACTATATATAGTAATATATTTATAACACTCCCCCTTTAATGTCTAATTAATAGATAATATGCCTCATTAAAACCTTACTAGAAAAAAACAGTAGAAAAAAATCTAGTGAAGGAAAAAGAGTAAAAATTTCTAATAATATGCATATAGGCTACCTCATTAAAATCTTTACAAGAAA
Source organism: Capsicum pubescens (assembly GCA_030864215.1). NCBI lineage: Eukaryota > Viridiplantae > Streptophyta > Magnoliopsida > Solanales > Solanaceae > Capsicum > Capsicum pubescens. The sequence continues at coordinate 257,476,373 of CM061547.1, read as the reverse complement.
AACCCAATGGGACAAAACCTCACAAGGGAAAAAGAGTACAACACATATTAACTTTTCCTAATGAGAACATCCTTGAACCTTTGTATCCCGATCTTGTGCACCATCTTCTTGAAAGTTGTAATTGGAGAAGACTTGGTAAATAAATCAACCACATTGTCACTTGAATGAATCTGTTTCACATTAATATCACCATTCTATTGTATCTTGTGTGTATAGAAAAGTTTTGACAAAATGTGTTTCGTTCTATCTCCTTGAGTCCTCTCTTAAGTTGTGTTGTGTATGCTGCATTATCCTCATAAAAATTATGGATACTTTGTCACATTTCAAGCCACATTTTTTGCGAATGAGATGTATCGTGGACCTTAACCACACACACTCATGGCTTGCTTCATGAATAGATATTATCTCAGCATGGTTTGGTTAAGTGGATACGATATATCGCTTTGTATATCTCAAAGTTATGACAATACCCCCAAATATGAATACATAGATTATTTGAGATCGAGCTTTATACGAGTCAAATAAATAACCATCATTATCATAACCAACAAGATAGGAACAATAACCTTAGAATAAAATAAGCTCATATGTTTGATCTCACTCTGATGTCTCCTAGTAGGATCAGAACTATACCTTGCTAACAAATTGATTAAAAGGATATATCGGGTCTTATAGTAGTTATAAGATACATTAGTACACCAATTGCACTAAGATATATAACCAGTCCAATTCGGTATATTTCTCATTCCAGCAAATAATTTATTGCTTTTGAAAACTCTCTAAGAGTTTTAATAATTTTCAAGTTATAAACTTATGTAATATAAGGATTATACATAATTTTTCCAGAAACTTTTGTATGCTTCAAACATTTTGAATCCTTAAAAGTTTTCATATAAATTTTGTCAAGTGACAATATTCAACATTTCATGTGTGACATCTTCAAGTGTTTAGACTGCAAATTAAATAAGTTTTATGTTTACCAAGATGCATCCTTTCATGTCACTTGATAAATATTTCTACATCAGCATGCTTAAATAAACGTAGAATTTAGATTCTCGTAATCTTTCACAATATTGCATCAATATTGTATCAAAGATATTATCAATGATAAATCATTTCGTATAGGTTAACAGTGTGACATAATACTTTGAGATCTCATCACTTTATTATTTTTAGGTACCTAAACCTCTCATAAGGTTTCATGAAGTGTTATGTCGTAGACTTTTCAAGAGCACACTGCCTTCTTATTATGATTATTTACTCCTTATTCTTTTCAAGGATTATTTTATTTGAAACCGATTGGTCTACCATGCTTCATACATGTAGTAGACTTTGTCCTTCAAGGACATCAAATTGGAGCATTTACAACTAAATATAATGTCAATATTTGGGTCAGCAAATGTTTCTAGCATTTCAACTTGAATTATCCTTTTGAATGAAGATCATATTGATGATAATTCACAATATATTACTTAGTTGTTTATTATTTCCCCCTCATGTTAGGAAAACTAACATACATTTCAATTTTCTTTAGAGAATTCATCTTTGTGCATCATGGTATATCCATTTATCAAATACCACACATCAAAACTACTAGATGGAATAATTAATTCCCAACCTTGAACCAATTGAGAGGGAGGAATTAATCGTAACTTTTGGTCTAATGCAAAAAAGTGTTACTGTATGGAATATATCATACTCTAGATTAACACATGACTCTTTATTCTCATAAGCAATGGTTCAACCATTTATCGAAGGAATTTAACACCAACTTAAATAGCATTATCAAGATGAATTGTCTTGATTACACAATCTGAAAATTACACTCCTAACTCAATTTATATTGAGCAAGCAACTTTATGAATGTTAAAATGCAGGTTGACAATAAATTTACATGTGATCATCTTATATTGATGCATCTTAATAGATCACGTGATAGGTGAATTGGCCTATATTCACCTTTTATACTTTTCATATTTAAGGGATTCAATCCCAATATTAGTTGATTCAATCAACTTATCATGAGAACAAACAACATGAATAATTCTTGAAGAATCTTCTAATTCTTCATTACATGTCCAATACTCAATATGCACATCTTCGGGATGTCATAATCATTCAAGTTAACTTATTAACTTATTTGTACTAGTAAACTCCAAGTTTACTATGATATATACTTTTTGCTTTAGTAAATTTCAGATGTAGTACTTTAGAAGTAGATTTCAAAATAATTCTTCTCAATTATTCTACCTCTTTTGGAGGTGAGTTGTGGTACCATCACAACCAAGTACATTTTTGTATTGATAAGTTTTACCAAATATTATCACATTCACCTCAGGGAATGGATATGTGCTTATAACAATCTAAATTTTCATTCCCATAAATGGATTATATTCATGTCTTAAGTTTTCAAATTATGATAGCTTATAACCTATTTCAAAATATTATTAATTCAAGAGCAAATCGAGGTGTGCATATAATATAGAGAATTTTTTTTTCTCTAACATACCTTAAAATCATAATAAGCTTGTGAAAATATTACCACTTTTGATGATTATTATCATATTGTTCCTTCACATTTATGTGTACATTCAATCACTTGTCTTCTTTTAGACATATTATGAACTGCTATCATATTTTTTTCAAGAATGAAGCAAGTTGTCAACTTTCAGATTCATCATATATTGCTACCATATTCACTTCATGGAATAGAGCACTCAATGGGATATGTTTTGACTTGTCACCAGACACCCATTGTTTTGCCTTAGCCATCATAATATCATCAATGTGGTGTATTAAGTTTTAAACTCAAAATCTTATCCATATAACAGCGTCTTAGGCTATAACTCAATGGGGCTTGAACTCAACATCTTATCATCATGATGCATTGGAACTTTTAACCCTACATCTTACCCTCTTAATGAGATAAGACTTAAATTCATCATCATATCTTTTAATAATATTATTCTTCATGAACAAATTTAAAACATAAGTGATTCCAAATCAATTATTTTTCCTCAAATCCAATAATAATTATATCATTAGTAGAAAAAGAGAAATAACATAAGGAATTACTAACCTTGAAATTACCTTCGATTTATAGTCTCACCTTGTTTGGCAAAGTCTCGTGCTGATAACGTATTATAAAATATAAAATAAGATCGAGAAGAATAGAGAGAAAAGAGAGTGTGATTATTATTTCTCTTAAGAGGTTCTTGAGAAGTGAATTACAACGAAGGAAAATCCTTTTATTTATAAAGAAAAACTAACCTTGAGGTTTCTAACTTTTTCATAAATAGACATTCGCTATATATGATAAAGTAGACATTCATTATATATGGTAAAGTAAACATTCACTATATATGGTGATATATTTATAACAGTACTCCCTATGTTCCTAAATAGTAAATAGTTATCGTTCTTACTAAAAATAGATACTTTATAATACTTGTCATTTTAAAAATATAGTCATAATTAGTTACTCCCTCTGTTTCAAAAAGAATGACATACTTTTCTTTTTGGTCCGATTCAAAAAGAATAACCTCTTTTCTTTTCTAGCAATACTTAAATTTCAACTTTCCATATGGCATGTTTAGGACCACAAGATTAAAGGATATTTTGGTACATTTTTCACAAATTTAATTTAAGGTCATAAGATTCAAAAGTTTTCTTTGTTTTCTTAAACTTTGTGTCAAGTCAAAGTAGGTCATTCTTTTTTAAACGGCAAGAGTATTTGTTTTCATATTTACCCTTAATTATAAATATAAAGGGCTATTAATATAGTGCAAAAAAAGAGAAATATTAAATACAGATGAGTAATAAATAATTATGATTTAATCAAATTACCTTATAGTTAATACTTTTTTAAAGGGTGTACAAGTACAACTTAAAAAGGTAATAAGTAATAGAAATGGAGGGAGTAAGGATACCTTATTTATTTCCTCCGTCCATTTTTATTTGTCCATTTTTCTATTTTGAACAACTTTATACTTAGAATAATTGTATAGGAAAAAAATGAGCAAATTACAGAAGATATTGAGTGTGGTCGAGATTGAAGCGGATTTTCCTTTTTGATTTTTTGGACTAGTTTGAGTTGATTTAATTGATCTGGAGATTGTAATAAAATGTATTCGTTCGATCAAAAAAATAATACATGTCTAGTTTATAAAATTCATGGATAATTTATATATTTCTACCCATTTTACCCTCAACATTAAATACGATTCATTATCTAATGCATTTTCCAAAGTATTAAATTTAGTATAAATAACATAAATTCCAACCCATATAAAATTATTTACACTCTCTCCCACTTTTTAATTATTTTACTCTCTCTCCCGATTCATATACATATGACAGCCGACATATACGTAGAAACCTATGTATATGTAAATTTGTTAACGTCTTTAAAAAAAAGGAAATAATGGATTCCCCTAATATTAAGGACGTAATTAATGCAACTAAACTAATTATTGGATTACTGCATCCCTTAAACTATGTAACAGATAATGTAATTCAAATTTTTTAAAACAACAAATACATAAAAATCAGAATCAAACGAAAAACATAAATTAAAAATAATTTGATCACTTTTTTTTAATTTTATTGAAAAAAATGATGGAAAAAGATTGTTGTCGCTCTGGTGAATGGAGAACGGAAACAAATTGTGTTAATTACAAAAATGAAGGGATTGTTGTTGTGAGATCGATGACTTTTTTTTAGGTTGATTTCGTCAATTTTTTCAGACAAAAAGAGGTATTATTTTTAGCGGAAACAGTTTTTTCAGACAAAAAGAGGTGTTGTTTTTAGTTCTGTTATGAAATTTGTTTACTTAAATTTGTGTGATTATTAGTCTGACATTAAATTTTATTTTGTGGAGATTATTTTCATGTTGCGCACATAAAATTATCTGGTTTTTCAGATTGGTCTAATTGATGTCTTAAATTTGTAAATTGCAGGAAAATAAGTTTATGTTATATACATAGCAATGTCGTCTATTATTCACATATACATTCATTGTGTTTTGTATATGTGTAGAATAACATTTTAGTATTGTGTTGTTTGTATTCACAAATTGATTAACAGACAGAAACATATATACTTTATTGAGTTGTAATGTATATTTTATATCTTATGTTGTATATAAATTTTCTTTTTCTGTATAATCGATTTGTAACACTCAAAATGAAAAAAATTATAAATTGTTATTATTACTAATCATATTATGATTGTCTATTTCAGTTATGTCCTCTGATGTTACACTGGGGATTGTAAATGGACATTGGAAGCATCTAGTTACAGAAAAACTGAATTTTTTTTATTTAGGTCAAGGCTTCCTCAACCTATATCTACTCAGTTTATGATTCTGGAAGAAGATATATCGTTGACCTCAAAAGTGGATCGTGCAACTGTGGGAGGTTTCAAATAGATGAGATTCCTTATCCTCACGCTATTGTCTTCTTGAAGTCAAAATATGTGAAAGAATTTAGGCCATACTGTTGCATTAATAAGTGTCTTCAATGTATAACCAAAGTATAGTATCGTCTACATAATTTACTATTGAAACTGATGTTAATATGTATTTATATACATATCTATTATGCATTTGTTCAACTACAAAATGTTGTTATGAAAATACATGTTCATTATCGAAAGTTCACATATAATTGAGCTCACAAAATAATTGTCTGTAAAACTTATGTATGTATATTATAATAAGTAGTTATGTATATATGATTTGTTGTTGAATTTATGGTTGCTAATGTGTATTCTATAAGAATTTTTCATTCACTCACGTATGTTACCATGGGTTCATTAGCATGCGTTAATTCCAACAAAAAATTAGTAGTTAACCTTCCTTATAATATATATGTATATTTATTCATAAATTCTATGTGTATGTAGACATATACATATGTTCAGTTTGTATTGTTGCTAATTAATGATGAAAGTATTTACTACGTATATGTAAATTTATACACACATATAAAATTATAAGCAGTGTATCCGAAGGTAAAAATATTACATATTATCAAGAACAAATAAGTTAGTCTAATTAACAATCTTTAAGTGAATAAATGTGTTTCGTTATTGTATGTATATGAATATATATACACATCCTATAAAACACTAGTATGTATGTATTATCTTCAAAATAAATCTATATACAGAACTGTTATGCATTTGTCCAATTCAGAAAGTTTGTTATGAACATATTTATTTTTTATGAACATATTTATTGTTAGACTACATCGGCTTGTAATACTTATGTATATTGTACTAGTAGCTTATTAACATAAGATTTGTGGTTGACTTTACGGTCGTTGATGTGTATTCTATATGAATTTATTATTCATTAACTCATGTACTTATGTGTTGATAAGCATACATTAATTACGACAAACAATAAATAGTTAACGTTCAATAAAAAAAATCTATTTATATGTAGTCAACTACTCTATGTATATGTAGACATATGCACAATAATACAAATGTGCGCAATACACAATATAATGCAGAAAACATATTAAACTATAATCCAAAAACATATGTCAAATGTGTTTCATAACAAACAACTAATATTAGTTTCAAATTCTAGATTCCTAAAAAATCCACTGAAATATAAAGTCTTCACCATAATGATCTTAAAATCTACTCAATGCTAACTATTCCAGTTTCATCGGTAGATATTATTTTCTATCCTTGGCCTTGGAGGGTCGTAATTGTCATTGACATAACCTTTCTTCTCTTTCTGAAGACCATAATTCCGAAGGAGTGCTGCGTATAGCATACGATGGTACTCTGCTTCTGAACCTACTAAAGGCACATCCATTCCTTCACTTAAGTATTCTGCATACCCAGCAACGAACACTCCATAGTCCCTGACATGCATACAAAGAACGTTAATTAATATAACACATCGTTAGTAATACTTGATAAAAAAATTAAAAGATTACTTACAAGTTATCACATTATTGTTGCGTAATATTTTGTATATTATTAACATATACATAACAATATGATGCATATTACACTGGGCATTTCATTACAAATCAAACAACATATCAAAACTTATCTATATGCCTAGCATATACAAATGTAATTTGCATTGCCTCAAACACACATAACTATACATAATTCAAACTCATTCATGTATGTGTTCAATAGCATATAAACAGTAATGTATGTTCATAACAACGTATAACAAAACTAGGCATTTCATTGCACATCAAACAACATATGCAAACTTATGTATATGTCTAACATATATCCAAACCCCACTTATGTATATGTTCAACAACATAAATGAACTGTACATTTCATTGCAAGTTTAATAACACATGAAAACTTATGTATATATATTTAACATATACATATTTAATGTCCATTGCCTCAAACACACAAAACAAAACATAATCTCAAAAATAACTTATGTATATGTTCAACAACATGTAATGGATAATGTATGTGTTATATGTATGTGTATAACACATACATACTAACTAATATGTAAACACCCAGTAAACACATATGTATATGAACTATAGATATGTAAACACCTAGAAAACAAGCTCATCTTGACATATGTATATGCGTAATATATACAAAGATTTTTACATTGATATTTACACATGCAACTACTAACATAACTACAAACTAATGAACAAACCCAAAATCTACATAATAACTAACAACCATCCTCTATTAATTAACAGTTTTAAAACCTCAGATTACTGAAAAAATAAAAAAAAACAGAACAAAATTAACAAAAAATCAGAAATACCTTGGGTAGACGTGGCCATGCAAAATCATTTTTTCTTTTATTTTTCTTGAGGATTCTCCAATTATTTTTTTCGTCTTTCCAGCAACATCTTTGTTAATCTTTTTCATCTCGATGGGGTCGTTACGATTTTTTAATCTGTTTTCAATAAAGTTAGATTTCTCGTAATCAAATACTCTGGGAACGAACCCAACTACCATATTTGTTGGTTCATTATACTCTAACTGAGTTAATCCTAAACTAAAAGAAGGAGAATCATCCATTTACAAAGTACTATGTAATTAGTACTTGAAATAGAGGATTTTGAAAAGAAAAAAGAAAAATTCAGATATACAAACTATATTTTGGTAAAGTAGAAACCCAAAAAAAAAATTAATCACAACATGCAATAATTTGTTCATTCGAAATCACGAAATTTCGATAATGTAAAAAAACAAAAAATTACTAACCTCAAAATCGAAAAAATCAGAATGATACAACGAGATTATGTTAGAATTGAATGCCAGTGAGTTGGAGTCAAACACGGTTGATTTCAAATATGGAAATGGACCCTTGATTGTAGCCTTTTTTTAAGGGGAAAAACTCTGGAGAGAAAAGAGGATATGTATGTATATGTACTTTAAGAGAGAGAAACTTAAAAAGTGGGATTTATGTAATATGTTTAGCGAGATGAAATTTTTTGTAATAAGTGAAACATTAGTTGTGGGTTCGTGGAATTTTTAGTTAAATTTATTATATTCAAATGGCAATAGGTCAACTTTTCTTAATTCATATGCCAATAAAAAAAGTGGATAAATAAAAAGAGAATATGATTTATTTTTTTTATGTTTACGAGGCTTAGCAAGGTGAGCTTATATATGCACAATGCACATGTATATATATGCTCGAAACAAATGTAAAATTCATAAAGCGGCAGGAAACATTTTTTGAGAAGGAAAAAGACGAGGGGCAGAATGCAGTTTGCTCAATTGATGAAAAATTTAAATTGAGGTAATAGTATACTCCAAAGGTTTCGTCTTGTTTTAGTCGGTCTTCTTGTTAAAAATATTTTATTTAATTTAGTTGTCCCATTTATGAAATCAACTGAATTTTATTATGTTCTTCTAATACTATTCTTATCATTAAATGACTATGTAAAGTGTATATACTTAAATTTATATTTTCAAAACTAATTAATAAGGTTAATTTTGGAAAAATATTTATTAAATGCAAGGTAAGGTTGCGTACGATACATCTTGTGGTGGGGCTTTTCCCCGGACACCGCGCATAGCGGTAGCTTTATTGTACCGGACTGTCCTTTTAATTAATAAGGCTAATTTTGTAAAATATATCTTCAATATAATTTTTATACAAAAGGTTCACCTGAACTGAAATAAGTTCAACTGTAGAATATACTACATTAATTCAACTTTTCTGGTTCTGTTTTTCTAATACATCAAAATTTAACTATTGGAAATAAGCAACGATAACAGTAATATCATCAACCTTTCCTCCTTTACGTTTCGATGCTCTTGCAAATGGTGTATCTGCAAATCTATCTAATGAGTTAAACAACGCAACATTTCCAATTTTTCTAGCCAACTCATCTGCTTTCAACTTGTGATCGATCGCCCTTTGAACAATTTCCTCAATGTCACTTTCGTTCATATTATCAAGCATCCCGTCTGTTCCAACAATCAAAATATCATCTTTTTTGATATTTAATTCCATCTCATGAGCAACATTAGGGTTATCATTGCACTTGCCCAATTGATACGGACACCCAAAGCTCCATTGTTGTATCCGCGACTTGTATATAATTTTCCCCTTTCTAAATAGGAAAAATCCACTATTGCCAACATTAGCAGCACATATAGTATTTTTCTTGCAGTTTACAGTTATAACGCAAGCTGTAGAAGATCCTTCATGATTTGTGTTTTTGTAAGCTTCTTGAAGAACCCTTTTAGGGTTCACATGACCTTTTGGTTCATTATTCGTAGCGATAAGTGCATTTCTCATAAGCTTTCTTGCGTATATTCCAGCGTCAATCCCCCTTTTCGCCCATCCACCAACACCATCAGCAACACCAATAGTTTGGTAAAATTGATTGATGAAGTGTGCATCTTCATCTAGTGGCTTCTTTGGATTGTCTTTTGGCAAGTATAGTGATCCAACCACCATTTTTAGGCACCGTAATTTTTTCACACTAAATTGAACCTCTTGTCGTAGCTATGAATATTATTTGCCAATGGATCATTAGTTTCGTATGAAGAAAAATTGGAATACCTTTTGCAGCTTGGCAACTTGGAAAGTTCATCAAACTTGTTGGAAGAAAATTTATCATCGTGACGTATTGATGAAGATATGCATGCACCCATATTTGTTATGTTGATTATACTGCAAATCAAACTTTGAGAACTATGAAATATGAGAGGTGATGAAAGTAGTGGTTGAAGGGTCACTAATATATATATATATGTAAGTTGTAACTTGTAATCCAAGTTAGAATTGATTTGGAAAAAACAATTTTAGGAAATAAGATGGAGTAATGTACACGCATATTAATTAGTCCGAGTTAGAGTAGGTTTGGGAAACAAAAATTGTTGGTAACTATTCTACCACCCCTTAACTTATTTTTCTAAAAAAATAATCTAACAAGCAAAAAAGTAAAAGTTTTCTGATAGTAACTTATTGATATTGAATTTTCATTATTTCCAGACACCAGTGAAAGTTTGTGGATAATAACAAAGATATAAAACTTTTTTGCAACTATTATGTATTTTTGCAACTCTTCTACCTGAGAATTCAATTGCCTTTGCTTCTCTATGAAGTCGTTCCATTCTGAATCCAGGTCAATTTGTTTAGTGCAACTTTTATGGGTTCCCAAGCACAGATATATAGTCGACTTTTCACTAGAGTAACTGCTCGTATAGGTCGCATTACAAGCTCTATGATGACGAAACATGATAATCCAATTAAGGCCTCAGTGAGTCTTGCAATAGCAAATTCACTTGGAGGTAATAACTCTTTCTGCCCAGAATCAGTAATGCTCCAATTACTACTGCATCTCCTGCTGTAGAATACACTTTTCTGTGCCTAAAATGGGAGGTGAAAATTATCCAAGGGATCAGACAGATGGACCTTATTTTCCTGAAATTTTGAAAAACAATGCAGCCTAGTACCCCATAGACTGATCCTAGAGCCAGCTGTTCCTTGTGCTTCAGAGCTGATGGCTATTGTAAGGCCACCTGACCAGAATCCTATTTCCCTGTTAAATATCAAACCAAGTAGCATAGCCAAACTTAACAAAACTGAATCGCTGTACGCGAATACTAGGTTTTCTCTGTTCGTTAGCTTAGTCCAATCGTTAGAGACTCATTTCGAGCTAGCACAGCCAGACCTAATGAAAATTACTTGTTTCAGGCTCGTTTTGAGCTAGCTCTGGTTGCAGGCGCAAGTATAAATTATGTTATCCATGAAATATCTTCCTTCTCAGTTTGCTTTCGTTCAGTGAAGTAGACTGGAACTTCAATTTGATGAGGTCTATTCGTTATGTTTGCAATCGTTTGTGGCACAATGAAATTTTTACAATGATGAGATAGAATTCTACCATACAAATTATGTCAAAGATGTGCATTTATCTAATTTTTTACGTATCTTACAACTAGCCGACTTACGCCGTACGCCCAACGTTGATCCTTAAAAATTTTACGTTATGTATAATTATATCATTTAATTAAAAATTTTATTTGTTTGGTTGATAAATTCTAAGCTAGACATATAATGTTATATTTAGATTAATGAAATTTGCATAGCGATATTTTAAGTTGTTCAAACTTTTGTGACATTGATAGTCAATTGTATTTTTTAAATAATTTAAGTTCTTAATTATTGTGATTTATAATATTTTTTTCTATTCTTTTAATTAAAAGTGACATAGTAAAATTATTGTAAAAAATACTTTTGAATTTTTTTTTAAGTGGCTCCATATAAGACGTCATGCTAATTTAAAACATCAAAAAATAATTTACCATTTTACGTCTATTTTACCCTTTTTATTAAATATTATTAATTTTTTAATACTTAAATTACTTATAATAATTAAATATGGGTAATTTAGTAAAATTACGATTGAAGTAGTTGAAATAGTCAGGTCATAAATATCTATTTTAGTTTTTTAATTAAATATTATTAATTTTTTAATATGTAAATGACTTATAATAATTACTTAAGGCTAATATAGTAAAATCATGATTGAAACAGCTGTGGCAGGCATGTCAAACATGAGTAGCTTGCTTCAGCTGCTTATTGTGACTTCTTATATAGGATACTAATAATATAATTTTTTTAATACTTAAATAACCATAATAAGTAATTAGGGATGTTATAGTAAAATCACAATTGAAGCCGCAAAGCAGACATGTATTAAAAGTGATATAACATAATAACTATAAAAAATTACTTGTGAAATTAACCTGAGTGAGCCTCATATAAGATGTCAAGCTAATTTAAAACATCAAGAGTTAATTTATTATTTTATGTCTATTTTATCTTTTTTATTAAATACTATTAATTTTTTAATACTTAGATGATTTATAATAATTAATTAGGGATGATATGGCAAAATTACGATTGAAGCAGCTGAAGCAGACATGTCAGAAATATTTATTTTACTTATTTTTATTAAATATTATTAATTTTCTAATACGTAAATAACTTATACTAATTAATTAGGGATAAAACATAATTTATCATTTTACGTCTATTTTACCTTTTTTATTAAATATTATTAATTTTTTAATACTTAAATTACTTATAATAATTAAATATGGGTAATTTAGTAAAATTACGATTGAAGTAGTTGAAGCAGACAGGTCATAAATATCTATTTTAGTTTTTTAATTAAATATTATTAATTTTTTAATACGTAAATGACTTATAACAATTACTTAGAGGTAATGTAGTAAAATCACGATCCAAGCAGCTGAAGCAAACATGTCGATCATGAGCAGCTTACTTCAGCTGTTTATTGTGACTTCTTATATAGGATACTAATAATATAATTTTTTAATGCTTAAATAACCATAATAAATAATTAGAGATGATATAGTAAAATCACGATTGAAGCCGCGAAGCAGACATATATTAGAAGTGATATAACATAATAACTACAAAAAATTACTTGTGAAAAAAAAATTTAAGTGGGCCTCATATAAGATGTCAAGCTAATTTAAAACATCAAGAGTTAATTTATCATTTTATGTCTATTTTATCTATTTTTATTAAATACTATTAATTTTTTAATACATAAATGACTTATAATAATTAATTAGGGGTGATCTCACAAAATTACGGTTGAAGCAGCTGAAGCAAACATGTCAGAAATATTTATTTTACTTATTTATATTAAATATTATTATTTTTCTAATACGTAAATAACTTATAATAATTAATTAGGGGTGATACAGTAAAAACACGATTGAAGCAGCTGAAGCAGGCATGTCAACCTGCTAACTGCTTTACCACTCAACTCCCTCTTATATATAAGTAAACTAGCCGGCTTACACCGTGCTACGCACGGCCCAATGGTGATCCTTAAAAATTTTACGTTATGTATAATTATATCATTTAATTAAAAATTTTATTTGTTTGGTTGATAAATTCTAAGTTAGACATATAATATTATATTTAGATTGATGAAATTTGCATAGCGATATTTTATGTTGTTCAAACTTTTGTGACATTGATAGTCAATTATATTTTTTAAATAATTAAGTTCTTAATTATTGTGATTTATGATATTTTTTTCTATTCTTTTAATTAAAAGTGACATAGTAAAATTATTGTAAAAAATACTTGTGTTTTTTTTTTAAGTGGCTTCATATAAGAAGTCATGTTAATTTAAACCATCAAAAAATAATTTAGCATTTTACGTCTATTTACCTTTTTTTATTAAATATTATTAATTTTTTAATACTTTAATTACTTATAATAATTAAATATGGGTAATTTAGTAAAATTGTGATTGAAGTAGTTGAAGCAGTCAGGTCACAAATATCTATTTTAGTTTTTTAATTAAATATTATTATTTTTTTAATACGTAAATGACTTATAACAATTACTTAGAGGTAATGTAGTAAAATCACTATTCAAGCAGCTGAAGCAAACATGTCGATCATGAGCAGCTTACTTCAGCTGTTTATTGTGACTTTTTATATAGGATACTAATAATATAAATTTTTAATGCTTAAATAACCATAATAAATAATTAGGGATGATATAGTAAAATCACGATTGAAGCCGCGAAGCAAACATGTATTAGAAGTGATATAACATAATAACTACAAAAAATTACTTGTGAAAAAAAAATTAAGTGGGCCTCGTATAAGACGTTAAGCTAATTTAAAACATCAAGAGTTAATTTATCTCTTTATGTCTATTTGATCTTTTTTTATTAAATACTATTAATTTTTTAATACTTAGATGACTTATAATAATTAATTAGGGGTGATCTCACAAAATTACGGTTGAAGCAGACATATCAGAAATATTTATTTTACTTATTTATATTAAATATTATTATTTTTTAATACGTAAATAACTTATAATAATTAATTAGGGATGATACAGACTGAAGCAGGCATGTCGAACTGCTAACTGCTTCAGCACTCAACTCCTTATTATATATAAGTAATGTTTCAGAATAACAGGGAAAACTATCTTACTGATAATTTGTATGTACTAGACAAGAACTGTTTTTCCCTTACAAAAGAAAAGTAGAAACTTTTCTAAACCTTAACCCCAGAGCTACAAATATCCAAGAACCAAACACAAGCTATATAACCCAAAAATTACAAGGTTACAACAAGCTAATCGCACTACCCAAAACCAATTCGAGCTTAATAAAAACATGTTTCGACTATGGATTATTAAATACCGTATATACTCAAGATGGAGAAGAACTAACAGCTATAGAAGAATTACATAAAACATTCACCACCTATAAAATAATAACCAAAGGAAATCTATTTTATATAAAGTTTTATACTGCACCAGCAGAGATATTATACGACGAGATCAAACCAGTTATACAAATTATAAAAATAGGATTAACCAGAGATATGATTATACCGGAAGATATTGTGTAGCAGCCAAAGATACCCAAAATCGAGATACCTGATTTTTATGCAAATAAATGACTTATTGGATTAACTACAATTATTCAAGAATTAGCAAATAATTACATCAATGGAAACCCAATATGGAGCTATTATTCAAGAGACCATAAAATGATTTATTCAAATTCAAGAGAACTATGACAAACAGATATGGAAGATGTCAGAAAATGGATAATGACGTTACTTAATCCAGAAAAATAATCTACTGCAAGAGCAATTAGGAAAAGATTTATTTCAGACGGATTATTAACAAGATATTGCAAGATAATTGGACAAAAATATTCAGACCATCAATGTTCGAGATGTAATGGAGGAGATAATATTATCCCAGAAGTCCAGCTAGAATAAAAGAAAAAATCAACCAAGATGATAAGGACGCCAGCTAGAAGATAACAACAGAGCAATAATGGAAAAAAAATAAAAGACAAGCTATTAAATCATGAAAGCAACATGTAGATAGCTTTATTGATTTCCATTACGTAAATAATGTATAGAAACTATTGGCTTTTTAATTTTGTTGACTTTTTGGCACTTGCCATAATTACTTTTTTGTCATTGTAAGACTTTTTGTAAAAGATGTAATTATTAAGTAGGAGACATGTAAAGATATATTAGGACAGGTGTAAAGTAAAATAGTATACACACTTTCATTCTTAGGTTATAAATAGACGAGCATACTGCTCAGTTAGAGGCAAGTCTTCATGTGTTGAAGCAAGCCTCCTTCTTTGTAAAAAAAAACTTTTGAATATTTAATAAAAAACAGATATATTTCTAAGCAAAAGCTATGGATGAACAAAGCCTAGAATTATCAAACCTACCTGAACAGGTATATTTATTTATGATTATGAATAGCTAAATTCATAAATTCCTAACAATCATGATATGATAAAATAGGTTCATGTTAGTTACTTTATAGTAGAATTATTCGGAAAATAGCATGTTAAGAAGTTTATTAGCAAAGTGGAAAAGGAGAAAAATCCCTAAGAACTATGTCTTCCTAAAGGTGAAACCGGTGAGGCAAGAAAGCCGTGATAGGGGAGTAGCCAGAGTAGAGGCGTTGTTTAAGGGAAAAGTATCCAAATTACCATGCTAATAGTGACCGAAGAATATGTTATTTAAGAATAATCTAGTATATAGTAATCTAAAATGATCATATTTTGTTATGTGTGTGATTGAAGGGAATATTTTGAAAAAAGCATCATACGAAAAATGAGTACTTATTTATCTGAAGAAATGGTAGATAAATTTAAAATACTTGTTTTATATGTACTTAAGGATATAGAAGTTGTAGATATAAGAAAAATCATATTGAAAAAAATATTTGATAAATATTTTATGACTAGAATAAATTACATGTCTCACCTACCTAACTACTCTTATAAATACTTACATATCAAACCTACACATCAACCATGATAAATTACGTATATTTAGAATATTGGAAAATGGATATGAAAAATATACAATTAATAGAAAAATTAATGAAAACAAATTTAGAAGAATATATGAGAACCAAAGATATAAAATATATAGAATACCTTAATGAAAACATAGAGGAATTAATAAGATTAAAACAAACAACTAAAGAATATTATGAAAAAGCATTTAATTAACCTAAATGATAGATAATTTTGAAGTACTAGTTTTATACATACTTAGAGATATAGAAATTATAGACGTAAAAAAAAAATATGGGAAAAAATATTTAACATTGAAGATGAAGAGTTAGATATAAATCAGATAGAAGACGAGTTAGGAGAAATATACTTAAGTGATGACAATCACTATTACTACCTAGATAATTATTCAGATGGATATTATACAGATTAAGAAATGCTAGAATATATTCAAAGAGTTAGAGAAAAACAAAGTTGGCTATACGAAGAAATTAATTATAGAAACTAGCTTAGAAAAGGAAAAGAACAATTAAAAGAAAGATTAATTTGGATAAATAAAACCATAAAACAACTAGAATTAAAAGACAATTTAGAATATGATTTAGACATAGAATTATTCATAGACGAAAAAGACCGGATAATTAACGAAATAGATAACCTAGAATTTAATATCAAATATAGTACAATTAGAATAAATTATTACAAAGAAATTTGCAGTATCACAACTACTTTAGGATAAAATGATAGACTATGAGTATTTAAAATATTGGAGACAAGATATGGAAGAAATAAGATTAACAGAAATACTTATGAAAGAGAATTTAATTGAATATTTTAGAACAAAAGATATAGAATATTTAGAATACCTCAAAAATAATATAGAAGAAATACAAAGACTAAGAGAAAAAACTAAAGAATACTATAGTAAAGCATTTAATCAAATACCGTTTAATCACCCCCCAAGATAAGAACATTAATAAAATAAAAATAAATAAACTAAAAATAAAAATATTTAGAAAAGTTAAGAAATATCCACGCACAAATAAAAATAGATCCATTAGTTATAATAGATCTATTTAAATACTCAAGTTATCCACACATCCCTACAAATGGTACTATCTCGATATGTGGTAATTTGTGGGGGGTATGTACAAGGGATTTTTTTGTGCTTTTGGTATAAATTATTTTTCAAATATCTTATTCATGTTCATGTTCTGGTATCTTTTTCCACTAACTCCTTTGCTTGTACCTGCAATTGTAGATTGATAAACGTTATGGGTTTTATGGAGTGTCCCAACGTCTCCTTTTAGCTCTGGAATTTTAATGTCTTTCAATCGACACAGCTCTGCACACTGCTGAGTTAGCTGATTTGTAGCTTCAGACTTCAGTTTAACTTCATTAGTCTTTAGCTTTTCTATTTCATTACTCATACTGTCCACTTTCATTGAAAGTGTAGTTAGGGTTTTGAGTATCTTTTCTAAAGCATCATCTTCTATTATATCAGTCTGTGTATCTTTTTCTTGATATATAATCTGCAATAACATTTTTGTTAGTACTAATTACTTCAATTGTAAATGTAAAATTTAATATATTCAATACTAGTCTCCGAATCTCTTTTGTTGTAACTGAATTTTGTATTTTCTTTGTTAGCCACCATCGAACCTGGGTATTATCTATTCTCACAATAAATTTGTTATACACAATAGATGGTTCAAATACTAAGAAACATTTATATAACGAACATAATTCTTTTCTATTTATTTCCCATTTTATTTATGTTTCATTAAACGTACCTGAGTAGTATCTGCAATGATGTTCTAATTTTTTATTTGCGTACCTATATTTAAGTACTCCTCCATAACTATATTCACTAGCATCTGCTTCTACTATATATATAAATTTTTTATTTTCGTTTGGGAATTGTAATTTTGGTAATTCTTTACAAAGTATTTTTATTTTCTGGACTTATTTTTTATCTTCTTCGTTGTAATTATATTCTACGTCCTTTTTTAATTTTTTCTGTAAAGGCTTTAGGTTTTCTGCTAATTTTGGTATATATTCTCTTACTTGGTTTACTAATCCTAAAAATGATTGTAATTTCTTTTTTGTATCTAATTCTTCTTTTGAATTTATTGTTTTTTGTACTATATGTTGTTGCATTTTTACTCCACTTTTATCTATTTGTATTCCTAAAAACTCTATCTGGTTTTTCATAATTTCGGCTTTCTTTTCACTTAAACTTATTCCCAATTTTTCTATTATATCTGTAAATTGTTCTAATAATTTTAAATGTTCCTCTTTAGGTTTTGTATATAGTAGTATATCATCTATGTATACTATACAATTAGGTAATTGTTTAAAATAACTATCCATAAAATGTTGATATCTACCTGGTGCATTTTTATATCCAAATGGTAATATGTTTCATTCATAAAATCCTTGTGGTACTGTAAATGTGGTTAATTCCTTAGAATTTTCATCTAACTTTAAGTGGTAAAATCCTGATTTACAATCAAATTTACTAAAATAATTATATCCTTGTATTTGTCTTATTCTTAATATCTTATTTGGTATTGGATAATTATATGTCATAGTTTTTGCATTTAGGTTTCTATAATTAATAACCATTCTACTTTTTTCCTCTTTTTTGTTCACTATGTTTATTTACTATAAATGCTGGACTATTGTGTTTACTATTGCTTTTTTGTATATACTGTTTTTCTAATAATTCATCTATATGCATTTTAAATTCTGTTAAATCGTCAAAATTATATGTTAATGGTTTTTGAGTTATTATGTTATTTTTATCTATTAATTCAATTTTTATAGTAGTTTTATGTTTTTTCCATCCTCTTAATGGATCTTCACTATATAATTGTCTTAATTTTTCTTTATTATTTCTACCTTATCTATTGAAAATATAGTTATTTCTTTTTTATTTATCGAAAATACAACTAGTTCTACCGTGTCTTCTGTATTTTTTTTATTTTCTAACTTTTGTGTAATTTTTTCACTTCCTTCTATCTAATCTGTTTTCTTTCTTATTTTATTAGTAACTCTTTTTGCCCTTACTTTTTGTTTACATGGTGTTGTAAACCATCAATCTGTTTTAGTTATTATATGTGGGTATAATTTATCTAAAAATGGCATTCCTAAAAGCATATCTTTTGATGTTAGTTCATAATTATAGATATCTTCTATTGTTATTATTTTATTCCATATCTGTATTTTTACATTTTTAGCTTTATATGTAATTAAGTTTCCTTCATTATTAAATCCTTTGACTACTATTGGTGTTTTTAATTTATCCCATTTACTTTCTGGTAAACAGTTGTATCTACATAAGTTTGCTTCTGCTCCTGTATCTATCATAGGTGTATAATACCTATTATAATATCCTTCTACTATTATTTTTACAAGTACATATATTTTCATGTCATGTTAAAGTTCTTTTTATGAATAATCTTTCTTTATTATATGTTATAGATAATTGTGTATGTTCTATATTGTATGGTTTTACTTGTTCTAACCATTTTATTCCTAATATTATGTTTGCTTTTTGCATTTCTTCCTTTATTTCAAATTCTATTTTTATTTTTCTGACTCCTATTATTATTTATTTTTCTGTCGTATCTTTAATGTTTATTAGACTCTTTGGTAGATCTGGGTATATATCACTATTAGATTTTATTTCTTCACTTTTTACTAGATATTTTGCTATATAATTTTCTTCTTGTCATGTGTTTAAGAGTATTAAATATTCTTTTTCATTTATTGTTCCTGTTATATAATATTGATTTAAATTAACTGTTGAAGTTGTTTCATAACTTGTTCTTTTTTATAAGCCTGGTGATTCTGATTTTTCATGAGCTATTCTTTTTGTTGTACTTATTCTAGCATTTATTATTTCTAAATCTTCTTCTATATTTATGTCTTTGTAACTATAATCATTATTATCAATTATTTTTACAAATTGTTCAAAAGTACTTTCTATTTGTATTTTATTAATTTTATTTTTTCCTGTTATTTTATGTTTTGTTGTTAATACATATAGATTTTTACATCTTGCTGTAAATATTTTACTTCCTGGGGTTAGTTCTATTCCTGATATTTTCCAATATAGTACTAATGATTTATTTATATTTTTATCTGTTATTGCTACTGAATAATTCACACTTATTATAAATTTAAATTTTTGGTATATTAAATTTCCTTTTATGGCTGTTATTATAATTTTTTCTATAGGTTTTATAATTCTATCATCTGCTAAATATAATTCTATTGGTGTATTTAATCCTTCTCTAAAACATGCTTGTATTAATATCTCTGTTCCTCCAAGGTGTACATATTTTATTGGGTCTTTACTTTTTATATCGTTTATTTCTTTATTAATTATTCTTTTTGTTACGAGTGGTATACTAGCTCTTCCTTTTGCATAGCTACAATCTATTACATGTTCTTTTTGGCTTACTACGTAGTATTCTTCCTTTTTTCTACTAAATATATTTTTTATTGTTGGTATTTTAAATATTTTTTCTACACTTAAGTCTAACTCCTTTCCTTTTATTTCGTCAAATATATTACTGTCAAATATTATTTTTTGATTTGTTCCTTCTTCATTTAAATATTCTTTCTTCATAATTATTTTTATATCTTCTTCAGTTATTTGGTTCATTTTTATATCTTCTTCAGTCATTTGATTCATCTAATTCACTATCTATTTCATTATCTGTTTCATTCTCCGAAATTTCATAGATACTATCTTCACTTTCTATTTCATAATTTATATAATCTATCTGCATATATTCTGTATTTTTTATTTTTATTTCTGATATTTGTTTATTTTTTGGATTTTTTGGTAATTTACAATCTATAGCTAAATGTTCTAGTTTTCCACAATTATAACAAGTACATTCTTTTATAGATTTCTTTTTTCTATATGGTTTTTTATGTTTATAATTTTTTACATAATATCTTTTTCTTGGTTTCTTATATTTATATTTTGATTTTTTGTATTTCTTATATTTCTTATGTCTTTTTCTTTTCTTATAATATCTTTCTTCACATCCAAATTGGGGTACTATTTTATGTTTGCAACATGCTAAATTTCTTATTAATGTTTTTTTTCATTTTTATTTCTTCTCTATATTTTTCACATAGATTTCTATACCATTGTTGTAAAAATTTTATTCTTGCTCCTAGGGTATCTACTATTTTTGCTTCATCCCAACTTTTTATTATTTTTTAACTAAATGGTTCAGGTAATTTACTAAAATATATTTTTCTTATTTCTTTACTTTCTTCTATATTATATGTTCCTTTATAATAATATTCTTTAAATACGCATGTATACTCATCTATATAGCACATATTACATATTGCTAATTTTAACATTAAATTCCTATTCGTATATTTCTCTTTATTTTGCTCTTCTTCATCTGTTGTTATACTACTAAATTCTTCTCTTATAGCTATTTCATATTTTTTCAATATTTCTGTTGGTAGTATTTTGGTAGGTATTGATGTTCCTTCTGTTTTATTATCAGATCTTAGTACTTTTTTACTTGCTTCATCTAGGTTTAAAAACCATAATTTTACTGTTCTTATTAATGTCTTTTCTATATATTCTGGGTGTTTGTCGTATCTATTTTATTATCTAATAATTGTTTTGACATGTATCTTACCCATAGTTGTATTATTTTATTTGTGTCTATTACACAGTCTAAATCTAAAAAGTTGTAATTAATTATTTGTTTTGGTGTCCATTTATTATATTCATCCTTTGGATTATATCTTTTAAACTTATTTTTGTAATTATAGGTTGATTTTCTTATTTCTGATGTACTAAGTATTATATTTTTATCTAGAGTATTTACTTCTGTATTTATTAGTTCTAGATTTTCTTTATTAATTACTTCTTGTTTTTCATTAATTTCTAGTTTTCCTATATTTTCTAGAATTTTTGTATATGTTTCACTATCTTCCAAATCATAATTATCTGTTTCTTCAGCATCTATTGTATTTATTTCTAATTCACTGGTTTCTGGTTCTTTATTTTTTATTTCTAATTTTTCTTTAAATTGATTTATCTCGTTTAATAATTTTTGTTCTTTATCTTTTTCTTTCTGTCTCTTTTCATATAAATCTTTTAGCATTTGTAGTTCTTTTTCTAATTCAGCAATCCTACTATTTTTAGTTTCTTCTATGTTTTTGTATTTCTTTTGTGGTTTGTTGTTTTATTTTATCTATTTTCTTTTTTCTGTCTATCTCTTCGTTTTCTCTTTCTATTCTTACCATGGCTGCCAACTTATCTTCTAATTTTAATTTTTTTTTCTAACATTAAATATAAATGTTCACCTATTTTCTTATATCTTCTTCCTAGGTTAGAAAATATTATTTTTATTTTTAATCCTTCATGGTTTTCATATATTTTTTCGTCTATTATAAATTCTTCTTTGTTCATTTTTATTTAATTGTATATAGGTTATGTTGATATATATATTCTAGACTATCTATTGTTGATTCTAAATTTGATATTTCTTCTTCTTGTGCATTTATTGAGTTTTTACTAACTCCGGCAATTATGTTATATTGTAGACTTTCTATCCTTATTTTTAATTCTTTACGTTTTTCAGATATTATTTGTTTTAATTCTTTATATTGTTGTGATTTTTGTACGTTAAGGGGGAGGGGGGAGGGGTAGATAAAGAAGAGAAAGAGGATTTTTGGGATTTTTTTTATTTGTTATCCCTTTTTTAAATCAATGATTTTTATTTTTTTTTTAATATTTTCAAATAAAAAATATTGACTTCACTCGCTTAAAAATGCATGTTTACACATTCTTTTCTAGCTCAATAATTTAATGCCACATATACTCGGTCAATAGTCAAAAGGATTTAAAATATTGTGTTTAAATGGGTTAAAGGGTTCAGGTGACAAAAAAATAAGTAGAAGAGTCCACATTACAAACTCGTACAAGTATAAGGGTCTATCTAATCATTTCGCCAAAATAAAAGACAAACTATTACAATGCTATAAAATTGTTTTTTATTGTTAAAAATAAAATAAAAAATTACCTAAAAGAACAACTTAAGTTTCTAAACTACTAAAAATCCCTCCACTTTTAAAATATTACATATATCCCAACATTTACTACTTTTAGGTAAAGTGACATACATGTTTTAACCTCCTACGGCGTTACTTTACCAAAACAAGACCCGTTTCCTCCTCATTGTATGCCATAATTTCAGCAGGAGTTTCGATCCAATTCTTTTCTCTAATTCAAACCTTTGAATTAAGGTAAATTTCTCTCTAAAATCAAATTCAATTTCTTCTAATCTTAACTGACGATTTTTTTTCAAAATAAAATAATAATTTGCCCCTTCATTTACAAAGTGATTTTTCAGTGTTTTTGTTGAGCAAATTATTTGATCGTTTTTTTAGTCTACATTGTTTTGAATTAATATTACGAATAGAGATTCGGAACCATCTTTTATTCTTGGAATCTCTCAATTAGAAAGTATCAAAGAATATGAAGAAGTTGTAAACTTTATTCCTGATAGTTTTAACTATGAATCTTTTGATTTTGATGAAGATATATCCAAGCATAAAAACGCTCCATATTCTATAAAGAAATTGCGGGAAACGTTTATTAAACATATGGATTATTTAAATTTGTTAGATTGACTGCATAAGTTAGATGAATTCTTTAAGTTAAAGAGCATGCAAAGGAACTTGTTTCTGTCAAATTTGATGATTTTCTGCAGTATAGATCTTTGAATTTTTAATTATGCTTTTATGTTGTATTAGATACATAATAAAAAAAATGCATCTTAATATATTTAGATGTATCTTGTTCATTTGTTGATCTTTCAATTACCTTCATTTTTTCTTGTGATATCGTGAAAGTAGATTTCCATTAGTATATGCATTTCGGATTGTGTAATATAGATGGCGATGTATTAAAGTCTATAACATGAAATTGTTAGATTGATTGCACAAGTTAGATGAATTGTTTAAGATAAAGATCATGCAATGGAACTTGTTTCTGTCAAATTTGATGAATTGCTGCAAGTATAGATTTCGGCATGTTTTTTTTTGGTAAACAGGTAACTTTTCCATTCAACCAAAAAGTGCTTTACAAACCAGCTGGACTTTTTTTACTCAGTTCCAGCTCACAATTGATCTATTTTCTAATCAATCTGCTAGTTATCTAATTTTACATTGGATAACCTGTTAATCTATCTAAGTATACTTTCCATTTGCTATGTGTTTGACCGGCTACAAATAACTGAATAACAATGCTTCTGGCTCTTTTTCTGATATCTTTTTTATGGGTAGTAAATCTTCTAGCATTTCTTTATGCCCATATGTGATATAATGCTGCTGCTAAACAGAATCCAAGTATGCTAGCTCTTGGTCTACTGTTGGACATTAGGTGTACTAGGTTTTGAATGCCATACTGCCAATCCCCTGTGCTCTACTGATATCTTATCCAATGTAGAATGGAGTTCCAAAGAGTTTGAGAGTAATTGCATTTAAAGAACAAATTCTTAAATGTTTTCTCCTCTGCAGTTGTACATAGTACACATTCTTTCTGCACTTGAATACCCCATTTACTAACTCTATCCACAGTTGTTAGTCTGTTATGTAAAGCCAACCAGAGAATAAATTGGTGTCTGGGAATCATCCCTTTCACCAAGGCCACTTTGTGCCAATTAACCTTCTGGTATTGTGGTCTCATCTAATGATAAGCCTTCCTGATACTGAATCCTTTATAACCAGTCATTTGTTGTAGTTCATGATGAATGTTTGTTGTACCTGATAGCCATTTCCTTGCGTCAAGAACTTTCTTCATTATCCAGCTAGCTTGCTTTGGAATGCTCATTGTGTTCATCCTGTGTTCTTTTATATAGTAACAATGGATCCATCTGACCCATAGTTTGTCTTGTTTCTATTCCACTGCTCACAGGATCTTGCAAATTGCAGCTCTATTCCAATATTTCACATCTATAACATTCATCCCTCCTGTAGTTTTAGGTTGACAAATAGTTTCCCAAGCAACTAAAGCTTTCTAAAGAAACTATTACTACCGGTCCAAAGAAATATTCTGCACATAGTGGTGACCATATTTGTGATCTTCTTGGGTAGCAGAAAGATTTGTGCCCAATATGTCTGCATCTCAAATAATACACTCTTCACCAGTTGTAACCGACCACTGTAAGCTAATAGCTTTGAGGACCAACACTTGATTCTATCAATCATCCTCTCTACCAAAGGCATACACTGAGATACAGTAAGTTTTCTAGTAGACAATGGGACCCCTAAATACCTTGAAAAGAAGGTGACCTGGATCTAACTGTAACTCCCTCAACATCTGTTGTTTAAATTCTGAAGTGACTCCTGCAATATATAAAGAGTTTTTTCCATATTTGCTTGCAATCCAAATATATCTGAGAAGTGATGAAAGGCCTCAAACATTAGTTTTATGGATATCTCATCATCTCTACAGCTCATTAGGATATCATCAGCAAAACATATGTGGACAATACCAAGATTGTCACATCTAAGATGGTAATTAAACTGGGGGTTATGCCTAAGCTGCTGCAAGGTTCTATGCAAGTATTCCATCACTAAGACAAAAAGAAAGGGGGGCATAGGGTCCCCTTGTCTTGGTCCTTTCTTTTTCTGGAAATATTGTGGTCAGTCCTCCATTAATCAACAGAGTATATTGAAATGTTGTCACACATTCCATTATCAAGATGACCAGCTGAGTTGGCAATCCAAACTCCAGCAATACCATCTTTAAGAAAGGCCACTCCACTGAGTCATATGACTTTTTTATATCCACCTTAATTGTGCACTTAGGTGATACCCCTTTCTGTGAGTATCCTTTGACTAATTCACGTGCAATCATCACATTATCAAGGATATTCCTACCACTGATGAAAGATGATTGTGAAGGGCTCACAATATAATCTACCACAGCCTTCAACTTATTTGTAATAAGTTTTAATATCAACTTGTATATTATTGTGCAACAGGCAATTGGTCTGTATTCTTTGACATAAAAAGGATTCTAAACTTTTGGCACCAGTGTCACAGTGGTTATATTAACTCTCTTAAAAAATTTTACCATTCTAAAAAAATTGGCACCCTGCTGATTCGGGCAACCGGACTAAGCTGAAGGACGATCGTGTTGACTTTGCGAACTGGGCTTAGGACAGTCTCAGACCTTATGACCTGACTCACCACATCCAAAACACACATTATTATCGGCTCTACACACACCCTTATGATACTTACCACATTCTTCACAAAGCGGATGAGTGCGAATAATGCTTGCACTATTCTAAGATTTGGAGCCTAGCGCCCTATCTTTGCTACCATTTCTGAACTTAGGAACTGAAGCACTGGCTGAGGAAGAAGCTAGAACTGAAAACTTCTGGCTATGCTGAGAACGGTTACCACCCTACGACCCTGGCTGAGAAAAACTATAACTACCCATTCTCTCTCTCCGTCTTCTTAAGTTTCTACTCTTTAATCTATTGAGAATGGACTATAAGTCTAGATATGTCCATTTCCTTAATCAACATCACAGTCCTACACTTCTTAACCACTTTACCTAAAACCCCAGACACAAACTTACTCATTCTGGATCTACTGTCTGCTACTACATGGGGAGCATACTGTAATACCCCAAATTTGGTACCCGAAATGCCACACGGTGCTCATGATCCTGAAGGTCCATAAGCTAATCGACGACTGATATCTATACTTGTACACTACATAATATACTGTATAAATATGGAAATAAAGGCTGAAAGTCCATAAGATTCAAAGATCTGATAAAACATATCATCTGGAGATATGGTATATCAATACCAAAACAACTGAAATAACTGTTTGAACATGCTAGTTTGATAGCCTCTAAACTGTCTGAATAAGGAGTTGATGGGACATGTCCCCAACTAACTTCAATTACTAAAATAAACTAAGTAATGACATAATAAAGTAATGATCATGTCCTCAAAGGATAAGGACTCACTGTTAACTCTGACTACTGAGACTGGAATGTTATTGATGCTCTGGAGCTCGTGCTTCTGAAACTATGGTATAAAACACCATAGCGTAAATGCGCCAGTACGATTGAATGTACTGGTGTGCAAGTGAGGTAGGCTGAATGCAAGGGTTTATATGCATGAACAATACTAGATAACCGAATAACATGAACATGAGAATACATGCATGAATACGTGAACTGTATTTGAGATCAAGACATTACTAAATTTGAATACTGATTACATAGGTTTCATATAATTGTTGTAATATTATCCGAATGACTGTGTCTGACAGTCCTATTTCTGATGGAACTAGCTAAGTTCTATACTAAACTGGGTGACTGTATCTGACAGTCCTAAATTTTGTAGAACTATCTGAGTTCTATTACTGAGACTGAGACTGAGACTGTAACAGTGGGAAGTAGTCATCTAACCGATATGCCCCAAATAAAGAAATATAGCTGAGTTAGGGTCCAATCTATAACCCCAATTGGAAAGGTGTCAATACCGCACCACTGGTAAAGACAAGTTGTGAGTGACCCCTTATCTAACAGGTACTTTAAGGAGAACAGTGGGACCTTCATCTAATAGGTTAATCCACCTCATCAACCCTCATCTAACAGGTTAGATGTCTCAACCTATACTGGATACGTAGTTTTAGAGCGCAAGGACTGCTTCTAATAATCACACCATCACTCGCAGGTGAGTTCCTATACTTGGGCTCACTCAGTGCTGAATCCTACTCCCATCTAATTAGACATTGAATTAATTATATTGAACTGACTGGACTGAGTTTACTGAGTTCTGTTAACTGATGGAGTATCACTGAGATCTGATAATTGACTGAGATTACTGAGATTACTGAGTTTTCCTGAGTTATGAGACTGACTAAATTCTACTGCACATGGCTTGACTGAGAGTATCTTGAAAACATGACACTGGCTCTAGGCACACATCTAAATTGTCAAATACAAGTACCCCCAGGATTCGATAGCATAAAACTGATAAGACATGACACTTCTTGACACATGACCATAGTCAACAATTCATAGTACAATTATTGGGGATATTCATGAAGTATTTGCATGCCATAAGCTCACACATGAATAGAAGTGCATGTAAACATGTCATAATTTCATAAGCCTAATCTCATGAGCATTACATCAATCAATCACAAAGCATAACAATAACATAGAAGTCATTTGAACTTAAGGGTGAAATATAGGTTCATCATTTTGGTCACAATTGAGTCATAAGGCATGTTTCTTATTCTTTTAGGCATTTTATCAAACACCTTGCATGCATAACTATAAGCTTAGGCTTGGACATTAAATTAATTCATCATGGTTGCATAAATCAACACAATTTAGTAGATTTCAATCCAAATGCTAGCATAAATTAATAAAAACACATTTAACGAATTCAACTTGGATATCATACACAACATCAACATGATCGTAATCAATCCACAATATAAACATCATAATTTATAATTTAAAATTGGATTATTGGGCTTCATGAACAAAAGGAATCCACGAATGAACACTTGACATACCTGGGTGGATGATTTCTTAAGGATTTGTGGAGGAAAGCTTGAATTCTTGACTTGGAATTAAGCACCTAGAGTTTCTTGTTCTTGGGGATTGATCTTTGAGAGAAACCCTAATTGGATGTTGTGAATGAATAATGAAGTTATGAGCTATTGTATGGTATAATTAGGGTTAAAATGGGTGGAAAAAGACCCAAATACCCATTTAAAAATGGCTTTAAATTATTGAACGGTATCTGCTACGGCTCGTGCGATGGTCCGTCACTGTCTTAATGGTTCATCGTTCTGACCGTCACACGTGGACCAGAATAGGGACTCACTACCTTAGTGATGACGACTTGGGCGACAATCCATCGTAAGTTCGACGATGTACACTCATGTTACCTTGTCTGAGATTGATGAACTCTAACACTTTGGCTTCTTTCTACTCTAGGGAAAAGAATCTATCTAAGATGGTTGTAGCAAACTCTTCCCATTCTATAGACTTTGGATTTGTACCCCTGTCTACCTTCCATTGTTTAAACCATGTATGGGCTATATCTTGTAGCTGATAAGTGGATAACTCTGCACTCTCACTGGAAGTCACTCCCATGATGTCTGTGACTTTTTGAACCTGGTTGAGGAACTTCTGTAGACCCTCTTTGGACTTAGAACCATAGAATAAGGAAAGATTCATTCGGGTGAAGTGTCGAATCCTGGCTGCAGCTTAATTGGTCACTAGGTTGGCCGGAATAGCAGCTGACCATTCATTCTGAGTTGTGACTGAATTGGCTAGAGTAGTAAATGCAATCCTGAATTCTGCATGGGAAATATGTTCGTCCAGGGGATCTGCCTGAACGGGCTGAGGTGCTGACTGATTACCGATTCTCCTTTTGCTATCCCTCTTTGAAGGCATATTTTGTAGGCAAGAGGAAGAAGCGGATTAGACTGAGAAATTAATTGGACATTATGCTCACTGGCACGTCAAGAATACTGAAAGAAGGAAAACTATTCCTAAGACATCTCATAGCCTTCTGCACATAAGTGTGGAGCACAACACACCCATGCATAAGACTCTAGTCGATGCGTCTTTTCACACTTCCTAGGACACTGTTGAACCTTAGGCTCTGATACCAAGTTTGTTCCGCCCCAAATATGGTACCCAAAATATTGCACGGTGCTCATGACCTCAAAGGAACACAAGCTAACCCATGACTGATGTCTATAATTGAGCACTAAATAATATACTATAAATATACGGAATATAAGCTGTAAGGCCATAAGGTTCAAAACTGAACTAATACTGAATATAAAATAATATCTTTAATGGGGTATAACAATACCCAAAATTGAAATAAACTGTCTGAAACATATTATAGTCTGAAAGCCTCTAAACTGTCTGAAATCTGTGGAGTTGATGGGACATGTCCCCAACTAACTCTGAACTACTGAAATAATAAAGTAATAAAATAATCATGCAATCCTTGAATGATGAGGACTCACTGCTAATCTGGTTGTTGAACATCTGATCTATTAAGGATGCTTTGGAGCTCATGCTTCTAAACCTATGGTATAAAACACCATAGCGCAAATACGTCAGTACGATTGAATGTACTGGTATGCAAGTGAGGAAGGTTGAATGCAAAGGTTTATATGTATGAACAATAATAACTGACTGATGACATGAACATGAACGCGTGAGAAATACATGCATGAATACATAAACTGGGACTGGGGTTGTGACAATACTAAATACTAATGTACTGACATCTGAGTTTACTAATACTGGGATACTGAATAACTGAGTCTATTGATGATATGAATTACGGAGTTTACAGGTAACCGATATCTGAGGTTACTGGTACTATATTATTGATAATTGATAACTGAGTATACTGATACTGAAAAACTATCTGAGTTCTTTACTGGACTAGGTGACTATATCTGACAGTCCTGAATCTGAAGAACTATCTGAGTTCTAGACTGAGCTAGATGACTGTATCTGACAGTCCTGATTTTAATGGAACTAGCTGAGTTTCGTACTGAGCTGAGCGACTGTATCTGACAATCCTAATATCTATAGAACTGAACTGAGTTCTATTACTGAGACTGAATCTGAAACTAAGACTGTGGGAGGTAATCATCTAACCGACATGCCCCGAATCTGAATTGGTGGGGTCCAACCTGTAACCCCAGCTGGAAGGGTGTCAGTACCGTGCCATGGGTAAAGAGAAGCTATGAGTAAACCCTCTTTGACAGGGAGCTCTTCTGTCAACCCCTCTTGTAAGGAAAACTCAAAGAGATGTAAAGTCCCTAGACTCATAGGGGTACATCTCAACCTACGTTGGCTACGTAGTTCTGGAATGCAGGGCTTGCTACTAAAGATCACACCCTCTACTGGCTGACAATGTGTGTCCTCATCCCTGAGTTCACTCGGTGCTGAATCCTACTCCCAACTGAATAGACACAGAACTGATTTTCTAGTTCATACTAGGTTGGACTGATCTGTTACTATTTTTTACTGATTAACTAGATTGAACTGAGTTCACTAGATTTCCATTAACTGATGGAATACTACTGAATTCTGTTAACTGACAAAATGCTACTGAGTTCTGCTAGCTGACTGAGTTTAATAAGGGTTGAACTGAATACTACTGAGACATGATGACTTACTGAGAGTACTGAGATTATTGAGATTACTGATATTACTGAATAGGACTGGACTGATACTGAGTTTACTAAGTTTTCCTGAGTCACATGACTGACTGAATTCTACTGATCATGGCTTGACTGAGAGTATCGTGAAAACATAACACTGGCTCTGGTACACAACTAAATTGTTGGGTATTTAATACCTCCAGGACTCGATAGTATAAAAGTAAATCATGGAACAAGCTTGAAAGCACAACAATGGCTATATATATCCATAATTCATTGACTAAGACATTTCATCAAACACTTTACATGCACTAACTTGTACATGAATGAGGATTTCATAATAACATGCTATGAAGGCACTATTTTCTTCACATAGACATTTTATCAAACACATGGGGAGCATGCTTTGGTTATACAATAATCAATAAATCAAATTATCATGGCTACATAATTCCACTTGTAATTTGAAGGGTTTATCAAGAATACCACATAAATCTTCCACACTATGATCAATTCTTAAAATTAATAGTCTATGACATGGATCAAAACCCAACAACAACATGAACATGAATTCCAATTCAAATAAATCATGAACATTCTTAAATATACAATCTTTGAATTAAAAAGGGATCCTTGAGCTTCATGGGTTAAAGGGACCCATGAATCAACACTTGACATACCTGGAAATCTAAATTCTTGAAGTTCTTGAAAAAAATTCTGAAATTGGCCTTGATTTCTTGAGCTAGGGTTTTTGCCTCTTAAGGAAGAATGATTTTGTTCTTGAGAGAAAGTGAGAAAAAGTGATATAATAGGGTTTTTAGGGCATAATTTTGTAGTTAAAGGCTGATCTGGGTCATGAAAAAAGACCCAATTGCCTTTAGAAAGTTTTTATTTTTCATCACTGAAAACCCGATTTGGGCACCTGGCGCGACGCGGTGCTATCGCGTCGTGCCACTGGAAATTGCCAATTGGGAACTGGGTTGACGGTGCGATGCGGTGAAATCGCGTTGCAATACTGGATGGGACCCGGAATCTTACCGCGACACGATGGTATCGCGCTGAGACACTGGAAATTGACAACTCTGGATTGAGCCTTGGCGCGACGTGCCATAATTGCAGAGGCCCACTGAATTTTGACGATTGCCATTTTGGCATGCTCCGCGATGCGTTGATGGCTCAGGTGATACATTGTCTCACTAAAAAGGCTCTAAATATTCGTCCGGGTGTCAGATTTTGGAAAATTTGATATCGATGAAAAGTTTATTCAATTTCCCACACAATAAAAACTAAAAATCTTGAAAATTCCATATGTATAAAAGTAGATTCATCTTTTAAAGTAAGTATTTAATATTTTTGGGATGATTTTAAGCTAGGTAGAAGTACAGGGTATTACACTTGTTGTAAAGTAGGAAAGGAACCAACATGATCCACCATAAGTTTTTTCCTATTCAGCTACTGTCCCACTTCACCTTAATTCTCCTGAGTCTGTTTAATTAGGTCCTTCTGGCCCTGGTCTTTATTCATGGCTTTTGGGAACCATGTTGGGTTAATTTTCCTCCTTGTAGCTTTGGGTCGAGTCACAACCTTCGGTGGTTATTCCTCCTTGGTTACTTCTTTTTACTTGCCTGTTGTGTGACCCATATGCATACAATCCTGGCAGAAGTATGGTGCCCACTCAAATTCTATAGCCTGTGTATGAATCGTACCATCATGTTTTTCAATATACATCTCCGCAGGCAGCTCTTGAGTGATATCTACCCTGATAAGCATCCGGGAGTATGAAATTCTTTCAACCTCCGCAGTTAATCTATCAGCACATATAGGTTTCCCAATAGAACTTTCTATTCTACTGAGGTTTTCCTCTGCCCGGTAGTAAATAGGAAGCCCAGGAAGGACAACCCATAGCGGCATAAAGCGTAGCATCTCATCTTTGAATCGAAAGTCCTTCGCCAATTCCATAACACCATAGGATGATTGTTATACGTATATGGCCCATTTTGCAGGATTTCATTCTTTTCAGCCTGATTTTCAAATAAGAACACGAAATAGCCTTCATCATGGGAGTATACTCGCGATGTAGTGACAAAATTCCAGATGTTGTAGACAAACTTCAGCATATCCTTGAAGTTTGGTGTTCCTCCAACTACACAGCCTATTAGTGCATTTTCCTTACCACACTCCTCCTCAACCTCCGTGAGATTTATTTTCACTATTTTCTGGCCATCATTAACCATCGGAGGGATGTAAGTAAGCTTCATACCTTCCTACACTTGGCGATTACCAGCTGGAGTCGATTTGGTCTACTTTAGATCCTTCTTCATAGGTGGTGTACCCTGCAACACAGTTGAGAACTAAAGTTTCTGAGCTGTATTTGAGCATTCCGCCTCATTCTCCTCCTCTAACACTTTCCCTTCCAGTATCGATTTTTCTTTGGTCACATCTTCTCCATTATTTCGGCTAGTTTGCCTCATCAGAGCAAGTGTGTGTGGTATACCGGAGTCTGGGGTAATCATTTTTCCTTAGGGTTCCTGCGGTGCTTGCACTGGTGGTTGAGTAGCTTCTCGTCGTCATGCCATCACTGCTTGGTGAACGTTATCAAATCGTTACTTAACATACGCCAAGAGGTTTTACTCTTAATGTGCCATGTTTTATTTGAATGTATGTTGTATTAGATACATAATAACAAAAAATGTATCTTAATATATTAATGTGTATCTTGTTCATTTGTGGTTCTTTAAATTACCTATATTTTTTCTTTAATTATTTAAGATACATAAACAATTTAATTTGTATCTCATTTAAAATCATTACAGTTACCTGTTTTAACATATATTCCATTTGGTTACAATTTGCACAGCATCTGGATGTCATTTTGTACTACTTGAAGAAGTACAAGAACAAGAATTTTTCAACCAACAGATACACTACCACTGCTTGTTTTTTGAAAGTGTACATCGATAAGGTATATGTGAATTACTATAATGCTGACATTGGTAAGGAACTTGCAACTCAAGATGCATTTGCAAGGACTAATGAGGTTGCTCAAATAGAGATGTCATTGATTAACACCATCAAGGGATTGAGTGCACCCGCAGGTCAGCCTTAGCTTCTGGTTAATGAGGTCTTTGTCCCTATTAATTGTGACGGTGCCTTTCACTGGGTATTGGTAGTCATTGCTTTCAAGGATCAATGCATTCATGTGTATGATTCGATGGAATCGGCACGAAAAAGAACACAAACAAGTGAGATTCAAAAGTTGGTTGTAATGCTTCTAACTTATCTGCAGTACAATAACTTTTTTGAGCAAAAGGTACCCACTGACTAGGTTGCATTGGAATCCTACAAGGGAAAGACCAAACATGATTCATTTTTAGTGGAATATGCATCTGGGATAGTACAACAAAATAGTGAAAGTTTGTACGTATTACATTACTTTTTTCATCGTTTTCATTAGCATTTACATGTATATTGGTGTTTTTAATTTAATTAGTAATTGTTATGTAGGGATTGTAGTGTATTTGTAGTTGTATATGCTAAGTATCTAAGCAAGGGATTAGGCATTCAATCTTCGGGTATTGATGTTCAATACCATTTTCTGAGATATGCTAGTCTTTTGTGCAAGTGTGGATCTGAAAAATCAGAGAATGGCTACTTTAGTGAGAATGTGGATCCACCAAGGCCAATGAGTAGGTTCTCAACAAAAGAAAAAGACCGTATTTTACATATTCAATAGTTGTTTATTTGTTGGCTAGTTGGCAATTAAAAATGTTGATGATGTTAGTAACTTTGATGATGTTTCATGATGTTAGTAATGTTTAGATAAACATACATTATGTATCTTTGATGATAAAATACTTCTACTTTATCTCCAATTATAACACATGGTTATAGCATTTCATGATATATTATTATTTCGCTATATGTTTTTGTTACATTTTACAAAGACATTATATTAGATACATATTTTACAATTATATGTATCTAGTATAATGAAACACATATATTACTAAATAATGATAGGAACCAACACCACATTACATCATTATACATCTATAATCATTTTTTGTTCCTTCCAAGACATGTTATCTCTAACCTGCATTACAAATTATAGCAAAAATTAATAGTACTAACTCTTACTACTATTGACAAATTATATTTTACAAGTGATTAAAAAAATTTTAAACTTGTATCTATAAATTTATAGAAGATACATTCTATAAAATTGTATTTCTTTTCAATCATTTACTATGGTAGAACTAATCTTATACAATTTAATAACATTATCAGTTCAATATATCTTAAGTTCTATTTGATACGTCATGGCAAAATACACTATGAAAACATACATAACTAATTAACCAACGAATGAAAACAGCTATTTATTTTGCTAATTGCTATTCTTCAAATTATGAAAACTCATTAATAATATCGTAAAAACTGAGTTTCAAAGAGATAAAAAAAACCATCAAATTGCTAGACATTATTCAACATTATTCATTAGTCGACTACATTGTCACTCCTCCTTTGAAAAGAAATTACAAGTACGCCTGTTGTGTCCTTCATAACCACATCTCCCGCAACAGTTATTGCTCGATGTCATAGTTTCACTTGATTTCTTATGCCTGAATTTCTTTGACCTTTCAGGTGGACGTTTGTATTTTAATGGTAACACAACTCCATCCTAACTTCGTGTGGCATAATCCACTCCTTCTTATCTGGCATTGAAAACATCGATCCATCATACGTCTTTCTTAATGTTTCAGGATAGTACTACTCAGAGCAATTAGGCTTTATATCAACTACATGCTTTCTTTTTAGAACTACAATCGTGTGTTGACATATTATCTCGTCCAATTGAAATCTCCCACAAATGCAAGTCCTCATGTCAAGACATACTATGTACTTTCTACCATCATCGTAAACAGAATACACATATGCTGATGACGCACTAACCTACAAGATTAATCATAATATGTTAACACATAAATACATATACATTTTCTTTATAATCTTTTTGTAAAAAATACATATAATCTTTTGTATCACTTTACACAAATTAATTAGATGACTTTACTGTAAAAAAATTCAAAATAAATTTTTCAATCAAATAGTATCCTGTAATATCAATCCAACATTATATAATATGAAAAACAAAAGTAAATACAACTATAGAACCTCAGATATAAGATGAGTAAAATATATCATTTGCATAAAAATATGTATCTCGGCCTTATTAACATAATTACAATAAATTTATGTAAAACAATAATCAATCAAACGTTAGATACATAATTCATTAACGTAGAGATAATTAACAACAACTGATATGTTAAAGATGAAACATATTTTTTCTTGTTCGATCTTTTGACATAGAAATTGAAAGAATGCTCAATTGCATACCTTGCCATAACTGAATTAGAGTACACTTGTCCTTGTAGATTTGCCCAACCTTATCATCACTATGTTTGCAATCAGCAATGATCTTCTTCCCATTGATATCCAAAAAATGCAAAGGAGCAGAAGAATTAGACTTATAACTAATTAATTGTGCAACTTCACACCCATCTCATTACGAATCAACAACGGTGCCGCATTACCATCAATTATGTAACGAGCCTCATTTTTTTTCCTTCTTTCATCAATTTTCAGTTCTACAACAATTGTCAAAATCAATTCTTCGTAAGTTACATGTTTGCTAACCACGATTTCATTGCTCTTATATTCCTCATAGTTGATATCATTAATCCAAATGCCCGAATAACGTAACAACACTAAAATATTCATTGCAATTACTCGAAAAAAGATTAAGAAATAAAAAAAAAAGTCGTATGATTTTTTTGAACAAACCGTATGAACTTTTTCCAATTTCAAAATAGATTATGGAAAGGTTCTTGTTTAGAATGGTAGAATAACAAACTAATTACCATAAATCGTGGGATATTATTTTATTTTTACCATAATTAGTTAGTTTAATTGTTGTTTCAATGCTACTTTAGTTGTTATATTTCTTAAGACATGCTAATTAGTTTAATTAAAACATGTATCTGTAAGATGTATCTAAGTTAAGTAACATGTATCATCAAAGGCTAAAAGTTGGGATTTTAGAAAATTTTGAAAATTGTTGAGATTTTTAGTAAATACTACTAAATATGTTGTTATATATGTAATTTTCCCAAAAAAATAATAATTAGAAGAGTTTTTTTTTAAATAAAAAAAAAGTAACAAAAAAAACATATTCTATTAGAAAAATAAGGACTACAAAATCACATTTGCTTACTGAAAATAACAACAATTAAACAAGTAACTTTTTCCTAAAAAGAAAGGAAGAAAATTAAAAAATAAAATAAACATAGAACAGCAAAACCTAAAATCCCATCCAAAAAAATGATAAGAGCAACAAAAAAAAAATGCAGCGAAAAGAAAAATGCAGTAGAGAAATGTAAGTCGAAAATTGGCTACAAAATGAGATATAACTTTTAAGGACCGGTTTATATTTTTATCATGCAAAAGTCAGAAACACTAAGAAATCATATCATCAAATTCCACCATTACCATAAGACATAATTTCAGGTTATAATTCACCATTTTCATCGTATAGAAAACCATTAAAAACAAGAGGAATTCAATAAAATTACTTTTCAACCAAAATCCTTCAATCCTATCTTTAAACAACCATCAAAATATAATAATGTGAAGTAAATATTACAATTTAAAGAGAATAATTCTTTTCCTTGAAAGAACCTAAATATTGGAATGGTCAAATTGCTCACCGGTCAGCCACATCTAATGGTTGATCAACAATTATCATTGGTTAATATTCCCCCATTATTGAATACAAATCCCAATAAAGAGCCCAAAATACCTACCATAGATAAATCGTTTGCAAATTCATTGGTCAAGTCCAATTAAAATAGTGACAATATCTCGCGTAAGAATATACCATGGTCAAAGGTGTACCACATATTAAATGGATGGAGGCAGAAGCAGATACAATGAACAGAATGGAAGATCTTCAATATGCAGTTATTGGTAAATTCACCTATAAATGGGTTGATATTGATGAATTAAGAAGGATTATACCACAACAATGCAGTATAAAAGGTGAATGTCAAATCAATTTGTTGTGAAATAAGCATGTTCTAATTCATTTAACTCAACAAGTTGATTTCATACGTCTCATTTCAAAGGGAGCTTTCTATATACTATGTAAGGGCTACTCATATCTAATGAGAACTCTTATCTATGATCCTCGATTCAAGACGAATGAGGAAACCACGAAGGCCCTAGAATGGATATCATTCCCTAATATTTTACCCATGTACCTTGCTAAAGAGTGTCTTCTCTCGTTAGCTGCAGCAGTAGGTTAACCCGTCCAACTTGATCTAGCCACCATTAATGGATCTAGACCAAGTTGTGCACGAGTTAAAGTACTGGTGGATCTGAAAAGAGACAACTTTTCTATGACAGTGATAATGGATATTAATAATGAAGTCACAAGAGAGAGTAGGCAAGAATGGTCCAAATCAAATATGATTATGTTTCTAAATATTGCACAGAATGCAAAATGCAAAGTCATGACAACGATGAATACGGATGCAACAATAAAGTAAAGCATGCACATGAAGATGTTAAAATGATGAAACAAAAGAGTATGGAAAAAGCTCAAAAACCCACCCTCTCTTATGTTCACAAGTTTTAGAAAGGAAAAACGAGTGTTCTCTCTAATAGAATCGTAGTTGGAGATTCCAAAAATTGAAAAGTGGTTAAGAATAGCAAAAGCATGACTCCAACATCCCATTCCCCGCCACTGTTGGAGAATAGTTTTGTTATATTTGCAAATGATAAGTCAATAATTTATGAACATGCAGTAGTAGACAGTTTAAATATAAGCAAGTCTAACCTTATGGCTTATATAAACAATGATACAAATAGTCCAAAGAATAAGAGTGAATCATCAGGTAACAAAGCAGTTTCACAGAAACATAGTGAGTCAACTAAGGACTGGGTTTTAAGATCATTTGGAAACCAGAGTCATGATTCTGCAAAACCTATACAAAAAAGCTCAAATCAGTATCATGAACAACTGAAAAAGGTAGGAAAACAAGTAAATTAGGGTGTTCTTAGTCGAAACAGTTTAGATGTTAGCAAAATAACTTCAGTTCAAGACACCAACATACAATGTGATAATGAAAAAAATGCTAAAATGATCAAAAAACCACTCCAACAGTTTTCTGATGAGGGTATCCGTACCCAAGACAGTCCAATGCCTGAAACAAAATTGATACAAACTAATGGAGAAGAGATGAAAATGTCTAAGATGAAGGTCATAGACATATAATCTAGCAATTATGGAAATTTCAAAACTCGTAAAGACAGATGAATCTTTAGCGATTCAATATCCTAATAGGGTTCTCCCTGATATAGTTTCTCATAATATTGCAGAGTTGAACAATATTTTTTATGATCCTAATCAGGTTGCTAAGGGTATTGTTGAGTCAAAGTAAGTGGATGAATTATGTGATAATATCCCATTGGAATCTGATTTATCTCCAAGACTTTGAAGAGTGCTAGATAGGGAAAGAAGCATGGTAATGAAGAGAATTCTTAGCCTGCCAGAACTCAGCCCAAGAGAATCAAATCAATACCTAATAAATTCAAATAATAATAATGATGCATTTATATGGTTCAGGATTTCTTCAAAAGAAATTCTCTTCCTGAGTCCATTACTCATATTAATTTGGTTTTGTTATCTAAGAAGAAAACTATTCAATCGTTTATTGATTTGAGATCAATTATTTTGAGTAATTTCATCAAGAAAATAATATCAAGAATTGTGCATGACAGAATTGAGAGGTACTTGCCAAAATTAATTTCATATGATCAATTCGGATTTGTGAAGGATAGAAACATCACTGAAAATGTCCTTCTAACACAAGATAGTTACTAACATTAGAAAAAGAGGCAAGCCAACAAATATGGTGCTAAAGCTTGACATGACTATGACATTTGATAGAGTATCATGGTTCTTCCTGATGAAGGTGTTAAGGAAAATGGATTTTTCAGAACTTCATGTAGATCTAATTTGGAGGTTAATGTCTAGTAATTGGCATTCAGTACTGATTAATGGAAAATCACATGGTTTCTTTCATTCGACCAAGGGAGTTAAACAAAGAGACTTTTTTTTCCTGATTCATTTATTTTACTAGCTGAACTACTTTCCAGGTCTTTAAATGCTTTATTTAAGGATGTTTTGTACGTGAGTTATGGTATATGCCTAAGTGAAATTCTCAAATAAATCATGTTGCTTATGCAGATGATACAATTATTTTTGCCTCAGCTAACAGGTATTCTCAGAAGAGAATAGTTTCAATTTTATATGCGTATAAAACTCAATCAGGTCAGATGATTAATAAGGAGAAGAGTGTTTTCTGCATGCATCAGAATGCAGCAACAAGTGTTAAACTATTGGTAGAAGAGAGTACTGGCATATTTAGAGGTTAATTCCCATTGAAGTATCTTGGATGTCCTATTTCTCATACTAGGCAAAGGAAGGCATATTACACTGAATTGATTTAGAAGGTAAAATCAAAACTACAGGCCTAAAAAGATAATATGTTATATTATACAGGTAAAGAAGTGCTTATTTCTAGAGTTCTGAAAAGTGTTCCTATTCACGTGTTGTCTGCTATTGTTCTCCTAGTTTGTGTAATAAAGGAACTTTATAGAATCTTTGCTAAATTTTTTTGGAGTAATAAGGTGGATGGTAGGAGCAAACATTGGGCTACTTGGGAGAAAGTGTGTTTACCAAAGCAAGAGGAGGGATTGGGCTTCAGATATATGTTTGAAGTCTCAAAGGTCATGCATGCAAAACTTTGATGGAGATTTAAAACACAAAATATTGTTTGGTTTAATTTTATGTGAAATAAGTATTGCAAAAAATAAATTTCATCACTTCTTTAATGGAAGGAAAGATCTCAATTATAGAAGCATATGCTACAGAATAGAGAAGTAATTGAAAAATATTTATGGTGGGAACCTAAAGGAGGTACTTCCACTGTTTGGTTTGATAATTGGACTCAACTTGATCCCTCATTTACACACCAATCGAAAGTACAAACATGTCACTCGATATTGAGTTTTTTATGCTGGATATAAGCTGGGATTATGTAAATATGCAACATCACCTCCCTGACAACATAATTGAACATGTTAAAAATTATTTAAATTAGGTGAAGCAGTCGGATGAGGGAGACATAACTTGGTGGATTAAAACTGGTACTAGAAAGTTCACTACTAAGAGTGCATGGGATGTGTTGAGATGAAGAGAAAAAGTTCATGTGTATTTTCAGAATATTTGAATACAAAAAATCCTTTTTAAATTTTTTCTTGGTTGGAGGTTGTGGACAAATAGGGTAACAGTAGCAGCTATGTTAGCTAACTGAAATCCTAA
Source organism: Capsicum pubescens (assembly GCA_030864215.1). Lineage (NCBI taxonomy): Eukaryota > Viridiplantae > Streptophyta > Magnoliopsida > Solanales > Solanaceae > Capsicum > Capsicum pubescens. The sequence goes on along the minus strand of CM061547.1, from coordinate 257,434,343 downwards.
TTTATTAAATTTATGTTGTTGTTATGCTGCACTAGAAAGGAAAACATTGGAGCATTTATTTTTAATAGGTGAAACTGCTAAATATATTTGGCAATATTTTAATGTTGCAGGTTTGTAAGGGCCATGGATTCAAATCAAGAAAACAATGTTGAAATGGTGGGAAGCTACGGTGAATCCAATGCACCATTTTATATTTCAAGCCATCCCTACTCTTATTTTATGGTTCTTATGGAAGAGGAGAAATTCAGCTTTTCATGGGTGTTTATATACTTCAGCAAAGGTCATTTGGGATATCAATAGTATGGTCCAAAATATCATTAGAAAGAAGTTTAGTGTTGAGCAAAGTCCTACCTCTTGGCGTCAAATTGCTACTATGATGGAGGCTTTCAAGCCTAATTTTAAGGCTAAATGGGTTAGATGATATCCACCACCTTATGGGTGGTGGAAATGTAACACTGATGGTGCATTTAGAGATAATTTGGGTCCAAGTTCTATTGCATTTTGCATCAGAAATCATGAAGGCAATCTAGTATATGCAAAAGGGATTATAATTCCTGACTCTACTAATTTAGTTGCTGAGGTGATTGCGATAAGAACAGGTTACAATTTTATTTGGAAAGCTATATTCCAAACACAATTGTTGAATCTGATTTCCTTCCAATAGTGAATGTAATCAATGGTGATTAGGATATTCCTTGGAGTGTGACAATGGAGGTCAACTCTATTAGGAAGATGATGGTTTCAATTACAGTAAGAGTAAAACACTCCTTAAGGGAGGAAAATACTTTTGTTGATTTTTTAGCTAACATGATTTTTCATTTTGCAAGTAACTTTGAGTTTAGACATTTTCAGGAATTACCAAGCATAGGCAAAAGAATTATCAATCTAGACAAGCAGAATATTACTCATGAGAATAAGAAAATGCAAAGAGAGAAATCTTCTTTATTTAGGATTTATTTTGAACGTTTATAAATGATTGTAGATAATATTATTGCGCTAAATATATTGGTGTCTGAACTAAGTTCAGTTGGTTAAACATATCATGCACCTCGTGAGAGTTTTGGGGTGTCACAAATGATATAAAATTAGGACACTTTAATATTAGCATATAGTCATCATCTGCATATGGTTACTAAAAGTTCAAATACATCAATAAATTAGCTGTATAGATTCAATTTTGTTCTTTTATGTTTCTGGACTCGAACCAGTGAGAAGAGAAGGATGTGTGTACCTAATGTGTTTAACAATTGAGGTAGATTCTGAAAGCATTATTCAGCAACAACTCCAATGTGCAGATTCAACTTTCAATCATTAAGATTTAGTAAACTTTTGAAGATATAAGGATTGATGGTGGTATTAATCCTAAGTTGGGATTCAGCCTATCGATAATTAAATCTAACAAAGGGAGCTGACTTACCATTGAGAGTTGATTTCCTGCACATGAAATTGGGGTATTTGCAATGATATTCAATTAGATCTATAGATATGCAAGTAAAATGGTGACACTTTTTCGACTGTTGATGAAGAACTTCGGCTAATGCTAAATCAATCAACATCAATCCTTAACAAAGTTTGAAGCCGAAAGAAAAGAGAGGGGAACGTGCTCCTACAAGGCGGAACAACGATTTCCTTGTTTTAGGCAAAGGAGTCGACAACAAATAGTTGATACTGAAATATGATGAAGAAGAAGGAAGGTTGTAAGCTACTTCTCTAATTTTTTCCATTTATTTGCTATATCACATGATTTATAGGGCCAAGTCACTTTTGGGCCTGATCTTGTAAATATTGATTCTTGTCTTTTTTTTTTCTATCAATAAAAGGGTTCTAAGACCCATTTTTATATTTTTTCTTAAAAAAAAAAACTTTTAAGGGTCATTCTGTCGTCAAAAATTTTGACTGGATTACTCTTTGTGTCTTTCCCCCTTTTTTTTTTTCCTAAATGGGATTTGAGTTGTATTCTTAGTTTAGTTTGGTAACGGCTCAAATATTCTTGTTTTTGGATTTTTTTTTTTCTTTTTTAAGTTGGAAGTATTAGGGGGAGGAGAAATGAAAAAGTAAATTACAAGGTTGAAATCAAATTGAAAAGTCGTAGTAGTTTAGTTAGTCGATTACTTCTTAAATTATCATGTTGTTGGTGAGGAATTGATTCCTCACCTTACAACTAAAAAAAAGAAAGTGAAAAATTTAACGTTCACCAATATTGTAAAAAATTAGATAGTTAAACAATTGAGTTGCTATTATTCTTTTGAAACCTAATTAGGAAAAGAAAGGGCTAAGGAAAATACTAATAAAAATATTATTTGTGGTTTGATATTTATATCTACCTAATAAATATATGACTTGTATTTACACATAGACTTTTAACACACTAATTAATTAGCATGCCTTCTCAACTCTTGGTCAAGCGCTTTCGCAATTTTCAGTTGTTGAAAAGGGATTAAATCGTCGTCTTAAAAATACACATATATATTACACAAAATATAAAAGAAGGATCATTTACCAAATAATTATACCAAAAGACACAATATGACGAAAATTTTATGTTCATTAATGCAATATAAGATTCAATGAATAATAACATTGTTAGGAAAATGCTACTTTAATTAGCCTCATATTATGATTAAACAGCTATACAAAATTTGGCTTGGATTCTTGAACTCGTAAAATATGGGAACAGGTTGGAGCGAATAAAACTGAAAGCTTAGTTTGTTTTAGCTCGGCGTGATCGAAAAGAAAGTAGAAATTATAAGTTGACTCAAAAAGTTTTTTTTCCTTATATCTGTTGTGATTTGATTGAGAAAAATGTAGTGATCTATATTTATATCTATATCTATATCTATATCTATATCTATATCTATATCTATAATCCATATCTATATCTATATCTATAATCTATATCTATAATCTATAATCTATATCTATAATATATTAAAAGTGTGAAAACCCTTAGAAAAGTGATTCGAACTTTTTGTTCTTCATTAAAAGTTTTTCCCTTCGACAAAATCGTTTTTTCATTATTTTCTTAAATTATTATTTAATTATATTTATAATACTATCTCCTAAAATATATGGGATCAGGAGTTTAAAATATATGATTAGACTTAACAAACATTGCCTTATTTTTTTTGATAAAAGAAAAACGCAGGAGTGTATTTGGCAAAATTAAAAAGTTGTCATTACTTTTAACAAACTAAAACAAGTAACAATTATACATCCAGTAGAGTCCTAATATATTGTCTTACTTTTAAAAATAAAAACTATTAACTTTTTTATTAAATTAACTAGACTTCCTAAAATATATGTGAATCCTAAAATATATGGTGGGAGAATTAATTAATATTTTTCAGACTTTCTAAAATATATGGGACTCCTAAAATATATGGTAGGAGAATTAATTAATATTTTTCTTTGTACCGTTCGATTAGAAAAATACTCCTAAAATAGGACTATATTAAGAAAATACTTTTATAAATATTGAGATGTACGTTAAACTAGAGAACAAACCGGTTTGTCTATTGGGAGAATATGATTGATGCTCATCTAATTTGATTCGATTGCATGTCTAGATGGTGGATGCTTGATTTTCTAACGCTCAATTTTTTTTATTGTTTTTGTCAGCATAATAGAATTCAACATGTGTGTATTTATATATCTTCTTTGTTTTCATTCAAAATCATTCTTTAGGGTCAAAATTTTCGCTCAGACAATAGTTAGTTGGATCAAAATCGAAGCTTTGTGATCACTATTATATTTTTTGTTTATAGTTTACAGGTCGTAGATGGATGTTGGTTGATTTTGAAGAATTTCTTGTTTAAAAGTTAGGTTTAATTGTATTGTTTTAATATCTTTATTATCTTATTGTTTTGTTTTAATTTACAGATCTAGATGAATGTCGGTCGGCTTTGAATTTTTTTTAGGTAAAGGTTAGGTTTAATTGTAATATGATAATATCTCTATTAGTTTGTTATTTGTGGTAGTTTACAGTTCGTAGATGAATCTCGATCGGCTTTGAGAAATTTTTGTGTGTAAAATTTAAGTTTAATTGTATTGTTTTGATATCACTTTTATCGTATTATTTTGTTGCAGTTTACCGATGATAGAAAAATGTTGGTCGGCTTTGAGGAATTTTCTTATGTAAAGGTTAGGTTTAGTTGTATTATTTTGATATTTCTATTATCGTATTATTTTTTTATTGTTTACAGGTGGTAGATGAGTGTCGGACGACTTTGAAAAAAAAATTGTGTGTAAAGATTAGATTTAATTGAATTATTTTGATGTCTCTATAATTGTATTATTTTGTTACAATTTACAGATGGTAGATGAGTGTCGATCGACTTTGAAAAATATTTTTGGTAATGATTAGATTTAATAAATAAATTTTCATATTTACATGCTCAAAAGATATTAAATTTAATTATTATATTCATCTTTATTATTTAAACAAATATCTTATTTAATGTAATATTTAAACTCATTAAAGTGAGGTACATGCGCAAGGCGCGTACACCTAAACTAGTTAATAATAAAAATGTGAGAATACTGTACGGAGAGGGTAGAGGACGGAATCATTATCCGTCACGTTTTGATACTATCACTAGCCTCGAGGGTTTCTCCGTTATCAAAATAAATAAGAGTGAAATGTTAAAAGCAGACCTAATATTCTATTTTTTGAGTTTTATATTTGAACCATTAGGCGTGCGAGTTTCTACATGAACTATTATTAATTATTTATTAAACACTTTAATTATTATTATTATTATTTGTTTACCCGAATGAAACAACTGACGTGTTTTTGACCATTAACAATAAACAAATAATATTGTGGGTAAATTTCACAGTGAATTGGGTGGCCTGATTATGGATCTTCCCGATCTATCAATTCTTTTACACCCTTCTCTATGTGTTTTACTTCTCTCATCAAACAACTCATGAAAAATCCTATTGAACACAAAGAAATCATCTTTCCATTCCTTATCGCTCCTAGAATTAGTGTATGCACGCATTGTACTTGTTCAGTTTTGATTTATTTTTTTTATTTTTTTTAGCCCGTTTAAATTTTTTTTTTTTATCTTTTAAATTTTTCTTTATTGATAGCTATATTTTAGGAGGCTTGTGTTCGATTAGTAATCAAAATAGGATAATTTATGTAAACACACAAACTTAAGAGGCATAAATACATAAAATTTTGTATTTTTAAAAATATTTCATAAAATCTCATATTTCTCATTTTCCTATTGATACATATTAAGGGTTCATTTGTTTGCACTTAATGGAGGTCTGAATCTGAATGGTTCAGACTTCAGACCATTAAGTGCATTTATTTTTTATTAAGATTTTATCTCTTAATAGGTCTGAATAGGTCTTAATCATTCAGTTATATAATCAAATCTTAATAGCTCTGAAGAGGTATTCTGGTGTTGGATAATATTCACCGCCACTCTATTCATAATAATAATCATCAGCCACCACCTCTGCAACCATCATCATTGTCAACCACCACCCACCACCACCAACCACCTCCACCATCACAACCATCATCGACAATAAATATCGCTACCAACCACGATTGTCAACCGCTACCACACCTACTATCTCTATTATTCTAATTATATTTACCGTCACCACCGCTGTCAACAGCACCACCATCATCAACCACTACTGGTCAATCCCTACTATCGACCAACTCATCTATCACAACTAGCGTCACCGCTAACTGCGACCACTAATACATCACAACCTCCTCACATTCTTCGGCGACCACCACCATTGCCACTAGTAACGCTACCTCTACCATCACTTCAATCACTATTATCGCTACAATTTATCTCTACTAACAACCATCTACCATCACAACTAACAACATCTCCAACTAGCACCAACATATCGTCAACCATCATGCATTCATTTTTCATCCATCACAATCAACACCTCCAACTACTAACATCAAGTAACGTTATATCATAACCACCACCACCACTATCAACCGCCACCATCATAACATCACTATAATACCAACCATCACAACTATCACCACTAATATTACTAATCATTAACATCAATCATTGTCACCACAATCACCATTATAAACTATCTCCACTATCACTAACAAACATAAATATTTTTTTAATCAAATAATATAATTTTGTTGTATTAAATTACATACTTTTCTGATAAATAATTAGCTTTTTATTTGAATTGTATTTTTTATTTTATTATATATACAAATAATTTTTTTTGCACATTCAGATATTGAAAAACAAACAGTCTTAATCATTCAGTTTTTAGATCTAGAGACAACATCTTAATTATTCAGACGTGCATTCAGATTCAGACGTCTGAATCTTAAAAAAAAAAAATGCAGCCTAAATAAGAAAGTAACAAATTTGTATTTATTTAGGAAAGTAAATCATGGGAGAAAATTTCTTAAATATCTAAAATAAAAAAAATTAAAGCAAAAAATTTTCATCATATCTTATCATTTGCAATTTACAATTTGGTTCAATTTTTTCATCTCTATTTATCTTTTTTTCTTTAAATTTTGAAATCTTTACTATTTGCTTCATGTTGACAAGAATTCATATTCTTTTGAAGAATCTTCATACTGTAGAAGTTCAAGAATCTCATAGTTTCGGTTAATCATGGCAATGACGATGACTACTGCAATGGCATCACCCTTCCGTCTTTTGCTTGTCAACCCTTAAAGACAATACTCATTAAAAAAAAGAAGAGAAATTAAGCAATGTTGCTAGGTTTTTGATACGAACGGTGGCAAAGGCACAATGGTGATGGATGAGTTGCTGGTGTATTTGACTACTTTTTAGTGAAGATAGAGAGAGTTAATGGGTAGTGGTGAAGACGGAGAAGAAGATCACTTCATTAAAATAAATTTCATGATACATATGAATGTATCACTATGCATATCAATCATAGTAAAAAGGAATGTATTTTTTGTTCATGATACATATGAATGTTCTTGCATGCTAATGTATCATAGCCTACTAATTCATATATAATATGAAGCTTATTAGTATTTGTTCATGAAACATGCGAATGTATCTCTATGCATATGTATCACAGTAGAAAGAATTATATTTTTTGTTCATGATATATATGAATGTACTTACATGTGTGCATATTCATCATAATACAAAAGAATATATTTTTTTATTCATGATAAATATGAATGCATCTACATTTTCATGTAATAAATTTATCAATTTTGTATGTATACAATTATTAATACGTGTTTATGATACATATGAATATCTATTCACACAACTGCATTATTTTTTATATCAAAGTCCATCAATTTTTATTAAAATTAATTAGTGTATCAATCACATGTACCAAGTATACATGCATCAGGCTAAGGGTGTCAAATGGACAGTTTGGGTTGAAATTGAAAATATTAAATGGGTTGAATTGGATATCAGGTTGGGTCATGACCCGTCCAAATTCACTTTGGGTAGTTGAAATGGGTTGGGTTCAAATGGGTAAATACGAGTTGAGTCTTGACCCACCCAATTTGACTCACTTAGTTTAAAAAATATTAACATATTGATATTTACCCTTATAAACACAATTCAAGAAATTTTTTTGGATGGAATTGAAAAGTTGGGTGGGTGGATAGAGAGTGAGGTTGCGGGAGGGGTGGTGTAAGAATTTTTTTTAAATTTAATTTTTTTAAAACTAAAAAATTATTTTTTTTGGAGGGGTGTGGGGTAGGGGGTCGGGGGTTAGGACGGGGTTGAGGTAAGAAATTTATTTAAAAAAAAAGAAATTATTTTTTTAAAAAAAATATATATATTTTTTTTAAAAAATAACTTTTTGGGAGAGGGGTATGTCATGGGGGTGGGGTGGGGGATTAGGGGTGATGGGGGTAGAGTGAGAATTTAAAAAAAAAAAAAAAAGAATTGAGAGCGGTGTGGGGTTGAGGTAATTTTTTTTATTTTTTTTTAAATTAACTTTTTTTAAAATTATATTTTTTGGGGATAGGTTATTGTCGTATAGGGGGGTGCAGGGGGTAGGGGGAGATGGGGGTTGGGGTAAGATTTATTTTTAAAAAATAAAAAAAAAATTATTTATTTACTTTTAAAAATTATTTTTAAAAAATATATTTTTGGGGGAGGGGTAAGGGGTGCGAAGAAGGAGGGAAGGTAGGGTTTTGACTGTGGGATAAGAAATTTTTTTTAAGAAAACATTTTTTTAGGGTGGAGGTTCGACGTAGGGAGGAGGGAATGGGAGTGAGGTGGAGTGGGGGCAAGAAGAAAATTTATAAAAAGAAAATTAACAAATAAAATTAATTTATTAAGAGAGGCGGGATGGGTTAAGTTGGCTTGTGGTGAACCCGGAACCAAAATATGCCCTCAAACTAAAAACAGTATCAATCTATGCCATATAAAAAAAATATTTCAAAATAGGCTTTGTGCACTCAATAAGTGCACAATATCTTTATATTTTAACGGCAGACTTTCCAACGGCGTCAATAAAGGTGAAGTATATAGATTGTGCACTAAATAAGTGCACAATCTATTTTTTATGGATTGTGCACTTATTTAGTGCACAATTCATTTTTTTATGAATTGTGCACTTATTTAGTGCACAATTTTTTTTATTCAACATTGTGCACTTATTTAGTGCACAATTTATTTATTTGTAGATGACCATTTTTTTAAATAAAAAATGAGTAACTTGCAATAGCAAAATTTACTTATAATATAGAATATTTTGTATATTAACAATGCACAAAATTATTTTTTTTCTTTTTTGAATTGGTACGTGCTATCTCATGTACATTTTAGTTGTTACTAAAAGTAATTGATCTAAAATAATTGTTATTTTAGGAAATTAAGAGATAACTAATTAGCTTTTATTTGTCTATAGTTTTAATTACCATTCATGAAGTTATGTTTGGACATGAATCTTGAAAAAAAATTAAAGTTTTATCGGTGGAAATTTCAAAATTCAATAAGAATCCGTTTTGAGAGCTCCAAAATACTTGAAAATCAAAATTTTAAACTTTGATCAAATTTCATGAATAAATAAATTTTGGAAGATAAATATTTAAAATTTGATCCATAATTTACAACTAAACACTAGCTAATTGTTAGCTTCCACCTTTACACTTAATTAATATGAAAAGAGAGATTGATATAGTGAAAAGGAAAGTAATGTTAAATTGAGATCAAGAATAAAAAAATAGATTTATATTTTTAGTGTGTGTGTAAAAAGGATTTTTGTTTACATAAAGTTGATACTAATATAAAATCTGCAAATGAGTTGTTTGACTTTTATAGTAATTGGTTTATCATCAATTAATCCAGCCATGTAACATGTGATGAAGAGGATTTATAGTTGAAAGTTTCAATTTCGTCATTTAAATGTCACATTATAAAAAAATATAGACAAAATTATTATATGATACATTTATTTTATTTTTACTTGAAGAGACCATGTTTCAATCAGTTAATAAAGTAGAATAAATTGTTCAGAGAAATTGATATGTTTGAATAATTAGTTATTTTGTTTTCACATCTTGTATTCGATATGCATTAAAATTTGATTAAATTCACATTTATACTAAAAAGTTTCACATTAAAAGTGTAGACGATTTTATATTCAAGCTCTAAACAAAAATATCAAGTTAATGATGAATTAGTAAGCACTTGGTAGTAAAAAAAATATGTTTTCTGAAAGAAAGTTGAAAAAAAGTATTTGAAAGTTGAAATTCTTAGACATGCATTTAACTTGAAAAATTAATAAATTTGGTGAGTGAAAAAAAATAATCACTTGAAAAAACAATCAAATCACTTTGTCAAACTTGCATTTTCACAAAAGAAGATTTTTTTTAAAACAATGGTCATCTGAAATAAATAGATTGTGCATAATGTTGAATAAAAAGAATTGTGCACTAAATAAGTGCAAAATCCATAAAAAATGAATTGTGCACTAAATAAGTGCACAATCAATAAAAAAATGGATTGTGCACTTATTTAGTGCACAATCTGTACTTCAACTTTATTGACGTCGTTGAAAAGTTTATCGTTAAAATTAAAGATATTGTGCACTTAATAAGTGCACAAAACCTATTTTGATACCCTTTTTTTATATGGCATAGATTGATAATTTTTTTTAGTTTAAAGACATATTTTGGTTTCAGGTTCACTTGTGGTGGGGTTGGGGTAAGGTGGGGGTGAGGTGAGGTGGGTAATTTTGAGAGTGGGAGGACACATTATCACCTTTTTTTTTTTTCTATTTTCATTAAGAAAATAATTTTTTAACTAAACGGGTTGAAGTAGAGATTGATTGGGCTCATTTGAACCCAACTTGAAATGGGTTGAAATTTACCCAATAGCAAATTATCTTGAACCCAACTCATTAAGTTTTGAACGGGTTGGGTGGATCAATTCAATTTGGATTCATTTTGACACCCCTACATCAGGCATATGTATCAGATAAACTTATTCGATACATATCAAAAACTTGTGTTTTCTTCCTATAATTTAAGGATGATACATATGTTTGAAACCTAATATATGAGATATATGTATCATACATATGTATCATACATATGTATCAGATCTAATATATAATTCCTCCATTCAGTTTTACTTGTCACATTTTGAGTTGACACACCTATTAAGAAAAACAATTGATAATATGACTATTTCACCATAGTACCCCTATTAAATAATACTTACATTGTATCTTTAAATTAATTTGAAAAAACAAAAACAATTAATGTTAAGGGTAAAATAGAAAAAAAGAAATTGTCTTCTCTTGATATGTCAAAAATGACAAGTAAAAGTAGAAATTCAATTAGAAAATTAGTGACAAGTAAAAGCGAACGAAGGAAGTGTGTGTGTGTATATATGTGTGTGTGTGTATGTATGTATGTATGTATGTATGTATGTATATACATATATTTAAAGTTTAATTTTTCTTCTATTTTAGATATTTTAGAGATTTTCTTCCATAATTTACTCTCCTAAATAAATGCAATTTTGTTACTTTCTTATTTAATTAACCGACTGATTAAAATATATCAAAGACGATAAGTATCTGATATGAGAAAAATAACAGAAACACGAAATCAGTCCAAAAACAGTTCACAAAATGGAAGAAATTCGTGAACCCTTTTGGAGACAAGTCTCGACTTTCCAAGAACACAATAACAAGAAGATAACAAGGTATTTATTACACCAAATCAGCGGACAACAAACTAGATTAAGAACATAAGATGATGAACAAGAAAACACAAGATTCGGATTTAACAATAACAACAAGAACACAAGATTACAACACAAATACTAAATAAGATTACAAGAAGGTAAAAGGATAAATAGTTAGACAAATTGAAGGTATAATCTTAAAAACCCAAAAGCCTATTCCACTCTTAGCCCTTTAACATCACACACAACAAATACCTAACTCTTACGTTGGCACAAGAGTGACCTCGATCTCCCAAGCATCCAACGTTTCCAAGCTTGAGTCCAACACGAGTGAATCCACACTCAATGTTGATTTCCCTAGTTACAAGTTTCGGCCATGGGAGCCTTTCTCACAAGAGAGAGAGTTTCAAGTGTTACAACTTCAATATTCAACAAAAACTAATGACTAAAATCCTACATCATTCTATTTATAGTGTATTACAAATAATAGGTAAAATGACCAAAAGGTCCCTTTAATGAAATGTGACCAAGGGCGCCCTTGGAGTGCAAGTTTAGGGTCGGTTTTGGTGTGATCCAAGGTCTTCTCCATACTTTACTTGGACGCTTTATTAGACGGGTCCAATGTATTCTCACATACGTGCATCCTCGTGGTCGTACCCGTATCATTCTCCCTTTCTTGAAAAAGGATTCGACCTCGAATTCGTCCCTCGTAAAATCAAGAGAAGACAACAAACACACATCCTTAAGACATGAGGGGTTAGGGTTAGCAAAATGCACAAATCATATTCCATGCCGAGGGGGAGGTACAAACTTGGAGTATATCCATGGGTCCTTTGTGTTGAACATAAAAATCTTAGTACAAAAGACACAAAGAAAGTGGTCATTGTCCACAAAAAGAGATAAGGAATAACTTTGTCTTCCTTCATTAGCACCAAAAACCAAACATTGCTTATCGTCTTGACCAAGCATTACGTGGGGAGTGTAGAGATTTCCATATTTCAAGAGGGTGCCGGGATCAAATAAAAAAATTAGCCAAGGGCCTAAGCCGAGGCTAGAACTCCCTTCCCCTAGAATGTCACTCTCACACTTACACACAAAAATATTTTCATACACATGGTCTTTATGAACAAAACTAATTGCAATGCTTTACCACACAAGATTTTCAAAGAGTCATGTGCATTATCAAGATCAATTCTATAGAGATCATCACTAACTTGAGAATTTTTAGGCACACTATTCACATGCTCAAGTAGTAAACTACATTTAAGAGTAAATTGATCATCATGCACACCAAGAGTACTCATTTCCGAGACTGCACATTCCTTGCCCATAAGAGTACTCTCATTTTCCTAGAAGAGATTTCCATCTTTAGGAGGAATATTGTCACACCATAGTGGGTTAGCATATCGGCTATAGCCTTCAAGGAAAGCTATACCATCATTTTCACCACTAGGTTCATTAGGAGTGTTTATATCATCTTCGAACAAAACATTAAACCTAAAGAAAACATGATCTATCTCACGAACAGATTTCGAACTAGCAAGTGCTTCGCTCTCTATAAGTTTACTATCAAGTACCAAAGATGTTTCAATCTCCTCTTTACCTTGGTGTGGGTTGGGGTAGCCCACCTCTTCCTTCGGAAAGCTCTCGGCACAAGGTGTTTGGACAAGGGAAGTTGGATTTTGTGGGATAAGTTTAGGTAACAATTGGCGTAGCCTTTCCATGTGCTATTTCTTTTCTTCAATATCGTCATTGATGAGATCAAACGTGGCATCAAGATTAGTGGCATCCATGGTACCTAAAGCAAAGGACAACAACAAACAACAAAATAAACTTGTTAGTTCAAAATGGCTCACCACACTCTCACTCTCGGTTTTACCTCACACTTGGTTTCACAAGTGTTGAAAGCCAGCTTGTACTTCGTGAGTGATTGAGGGTCGAGTCTACTCTTGTCCGGAATGGATTTTCATTTGTGTTGACTCAAAGAAAATTTGTTTACGGACTTGAACCAACAAGATACAATGAATTCACAAAAGAGAAAAGCACACAACAAACGTTTAACACGAATGAACGAACACAAAGACTAACTAAAAATCTAGTAGATAAGTACTAGTTTGCCAATTAGTATTGGAACCAACGAAATTGAAACTAAGGAACAACAAAAGAAAACTAAGAAATCTGAAATTTGAGCTTAAATATGTTGCGTGAACAGTAACAATGATGACGTGGCAACACATAATTGGTTTCGGTTTCCAACAGTTTTTTTTTGTTGTCCAATTTCAAGTCTTGGTCAATTTACAATTTAGGAATTGATGGAATTTATTTTGAGGAGAAAAATTCAAACAAGTTTTGGAGCCTTTTCAAAGTCAAGTTTTCAAGACTTTGACTTTCTTGTACTTCTCCTTATAACATGGACCCTTGTTTTATGAAAAATTATTGTAAAGTGGTTGAGATGTGATTGACTAATTGATGAGTGATGGGACGTCTTTCAAGACTAACAAAGCTTCAACTCTTTTTCCTTCACCTTTTAGATCTAATGTTAACTTTATTTTAACAAGCTATGGAGGTTGTGAAGAACTTCAAGAACAACATCAACAATCACCAAAAACAACCAATAACAATCTCCAAAAATACCACAATTTTCACACGGCCAACTTTCAATTTTCACAATACAATATCTTCAACACTTGGCCAAGACAACTACAATTTCAACAAAATGGTTCTTAGGCCACCAATGAACAACAATATCAAGTGTCCAAGCTTAGAACAACAACAAGATGAAGACCACAAGGCCAAAACAGTCCAACACAACAATGTTTCAACAACAATTCGGTCAAGCCTTATGTTCACGAAAACAACACCAACAATGTAAGCTCAAACTTAGATTTAGACTCAAGAGTGTTAGAGATAAAGAAAAGTAACACTAGAAACAACAAAACAAATAAAAATCTCGGCCAAGACACAACAATAACACAATTTCGACCAAAAACACAAAATGGACAGATTTGCTTCTTTTTGATTTTTCAGTTTTCTAACACTTTTTTTTTGAATTTTCTATCAAGAAAGCCCAAGATTGATCTTGTAGGAACAAGATCAATCCATACTCTGATACCAAATGATACGAGAAAAATAATGGAAACACGAAATCAGTCCAAAAATAGTCCACAAAATGGAAGAAATCCGTGAACCCTTTTGGAGACAAGTCTCGGCTTTCCAAGAACACAATAACAAGAAGATAACAAGGTGTTTATTACACCAAATAAGCGAACAACAAACTAGATTAAGAACATAAGATGATGAACAAGAAGACACAAGATTCAGATTTAACAATAACAACAAGAACACAAGATTACAACATAAACACTAAATAAGATTACAAGAAGGTAAAAGGATAAATAGTTAGACAAATTGAAGGTATAATCTTAAAAATCCAAAAGCCTATTCCACTCTTAGCCCTTTAACATAACACACAACAAATACCTAACTCTTACGTTGGCACAAGAGTGACCTCGATCTCCCAAGCATCCAACGTTTCCAAGCTTGAGTCCAACACGAGTGAATCCACACTCAATGTTGATTTCCCTAGTTACAAGTTTCGGCCATGGGGGCCTTTCTCACAAGAGAGAGAGTTTCAAGTGTTACAACTTCAATATTCAACAAAAACTAATGACTAAAACCCTACATCATTCTATTTATAGTGTATTACAAATAATAGGTAAAATGACCAAAAGGTCCCTTTGATGAAATGTGACCAAAGGCGCCCTTGGAGTGCAAGTTTAGGGTCGGTTTTGGTGTGATCCAAGGTCTTCTCCACACTTCACTTGGACGCTTTATTAGACGGGTCCAATGAATTCTCACATACGTACATCCTCGTGGCCGTACCCATATCAAATGATACAAGACAGCCCAAGAACACAAGAAAACAAACACCAAAACAGTCCACTAGTTCAAGAAACTATGGACCCCTTTTGGTGACCACTCTCGGATTCAAGAACACAACAAGAACACCATGTAATGAGGTGTTTAACACCTAATTTCCAACAGAAAACCAAACTATATTATGACAATAAAAATAAAGAATAACAATGTTACTACCACAATAACCAAACGACTTGAACAACAACAACACAAACTACATGATTATGACAAGAAACAAAGATAAATAGTTAGACAAGTGTTGATGTAGTCTTAACAAACCAAGAGCATATTCACTCTTGGATCCTTAACACTTCATACAACAAACACCTAACCCTTACAATAACACAAGAGGGGCATCCACCTCTCAAAGCACCAAAGTCTCAAGCTTTGCAACACACAAGAGAATCCACCCTTATGCTATGCCCTAATTTCAGTTTTGAGAACTCTCTCTCACAAGAGTAGTGTCTTCAATATCAAGCATAAACTAAGAAAATAAACCCTACAAGGTTCTATTTATACAACATTACAAATAATAGAGAAATGACAAAAGAGCCCTTTAGTGACTAGTTTTCAAAAATACTCAAAAGTGTCATGATCATGATCATACTTGTATCATCCTCTCCATCTTGAGAGGAATTTGACTACAAATTCACGGGCTCGCCTCTTTTACAAAGGCACTTCACAATCTCTTTCTTCCGGCCACGCATCTTCTCCATACTCTTCATTTTGCACTTTGGCTATTTTTTGCTCTCCATCTTGCGGTTTGTCATCATTCTAAACTGATTGAATGCCCACCTCTTCTCTAAGATAGTACAATCTACCCCCCTTAGGATCATATTCAGCCGGTTTGGGCACTCACTAGCCTTGTTCCCCCTCCCTTGACACTTGAAGCATTGAAACCCCTTGGAATTGGAAGTAGAATTCAATTTACCTTCATACCTTAGAGAATGTTTTTGGAAACCTTTAGTAGCCTCGGGTTGGGTATCCATGAATGAGTTCTTTTTGAGCTCCCTCTCAACCTCTAAAGCCGCGTGGAAGATACCATCTACGGTGCCAAATTTGTGAATCGTCATGCAAGTGGAGATGTCCTTGTTTAACCCAACCTTGAAGCGTACAATGTCATGACTTACTTGCTTGCCTCGGAGGTCAAGTTTCAACATCAATTGTTGAAATTCATCATAGTAAGCCATGACACTCTTGCTCCTTTGCCTTAAATTATACAATTTGGCAAGAAGCTCATACCTATAAGTCTCGGGCAAGTACCGTTGCCGCATAAGGTTCTTCAATCGAAACCAAAGAGGAGGTTGTCCCCCAATCATCTCATTCCCAAACCGTTTAACATACTCCCACCATGTATTAGCATACCCTTCGAAGTGAGTTGTAGCATAACAACTTTTTTTTTCTTCGGTGAGATCATTAAGTTGGAAGATCTTGTTACAAGACGACTCCCATGGAAGGTAAGCTTCAGGATCACTCTCACCTTTGAAAACGGGAAGGCTCACTTTGATGGAATTGAGACCTACATCTCGGTTTGGATGGCCATATCTCACCTCTCGGTCTAACTCCCTATGTCTACCCCTCATTCTTTCTTCCCTCAAGTAAACATCATCATACGGCCCATAACTACCATGTTGTTCTCCCCTACCATAGCCCTCAACATGGATGGGTCTATTTGGGTTAAGTGGAGCTTGTAGTGGCAGGATTGGATTTAGATACTGAGGTCTTTGGTCAAGTGGAGTTTGAATGAGAGGGTTTGGGTTTGGTGTGGTATTTGGGTTCCAATCCCTTCTTGTTGGACTTGGTGGAGTGGAGGATGGTTTGGTCTATCTTGTTCTTGGCTTCGGGAGTAGAGATTGGTTGGATTTATGGCAATTGGTGGATATAGCATTTGGTGCATGGTCCCAGGAGTATTAGTTGGGGAATTGTTTTGAGGTGTGGAAGGTCGACTTCTTTGGCTTTCCACATGTTCTAATCTCCCACTTATTGATGCCACATCCGTATCTAATTTCTCAAGACCCACATTCAACCTAGCCACATCTCGGGACATAGTTTCAAGGCGAGCCAAAATGAGATTGATGGCATTATTATCCATTGTTTGAGCATTTGAAGCCTCGATTTCCATTGTGGTTATACAAAAAATAACCCTTCAAGTTACGGTCCAATAAGACACCCAATCAATCCACAACGCCACACACAACAATACAATACAAATTCTATAAAACAAAACACACGTGAGTTCAAAACAACCTCCCACAATAAGATCCCACCTTCAGATTTCTTCAAACTCAAGCTTAACAATGGTGGATGGCTCAAATAACCTCCAATTTAGCTCAAATTCTAATCCTATACTCCTATAGTGTTAGAGAACACAAATCTAACACTAAAAACACAAGAAAAACACAAAATCAAAAACTTAAAATTTGACCTAGGGTAAAAAATGGGTTTAGTTTTTTTTTTTTTTAGGGATTTTTGATTTTGACACTTCTTTTTTGTTGGGATTTTCAATTTCTAGACTCTAATAGTGTTAGCGAACAAGGATCTAACACTAGAAACACACAAAACACACAAAAATCAAGTTTTTTTGAAAGACCCTAAAAACGTGAACAGTAACTTTTTTTCTTTTTCTTTCTTTTCACTTTTTTTTTTAATTTTCAAGATAACAATCCCAAGATTGATTTTGTTGGAACAAAATAAAACCTTGCTTTGATACCAAATGATACAAGACAACCTAAGAACACAAGAAAACAAATACCAAAACAGTCCACTAGTTCAAGGAACTATGGACCCCTTTTGGTGACCACTCTCGGATTCAAGAACACAACAAGAACACCATGTAATGAGGTATTTAACACCTAATTTCCAACAGCAAACCAAACTATATTATGACAATAAAAATGAAGAACAACAATGTTACAACCACAATAACCAAACATCTTGAACAACAACAACACAAACTACAAGATTAAGACAAGAAACAAAGATAGATAGTTAGACAAGTGTTGATGTAGTCTTAACAACCCAAGAGCATATTCACTCTTGGACCTTTAACACTTCATACAACAAACACCTAACTCTTACAATGACACAAGAGGGTCATCCACCTCTCAAAGCACCAAAGTCTTAAGCTTTGCAACACACAAGAGAATCCACCCTTATGCTATGCCCTAATTTTAGTTTTGAGAACTCTCTCTCACAAGAGTATTGTCTTCAATATCAAGCATAAACTAAGAAAATAAATCCTACAAGGTTCTATTTATACAACATTACAAATAATAGAGAAATGACAAAAGAGCCCTTTAGTGACTAGTCTTAAAAAATACTCAAAAGTATCATGATCATGATCATACTTGTATCAGTATCAAGGATTAAAATACGTATTACAAAATGAGATTTATGAAATTTTATGTAATTATACAAAATTGTGGAAAAAAATATTAGTATCTTCTTAACTTATGAAATTTATGTAAGTTATCATAAAATATTAAGGGAAAACACAGTACACTAAAACCGCTCCCGCTATTTACAAGTTCGGAGAAGGGCCAAACCACAAGGGTTTATAGTAGGGGAAAGGACACCCACTGGCCATTTTGAAAATAAATGGCCAACATTTGGTAAGTTTTCCACTTTGGCCTTTTCCTGCATATACAGTTTTTATATCAAATTGATACAACACTTATACCATATTGATACACTTTTTCAAAGGAGACGGAACCTATGCATGCATATACAATCCTTATACCAAATTGATACAATGTTATACCAAATTGATACAACGTTTAATGTCATTTAACAATCTTTGGGCTACTTTGGCACTTTCCTCCGTATACAGTTTTTATACCAAATTGATACAATGTTATACCAAATTGATACACTTTTTCAAAAATGACGGAACCTATGCATGCATACACAATCCCTATACTAAATTAATACAACGGTTATACCACATTGATATACTTTTTCAAAAGAAAGGGAACTCACACATACATATACAACCCCTACATCAAATTGATACAACATTTATACCATTTTGTTACATTTTTTTGTAAAAAAAAATAAAGTAGTGAAATAAAAAAAAAAATAGAAAAGCTGAATTCGTTTTTTATAAGAAAATGTACAACATTTTTTTTTAAATGAAACAATAATTTTTTTTTTAAAAAAAATAGAGAAGGAGACGAAGCCTACATTGAAATGGCTAAAAATAGGAATTACTTTAATGGCTAATTATAGGTAATTAGTTTTGGGTGACTATTATGGTGGAATTATTTTAGAATGAAGTGTTATTTTTGTCCTTTCCCCTTTATAGTACGCATGCAGTTGTCGAACCACAAGGGTTTATTATACGCATGCAGTCTTAATTTATATTTCTGCAAGAGGTTGTTTTCACAACTTGATCTATATTATCTTAGAAATATTTGTATATAATCTAGTCAAATATGATAAAAGTTGGGGATGGATGGTGTGGGCTACATGGCTTTAAGCTCAATTTTGTAGAGAAAATATATTTCACAAGGAAAATACATTTCACAAGTTTTTGACGGACCTAAATGAATAATTGGAAACTATTTTCTATACCGAACACACCACGAATGCTCAAACATTTATGAGTTTAAGTTCCGTGCACCGTCAGTGTACAAAATATTCTACACTAACCTTACGTGCTATTGCAGGTTACCCAATTATTTACATAAAAATTAAAAAAGAAAAAATTAAATAACCTACAATAGCAAGTCAAGTTTACCTATACACTGACGGTGTACAAAACTTAAATTCAACATTTATTATACACTGCACTAAAGCTTCCATTATGCATTAAATTCGGGAAAAGATCACACTATAAGGGTATGTTAAACGCAGTCTTAATAACAAAGTATCTCCATGGCTTCAATCCGTAACCTCTTGATCACGTGTAAACAATTTTATGGCTAAACAATTATTGTGAGTGTATTTTGTAAGTGTCATAACCACTCTGAGAATTTTTGGCGCCATTTCTTAGACTTATCCCTTTTCTCATCAAACACAGTTTGTTTGATCATCTCTTGAACCGCATCAGTGCCGTTGATTCAAATCGTTGAAATGGATCGAGGCCGATCACATCATTTTCTTCACCATCCCCGAACGAATCGTCATCGTTGTCGTTTTTGAGATCGACAATTGCTTCATCTGTTCTTCTTCTGCTGTTACTTTCTGAAAACATCTCCGAATAATGATGATCATCTGCTGCAGGCCACACAAATTCCTCGAATTCATTCTTCACATTCATCTTTCTACTTTGTTTCTTCAGTGATCCGTTCATTTTTGCGCGAACTGCAGAGAGAAGAGATTGATCGAAGTAATCTTCTAACCTCACTTTAACAGCTCTCGATTTTCTCCTTTTCTGTAATGGAGATGGATCTAAGTTCAATTTCGATTGCGAAGAGTTCTCATGCTGTAATTCGTACCTGTAGTAACAAAAGAAAACATTCAGATTTCATATGAGCACTTTGCAAAATGCAAATTCATAAGAAGAATTGAACAGAGAATGTGATTACAGATGAGGTGTGATAACAGAGGACGACGACGGCTGCTGCTGATCCGGAGGACGAGTAAGTTTTCTCAATTTCTGTAACAGAGTTGTATCTATATTCGATTCTGATTTCGAAGAGTTTTCGTGCTGTGATTTGTACCTGCGACTACAAAACATTGTGATTTCGCACGAGCAAATTGCAAATGCATATTTAGCTGAATTGAACAGAGTTGTATCTATATTCGATTCTGATTTCGAAGAGTTTTCGTGCTGTGATTTGTACCTGCTACTACAAAACATTGTGATTTCGCACGAGCAAATTGCAAATGCATATTTAGCTGAATTGAACAGAGGAAGGGACTAATTACAGATGAGATGAGGTGACTGAGGAGGAAGAAGATTGTTGAGGAGGACGAACAGTGCGTTTGTGAATATCTTTGATTTTGGCCAGAGGACTCCAAGCTTCGACTCCGTGTTTATCATCATCTTACTCTTGCTCATGGTGGAAAGGCAAAAACTGTGACTTTCCAGAGAGTTACTTTCCTTACTACTGAGTTTATTCTTAATTTTTTATTTTCTTTTTAAAAGTTGGAGGTATGGGATGAAGAAATTAGAGAAGGAATTATAAGGTGGGTGAATCAATCTTAAGTAGCTAACCTATTAAGCTACTTAAATTTTCCTCCTACTAAGTTTGTATAAAATATTTTATATAATTAGGTAAATTTGATTTGATATTGCATATTACTAATTTTTTTTTTACGTAAAAAAAAAAAATTGGCTAACTTGTAAGAATTTAAATTTTGTGCACTATTAATGTAGAATTTTTTGTACGCTGAGAACTTAAATTCTTCAATATATAAAGCATTTCAAAAATTGCGCTCCTTGTATCTCAATTTATATAACATTCCTTTGAATTAATTTAAATAGTTGATGAAAAAACGCCACCCAATGCTCATTGAACCAGTTTCCCGATGACTAAATTTTTGTGAAACAATAGAATATCAAAATTTCATCTAGTACTATGAGATCGACCGATCATCTTTAATTGACCCCTAAGTTCTAGAGCCTGGAGAATCGAACATTACTGTGTCTTTTCTAAAAGGATCTATCTTGATTATCACGTTAAGATTTGCGTTGACAATTTTTTTCCTAGTTGTTCTAATCTCTTTTCTATTGCTTTACAAAATAAAAGTGTCTTATACATCAAAGGTAAAATGTAAAAACAATCCCTGTAGAGATTAATGCTTCTTAAAGCATGGAGTTAATGCTTCTTAAAAGATTTTGGTGTAATGTAATGAATAAAGAAATATGTTTTAAATAAATCAAATTACCTATCCGTTTCAAATGAAAAAAATCAAGTATCGGTAACATTTAATTTTATTATACTTTGAGTTAATGGTTCTTTAATGCCATTAAGTTTCATTAATAAACTTCACTTTCTAATCCTATATAAAAGGTTGTCTTTGGAGAAGATAAACACACCACAAAAAGAAAGAAACCATCTTCCGCCTTTCCTCTTCCTCTTGAATTGTTTTGGGCAACCTCCAAACTTGCAGCCATGAGTGCACGTGTTTGAAAGTAGCTGTGGAACCTTGAGGAGCGACCAGCTAGAAGGATTTACACCGGAGTCGAACCAAAATCGCTTTCAAGGCAGTGACTTACCACGACCCAGTGTTTGTGACAACTCTTTTACTATTACTAATTCAGTTCCAATATCATTATTATAGTAATTTTTCCAACAATCCCTTGATTATGTCTTAACTTAGATCGAAGGTAAGGAGAATCCCTACCAGAAAAGGCTAAAAATGAATGAAGTAATTTCATGTATAAAGAACTGGGTTTTCGGGTTTATCATATTTTTATATTTAATAACAACTTCACTTTAAACTCTTATTTTTATCCTTGCTTAAATGACTTATAATGACACAAATATTTATGCTAGACCACACTTATTCTTTTATTAAAAAATCTTTTAGTTTTAAATTTTGTGTCAATCAAACATTATCACAAAAAGTGGGATTGTGAAAGTAAGTGTTATAAACAGATTCACTAATTCACTTGCTTCGTTAATTATATGGTATGGTTAGTCATTATTCTTTCCATTCCAAATAAAATAGTTATTCATATTAGTTGGTCATCTTATTGAATCAAGAAAGTATTAATTAAATTTTCTTCATATTATCTTGCAATTAATTCTTTTTGAAAGTGACATTTGTTTGTAAAGTTTTCAAGAAGCTTTTTAAGGAATGAATTAGTAAAATTATATTTTTACATATGATTTCTTAACACGTGTGTAAAATAAATAAATAATCAACTAATATAAAAATTAGAAAATACAACTCATAAAGAAAAGTATATTGCATTTAAATCCTCATCCCCCTCAGTAACTTGGGGCTTTGGGCTATAGGTGATAAACGAGTTTTAAAATGAGGTGTAGGTGACATAAGTCTTAATAATTGAGTGGAGGTGACAATTACTTTATTATGGATTAAGAAAGTTTGGTAAGTTTGAGAATAGCCCACAAGTTTTTAAATTTACACTTTGATCCAAATATTTACCTAATAAAACGAGAAACGGAGGGAAAAAAGGTGTCTTTCTCTCTCTTCTCATCCATTGTTGTTTTCTCTCTTAGAGATTTTTGTTGTTCATTGTTGCTGCTCCTTTATTCATCATCTTCTGCTTCATTATCATCATCTTCTACTTCATTATCATCTTCATCTTCTTCTTGTTGACCATTGTCGTTGTTATTGTTATCGCTACTGTTTCTATTTGACTAATTTCTTAGGTCAAATTTTGTTTCGTACATCACTTTCCACTTTGGTATTACTTCATAAGAGACTTTGGTAAGTCAAATTATGATTTTTAGTTGAATTTTTCATCAGGGTAACTGCTATTGTGCTATTTTTCCAACAATGGATATAGCCCAATCGTGAATCCAACATAAGATCCATATGTTTAAACAGATAAATCATCTGTTGCGACAGATGAGACATCTGTTTCAATGAAAGACTGATATGTTGGATTCATGTTTATGGTTCTATAGGACGTAACATGAATCGAACAGATGGGTCATCTGTTGTAATAAATGATTTATCTGTTTAAATAGATTAGTTATCTGGTGCAACGTGATAAATATCTGTTGCAACAGATTATTAACCTGTTGCAACAGAACGCGAACTCGATTCCAACAGATGGTAAATATCTGTTGCAACATATTTGTAACCTGTTGCGATAGAACCTGACCTTGATTCTAACAGATCATAGTCTATTGCAACAGGTAAGTCATCTGTTGCAACATGTTAATTATCTGTTGGAACATGTCACTCATATGTTGGAATCAGCTTCAAAGGTGCCTCAGTACTCTAATATCAACCCCAACAAATATATAGTCTGTTGCAACATATGATTCACGTGTTACAACAGATGACTCATCTGTTGAAATCAGCTTCAAGAGCGTAACATGAATCCCAACAGGTAAGTAATCTGTTGCGACTGATTATATATCTGTTGGGATTCATTTACGGCATTATGAAATCACTATTAACTTTTTTAACAAATGACTTTATTTAGGCACCACTAATAGAGAGATCAATAACAATAGGGGTGGATTATCATAGTCAATGAATCGAGAAGAGCAATCGATATGTGTGGCGTTGGAACGAGGGTGAAATGCTAGAGACGATAACTATGACAGTCTAAAGTGATGTTTCGTATGATGATTTTGTTAAATTAATCATTAGTTATTGTGTACTGAATTGTCAATCGGAAGAACTCGTCATCAGCTACATGCACAACTCCTTTGAAAATCAGAGGGTACTACCTTTCAAGATAAACGATCAGGTTCGATTGCGTGATTATCTTAGAGATTTATCCAGGCCGGTGTTAAGGGTGTACGTGGTTGAAAAGACGAGAGAGAATGAGAACCAGGATATAGAAGAAGAACAAAAACAAGACATCTTTGATGATACGTTGGATGATCTAGACATGAATAGTCCAGATGATGATCAAACACCTACGCTCGTTGATGCGACCAATACAATATGCAATTTTTCTCAATCGACACAGTCTGGAAATCTTCAAGACGATGGGACCGACTTTTTTATTGAAATGTCATTCAAGGACAAGAATGAACTATCTATCACTTTATTTATTTCTTGCTTGAAAAGAGATTTCAGAATAAAGAAGGTGATTAATTCGAGCAGTGTCTTTTGCTTCGAATGTGCTAATTTGAACTGCAAGTGGTGGTTGAGAGCGGTGAAGTACGAAAGTTCTGACAGATTCGTCATTCATACACATGAAAAGCATCACACATGTGGTTCGAAGCACATCTCGGGCCAAAATCCTCATACCACGGCAAAGGACCTCGGTGAATATTTTAGGAGTAGTTTCCCCGATGGCAAAGGCCCAACAAGGGTTATGACCAATCAAATCCTTACAAAATTGGGTGTCCTAGTCAGTTATTGGAAGATATATATGGCCATGGGGATTGCCAAGGACATGGTTAGGGGGATACTCGAGTATAGGTATGCAGTCCTGGATGCCTACTGTTACATGATTGAGTCCACAAATCCCGAAAGTAAGACGGCGTTGCATCTTGATGAAAATGGAAGGTTCAAGTACTTTTTTGTATCCTATGGTACTTCGATTCAAGGTTTTTGATATTTGAGAAAAGGCAGAGCCGTCGACAGTACCTTCTTGAGGAGCAGGTATAATGGAGTTCTGCTAGCGCCGGTGGTGTAGGATGCGGAGAATCACATCTTTCCTGTCACTTTTTATATAGCGGACAAGGAATGTGATGCCTCTTATGGATTTTTTTTTGAAAAACTGCGAAGCTGCGTCGAAGATACTGAAGAGTTGTGTTTTGTATCGGATAGGCATCCAAGTATTCCAAAGATGGGTTCACGTTTCTTCACTTCAGCTTACTTTGGTTGTTGCATCGGCATCTTGGAGAGAATATTTGGACCAATTATCACAATAAAAGGGTAGTGACCCTTTTTTATAGAGCAGCTAAAACATATAGTAGAGAGGAGTTTTTAGACTATTTCAATCAAATAACAGATCTGAATCCCAAAGTAGTAGAATTTCTCATACATATCGGTTTCGAGAGATGGACCTGGGCATTTTGTTTGGTAAATAGGTACATTCTTATCGATTTTAGTGTCTTGTTTGAGTTACAAGTTTAGTATGATGTCATACTAAGTGATTCTTTTGTATAGGTACAATATTATGACATCAAACATAGCTGAATCGCGAATTCATTGTTTGGCGATAAAAGAGGCTATGTTTGAAAAAATAATCCAGAAGTATGGCAAATTTTTTAACGAAAGGCATGTGCAGTTCAAGTGCCCCAAAAAAACCCTGATTTTTTCTTGAAATAAAAAAATAATAAAAACGAACGTCAGTTTGGAGAATAGGTTATTATCTCATAAAATAGCAAATTACAAATTCAGTACCACCGGTCATGGTGATGTTGCCACGGTCGATCTTCAAACAAGATCTTGTACGTGCAAAGCTTTTGACTTGGACAAAATACCTGTCCACATGCTATGGCAGCGCTTCGAGCTCAATACGGTCATAAATAAGGAGATGAAGTTTACGAGCACTCTTCTCAATATTATTCGGTGGAAAAATATGAAATGACATATAGTGGGCATATTACTCCGGTGCCTCCCGAAAAATACAGAGCTTATAGGGAGATTAATACCTCCCCCATATATTGACCCAAGCACTATCAAACCGGGAAGAAAGCCATATAAGAGGAGGCATGGAGTTGAAAAATCATTTTCATCAAGAAGAAACAAGTGCTCCGTATGTAAGCGCGCTGACCACAAAAGAACTACATGCCTGGATCGTAATCCACCATGATCATTGTAATTGCAGAAACTTGTATAGTTGTTTGTTGTGGACTTTTATATATTTAACTCATTGTTTTGAACGTAATGTTATCATTTATTATATATAAAATATTTTTTTAATAACCTGTGCATCAATAAAAAGAGGCAAAACATGAACTGTTAAACAATACAACAGACCACAAGTATTTTCAATAAATTATCCATCTGTGGCAACAGATGGACATTAGCTGGAAAAACACAACACAGTTCTATAAAACTGGAATGTTTTCCTCCAACAGATGATAAATCTATCGCAAGAGATGGATAATCTGTTGACAGAAACCCAACCGATGACCAATCTGTTCCAATACATAGTCCATCTGTTGAAAGAACTCAAAAGCCAAAATTACTATTGCTAATGAATTCAAAATTTCTCCTTACCCCCAACCGTCGACAAGTTAACATGTAAAATGTTTAGAAGAAGAAATAGACAAAATGAAAATTGAATAAGAATTAAAAAGCCAAAGTCGACTAAAAATAATTTTTTCATTAAATAAAAAATAAAATACATTAGGTATAGATCCCATATAGAAAATTAAAATACATACGCTAAAATAAAAAATACATTCTAATTATTATTATTATCATCATCATTATCATCATCATTAATGACAGTCGGCCAATCAACTCGCAGTAGTAGGGTCCTTATCAGCCTCTGCATCTTTCTGAACATCGTCACTCTCACGGAGACCAACTCCCTCTGTAGGTCATTAACCTGCCTCTGAAGTTCCCGCACTGTGTCTCATAGAATAGCAATGTCCCAAATAGGATTAGCCATATCTAGAACACGCATGAATTGAAAAATGTAAAGAAAAGAGTCCAAATGTAATACAACGTATACTACAAACTGGTAGATTTAAACCAAAAAAAATTTACCTCAATGATAAAGGAATATGCTCTTTGAAGAGAAGTTGTTGAAGATGTCACACGAAAAGAAAAAATGTAAGAAATAAATAAAGTTTAGTAGAATGAAGATTAAGGAGGGACCTATTTATAGAGGATTGAATTTGGATGTGTAAGGACAAAATGCACGTCTGTTAAGCTCCACTGTATTAATTACATTCAAATTGGTGGAATTTTGTTTTCTGTGAAAAGTCGTGACATTTTTGTTTACATTTTTACTTCTCACATTTTCAAATAGTTTTAAGAAGACTTAATAACAACTGTTATTATTGAGCTATTGCAACAGATCATCCATCTACCGCAACAAATTTACCATCTGTTACAACATATAGATTATCTGTTACGATAGATGGACCATATGTTGGGGATGTTTTGATTTCTTCTAACAGCTGATTCATCAGTTGCAACAGATAGAGAATTCAATTCATCAGCTATTTTGAATGTGTTAGATAAAAAGTCACGACTCTACCTCTTTTTAATAGTCATCATATGCGTACAGATGAATAAACAATGTCTGGTCTGTCACAATAGATTTATAATCTGTTGCAATATATGGATTATCTGTTGCGACAGATGGACCATATATTAGAGGAGATGTTTTGATTTCTTCCAATAGCTAATTCATCAGTTGCAACAGATGGAGATTTTGATTCATCAACTATTTTGAATGTGTTAAGACGAAAAAGTCACGACTCTTCACACCTCTTTTTTAATAGTCATCATATGCGTGCAGATGAATAAATAACACTGTAGTGTCTTTGATGGGGTAGGAAGAATAAGGTGCGTGCAATGGATCCACTTTCATGCGTGGGAGTTATGTATTATTGATCAGTCTACCGCGACAGACACACATAAAGTGCAATGATTTTGTGAATGCCATTTTTTACCGATTAGATACTGATCCTTCAAATAAGATCCTGCATTGTACAGTTTAGTTTGATAGGTACGAATTGATAAGGCCGAAGGGTTCCAAGACGGTGGTGTCGATACCTGTTATAATTTAATGACAGTTTATGCTCAAGTTTTTGTGTCAAGATTGGGGAAGGGTTCATGTTTTGGCGGCAGTGTAAATATCCAATAATGATTGGACCAGTTTTAATGGTGCAATGGACTTCTTGAAAGGCCTTCAAAGCCTCGCACTGCAGCAAAAAATGATGGAACCAATAGAAATTCCCCTATTCCAAATTTATATGGATGGGTTGCTGGAAGGGACTATTATACAGTAGTAGGTGCTTGGGAGAATACCTGTGTGGGAAGGGGGAGGTGGAGAAGACCATATATCATCTCAGACCTTGTTTAAGAGGAAACACAAGGGAACGAGAAAGGAAATTCTAGCGAATCTGGCCAATGAAATTGACATGAGAAATGCAAAAATTGGATGAGCTTCAAATGTGGAAGTGTATCCAAATATAAAAATCCGTCAGTCGTTGAAAAAAAAGAAGAATGGTCAACAGGACTGGAGCTGGACACTTTGCTAGAGAATGCAACTAGTGAGTGTGGCCTCAATGAAAACCCTCATAAAGAGCAGGACCAGAACTCTAAGGATGAAGTTTTGCGAGCACAGGAAATTGATATGATTGTCGATCAGTTGAAACTTGAACCAACTACTCTTAAATTAAAAATACGGGATCAAGCCAAGGTGGAAATTTCTCAAGTTAAACTTGCATCCCATGCCTCCTGTTTATGGCTCTGTTCAGGTCGATGGCAGCAGAAACAAAAAGGACTGAAGTTGGGAAAAAATCCTATGCCTTATTGTTTCCACTGCCTTTGACCTGAACAGAGCCATAAAACAGGAGGTATGGCATGCAAGTTTAACTTGAGAAATTACTACCTTGGCTTGATCCCGTATTTTTAATTTAGGAGTAGTTGGTTCAGGTATCAACTGACCGACAATCGTATCAATTTCCTGTAAATTTCCTGTGCTCGCGAAACTTCTTCCTTAAAGTTCTGGTCCTGCACTTTGTGAGAGTCTTCATTGAGGCCACGTTCACTAGTTGCATTTTCTAGCAAAGTGTCTAGCTCTAGTCCTGTTGACCATTCTTCTTTTACTTCAACGAATGATGGATTTTCATTTTTGGATACACTTTCATATTAGTAGCTTATCCAGTTTTATTTTCATTTTTCATGTCAATTTCATCATCTAATTTAGCTACACTTTCCTTCCTACCCTGTGTTTCTTAAAAAAGGTCTGAGATTATATATGGCCTTCTTAACCCCCCCTTCCTGCACAGGTATTCTCCCAAGCACCGACTTCTTTATAATCGTCTCCTCCAGCAACCCATCCATATAAATTTAGACCAGGGGAATTTCTATTGGTTCCATTGGTGTTTGCTGCAGTGCGAGGCTTTGGAGGCCTTTCAAGAAGTCCATTGAGCCATCAAAATCGGTCCAATCACTATTAGATATTTACACTGCCGCCAAAAATTTGAACCCTTCCCCAAACTTGACATAAAAACATGAGCATAAACGGTTATTAAATTATAACAGGGTATCGACACCATCTACTTGGTCTCTCAGCCTTACCAGTTCAAACCTAACAATCTTAACTGTAAAATGCCATATCTTGTTTGAAGAATTAACGCCTAATAGGTAAAGAACAAACATTCAAAAATTATTATAATGGATGTGTGTTTTCACGATAGGTTGATCAGTAATACATACCTACCACATATGAAGTGGTTCCATATGCAAATAACTTATTCCTCCAAACCCATCTTTACTCTAGCCTTTAATACTGGTCGGGCAAAAATGGATCCAGTTTCACTTTCTTTTATCTACAAACAAGATAAATACATTTGATGTCAAACAAGAGAAGAAGAAAAAGAACATTACAAAAGGGTAACACAAAATTGAAAAAATCAACAGATTACCAATTTGATGCAACAGATTGCCCATCTGCTCAACCGATGAGGCATCTATTGCAACAGATGGATGACATGTTGCAAAAAGTGGGTCATCTATTGGAATAAATTAAACCAGCCTTGCTACTGGTTTTATTTCTTCAAATAGTTGCTCCGTCTGTACAAAAGGTAACACAAAATTGAGTGAATCAACAGATGACCAATCTGATGCAACAGATTACCCATATGTTCAATCGATGAGGCATTTTGCAACAAATATAAAAATGATGGCTCATTCATTCAAGACTTAAAAGTCACCTTTCCTTCAATTTTCTCAATAAATAGGAAACTAGTAATGAGTAAATCATCAATAGCAACAGATGTAAATATCTAATTTAAATGACATACAAAGAAGAAGACGAGATAGAAAGAGCAATAGTGAACCGTACATGCAATGTGAAAAAAGCAAAGGGATCAGAACATCTAGTTTAGTTGAGAAAATATATTGATCGGTTTAGATCCGAAAGGATCCTCATCTGAAAGAAGAGAGAAAAAAAGAGGCAAAAAGAAAAGAAAGAGAATTGAGAATAAAGAAGAAAGAGTGATAGATGAGTTTAGTTGTCTTGAGTCTTACTTATGTTATCGGTGAACGAGAGAGTATTCTTCTAGATATGAGTTTTAAATATTAATTAATAACTTTTGACTTTTGAGGGGTACGAGAAGACGGTGACATTGAAAAGACCAGATAAGACTACTCGCTCAGGAGATTTTTGAGTTATCCAAGTAATATTTTTTATCGCCTTAGTATTTTAACTTTTTTTTTTATCTCGGACAGGAAATACCTAAATTGCTTTTAAAAAAAGGGTCTTAAAATATCTAAGTGCAACAAATAACAATTTCTGTTTGAAAATTTTCAAAGCTCTGTCATCCATCGCAACAGATGCGTAATATGTTGCAACAGATGACTTAATTTGTTTGATTAATTCCAACAGAAAATACATTTGTTGCAACAGGTTGAACATTTGCTTTTATACAATTTCAATTGATTTCACATGTTAGAATAATACCTTTAGGGGTCGTTTGGTAGAGTGTATTGAAAAATATAATGCATGCATTAGTTAATGTGTATTTCTAGTACCTTGTTTGGTACGACTTTTTGCCTATGTATAACTAATACAAGCATTAGTTATACACTCTATTGTGTATTGAAGTGTGTATTAGTAAATACGCTCTATTTTCTATGTATTAGTAATGCAAAGACTTTAAACAGATGCATTAACTTATTAAATGACCTTAATACCCCTCAATTTCCCTCTCAAAATATTTCACCATTCCTTTTCCCACCATTTTAATTTGCACTAGTGAATCTTTTCAAAATATTTCACAATTTCTTTTCCCACTATTTGAATTTACAACAATGAATGGTTGATTTAAATAACTATAACATATTTTTTCTTTGCTTCGAGAGTCTTTAAAAAGATTTTAAAAAAATTGAGACTATTTCTTAATTTTACGTCTTGTATTTTATTTTTATTTCGACTATGTTAATCCGTCGGCGTAACATTTTTGCCCAAAGATGAAGGTCTTGCAATTAATCCTAAACCTCTATATAATAGTTCAACAATATTAATTATGTTTGAAATAACAAAAGAACTTTGTTGCAAAAAAATATACAAAATCAGAGAAGGGTATTTTTGTAAGCAAAAATTTCTTTTATTGAAATTATGTAAGATGTATTATTTCTTATACATCAAACCAAACAATGTATAAGAAATAATACATGCATAACTAATACAAGAATAAATAATACAAGTATTACTAATGCAAGCATTACTAATACACTAGATTCTGCATTGTTCTTATACACTCTACCAAACGACCCCTAATTGATTAATCTAGGACCAGGGGTGAGTTCTTATAGGGTAAACTACAACTTCAATTGAGTCTTTTGTCAATTGAATGATGATACGGTATTGCGTTCTTCCTGACCAGAGTCGTCGATCGATCACTCTGAGCTGAACCGATTCTTACTACCTTATATGTTAGACCAATACCTTAAATTAATTAATCTAGGACCAAGGGTGAGTTCTTATAGGGTCAACTACAACTTTAATTGAGTCTTTTGGAAATTATATGATGAGACGGTATTGCGTTCCTCCCGACCAGAGTCGTCGATCGACCACTCTGAGATGAACCAATTCTTACCACCTCATATGTTAGACCAATACCTTAATTGATTAATCTTGGACAAGGGGTGAGTTCTCATAGGGTCAACTATAATAGATGTCAACCCCTATTTGATAATTTACAACAGATGGGTAATCTGTTGCAACATGTGACAATCCATTTGATAATTTACAACAGATGGGTAATCTGTCGCAACTGATTACTTAATCTATTTGATAATTTGCAACATATGAGTATCTGATGCATCAGGTTGAACATTTGTTTTTATACAATTTCAATTGAGTTCATATACCTAAATTGATTAATCTAGGACCAGGGGTGGGTGAGTTCATAGGGTCAACTACAACTTCAAATAAGTCTTTTGGCAATTGCATGATGAGAGGGTTAAAAATTATGCATATCTTTTATAATTTTAAAAATAATTAAGATCAATTCAGACCAAATTGACATTTTCAAAACTTGTCATTTTTTTTTCAAAATACAAATCAACCCATATCCATTTGCGAGAAAAACGTTTCATCATTTTAAATCTCGAGTTCTCTCTCTTTTCTCTTTCTCACTCAATCATACAGTATAAACAACAACTACAATTACTCAACAAATTGCTCTACCTTTCACAATAGATCAAATTTTTTCTCATTTCCGACCACATAGGTGTTATTTTTGACTTCATTCTTTCTTGTATCAGTTGTTTTCTCTATCTTTGTACGTAACAGAGTTTGAGAAGAGTTCTATATTTGTTATTTTTCTCTAAAAAATAAGAGCTTTTAAGTTAATGATGAAAAGGAAAACTTTTAGTTGTATTATCTTCGAGAATGTGTTTATAATTTTGAGTTTTGATGGTAAAATCATAGGAAGAACTCGAGAAAACCCTAGTTTCTGTCGCAGTATTCCGTTGACTATCATGGTATTATTGGATAATGTTTGTCGTGTTTGTGGTGGTGGTGGTCATCGTCGTGGTGGCACTGGTGATGGCTGTTGGTGGAATTGGTTGGTGGTGTTTATGGTGGCATTGGTTTGTGGTGTTTGTGGTGGCTGTCGGTGGTGTCGGTATTCATGGAGTTTGTGGCATTGGTTGGTGGTGCTTATGGTGGTGGTGGCTGTTGGTGTGTCGTTATTGGTGGTGTTTGTAATGTATTTTTTAAAATTTATGCATACATCAATTGTAATGTAATTTTTGTTTTTCTGTTGTTTGTAGGTAAAGCATGTCTCCCAAAAGAAAAGAAAGTGAAAGTGGATCAATGTTTGACCACCCTAAGAAAAGGCTACAGTACAGAGGGATTCGGAGGAGCTTCCTGAACAATCTCAGTCAGGGAAACAAAGTAAAGATGAGGAGAGATATGGAAACAATGTTAAGGGAGGGGGAAAAGGGTCTGTAGATAGTGATGAAGAAAATAAAAGTGAGAAAGAGGAGGAATTAGAGAGTGAGAAAGAGAAAGAGAAAGAGAAAGAGGATGATCATCAACATGATGATAATGGATCACTAATGGGGCGTGAATTAATATCCACATCCCAGCATGATCCTGTCAAAATGTTTAGTATTGATAAGTTTCAAGTTGGATGCCGATAAATGACAAAAATGCAGAAGAAGAACTAAGTGGTGAAATTGTACTTAAATGTCAGATGGGGATTAAATTTATTTGTATTAGGAAAATTATGAAGGACAGAAACATATATGGACTTTTTAAGAAGAGCTGCTTTGAACGCTTTCTTGAGATGGATGAGGACGCCCCTGCCCATTTCCCAATGAGGATGGTATCTTCTCAAGCACAGGATCAAGTACGTGAGGGATGATGAAGATCCGAAAGAGGGGGGCAACAAAAA
This sequence comes from Capsicum pubescens, assembly GCA_030864215.1. Taxonomy (NCBI): domain Eukaryota; kingdom Viridiplantae; phylum Streptophyta; class Magnoliopsida; order Solanales; family Solanaceae; genus Capsicum; species Capsicum pubescens. The sequence continues at coordinate 257,400,103 of CM061547.1, read as the reverse complement.
TATGGATGAAATTCGGATCAACTACTGTGGCATGCCGATTTGTTTTGGATTGCAAGAGTTTTCCATAGTGATGGGCTTGATATGCCATCGTCCAGAAGAACCACCTATCGTTAAGGGAACACCCTGCAAAAGATCTAAGGAAAGAAAACATAAGGAAAAAATGAATGAGTTGTTTGACATTGCTCGACATGGATACAAAGCATCGGATTTGTTGACAGATCTCATGGATAAAACTATACCAAAGCAGTACATGGAGAAATTATGCTTAGTTTGGTTTACCCATTCGGTTATATTGGCAAGATACGTCAACAAGGTCATAGAAGATGATTTGTTGGCGCGTGCTGAGGATTTTGATAAATTGAACAATTATCCCTGGGGATATGAAAACTTTTACTTGACTGTCCAATATTTACTAACAAATCTATCCTCAGGGACGACCACATTATACGGATTTTCTTGGGCTTTCATGGTAAAATTAATCACTATTTTAACTCATCCATTAAGTTATATTGAATATAGTTAGTTATTATGAATTTTTTTGCTTGCTTCCTATTTACATTTTTTAGGCTTGGGCATTTGAAGCCATTCCTCCTCTCCAAAAATAGGTAATGGATTACCTAGATGAGGTTTCTCATACAAGGATGTTTAGGTGGTTGGCTGCAAAAAGCAACACCAAAATTAAGGAGGCTGATCTCTTTAACCCTCTAGATGATGAAGTACGTCTTCTTTAAGTAAAATAATTTTATTCAATGAAAGATATTGAACAAATGTTATATCTGGTGCAACAGATGTTATATCTGATGCACCAGATGGGACATCTGTTATGATAGATTACCCGTTCTGTGCCAACCGGTGCAACAGATAGATAATCTGTTGTGACAGATGATTGATATCTTGCATTAGATTCCCCATCTGTTGCTTTGGTTCTCTGAACCCGACTCCTAACAGATTAACCATCTACTGCAAATTATGCAACAGATGTGTAATCTGATATAACATATTGCTAGTACACATACAAATCATCTATTGCATAATATGTAACCCAGCATATTACCCATCTTGTGCGATTTGTGCAATAGATTCGTAATCTGTTGCTACAGATGATTGATATTTTGCATCAGCTTATCCATGTGTTGCTTTGGTACTCAGAACCTGGCTAAAATAGATTTTAATCATCTACTGCAAACTATGTAACAGATGGGTAATCTGATACAACATATTATTAATATGTTGCAGAAGTTGACTGTTAAAATGTTAACCTAACTATGAAAATTATTATATTATATAATTTAAATGTATCTGTCTTTTTTTTAGGTTGTGCATCCATGGATCGTGCCTACTGAGGAGTAGTCATTGATGATTTCTTATATTACTCTAGGTCATGTTGATACTATAGCAGACCCAACGGTGTTGTTAATAAGGAAGGAATTGGCTAGAGCAACAACCATAAGAAAAGCAGTTAGGCAAGGTCAGCCTAATGTTTAGGCTCTTCATGACCAACCTACTAAGGCAGATCCAGGTGCTTCATCTGGTGGAGTTATGGGTATTAATGGAAGGCATGCTGATGCTGCTACCACTCGTGATGATGAGCATGTTGATGCTCAAGAAAAAATAAATATGTTTGAAAACACCCCTTTTCACCCTCACACAGGTCCCTCTTACTCCTCTTCACCCTCATGTTCTCGTTGCGAATATAAAGAATGCAAGGACAGCCAGGATAAACTCTCTGAAAAAGTAGAGGCTATCTCTAAAGCTATCGAGGAATTCAAATCGAAGAGGGGTGTCATACAATCCAAGAAGTTTAGGGAGCGATACACTCCTACAGTGTTGGTTAGGAGGAAGAAAAAAACAATAACCGACGTACACTCCTGTCGGAAATAAAAACTAATTGCAAGTTCTCCCCCTCAAAAAGCTGTTGAAGATTAGGGGCCCTTCAATAAGGTGGACATATACAAGGAACTTGGTGCCAAATAGAAGAGGGATCTACGACATGCTAAGAATGCCAAGCCAGGCACACCAGATTACCCTAGGCCTCTCTTTTCCTCCCAAAACTTCCAGACTATGACATATATGCGTATGTGTTACGAGGACAAGGAAAATTTACTTTTCCTAACCTAGACTTCTAATCTAATCTACCCCATAAATAAGAAGATACGTAATAGATGTGAAATATGTTGCAACGGCTGGGTATTCTGGTGCAACTGGTAGTGGTTCTGTTGCAACTTACTATCCATCTGTTGCATAAGTTGCATTGGATTATTGATTTAGAGAACCCTATGAAACATATGGATCATCTTTACAATTGCTAACCTATTTAAAAATTGTCTTCTTATATCACAACATGTTGACAAAATTCTCTGCCTCATGAGGAAAAGACAATTAACGTACCCGGAAGCTTATGACACTGTCGATAGGATAATGGACCTCGACTTTTGCAGGAAGCTCAAGGATAAGTACGATAAACTCAATTCTGAAGCGTGTGGTGCAGGACTTGATTTTTTAGTTTCTACGTTGTACTTAGAGGAAGAAAAAATGATAAAATATGTTAGAGGGGAGAGGCCAAATCCACACGGCAAGAGATGGACCGAGGAAAAGAGGATTTTTGCAGTCATTAGCGTGAATGACATAAATTATCAGTCTATCGAGATACTACTTGAGGAGGGAAAGATCAAAGTTTATGACTGCAATGAACCTGCCGTCGACAATGTCGATTTTTTTTTTCTCATGTAGCCACTGATGGAGCTGTTGCCTATCTTGTTGAGAGAGAGTAAACTATCAATCATTTTTCAAAGGAAGTGTTGATGAATAAATCATGGGATTTCGAAGATCCAAACAAGGGCATGACCCTTCTAAAAAATGATACCGGTTACGCGAGCGGCTCACACGCTTTTGCACATATCGAATGTTTGCTGACCGACACAGAAATAGCCGAGCCAATGACCTTTCTATGAGACAAAGCTGTGGCAAACCTACAAGAGGTATAGGCTTATGCAGTACTAACTGGACGCTTGGAGCCTTTGAATTAACAATTTTTTATTTCAAGTCACACTTAACTTTACTTTAAATTACATGTACATGTAGTGGCAATAATTTTTTTTCTGGTGAATGAAAGTTTAGTTTTTTATAATGCAATAGATTGTCAATCTGTTGTAGAATATATTATATCTGTTCTGGCAGATAGTATATCTATTGCAATAGGTTGATCATCTGTTGCATTATGCCGATCTATCTAATCTAAGTCTAATCTGTTGCAACAGCGGGAAGACCTGTTTGATAATTTCCAATAGATGACCTAAATTTTACAACATATGTCTAAATCTCTTTGATATTTTGCAACAATTATGCTTGAATATCTATGTGCTCGACAACACCAAACTTATAACAAATACACCACCATGAAAATTTCAGCAATTAGGATTGAAAATCCATGTGCCCAACGCCACCAAACCAGTACCAATAACAACAATAATGTAGTATCTTCTTGTTCGATTTTGTTTCTCTTCAAAATCCTTGACTTTCTTCAACAAACCCCAGATTACATGATTTGCTTGTGAAGGATGTCATTCTTTATACCAATCAAAGTAATCGCATCCACCTAATTTCTATAAAAACAAGAACACAATTACAAAATAATTACAAGTCAATAATTAATCAACTAATTAAATAAAAAAAAATATTATCTTTGAAATCTTACAAGTAAAAATCCTACGACCTGGATTTTATTGAGTCCAAGAAGTCTTCAATAGAGCTTCATGACCGCACTTACAATATCAAAAATCGTTATCACAAAAAATAGTGGAAGATGCGCTCGACATTGTCAAGCTTAGTTGGAAAAAATGAAAAAAAGAAAGACCAAATGCAAATAATTTGAAAATTTTGGATAGATAAAAAAAAAGATGACGACGAAGAAGAAGATTTGGAAATTTACGGTTAAATTTTAGGTAAAAGACGAATATATAAGACATTGGGAAAAAAATGACCGTTGGGGGCAAAATCAGACGCCAAGTCAGCAAAAGGTGCCAACCTAACATATTTGTGCCTATTTTATTTTACATGTTTAAAATGAACACTGTCTACTTGAATTGAACACTGTCGATGGGTTTCGCCTTTTTTATTTCAATTCACTTTCCCTTTTTTACATGTAGTGGCAATTTTTTTATGTCCAATGAAAGTTGAATTTTTATAATGCAACAGATTCTCCATCCGTTGTAATAGATATTCTACCTGTCCTGACATATATTTTATCTGTTACAATAGATAAGTCATCTGTTGGATTATGTTGGTGTTTCTATCTATGTCTATCTGTTGCGGCAGTGGGAAGAGCTGTTTGATAAATTCCAACAGATTATCTACCTATTGCAACATATGTCAAATTTTTTCGATATTTTACAACAGATGTTCCGTCTGTTGCAACAGATACATTATCACTTGCAATATTTGAATATAGTATTCCATTTCAATTAATAAGTTTAAATCTAAGGAAAAAATAAAATTCATAGACAAAATAAAATAAATCGAAGCCTTAAGAAATTAGCTGAAATAAAATCAACGAATAAATGAAATGTAAAAAAATTATTATGGGTACAGATCTCAACAAATACATCAATAATTTAAGTATTGATGCCAAGGATTTCTAAGGAGGGATGAGATTATTACTTTGACAGATTCAACTCAAGCTATAAAGATCTACTCAAATAAACAAGTTCATTTGGTGCTATGGAATTTTAGCTTTGCTCATCGTGGATCTTTATTGTCGCTTATGTATGGTTTCTGCACTTTTTGTTCTCCATATTTTCATAAAAAAAGTATAGTAGCATATTGTCAATGCTGTTCAACAATAGCTTCTACATCCACATAGAAAGCCAGAATTGGTCAATGCTAATCACGGAGATACAACAAAATGAAAAAGGATAACTCATCTGTTCTAGAAAATCAAACTAGTCTTCCTCCTGTTTTAAATTTTCCCAAACAGATTATATTTCTATTGCAATAATGAATCAACTGTTGGGTTAAATTTTTACATGAGAAAGACCTGTATGATAATTTCCAATGGATGAACCATCTGTTGCAACATATGACTCATCTATTGCAGTAGTTAGGTCATCTATTGGTATAAATAAAAGTGGTATGGAGAGCTGTTTGATTTGCTAAAACAGATAAGACATATGTCGCAATAGGTACTTTATCTGGTGCAACAAGTTAGTCAACTGTTGCAACAGATGTACATATCTGTTTGATAATTTTTAGCAGATGTGTCATCCGTTGAAACAGAAATGTGTTTGTTTGTTAGTTGGAAAACATATATATTTACCTTGTTCAACTCGTGCTGCTCTCCTTTGGACATTGTACATTTCTCAGTGCAACACACGGATATAGGAGTTGCAATTTTTCTCTTTTGGATGCTTGATAATGCCTTAGAAATCACATTCCTTCTCCTCTTAGCCTTAATCTCTAATGGAGTGGATGGAAATAAAATCCTCTTTGATGGAATGACACCCCTCTTAGATGTCAATTTCTTTACAAAAGCAGTTAATGCATTAATATCATTAATTAGTACATCATGTTTCGCCCTGTAGTCTTGTCATTTGCTTGCAGAATATTCGCTGGGAGAGGCAAAATTTGTATAACCAGCATGATCATACTCATAATGGTTTGTTTTAAATACTGTAAGAGGAGCATCATTATCCCCAACAGTAGCACCACTACCACCACCAACAGCTCCATCATCACTAAGACCATTAACAACAACAAGCCTACCCTCTAAAATTATTTTTCTTATAATGGTTATTGCTCCAAACAATTCCATTTTTATTTTGTCAATGACCTTAGGGTCCGATAAAGTTTGCACAGACCGTAAAGTAAGAAAAACTGGCATATTTAACTCTCGATTGGTCGAAACTAGCGACGGATGCACAATCTGACATAAATCATTACATATATTAGAATGATGATTAGATCATTCAAAAAAATCATTAATTAAAATAAAAACTTAATTATAATTATAATTACTGCATCCTTCGGGGGGTTGAAGAGATCAAATTTTTTTACATTTTTATCAGTTTTGGCCGACAACCATCTCAAGATTCTCGGATAGGAAACTTCTTCCTGGTAGTTCACTTGTTGTCTCAAATGAGGAATGACTTCAAACGTCCAAGCCTATAAAATAATGCCAATAAATCAAAACCATTATTGAGAAAAAAAATGAATGATATCATAATAAAATAAAGAAATGAAACATTTACCATGAAAGCCTATGGAAAGCCATATAAGTTGACTATCTTTTGCACTAATGGAGTCAACAAATATTGGACAGTCATTTTGAAGCTTTCATAACCCCAAGGATAGCTGTTAAATGCCTCAAGATCCTCAGAGAGCTTTATTAAACCAACATTTATGTTGTTGTTAACGTCTCTCACCCAAAGAATATTATGTACAAACCAAACCAAGCACAATGACTGCTTGTGCTTCTTGAAAATTCTTTACCTTTCAACGCTTCTATCAAATTTTTATTTTTGAAGCTTGGACCAATAATGGACACCAGGTCATCACGATTACACGACTTGCCTTTTCCTTTTTTGGGTGTGCGGGGTGCTTTTTTGGGTTAGAATAGGTATAACTTGAGAAGGAGGATAACATTTTAGTCCAGTAACTATGGCAAACTCCTTCCAACCAAAATAAACAGTCATTCCATAGTAACTTATCCACACCTCATCTATCTTATCTTTGTTTTCATACATAAACCTACCCTTGAGAAGTTCATATACCATTTTCATTTGGAAACGAGCATTATTGTCCTCTGACAAATCAACATATTTCCCAAAGCAGCTGTTCCAGAAATAAGCATTCAATTTTTTTTCTCAAAGTATTTTTTTGAAGGCGTCGAAAGATTTTTCCATGACTGACTTAACCATGAAATCACCCATTAAATCTGTGGCACCATCGCACTGCATTCTCATAGGATAACGATCAATGCTGAAGGTTTTGACCAACTCTTCAGCGGAAGGGCTATTAGCATTTGGATCATCTTTTTTGAAACATTCTTCCTCCCCGTGTTCATCATATTCTGCTCCTGATTGAGATAATGCTTGTAAAGCAAGCTCATAGAGTGGTGGATGTAGCTTAGCTGCTTCACCTTTTTCTTTACTTGGACTTGATTTGATTTCCGTTCTTTTGGGAGCCATATTATCTAAAATTAACAGGAACATAAAAAAACATATTATAGTTGATTAATGCATCATTAAAAAGGGATAACAGTAAATCTAACAAGCAAAACAATAAAATAACAGTTCCAACAAATCACTTATCTATTGCACCAGGTAGTATATTTGTTGCAGCATATAACAAACCTGTTGCAGCGGATGAGTAATTTGTTGCAATAATACAAAATGTATCACTCATATTTTAAGATAAATGAATGGTCTGTACAACAAATCACACATTGTTGTAACATGAGTGATCTGTTGGAACAATTAAATAACCTGTTGTAATGGATAAGTAATCTGTTGCAATAATACATAACATATAACTCATCCGTTGAGAAAAATAAATGGTCTGTGCATCAGATCACATATCTGTTGCAACATATGAGTGATCTGTTAGAACAGGTAAATAACCTGTAGCAATGGCTGAGTAATCTGTTATGATAATACAAAATATATTACTTATCTATTGAGAAAGATGAATGGTCTGTGCAACAGATCACACATCTGTTGCAATATATGAGTGATCTATCGAAACAGTTAACTAACCTACAACAATGATGAGTAATCTGTTGCAATAATACAAAACATATCACTCATCCGTTGAGAAAAATGAATGGTCTGTGCGACAGGTCACACATCTATTGCAACACATGAGTGATCTATTGGAACAATTATCAATAGTCAATATTGTTTAGATTTCTTCCAACATTGGGTCATCTATTACGGCAGATGAATGATCAGTTGGAAAAATCATGTCTTGGACATGTCCTGTTGGAAGAGTTGATAGGATTTTATCCAACAATCTGTTGCATCAGATCATTAATCCAATGGTTCTTCCATTGCATCAGATGGTTAATCAGTTGCATTAGATTTTTTATTCGATGCTTAATCTGTTGCAACATATGGTTAATCGGTTGCATCTGATAGTTAAATTATTGCATCATATGCTAAATCTGTTGCATTAGATGATTAATCTATTGCATCAAAATTATAATCTGATGGTTCATCTGGTGCATCAGATGGTTGATTTGTTGCATCATCTGACAAATCTATTGTATCAGATGGTTAATATATTGCACCGATGGATAATCTGTTGGAGAAAACCAAAAATAGTAGCACAATTTTGTTCAATAGAAAAACAGTAATATCACCATTTTTACCAAGAACAAGAACAGAACAAATCAACCCAAATCATTTTTTTTGTTTTTATAAACACAAACAACAAAAATCAAACTTCAAAAAAATGCAACAAATAACAAAAAATCATAATTCACTTCAAAAAGAGAAGAGAAAAAAATACCAGAAATTAGGATTTTATTCAGACCATATTTCAAATTAAAGCAACAAATATTGAAATTGTTAACCAATACTATAAGAGAAGTTGGCTCAAGTTCCTCATTTTTTTCAAAACTAAAAAGACCATAAATTTTTACCTGTGAAAGAAGAAAAGGAATGATGATGAATTTGAAGCTGTTATGGCCGAAGAACAAGGCTGTCAGGTCGATTGAAGGTTGAAGAATTCAAAGCTGTTATAGCCGAAAAGCAAGTCTATCACGTCGATTGAAGGTTGAATTTGAAAAGAAACTCGAAACCCAACTATTTATCGTCGGAGGTTGAAGTCGCCGAGGATTAAAAGGAGAAATTTATAGAACTGTTGGTTGGGAGAGAGTTAAGAAAAGATGTCGAGAGAGGGGAGAGAGACTAGGGTGGTTGATTTGGATTAAAAAGGGTTGTGGGTTGGGTTGATTTGTATTTTTAAAAAAATTAGAAATTTTTGAAAATATTAATCAAGTCCACAATTAACTTAATCAAGTTTCCTAATGATGTTTGACCCTTTAAGTTGGTCAATGCCACCAATCTCAAAAGCTAGCTCATGATGCATGAGGGAGGATTGCCGAAGTCCATATAAGGAGACTAATTACTCATTCTTTTTCCGATGTGGGATACTTAACACTCTCCCGCACGCCCAACCTTTTCCGATGTGGGATACTTAACACTCTCCCACACGCCCAGGCCTTGTTAATTGGAGCAGCCTGACTCTGATACCATGATAAAGAAATGGACCTTGGACCTAACTCAAACTCAAAATCTAGCTCACGAGGGGAGAATTACCCAAGTTCATATAAGAGGACTAATTACCCGTCTCTTTTCCAATGTGGGATACTTAACACGAGGTCTTAAAGAGATATGTTATTTGTTTATTCTTAAATTTGTGACTTAGAATAACAATTAAATTTGTCTAAGTGTAGTTCAAGGACAAAAAAGAATTATAGTGACCAAATAATGTATTATTGATGCTAAATTGCTTGATTGGTGTAATTGAAGTAATTAAATAAAGCTTCTAAATAATGAAATAATTGATGAAAGAGATTAAAGAATCTTATTAACCTATCTCCAGCGTGACCGTCTTATACCTAGCAATGTCAACGGAAAAGTAAGATCGAGTTTTGTGAGCATGAAGCTTGAGTTACGATGGTTGAGAGTAATAATGTGTGAGTAATGAAAATGTGACCTTGAATTAAACGGGACAAACTAGTTACTCAATTAGGTGGAAGTCCTTTAAGTTTTAAAAATTAGGTGAAAGGGACAATTTTTTTTTTAGTTTTTTTTATAACATTTTCACTCCAACAACTAAAACGGTTGTCTCAACAACTATAGAAGTTGTCTCAACAACTATCAAAGTTGTTCGACAACTTTGATAGTTGTTGAGACAACTATTGCAGTTATTGAACAACTATCCCAGTTTTTTAAGTGATTTTATCTTTTTTAATACAATAATATTGTGATCCCCACTTATCCCTTTTTTAATTAAAGACTTGGGAGGGTCTTTCAAGTTTAAACTCATTTCTCTCATATTTTGTATTCTAACCCAAAATAACATCTCTCAATCTCTCTTGATTCACATCTCTCATCATGACTCATATATATACGTTGTTTCAATTACATTAGTGTTTTGAACTACTACATACACGGCAACATACACGACTACCTGTTCCATTGGTGTGTAATATTGATAGGAGTAGTTAGTTAGTTAGTCAATAGCTGAGTCAGCTGTAGAGGTTGTTGAAGGCTGTTATACAATGATTAGTTAGTTACAATGATCTATCAATGAGCTGGATACATGATTCACTTCTTAGCTCATTCTTAGCTCATCTTAACTCAAGTCTATAAATAGACTCATAACTGTAATCTTCAGGTAAGAATAATGAAAATTTAGTTTCTGACTATCTTCTTCTTCTCCTTGATTGAAAGCTATCAAGCTGCAATTCATCCATTTCATATGGTATCAGAGCCACGAGCTCAACACTAAGTGTGTTTTCGATCATATTTCACCAAGTGCTCTACATAACTTGAGATCTCTGTCTCAGTGCATTTTCGATCTCTATTTTTTTTAGTTTCTTCTTCTTCACAATTTAGATCTACCTTGAAGTTACATTCTATCAATCATGACGCCTAAAATAGATCAAAGCAATCCATTTTTCATTGGTGCTTCTGATAGTTCCAGTGCCATACTTGTTCCAATCAAGTTAACTAGTTCAGAAAATTATAGTTTATGGATCCGATCGATCCATATTGCTCTCTTAGGGAAGAGAAAGTTTGGATTTATCACTGAAATCTGCAGCAAGGAGTCATATAGAGAGGAGCTACATAAGTAGTGGTAAATATATAATGCAATTATGCTTTTCTGGATCATGAACACTGTGAGTGAAATTCTGTTATCTGGAATTGTTTATGCCATAAATGCTTGCAGTTTGGGAAGATTTGAAGGAAAGATATGACAAGGTGAATCGTATGCGTATATACTAATTGCATCATGAAATTAATATGCACTCTCAAGGTACAGATTCAATCTCATCTTAATTTACCAAATTGAAGAGTTTATGGAGTGAGTATGATGTACTAGTGCCAAATCCTAGTTGTGATTTCCCTAAGTCTAGAGAGTACTCAGATTATATGTGTCAACTTAGGCTCTTATAGTTTTTAGGTGGCCTAAATGAGTCCTATGATCAAGCTAGAAGACAGATACTGCTCAAATGAGTGAATCCTACTCTTAATCAAGCTTATGCCATGCTTATAGAGGATGGAATCCAATATTCAGCTTGTATGATGACTATGAATGACAGATCAGAACCACTTGCTATGCAAGAGAATCGAAATTATGGTTTTGGACAAAACAACACTAACTATAAAGGAAGAAAATATGATTACTGCCATCTCTTAGGTCATACCAAGGAAAATTGTTACAAGTTGGTAGGATATCCAAATGACTGGAAGAATAAGAAGAAACAAGGATACAACTCTAACTTTAGGTCACAGAACACTGGCAGTAACAATGGTGGTAACAATTTTGTCAACACTGGTAACAAATTTTCTCAGGCTCCAACTATGGTAGCTGGTCAGGTTGATGCTGCTAGTTGTAGTCATGAAGGGACTCATGCACCACTGACCAAGCCTCACACATTCACTGACGAGTAGTACACTTAGATTATGACCATGTTGAGCAAAGATACCAAAGATATGAAACAAGTCAATATGACAGGTATTACTACTTGTTTCTTGTCCAAAGCCTGTCCTGACAGTTGGATTGTAGAATCAGGTGCTACACATTATGTGTCTGCACATAGACACTTATTCAAAAGTAGTACCAGATTATACACTAAATATTTGGACAAGTTGCACCTCCCAACAGGTGATGAAGTGACAATCTCACACACTAGAGAAACCTACATTTTTGCAGATTATGTGATCAAAGATGTCCTACTTGTTCCAGACTTCGAACTCAATTTGTTGTCTGTTTCTATGGAACTTTCATGGTTCGTATCCTTTTATCTTGATTTTTGTATCTTTCAAGACTTTTTTAATGGCAAGGTGAAGGGGATTAATAGATAAGAGGGTGGACTGTATGTTCTTAAAGGTGATTGGACAGGAAATACTAATCATTCAGGATAAAAAACCTGTAAATTTATTGCAGAAGTCTCAACTTCCAGTTGAAGTTTATGACACCAAAGACTTGGACACCCTGCTTCTCAGGTTCTCAAATGCTTAGACATTCTGAAGAGTCCTAGTGATGTAAATATGTTGAATAAATGTACTGTGTGTCCACTAGCTAAACAGACAAGATTGTCATTTCCTACAAGTACTACTAGATGTTCCACTTTTTTTGAACTTGTACATATGAATTTATGGGGTCCATATAAAAATTCTACTTTTGACAACAAATACTATTTCTTAACTATGGTAGATGACCATAGTAGATACACTTGGGTGCACCTGTTGTAGTTAAAGTCTGAGGCCATAGTGGCCATTAAAATATTCATTTTCATGATTAAAACTCAGTTTGGAATAGTGGTGAAAACTATCAGATCTGATAATAAAACTAAATTTATCAACTCTCAATGTAAGACATTGTTCCAGTCCCTAGGCATTCTACATCAGACCACCTGTCCTCACATTCCTCAATAGAATAGAGTTATGGAGAGGAATCATAGACATATATTAAACATAGCCAAATCCCTCAAGTTTTAGTCTCACTTGCCCATTAAATATTGGGGACTATGTGTAAAAGTTGCAGTATATATAATGAACATGTTGCCATCTTCTGTTTTGAGTGGTAAGAGCCCATTTCAGTTGATGTTTTCCAAGGATACTAAGTTATCTCATATTAGGGTATTTGGATGCTTGTGCTATGTAACTATCTTACCAAAAGGTGATAAATTCATAGAAAGGGCCAAACCTGCAGTATTGGTGGGATATTCAGAGTCTCAGAATTGCTGCTGGATTTCACCTCAAAGAGACTATTAGTTAGTAGAGATGTAGTGTTTTATGAAGATACATTTCCTTTCACTCCCTCATCAGCACAAAATACACAAGCCTCCTCATCTGAAGAAGTTATTACTGACTTCTTGGTCCCTACAGATGATGAAATAGTTCCTGAGATATCTACTGAGTGTGTCACTGAAAATTCTCCAATTGAGGAGGATGTCATTATTGATGCTGCAGTAGCTGGTGCAGTTTCACCTGGCCCCAATCATGCAGACATGTTCCAAGATAAACCTTCCCTACCTCAACCTTCTTCCAGTACACCAACAAGAATAACTAAACCACCAGTATGGTTGCATGATTATGTTGACACTTCCAGAAACCAGAGATGCAAGCATCCATTAGCTAATAGCTTGTCTTATAAAAATATAAGTCCTACTTATCAGTGTTATTTAACCAAATTCTGAACTTTGATTGAGCTTTAGCACTTTAAACAAGTTGTACAAGATAAAAGGTGAGTGGAAGCTGTGAAGTCAAAAATTCAAGCATTGGAAGCTAACAACACATGGATCATTGTTGATTTACCTAAAGGGAAGAATAATATTGTTTCCAAGTGGATATACAAAATCAAATATCTTGCAAATGGTGAAGTGAAGAGGTTCAAGGCAAGGTTATTAGCCAAAGAATATAGTGAACAGAAGGGGTTAGATTATCATGGAGCCTTCTCACCAGTGGCTAAGATGGTTACAGTTAGATATGTGATTGCAGTAGCTGTATCTAAAGGTTAGAATCTTCATCAAATGGATGTGTATAATGCATTACTCCAAGGGTATCTTGAAGAGAAAGTCTACATGGAGATGCCAGAAGGATTTAGAATACAGGGAGAGCACAAGGTGTGTAAATTGATCAAATCCTTGTATGGCCTTAAGCAGGCCTCCAGGCAGTGAAATCTAAAGCTCACTCATGCATTACTTGATGCTGGTTTTACCCAAAGTGTACATGACTATTCCCTGTTTACTCTGCATCAAGGTAATGACACTATTATAGTGCTTGTATATGTTGATGATTTTCTAATTACTGGGAGCAGTGCATCATTGATCAATGCCACCAAAATCAAGTTGCATCAGCAATTCAAAATGAAAGACTTGGGTGATCTTAAGTATTTTTAGGTATTGAAGTTTTAAGATAGAATCAGGGATCAGAATGAACCAAAGGAAGTACATTCTTGAGTTGATTGCTGACACAGGGCTTAGTGGTTCTAAACTAGCTATTACCCCTCTAGAATCTAATACGAAGTTAACATCTATTTAACATCTATTGAGTATGATCATTTCATAGGTGCACACGATGATGAGTTGCTATCTGATATTCCATCTTACCAAAAACTTATTGGGAAACTTATGTATACCACTATTACAAGGCCAGACATTAATTTTGCTGTGCAAACTCTCAACTAATTCATGCAACACCCTAATAAATCCCACTGGGAAGCAGCTACTTAGGTGGTCAGATACCTTAAAGGTTCTGTTGGTTAAGGTATCTGGTTCAAGGCTAAGCTTGCTACTTCTCTAACTTGCTGGTATGACTCAGATTGGGCTGCTTGCCCCTACACCAGAAAATCAGTTACTGGTTATGCCATTCACTTTGGTGAATCACTAATATCATGAATATAAAAAAATAGCATACTATTCCCAGGAGTTCTGCTGAAGCTGAGTACAGAAGCATGGCTTTAGAAGTTACAAAGCTCACTTGGCTGGTTGTTTGTTTCAAGACCTCAGGGTTCATGTCACCCTTCCTGTTTCAGTCTTCAGTAATAGTAATTCAGCCATTCAGTTGGCCAACAACCTTGTGTTTCATGAGAGAACCCAACACATTGAGATTGTTGTCATTTCATTAGGGACAAGATCAAAGATGGCTTAATTAAGGCTCTCTATGTTCATTCTAGTGATTAACTTGCTGACCTGCTTACCAAGGTCCTGAGCCTTGCTCAACATACTCATTTACTTGTAAAGCTTGGTGTTCTAAACATTCTGTACCCTACAGCTTGAGGTGGAGTGTTTTGAACTACTATATACACGACAACATACACGACTACCTGTTTCATTGGTGTGTAATATTGATAGGAGTAGTTAGTTAGTTAGTCAATACCTGAGTCAGATGTAGAGGTTGTTGAAGGTTGTTATACAATGATTAGTTAGTTACAATGAGCTGTCAATAAGCTGGATACATGATTCACTTCTTAGCTCATCTTAACTAAAGTCTATAAATAGACTCATAACTGTAATCTTCAGGTAAGAATAATGAAAATTCAGTTTCTAACTATCTTCTTCTTCTCCTTGATTGTAAGCTATCAAGCTGCAATTCTTCTATTTCACAGTTAGTGATTACGAAACAGCCAATCGAATCCCGTATTCTTCGAGAATGATTGTACCTTGGACCTATCTTGACCAGCTCCATCCCCCAAAACCTCCAAAACCATATGAACCAACATTGCGGGTCCGAACCTTCAAGTGCTGGAGCAATGTTACCTAACTAGTGTAAGTGATGAGACCAGTATTGCTTTTGCTTAGCCATATGCCTAATTTATATTCAATCTTCTCGTATCATCTTCTGATATGTCCGACGGTTAAATTCGAATTTTAACCCATACAGTTTTGTTTTGAGAAGATAATACTTTTGAACTCTTAAAAATAAAGACTTTTAGCATCAATAAATATTTAAAAAAAGTGCTAAAGCTTTTACTGACATTAAGTAATTGTCATTAGATTTATTGTTACTATAGGCTTTAGAAACATTTACAAAAGATGCTAAAATGTAATTATCACTAATAATTGTCTCTAAAAAATATAATTTAGTGGCCATTCAACTATTTCTCCTAAATTATATAGTAGTTTGACATGTTCGCTAATAGGTATCCAAAGAAATGAATTTAAATTCCTTTTGACATTGCATACCTGTGAGAGCTCCATAAAAAAGATGGGGAATTCTAACTAAAGTCTTTCATTGGTAAAAACACCTCACTTATATACATAAGTAAAACTTTTAAAAATTAGAAGATAATTAATACTGCTTGAAAATAATGTAAAGTAAATACTGATTTGTAAAATGAATTAAATTATTAGCAGTCACACGGCCAACCTCAAAACTCATATCGAGTAGACTTTTAATAAGAGTTTAAGTAATATACATATTTCAACGTAATTTCTTTTATATTATCAAATCACTCAAAAGATATTTATAGATAAGTCACTTTAAAAATGAGATTTGTAATCATAAAAATAATACTACAACAACATGAGCAAACATCTTCATCATGATTTGACTCTAAAGTTTATGGCATTTCAAGCTTTAGGTGAACCAAGTGTCGAAGGCTTTAGGGAATCTAATGCTTTCTTTACAAATATGAGTATTCGTGAAGAATATTTAATTCTTCTCTTGATTCATCTCTTAAAGGCCAGTTGGTCATTGCGTTGACTTAATATAAGTACGCCCCAAAACAAAAACTCGTCTAAAACCCAGACTGATGGGGCTTACGCCTCATAATACTTTCGCCCATACAGATCTTCCCGATGTGTTTTAACTCCCTACCATTGTTTTTTGAACTTGATCAATAGAGTAGCATGATATCTAATGTAAAAAAGAAACTTGTACACTAATTTTGTAAGCTATAAATTTTACTCATTGAACTCTTGTAACTCCCTAAAGTTATGAACAAAATCCCTTTCCTACCATTTATATTGTAATCACCAAGAAGGCATCATTTGTTGATACACAACTTAGAGATAAATGACTGATGGAATTAACTTGAGGAGCTTTGCAATAGCTTGACACCCAACAAAAAATCAGATAATGTTCATATCAGAGATCCATCTCTATGCCAGTAGAAAATATAGAGAATGGCCAGAACTTTTTAGATATATAATTTTCATCAAAGATAATCATAAATAGAGCAGCATGACTAGCAAGACTCATATAGCCAACCTCAATATAGTTGGGATTCAAGGCTAATAGTTGTGAAAATAGAAACCAAGAATAGATATCTGAACTTATATCAGGTTACAATATAGCTTCAAGCACAAACGTATCTGCAAAAAGTTGAACTTTTCCCAAATAAGTATCATGCACCTCATTGCACTATCCACAAATCCATATTTGACAAAATTTAAAATCCAATGCAATAGTTCCTCTATCAAATCTATACATATTGAAACTTAATCACTACATGAAAGTATTTCGTCATAAGACTTACAATGGGGGTTGTGAAGGTAGCTAACATATGATGTTCTTCAAGTGTTTTGAGACTTAAGACAGTCCCAACAATGGTCATCTTCCTCAATTCAGGGCACCTTTCCAGTAATTCTGCTACCCAATCTGAGGAAGCATCACCAATCTTAATCCAGCCAAGATTCAATTCAACGATATTTTCCAATTGATAATGAATGAACAATCAATGCTTCACTGCTTGTCTAAGTTCATAGGTTATGCATAAATAAGTTAATTGAGGAAAACAAGAAGAAGTAGCTTCAATATCCATAAATGCGTCTTCGTCATCTTTAAACTTAACACAACATAGAGTAATCCGTCTTGTTGAGATGGTTTTGGTGGATGGCATAACAAATGCAATAGGTTAGTTAAAGTGGTTCATAGAATCAATGTGCAAAATCAAATACATCCGTAAAAGATGAAGACAAGACAATAAATAACGTAAGAGATAAAGTTTGTTAGATCAAAGAAGTTTTGATGATTGACATACATATAAATGAAACATGTTACTCAAGATGGTCCAAACACATGAAGATAGAAGTTGATCTCACTGGATGATACATAATAGTTTAAGTCAGGAACGGTTAAGCCTTCTCAATGTAATTATAATCACGTGTGATAAAGAAGAAGTTGTAGATGAGTATAACACTTCAAGATAAGCTGAGGAGAAAGATTTTCATTCAAACAAGGAGATCAACTTGGAGAAGGAGTTTTAGAGTTTCACTTGAATAAGGAATTTGAGTTGACAACAAACTCTGTTGAATTAAAGAGTTCAAAGCAAGGTAGAAGACCAAGGACATTGAAGGACTCTTTGAAGAGTTGTTATATATCAAGGGAGTAGCTTATTTTGTAATGCAGACACTCACAAAGATAAAAACATATCGACAAATTATCTGTGAAGTTCCAAAGCTTAAAGTAGCCTGAGTTGAACCTATTCCTATTACTTAGAGATAAAGAGTCTTAGACTTTATGCATTAGGTTGGTTTTTGAGTTGTATTGTTTTTTAGTCTCAGTCAAGTATAAACTGAGTTAGGAGTATTGTCTTCAAGTTTGGAAACTCGAAGACTTGGGAACACTTACCTTGGGAAGGTTTGTGTTTTTGTGGAAATAGGAGTTAGAGGTTAATTCCTAGATTACAAGAGTCTTGTAATTTGTTGATTGTTGAGGATCAATTGTTTTAGTGAAGTTGAGGTTAAATCTTATAGAGGTAAAAGTCATGGATTTTTACACCTTTTTAAGCGGGTGTTTTCCACGTAATCATCACCGTACAATTTCTTACTATTTTAGCTAAATAGGAACACATTACGCAATCTGTTCTATTGATAGGCAAGTGTTAGGATAAAATAAGTAATCAGTAGGGAACGTATTTTTAATAAGTGGTATCAGAGCCAGGTCTTTTATATAAGGTGAAAACCTAAGAGTTGATTACTATGATAAATTCCACACCACCTACTGGTCACAATGAAGGTCAATCCACTACTTGGCCACTACTTTTTGATGGATCTCATTTTACTTGGTGGAAATCTAGAATGGAACTGGTCATCCAAGGAGAAGACTATGAATTGTGGGATAGAATTACTGATGGTCCAACTATCCCAATGAAGCTGGAAAATGAAGAATAACTCAAGAAATTAAGAAGTGAATTTACTACTGATGACTTGGTTGTATTAAGGAAAAATGAAAGGGCAAAGAACATCCTAGTGCGTGGACTTGGTCCAGCTAAGTACAACTGAGTGTCTACTTGCACCACTGCTAAGAAAATCTGGGATGCTTTAGTGAATGCGCATGATGGCACCTCTCAAGTGAGAAAATTTAGAATTTCTCTCCTTTTTACCGAATATGAGATATTTAAGATGAAGGAAAATAAATCCCTTCATCAGATGATGTCAAGACTCACTGCCTTAATAAATGCATTGACTTCTCTAGGAAAAGTCATCACTACTGAGGTCTCGCCTAAGTCTATGATGTCAAGGTTACTACGATTAGAGAGACAAAGGATCTAGCTAGTATGAATCTGGATGAATTAGTAGGAAACTTGAAAACTTATGAGATGTAGATTGATAAAGCTAAGAGGGAAAGGGCAACTCCTGAGAAAATCTTGGCCCTAAAGGATTTAGATAGTGATGGAAAAATGAAACTGACTGAAGCAAATAGCTTTTATAACAAAGAACTTCAGCAAAATATTCAAAAAGAAGAATGGAACAGGTAGCAAAAAGGTGTTCCAATGACTATACCATTGGGTGTTATAAGTGTGGTAAGACTGACATCAATTCAGAGATTGTCCTGTCTGGGAAATTGAATGAAAAAAAGAAAGAGATGAAAAAGAATTGAAAAGAAAGGCTATGAAAAGGGAAAAGAAAGAATTTTCTATAGTGTCTTCTTGGGGATCTGACTCTGAAGAATCAGATGGGGAAGAGGTAGATGAAACTGCTCTCATGGAAATTGGAGATTCAGACATGGAAGATAAAGATAAGACAACTGAGGTTAGTGTTCCTAAACTTTAAAAGAATCTACATTTGTTTTCAAAAGAAAAACTTGTTTCTCTGATGACTGATTTAATAAATGACTTCCAAGAATTAACTTCTGATAGGGATGAATTATTCAACATTCTTGCAAGTCTTAAGTTTGATCTTATTGATATAAAAACTTGCAAAAGCATTGTTGAAAAGGAAAACAACACTCTCAAGGAGCAAGTTAGTCAACTTGATTCTTCAAATCTGAGTTTTCAATCTGATATCTTAAAACCGACTCTTTCTGAAAAAGGTAAAAAGGTGAAAAGTGATGAGCAGAAAAAACTTGAGCTTGAATTAACTAAGGTCAAACAAGAATGTAGTAATGAAATGGAAAAAGTAGATAGGTTAAGCCAAGAAATCTCTAGGTTGAAACTTGATCTTGAAATAGCCAATAGATGGACAAACTTCTCAAGAATTATTCATCAATTGGGTGAAAGGACTCATAGTGAAAATGTTGGTTTAGGATTCTTCAAAAGCCACACCGTCACTAGTGATTTGTGCTATATTTGTGGAAATCTTGGACATCCAACTAATGAATGTCCAATTTCTAATAAAAGCAGATCCAGAAGTACAAATATGGCAGGGAAATCAGTTTTCATAAAAACCCAAAATAATAAAACCAGTCAGGAAACAGGTCACATAACCTGTTTCCTCATTGGGCTAAAAGAAACCTGATTAATCTTTTTTATCATAAGAAAGGATCCAAGCTTGTATGGGTTCTTAAATTTAACCCTTAATTTTTTATGCAGGTAAGAGTGAAAGGAAGCAAGTAAAGTAAGTGCATGGTTAAGAGCTTGCTCGAGAATGGAAGAAAATAAAGTCACTTTCACTCTTCTATAAAAGACTTGTGGTCTTTGTGTAAGGGAAAAAAAGAGAGTTATTCATTTAAAATAAAATAATCGATAAGTGCCATCCAGTTCTTGGATTTGGCTTGTATGAATCCTAGTGGAAAAATGTAGGAAACAGAAAAAGCAAAAAGATAAATAGTAAAGCTGATAAGTTTGCACTGGAATAGGTTGTACCACCTGGTCTAACTGTTGTTCAGACTAAGGACACATTGATAGGGGGAACAAGTCAAAAAATTGACTTAAAGCAAGCTACTGATAAAGTAAAAAGAATCTTAGGGTACTTCTTAGAAATCAGTGGCTTGAGACTAATGGTATCGTTAAAAGGTGTAAAACTTCAAATTAGCAGTTACTCTTATGTAGGTTATTTAGTGGACAAGAAAAGGAACCACAGGTGGGCACATTTCCTTGGATCATGTCCAATTACCTGGTCTACTAAGAAATAAACCCAATATCCTTGTCCGCTACTGATGCTGAGTATGTTGTTGCTGGTTCTAGTTGTGCTGGATCAAACAATGACTCATGGATTTTTTCATGGATGTAGGTTGTATTTATATTTCTATTTCTATAAATAGAATATCTATCTTGGAATATTTGATGTCTTGTGGTTCATAAGCGTTAAAAGGATTTGTAACCGCCAAAATCCCAAGAGTCCCACTCCTCTGCAAAAGTTGTTACCGTCTTCCATCAGGTGTTACTTCTCCTTTTCATACTCAATTACACCTGACAGGCCCACCTTCCTACACACGGTTCATCTTCTATTTCCTCATTAAATTAATAAAACATGTTTTACATCTTAAAATCTTCTCTACAATGGCTTTTCAAACTCCTTCTTCTGCTACCTCTGACAACCTTAACCAATCTTCCAACTTCACTTTACTTGAGCTTATAGTTCATCTGGATTTTTCCACAATTCCTCAGATATCTCTGTATATCCCTATTAAGCTATCTAATTTTAGGGCATGGAATGCTTTAAAATTTATGATAGAGGAAGTTCAAGATATTGCTTTACTTCAAATTATTCCTTGTGAGACCTCATCTCCTATTACTAATGAATCTGCTCCTAAATCTATTCCCAAATGAGTATGTTCTCTCTTGGTGAAATCATCTGGAGATCACATTAGCATCCCAGAGGGAAAATCAATTCCTTCCCCTCTTTCTGCTAGAACACCTCATACTAGGAATCACAAAAGAGAAGAGGAAGCTGCTCTCAGGTTTAGCAAAAAGGAGAAATCTTCTTTGTCAAAACCCCCTACTTTCTCATTGAATTCAGATCTACTACTCCAATCAGTTCATCATGGGAAGACTTATAATCTCTCTATCCTAAAACCTTCTACTTTCAAGTCTTCCAAGCCTGCTTCTTCTCCTACCTTCTCAAAGAAATCATCTTCCAAGAAGGGTTCTATCTCCTTACCAAAATCCAATACCTCTTTAAAAAGAAAGACAAAGAGACAGGTCGCTGTACCTATTCCATCTTCTGATTCAGAAGAAGGTGAGGATGTTGCTCCTATCTCACCTAATACCCCTCTCTCTAGGTTGGATAATGATCAACTAGACCATGTGTTGCACTTCCAGAAGAGGCAATTTATCTGTGGCTGGGTTATAACTAGATATGGGGGTCCTGAGATGTCAATTCTTCTGGATAAAATTATGATTCAAGGCTGGCCAGACTTGTTTCTTCAGGGTAATACTCAACGCAAGTTTGGACGTTCTGAGGTGCATGGTAAAATGATCTCTTTTCACCACATATGTGCATGGTGTTTCTGTACACTTATCTGCAGATGATATTGCTCATATCCTGGGTATCCCTCTTGGAGGATGGGATCACTATGTAAGATTCGATTGGCCACCACTAGACAATTTGGTATTTGATTTAACCATCACTAGGAAATTCTAATTTGGCTCAGCACAGACGAGTTCTTAAAAGGGAAATGTCACCTCTCCATCAGCTTTACTTTGACGTGGTTTATCTTATGGTCCTACCTCAAAAGGAAAGGAGATCTAAGGACAACTATCTTGATCTCACCCTCATGGAATTACTTGACAGTATGGTGAATATCAATCTTCCAAGTCTCATTATCAAATACATGAAGATGATTCTGCTAAAGAATGACAAAAAGGCACATGCTCTTGCATATGGCTTTAGGTCTGGTCCCATATTTGAGGACTGTAATATTCTAATTCAAGTATGGTCTCTTCAGACCACTAAGGATATTCTTGGTCGTTTGAACTATGCTGCACTACCTAATTCAATGAAACAAGATGATACTTCTACGCAATGACTACGAAATGAGCTAGCTGATGCCTTGGCTGAATTGGATGAAGCTCAAGTTACTCATTCTCAATAAAAGGTGGTGCTTCAGGCTAGAATCACTACTTTGGAGGCTGATCTTGCTAGGGAACGGACTGAAAATACTAAAATCATCCGCAAGTTGATTCAATTGATCTAATATGTTTCTTAGTACCTGTACAAACCTCCCCTCTTAGATTTTTAGGCTTAAATCCTTTCATGTCTTATCCTGCCTGATATCTAGATGATTTACTATGTTACTCTTTTTTGATGCTTGGCTGTACGACATATCTTAATATATTAATGAAGTTTTCCTTGTCTATGTTTAATCTTTTACTGTCTCAACTACTACATGATTGAATTGTTTTTCTCTGAGTGTTTTGGGGATAGCCCCAGTGGCCATGATTTGTGTAGTCCTTTATGGTTTATTCCTTTTCGATGATTCCAAAAGGGGGAAAAAGTGGGTGTGTGCAATTTTATAACTCACAACTAACCTGTTTTAATCTTAAAAAGTTCATAACTCAATGTCTACAGGGAAGGTAAGCACTTGCACAAAGGCAAAATTTGTCATCACCAAAAAAGGGAAATTTGTTGAGATGGTTTTGGTGGATGACATAACAAATGTAACAGGTTAGTTAAAGTGGTCCATAGAATGTCCTCGACAGGAAAATTCTCCATAACCTCCTAGTAAAACAAGCTGGCAGGGTTAGCAAAAATAAAACGATGCTATATCCCGAAAAATACAGTTGAGCCATTGAAGTCTCCAATTCCTACCACAATTTTATCCAAGCCAGGGGATGATTATCAAGCAATCTAAAGTCCACCATCCAATTAATCTCACAAATCCATGAAAGGAAAAAAGTTCTGTAATACCCCAAAAAATCCAAACCAATATTAGAGCCATGTACCAAGATCATGCATAGTACATCATGGTTATTTTATAGTTTTATGAGTAAGTTAGATATATATTAAGGCTTCAAATAACTCCCAGCTATCAGACGAATCAAAACATTCCTTACCGATTGAATTCTTGAGAAGGATATTGGCATAGTCAACTTCAAACAAGAATATCTCTCATTATACTTGGAATTTTAGAGCTCATGACCTATCAACAAATAGATAATTGAATTATATTTCCAACAATACCAATTTTTCCTAAATCCAATATCGGAGAAAAGAGTTATGCCTATTTTACTCCAGTATATCAGGCTGGAAACAGTGTGACGACATTCGTGATAGCTTATCATATTTGTGACGCCCTATCACGAAGGTCGTCAGCCTTAGGCAGAAACCAGCTCTTAAGTGACGACATTCGTGATAGACTATCACATTTGTGACGCCCTATCACGAAGGTCGTCAGCCTTAGGCAAAAACCAGCCCCTAAGTGACGACATTCATGATAGATTATCACATTTGTGACGCCCTATCACAAAGGTCGTCAGCTATGATTTTCAGCAACTAGGAAATTATTTCATAAGGGTATTTTGGTCTTTTCCTTCACCTTCCACAACTTATAACCCTAAAAAGGCATAATTTTTCCCATTTTTATTCAGTAAAGCATCTTAAAAACCCTCTCTTACACTCTCAACCACAAGATTAGGGTTTCCATCAAACTTATCTCTCAAAAGCAAGATTCAAGCTTTTTTCGAAGATAATCAAGAATTAAGTTTCCCAATTCAAGAACTCTCCAGCAAATCATCAAGGTTTCCTTTCTAAGGTATGCATGTGTTCATTCATGGACTCCTTTCGTCCATGAAGTTCAAGAACCCTTTTCTAAAACTATATATTATGGTTTTCATGTTATGAAAGGATTGTTGATCATGTTTATGTGTGGAATGATGCCAAGATATAATCTTTATATGTTATTATGAATCTATGACATCATATGAGTTGAAAATATGTAAGTTTGATTATTTATGATGAGTAATTGTATGATTTACACCTATGCCTAAGTTGTGCATGTAAGGTGTTTGATAAAATGCCTAAGAGACTAGAAATCATGCATTATAGCTAAATTGTGACTAAGCGAAGGATTCATGATATGCCCCCATATTCCAATGATTTTCATATTGATAATGTGTCTTGTGAACACTGTTGGATTACTCATGAACTAGTCTTATAGAATTATGCTATGTTTACTTGAAAAACCCACTCATGTACAAGATGTAGAATACCCATGTACTTCATAAAATTCCCCAAGTTATGATATTATGGATTGTGGTTGTAATATGTAATGAGCATGATATTGAAAGCTATGCAAGTATATACATGTATGAAATTCCCTTCCATGAAATAGATTGTTGAGAACCATGCTTAGTATGAAATCCCTTATTTATGATATTGTGGATTATGGACTCTACTCTTATGATCAAGTCAGTCATGTGTGTCAGTTTCCTTCCATCGAGTCCTGGGGGTACTTGTACCTGAAAAATATAGCTGTGTGCCTAGAGCCATGTCATGATTTTATGATACTCTCAGTCAAGCCATGTTCTATAGAAATCAGTCAGTCATGTGACTCAGGAAAATCCAGTAACCTCAGTAATCTCAGTAGTTCAGTAATCTCAGTGATCTCAGTACTCAATAATATCTGTAACCTCAATATTCAAAGTCAATCTCAGTAACTTCAGTACTCTCAACCAGTCCTCAGAACTCAGTACATTCCTTCAGTCATCGGAATCCAGTAAACTTAGTTTAGCTTTGCTAAACAATACCACTAGTATCAATCTAGTTAATCAGTATCAGTTCAACTAATCAGTTTAGTTCAGTTATTCAGTTTAGCCCAGTTATTTAGTTCAGTGTCTTTCAGATGGTAGTAGGATTCAGCACCGAGTGAGCCTAAGGATGGGGACTCACCCGCTAGATTAAGACTGAGATCCTTAGAAGCAATCCCTAAGTTCCAGAACTACATAGCCAGCGTAGGTACGAGATGTCACCCGTTAGATAGGATTGACATACTCAGGGGTCACCCATTAGCATATTTATATGTATTGGACTCATCCCAGGAGTCACCCGCTAGATTAGGACTGACTCCACAACAGATGTCTTTACTGGTGGTGTGTTATTGAAGGGAAGAGCTTGGACCCCAGTCAGCTTAGTTTGGGGCATGTCGGTTAGATGAACACATCCCACAGTTTCACTTGCAGATTCAGGACTGTCAGATATAGTCAACTCAGTTCACTAGTACAGATTCAGTACTATTAGAGACAATCAATCCTTATCATTATAAATAGACTTCAAGATCACCCATTAGACATGACTGATCTCAACTATAGTTAAACAGTATCAGAATTATCAGATTTAAAGCTCACCCTCTAGATAGGACCAATCTCAAATTCAGTTACTCCATATAAAACAGAACTCAGATAGTTCCATCAGAACTTAGACTGTCAGATACAGTCGCTCAGTATCAGTTACATTGGTTAGGATGATCATCATAGTTATATCAGTTATATTATTTTTCTGAACTCATGTATCAGTCAAATCAGTTATCAGAATTCATGATATCAGTATTCAGCTTCAGGACTGTCAGACACAGTCAACCAGACCAGTTCTTCATAATTCAAACTGTCAAAAATAGTCGTTCATCTATTCAGTATCTTAGTATCAGTACACTCATGTTGTCAGTATTCAGACTCAGTAGTCAGTATCTCCACGAGTTCAGTTACAGTTATGTATGTATGTATGTATGTATGTATGTATTATCACGTTCATATTAGTCAGCATTGTTCATGCATATAACCCTTTACATTTAGCCTACCTCACTCGTATACTCAGTACATTCAGACGTACTGACGCATTTGTGCTATGGTGCTTTCTCTTATGTTACACCATTGGTTTAGAGGCACGAGCTCCAGATCAGCAGTAGCATTCCAGTGTTCAGAGTTTGTAGTGAGTCCTTCTTATTCGAGGATGATATGATTATTGCTACTTTTACTATTCAGTTGCTAGATGGAGTTAGTTGGAGACATGTTCCTTCAACTGCTTATTCAGTTCAGTTAGAGACTTTCAAACTAGATGTCAGATTAGATATTCAGATCTCATTATTTTCAGTATTTATGACTTGTTTTGGTATTGTTATACCTTTTTCAGACATTTTGTTATCAGACATTTATTCAGTTCGAACCTTATGGCCTTTCATGTTCATGTTTCCGCATTTTATGATATATTATGCAATATATAGGTACAAATATCTGTCATGGGTTATCTTGTAGTCCTTCGGGGTCATGATCACCGTGTAGCATTCCGGTTCAGAAAATCGGGGTGTTACAAGTTCACAAATAATTGAAACACAAACTTCAAGTCACACTCTTAAAACATAGGTTGACAATAAATCTCATAGCAATATTGTGGGAAATTCAAGCAAAAAATCAAATACAAACAAGCCAATAGCAGACCAACACAAGGAAAATCTACTAAAATGTATTCCTAATAAACAACTAAAATCCAGACCAAACTCCCAAGAGCTCTTTCTTAAAAGATGCAGAGGATACAAAATTAAGTTTTGGCTTCAAAAAGCAACTATCTCAATAGTACCTCTTTCATATTCTGATCCTGGAACCATAACAAGGTAGGATAAATAAATGAATCTAGACGCTCACACTTTCATAAAGAATTAGAAGAAAAAAGTGGAGCAGGAATAAAATTCAAGAATTAGGCTAACTTACCTCAATTTCAAGGATTATGAACAAAATACAAGAATTTAGCATATACATCTCAAATTTGAGGATTATGATCACGATTCACAACAGCTCAGAGAAAATAGCCAAGTAGGAAAGGATAAAATCAATGAAGATGGAAAGTTACCAAGAGTAACTGGTGCAGATTCTTAGTAAGTTTAAGAGAGAATAAGTTAAGATAGATGGTGGGAAATACAACATAGGCTTGCCAGCTATGTTGCTCGGATAATTCAAAAATATCAACGGGTGCGTGTTGATTCACCAAAATAAGTGTATTTTTGGAGAATTCAACATGGGTGTAGTAGAGTTCGTGCAACTTAGCTTGCCACTGTTCATAGACTCAGACTCACAGGAAACAACATGAAGTGCGACATCTTATAGTTTATCATTTGGTATGCCTTTTCAAAAAACAACTAATGTTTTGGTGAATCTTATGAGCTAACAAGTCACACCTACTAAAACAATGTTGCAAATGATCATTTTCTTCTTTGGCCATTATTTAGTTCAATGTCAGTACTTTTACAATTTTACTCCAATATTTTTTTAGTGTTTTTTTTAGTTTGTTTTTAGTTTTACTCCATTTAAAATTTAAAATTGTATGAAATTATTTTCTCTCAATAAGTGTATAAACAACCTCTTGCACAAATCCAAGATAAGGCTTCTTATAACAGACCCAATGTCATCCAACTAATTTCTAGACCCTGCATTTATTGAAAGATTATAGAACAAACCTATTTTTTTAGTTTTTTTCCATATAGTCAAGCTTATAGCATTACCAATCTTTGCACATAATGTTAGTGAAAGAATTTGACAGACGTATGTGTTAAGAAATAAGACCATTTGGAAATAAAAGAAACAATGCCACTGACTAGCAACAAGGGCACCACATTTTATCGACCGGTAGGGACCCCATACCTTGTATCTTCAAAAGCTGTCACAACATATTTCAACCGATCTCTTTTTCAATAGAGAAATCACACTCCAACAAACTTTCTATCAATGTAATTATTTGATCTGCAGAAAGATGCTTACCAATCACTAGCCCTAGCACTATCCTCTTAGACTTCAAGAATTTCCGAATTCCATTTTGCTCCTGGATACAAGATGGAAACAAACAATTAAGCAAAGCCTGAAAATAACATTCAACCCTAGATATCATAATCATACATGCTTCCTCCAAATAGAAAGTTGATCTTTTCACTTATTCCAAGAAATATAAATAAAAAGAGAATGTCAGTGTTTTGGGATCTGAAAATCTAAATTTAGAGTGTGTATAGTATGAAGGAAAAACATTCTCCAAAAATTGTTTTCCAACTTTTTCTTGTTCAGTTGGTCAAATATTTTGGAAAACATTTTCTCCAGGAAAACAAGCCCCTTAAAAATAAGGAAAATGACTTCCCTAAATAAAGTAGGGAAAACAAGTTCCACTAGTGACATTCAAAATTTATTGTGTCCTCCGTTTTAGTAATACCCCAGATTTTTTTTAAGTCTAGTTTCATCTTTAGGAAGAGTAAGGGATAACTTTCCAAGTGAGAAATATTTTAAACCATGTAGAATTTTCGTAATATCAACTTTTTTTCATATAGAGAATTGAATTAGCTTTCCAACGATACCAATTTCATCCAAATTAGGTATAGGGTGAGAAGTTATGGCCTTTTTATTGAGAGTTATCAAAACCACCCAGGTGCGACAGACCGTCGAGTTTATGATGGACCATTGCCAAGACCGTTAAAATCAAGGCAATGACTCCCTCTTATGGCCTAAGTGCAATGGAAAAGATGACGGACCGTCAAATTAGCGACAGACCATCACAACTAAGGCGGTGTGGCCTTCTTCTGACCAACGCACGACGAACGATCTGACAGACCGTCAGACTGGTGATGGACTATCACTACGACCATCGCAAATCCCGTTCAGTATTTTTAAGTTGTTTTTAAAAGGATCTTTTGGGTCTTTTCCCTTTTAATACCCTGATATATTCAAAACGAAGCAGATAGCCTCATTATCTCCCAAAATATCTAAGAGATAGGGTTTCTCCCTCAAGAGAAAATCCAAAACCCTTATCCAAGAAATTCAAGAACTCACCATATATTCTACAAATTGAGTTGAGATTTGAGCTCCCCAAGTCCAAGGTTTCAAGAACCCTCCCTCAAAGAATAAGAGGAAGAGTTTCAAACAAGCTTATACGTCTAATTACACAATCTAAGGTATGTGAGGTTTTGAACAAGGGTAATCATTTCACCCTTGTTCCTAAAGACTTACTTTAAACTATAAGTTTTCTGCAATTTATGAGATTTTACATAAAATTGAATTAGGGGTTTTCACCCATTGTTATTGGTTGCAAACTTTTGATGTTTCCCATGAATTAAAAATCAAATAGCATGATTTTACATGTTTTCTTAAGAAATTGAAGCTGGGTTTATACCCTATATTGTTATTCCTTGAGAATTTTATGGTTGCAATGCTCTAGAAATTGAAGTATATGAGTACGTTAAGATTTTGAGACAAATTGCTGTAAATTCTAGTTTTTTATTTGATTTATAAGTCCATATGATATCTAGTATACATTTTGATGAGTCTTAACTTGAGATTTGATTATGGGTCACTAAGCCCTACTTGAGATTTGCAATTTCATGAACTTTTATGCTATAAGCACCCATGATTTGAGTACTTTGAGATTATTGAGAAAGTTTCAACCTTAATGGTCATAGTAGCTTTGAAATCCACTTTACTATATGAGA
The DNA here is from genome assembly GCA_030864215.1 of Capsicum pubescens. Lineage (NCBI taxonomy): Eukaryota > Viridiplantae > Streptophyta > Magnoliopsida > Solanales > Solanaceae > Capsicum > Capsicum pubescens. The sequence goes on along the minus strand of CM061547.1, from coordinate 257,369,813 downwards.
TTACAGATTTTATAGTTGGATTCTTTATGAACCACGAGATTATTTTTAGAGTGGATTTCCATGAGATGAGCGTAGCTAACTGAAGGGACTAGTATTTAGCACCGAGTTGGGTAAGTTACTATGGTTTCATACCCCAAAACTATATGCCACCGTATGATTGAGATTTATGGGCCCGAGGCCGAGATAAGTGATCACTGAGTTGAGGTTATACTCCCTGGCAAGAGTATGTCGCCTCTCCTCAACGTGAGTTTCTTCCTTAGGAGGACAAGACGTTGGACTCCATGTAGCTCGCATGGTTTATTTCAGTTAAGAGAATCTCCCCAAAGTATTTTCCCTTGAGATAGAATATTTTCCCTAAAGCTTTGAGACAAGTGATTTTCCTAATAGTAAGATTTTCAAAATAGTTTCTTGAAGTAAAATTTTTCCAAGAAGAAAGTAGTTTTCTCTACTAGTAAGAGTTATAGAATTTCGAGTTCCAAGTGTCTTGAGTTTAAAAGAGTTCTAAGTTCTTGAGCATTAGAGAAGTTTTACTCTCCATGAGATATATGCATGAGTTTAAAAATATTATTTAAAGCTTCCTTCAGCCTTCGAGTAATGAGAATAAGAGGAGAGTATAGATTTTAAAGCTAAAGTATAATGACTCACACGATTTGTATTACATGCTTCATTCTACATAATTTATGAGCTTTATATTTTAGACTTATTCAAGCCATGTGAGTCATTTCTAATTGCATGCATGATTTGATTAAAGAGTATTGATATTGCTTTACGTAAATGCATAAACCCCCTATACTCAGTACATTCCCAAGTGCGGATCCACATATATGTCTATGTGCTACATTGTCTTATAATGTAGGTTCTGGTGCTCAGTCTCAGCCTCGTCAGTGATTTTCGAGTACCTTTGTCTACATTTATACAGTGGTGAGTCCTCATGGTTTGAGGACCTATCTTCAGACATTTCAGTCTTTCAGTAGTTATGTTATTGCTTTCAGTTTAGTTCAAGTTAGTTGGGGACCTGTCCCAATGGCTCTCTAGTTCATGGAGTAGTAGAGGCTTTGTCAGACTAGTTATCATATTATTATTACGTTGAGATTTCTAGATTTGTGGTCGTTTGGACCGAGTATTTTCTTCGTGTTTCCTATCATTTGATATGACAATGCCAGTGTTTTGTTTATTTCATCTTGAAATGAGTTATTATAAGTAGTAACAGGCTCAAAGGGTAAGCTTGGGGCTACTTGTAGCCTTAAGCACTGTGTGACTTCTCGGGAGGTGATTTTGGGTTGTTAAAAAGTTGGTATCAGAGCTAGGTTTAAGGAGTCCTAGGGATTTTGACAAGCTACATTGAGTAGAGTCTTGATCATCGGTGTGAAGTGCACCACATATATTAGCCTGAGGCTCCAAAATGTTTTAGGAAAAAGTTGTTCTTTCTTTCAGATTCTATCATGCCTACAGTTGTCCCTCTCATCTAAGAAAAAGTTGTTCTTTCTTTCAGATTCTATCATGCCTAATGTTGTCCCTCTCATCTAATAACTCATGCTCTCCTATTTTAGAAAATGCCTCCCCAAAGAGCGAACGCCCGCAAAAATGATAATGAGCAACCCCATCCTGTTGATCCCTTGAATGAGATAGTGTCTTATGTTGAGTTTTGAGTAGCCTTTCAGGCATTATCCCAAGTAGTCACCTCTAATGTTCAAGCCAATAACCAAGCCGCAATTGCAAATCAACAAGGAGATGATTTAACTGCTGCTAGGATTCATGATTTTATGCGGATGAATCCGCCAGAGTTTTATGGGTCTAAGGTTGGAGAGGAACCCCAGTTATACCTTGAGGAGGTAAGAAAGATCACACAGGTGATGCAGGTTTCTGCAGAAGAAAGTGTTGAGCTGACATCTTACAGGTTGAAGGATATTGCTTATGACTGGGTTGTATCATGGAGGAAGGGTAGAGGTGAGGGTGTTGCTCCTATGACTTGGTAGGTGTTCCAAAATGCATTCTTGGACAAGTTCTTTCCATTTGAGATGAGGGAAGCAAAGATTGTGGAGTTTATGAACTTAAGGCAAGGCTCCATGACTGTTAAGGAGTACTGCTTAAAGTTCAACCAGTTGGCCAAGTATGCTCCTGATTTGATTTCTGACACCCGAGCTAGTATGAGCAAGTTCGTGATAGGTGCTTCTGGTTGGTACTGAAGGAGTGTAGGACTATGATGTTGAATAGGGATATGGATCTGTCTAGGTTAATGATGTATGCACAACAGATAGAGGTGGATAAGATAAGGGAGAGAGATAGAGTGAGGGGTAACAAAAGGACTAGATCTAAGCAGCATGAGTATAGTCAGGCTAGGTCCCATGGAGGGAACTGCCTACAGTTCTAGAGTCATTCATCTATGCCAGCGCCTTCATCATCTAGTTCTCCTGCGCCTAGAGGTAGGCAGGAGCAAGGGAATAAGTCTTCTATGTCTAGGTCGTAGAATAGTGTAAGTAACAGATCCCGCTATCCTCCTTGTGCTAAGTGTAGTAGAGATCATCCCGGTGAGTGTTTAGCAGATCTGAGGGGTTGTTTTGGTTGTGGTAAGCTGGGCCATAGACTTAGAGATTGTCCATATGCTAGGCAGGGGAATAGAGATTCTCGACCTCAACCACATACTACTAGTGCACCAGCTCTTGTACCTCATCCCACCCTTATTCAGGGTGCTTCATCTAGCACTACTGGCGGTCAATGCCAGAACAGATTCTATGACTTACCATCCCATCAGGAGAATGAGGACTCTCCCGATATTGTTACTGGTATGATCCGTGTCTTTTTCTTTGATGTTTATATGTTGTTGGACCCCAAGTCAAGTTGCTCTTATGTGACCCCATTAGTCGCTGTGAATTTTGAAATGAGTCCCAAAAAGATTCTTGAGACTTTCCTAGTTTCCACACCAGTAGGCGAGTCAGTGGTTGCTAAGCAAGTGTATAGAAATTGTCCTGTTAATATTCTTCATAGAGTTATATTTGCTGATTTGATAGAGTTAGACATGGTGGATTTTGACCTTATTCTGGGTATGGATTGGCTCTATTCTTGCTATGAATCTATAGACTTTCGTACCCGTGTGGTCAAGTTTCATTTCTCTAATGAACCAGTTCTTGAGTGGTCTGGGAGTTTGGTATCTCCCAAGAGCCATTTTATTTTCTATCTCAAAGCCAAAAAGCTAATATCCAAAGGTTGTATCTATCACCTAGTTAGAGTCAAAGACACTAAGTCCAAGGCTCCAACTATTCAAGCAGTCAACATTGTTAATGAGTTTTCTGATGTTTTTCCAGAAGATCTCCCAGGGGTACCTCCCGATAGAGAGATAGAATTTGGGATTGACCTTCTTCCCAACACTCAGCCTATTTCTATCTCGCCTTATCATATGGTACCTGCTGAGCTTAATGATTTGAAAGAGCAACTCAAAGATCTTTTAGACAAAGGTTTAATAAGGCCCAGTGTTTCTCCTTGGGCGCACCTATTTTATTCGTGCAAAATAAAGATGGTTCTTTGCATATGTACATTGACTATCGTCAACTTAATAAGGTCACTGTCAAAAATAGGTATCCTCTTTCGAGAATTAATGACCTGTTTGATCAGTTGCAAGGTGCAAGTTATTTCTCCAAGATAGACCTTAGATTCGGCTATCACCAGCTTAAAGTGAGGGAATGTGATATCCCAAAGACAGCTTTCCGAACCCGCTATGGTCACTTTGAGTTTCTAGTTATGTCTTTTGGGCTAACCAATGCCCCAGCAACCTTTATGGACCTCATGAATCGAGTATTCAAGCAATATCTTGATATGTTTGTCATTGTTTCCATAGATGACATCCTTCTGTACTCCCATACTAAGAACGACCATGTAGATCACCTTAGAATTTTATGAGCCCACAACTACTAAAACATTGTTTCCAATGGTCATTTTCTCCTTTGGTTATTATTTAGTTCAATGAATGTAATTAATTTCTTCCGAGAAGTGTATAAATAACCTCTTGACAAATGCAACCTAAGGCATATAACAGACCCCATGTCGTCCAGCCAATCTCTGGACCCTTCAATATTAGAAGCTTAGTTCATCGGCCTGCCACCCCCCAAACCTCATATTCAAACCTATGGAATTATTAATCTTTGCTAATAATGTTGGTCAATGAATTAAGTTGAAGTACGATAGCTTTAATTACTTTTATTTTGTTAAGAGGCAAAAAAAATAATAAATTTTAAGTTCACTCTTCTCTATTAAAAAGATTTCTAGATTATTTAAACATAAGATCATTTAGAAGCATAAGAAATAAGGTCGATGACTAGCAGTAAGGACAACACAATTTAACAACCGATTGAGAACCCATACTCTAAATCTTTAAAAGTTGTAAAAAAATATGTTACCATCTCTCCTTTTGAATAGAGAAATCACCATGTTCAGAAGGATATTTACCAATCACCAAATAAATCGATGGACAAACGTATAAACAAAATTTTTTAGCTTACAAGCCCTAGCCTCTTAGACTTCAAGAATTTCTACATACCCTTTGCCCCCGGACACAAAATGTAAACAAGCAAATAATAAAAGCCTCAAGAGAACATTCAACACTAAATATCATAATCATACATGTTTTGGGATCTGAATATCTAAATTTAGAGTGTGTTTCATAATCATATATGTTTTGGGATCTCAATATCTAAATTTAGAGCGTATTTGGTATGAAGGAAAACATTCTCATGTTCAGTTGGTCATTTAAGTTGGAAAACATTTTCTCTAGGAAAGCAAGCTCCTAAAGACTATGAAAGCAAAAAGGGCAGCCCGGTGCACTAAGGCTCCCGCTAGGCTCAGGGACCGCCCCACCACAAGGGTGTATTATATGCAGCCTTACATTACATTTCTCCTAGAGGTTGTTTTCAAGGCTTGAACTCGTGACCTTCTGGTCACATGACAACAACTTTACCAGTTACTCCAATGCTCCCCTTCTCCTAATGAAAGGAGAGAAAACAAATTCTACTAGTGACATTCTACATTGATTGTCCCCTCCCACCCTCTAATAGACATATCTTTACCCCATACCCCATTTCCCTCATCCCTGCCACACCATACCCCTACCTCTCCACCCCCGCCTTCATCTCTTATAGTATTAATCTAACTTATATATAAATGATTTTAGGATAGTATTTTTGCTTATCTACTGAACACAAGAAAATAGGCAACTAACTCACTTATTTTCCGGAAAATATTTTTCAAGAAAACACTTTCCTCCGTACCAAACACACCCTTAATCTGATTATCTCATATTCATGAAAATATCTTTATAATTTGCAGTACCAAATTGATAACTAGATTAACCAAAGAATTTTCTTTGTCAGATTTAAGCTGTTAGAGTAGTACCAGACTAGCAATGTACATTGTCTCAATTCCAAATAGGGGGAAGTACAATAATAACAACAACATGTTTAATTTTGTCCCATTTATGTGGTCCAAGAATGATAGAACAAACATAGACTTTACCTTTGTAAAGATATGACAACTAGGTCAAACTCAACACCAAAAGCTAGAACATAAGGGGAGGATTGCCTAGGTCCACATAACAAAACCACCAGTCAAGCACCAAACAACATTAAAGAAATTAATTCATTGTATTTACCTATTTAAAACAATGATAATGCACTATTTTCCAATATTCAAGAAATATCTTTACGTAACAAGATATCACTTTAGTCTACTATGAAATATTTTCCCTTGCCCCATCATCTCACTTGACATTCAACCGAGTCTTTCCTTCAATGCAAAATTAACAGTAGTATTATCAAAATTGTCTGCCAAAATTGCGAAGCGAGCTATAATAACTGTCTGATGTGTTCAAGAACACTTGTTTGTTGGTATCACACAGAAGCTTCAAAGTTCATGACATGTTACGCTAGATCATTGAATACCTTATAATTGAAGCATGTCGGTGAAGAAAAGGATCTTGCTACATGAATTGCATTTGCACCAAAACTTCCACCGACATATCCAAACTTTTTCTCATCATTGTAGCTATCAAGGTCTTTTGGAGAGACCCAATATTGATAGCTCTGACATTTGATAATAAATACATTGAATTAATATCAAGCCAACATATTCAAAGTATTGCACGGAAGCAATCTCTTATAGTTCTTCCACAATTTCTTTTCAAGGTAGACCTTACCAAATCTTTGAACCTTTCTTCCACATAAGTTGTCCATGAAAGAAAAACCTCCTCCCCCATGCAGTCAAAGCTCCAATGGAAGAACAAAGTACCAATATCATGCTTCAACTTAAGCCTCTTTTCTATAATATGGAGTTTGATATATTCAACAGATTGCAGAAATAAATAATCACATAAACTTTGTCTTTCTTACCAATAGGATCAAATAAAGCCAAAGATATTGGTTCTTCCACTTATGGAGGCCATATTATTGTGCCTAACCACTTGAAATCATTCTCAGAAAACATTACAGTTCATTCAAGGACTGCAGTTTAGTAGAGAGAACTTACAAGTCTTCCGATTAACAAAATCTTTAATTTTTGTATTACCGGTACCTCAACAAGTTCAACACTTTCAAAATATGGCGCAACATCTTCTTTCTTCTGATGAGTTTCAATTTTTGTTTTGAGAGGCCGTAAATGAGCTACAACCTCGACAAAAAATATGTTTTTATGGAGCGAGGATCCTTGTGTTGCATCTTTGTTTTTTGGAAGTTTGATTGTTAGGTTTTTCTTCTTCATACATGGATGGATTCATCATTATCTTCTTCTTCTAAGGGCTCAATTCTAATGAGTTTGCATTACTATGTGTTTTCTCTAACAGTGCATCCCTAATCAACAAGGCCTGGGACAAAAACTCATTTTAATATGGATAGGTTATACAAGCAACTAGTTCTGGTCCTAATCATTATTGATTATGGAAGCACTGCTGGAGAAAAGGCATAGTGATATTAATGTAAGGGAATCAAACCCATAGAAAAAGTAGAGGGTGATGCATCCTTCCATGTATGAAGATGAAAAACCTAAAATAAACATAGATGCAACATAAGGTCCCCACTCCAAAAAGAAACACATTCTTTGTCAAGGTTACAGCTCATGCCCGACCTCTTTAAAAAAGTTAAAAATCAATAGAAGAAAGATGATATTGCACCAGATCTTAGAAGTATTGATTTTGTTATGGTACCAGTAACAGAAAGAACTAAAGATTTTATTGATCAGCAAATATATTGTGAAGCTTTCGTAAGTCCTCTCTATAAAGCTGAAGTCCCTGTATGGACTGGTATGTTTTATGGGAGTGATTCCAAGTGGTTAGGCACAAGAATGTGGTCTCCGTAAGTGAAAAAATCAACATCTTTGATTGTGTCTGATCCTATTGGAAAGGGAGTTCATATTATTGTCTATTTCCATAATCTGTTGAATATATTAGGATCCATATTAAAGAAAAAAGGCTTAAGTTAAAGTGTGAGCTTGGTTTGGTTCTTTCGTTGGAGGTTTGGTCACATGGTGGAGGAAGTTTCGCTTTCAAGGAAAGTTAAGGAAGAAGAAATGTTCAAAGAGTCGATAAGGTCTACGTCAAAAAAAAAATTGTGGAAGAACTATAAGAGACTATTCCCATCCAAGACTTGGAATATGTTGGCTAGCTATTACTTCAATATATTCCTCGTCAAACATCATAGATATCAGAACTGGGTCACTCTACAAGACCTCGATAGAAATAATGATGAGAAAGAGTTTGGATGTGTCAACGCCAGTTTTGGGGCCAATGCAATTCATGTAGCAAATTCCAGTTCTTCACTGAAATACTTCTAGAATAAGGTATCCAATGATCTGGTGTAACATGTCATGAACTTTGAAGCATTTATTTTGGTTGATACCAACAAACATGTTTTCTTGAACACAGTAGGCAATTATTACAACTTGCTTGGCAATTTTGACAGGTGATTTGGATAATACTAGTGGTAATTTGGTGTTTCTAGCAATTTGATTATATGATACCTAGCTAGCTTATGAGGGGAAGATTTTCCAAGTCCACATAGGCAAACTTCAGTCCATTCCCCAACCAACATTGAACTTTCACCCGATTTAACATCTCACTTCACACCTAGCACCCAACTGAAGCATGGATCGAGAGACAAACGGGGATGAACATGGCTCTAATAACATGTAAATATATGGAACCTGGTCCTAGCTCAACCTCAAAAACTTTCACATGAGGGGAGGATGTCCAAATCCATATATGCAAACCTCCAGTCCATTCCCAAATAAATGTGGGACTGAAATAGACCTAAAATATAGGGTTGCTTATCGAGCGAATTAGGTGGATAATCACGCTTAATGGTTTGACTTATCAGTTATCGGTTTAAAATATACTGATTCTTTACGCAACTAATAAGATATCGGTTGGTTTAGTTACAGGTTAGCAATTATCAAATTGTTATTAGAGAGTGTATCGGCTAACCTGTATGCTAACATTTTTCTAATAAAATTTATGCTCCTATATTTATGACGTACATAGAACTAAACTCAAGAATTATGTACAATTGGACAAACTATGAAATAATTAGTCTCTAAACAATGCATGTAGTACACTAAAATCACATTCCCAAATGCATACACATCACATTCTTGATTAAATTAAAAGACTAGAAAAAAGAAAATAGAAAGAGCTGATGAGGATCACAAGTCGACACCTATCTAGAGGAAGACAAATCTAAAGATTTAAAACAAAAAGGATTAGAGATGGAGATATGAATAGTTAAAGACTGTATGTGGAGTACTTTATATAGATAGCTATCCAGGGGAAAAATGGAAGTACAGTAAGTCTTAATGGGTTAACAATTTATCCGATCAGCAAAATAAGTAATCCGCTCCCGCACCAGCAAACCATTAATTATAAATTAATAATCAGTTCACCAACAGTTTATCCTATAACCCAATACCAATAATCCAATTTTGCGGTTGGCTTATCGATTATAGTTCGGGTTTGAACAACCTTGTAAGACCCCACAAAAATTTCTAGCTTAAATCAGTCCTTTAAGCGTAGGGTTCCTAGACTTAGAATATATTAACTAAGTATTCAGACTTAGCTCCATTTTAGCCTTTGAAAGTTGGAAATCTTATTTCATGACCTTTACGTCCTGTAAATGTTGATATTTGAGTTAATTCATGATCAGGAATGTCAGTTAAAGTTCACGGACAAGTTTTAAATTTTTCTGACCTTGTTTAGACAATGTTTGAGTGCCCAAAATAGTGGGTCGATGCGATCTCAATGCATCGCATCGACAATCACATCAATAAGATAGTTTTTCCCTTGCTTCAGTGCAAATTCCACTAAACTAATGTGGACTCGATGCAACGTATTGGCTATCACATCGATGCCAACAATGCAACGCATCAGCCTGAGCATCGATAACACAGTTTACAAGCATTAAAAGGCCGCATCCTCAGGGTTAGTTAGGTCTTTTTCCCATGCCCTTAAGCCCACAAAATACGAAATTAAACCCTTTGGAGAGCAATTATATTCATTCTTTCACAAATTTCTCAAGAACAAGAATTCAAATTTCAAATCAATAACTCAAGAACTCACCATTAACTTTTAGAAATTCATCAACTAAGGTATGTGAAGTATTCATCCAAGGGTCCCTTCCACCCTTGGAGTCCAAGAAACTATTTTCAAAATTTCAAGTACATGAATTTTAGGTTGGGTTTGATAATATTCATGTTTATAATGATGAATTGGGTTTCAAATCCATATTTTATAATAAGTTTCATGTGGGGTTAAATGATCTGTGTGTTACTATGTGAAATCATGCTAAAGCCTTCAAATTGAGAATTTAGTATTTGGAATTGTGTGCTCACATGTTGATTTGTATTATGTGCATATTTTATGCCCTTCAAGTGATGGATAAATTAAGCATGTGAGTTAAATTGTGAAATTATATCATGTTAGCATGTATTCATGTTCACTCCATGCACTAGTTGTTAAAAAGCCCCAAAGAATGAATGATGATCAAAGTATTTAGCTTGTATATTTCAAGTTTGTGCCATGTCTCTTAATTTATGCTATCGAGTCCTGGGGGTATTTAATACCCGACACTTTAGCTGATTATCTAGAGCCATGATCAGTCATAGAACAGTGTTAGTTATGTTATGAATAGTAGTACTCTCAGTCAATTACAGAAACCCAAGAAATCTCAGTAGTTCTCATAACTCAGTCACAGTACTCAGTTTAGACCTCAGTAGACTCAGTCAGTTAACAAAATTCACTAGTATTCCATCAGTCCATGGAACACAGTGAATTCAGTCCAGTTCAGTCAGACAGTAAGATTAGTAATAGTTCAGTCTAGCCTAGTACAAACTAGAAATCAATTTAGTGTTTATTCAGTGGGGAGTAGGATTCAACACCAAGCGAATCCAGGGATGGGGGAATTCCTACTAGTAGAGGGTTTGACCTTTAGTAGCAATCCCTACGTTACAGAATTACGTAGCCATCATAGGTTGAGATATCTTCATGCCAAATATTATAAGGGTTAATACATCTCATTTGACTTATCCTGCCAACGAGGGTTGATGAAAGAGCTTTCTATCAGATAGGGTTAACTCACAACTTATCTCTACCTACCAGTTACAGGATGTGGTACACTCATGGTTCAAACAGTGGAAAGTAGAGAGGGCCACAGATATAGGGACCATAGAATGGAAGGAGTTTGCAGTTGCTTTTCTGGATAGGTTCTTCCCACTAGAGTTGAGAAAAGCGAAGGTTTTAGAGTTTATAAACCTGTGGCAGGGCAATATGATAGTACAAGAGTATTCTCTCAAGTTTACTCAGTTAGAAAGATATGCCCCGCATGTGGTAGTAGATAGAATATCTAAGATGAGAAAGTTTTTGTCTGGGGTGTCTAGCAGTTGGTAAATGAGAGTAGGACCGCAATGCTAATAAAAAAGATGGACATATCCAGACTCATGGTCCATGCTCAACAAATAGAGGAGGCCAAGAATAAAGAGAAAAAGAGCAAGAATAGACAGTTTTAGTTTTGCCCAGCCTAAGTCAGAGGGTGGGAATCGTTCTCGGTTCAGCCCAAAATCCTCAGTCCCAAATCCATCCTCAGCCAGTGCTCCAGTGCTGAAATTCAAAGACGACAATAGGGATAGGGCATCAGTCCCTAAGCCTCAGGGTAGTGTTAACAGAGCTCGAACCAATCCTCTTTGCCAGAAGTATGGCAGAAACCACCAGGGTATCTGCAGATCTAGTAGTGATTTGTGTTTTGGATGTGGCAATCCAGGCCACAGGGTCAAACAGTGTCCTTAGGTGGGTTTACAGAGTCAGCATAACCGTTCCCCAGCTCAGTCTGGTCGCTCGAATCAATAGGGTGCCTCTTTCAGTGCCACCAGTAGGAAACACCCAAAAAGACTCTATGCTCTTAGTCCCGATAGGATCAGGAAAGTTCTCCTGATATGGTCGCTGGTACGTTACAAGTTTTCCGTTTGCATGTTTACTCTTTGCTAGATCCAGGAGCTTCTTTGTCCTTTGTTACTCCATATATAGTAGTTGATTTTGGAGTCAGTCCTGAAATTCTAGCAGAGTCTTTCTCAGTTTCTACTTCAGTAGGTAAATCTATCATAGCCAAACAGGTATACAGGAATTGTCCAATTATGATATCTTAGAGAGTCACTCCAGCAGACTTAATCGAATTAGAGATGACTAATTTTGATGTCATTATCGACATGGATTGGCTTCATTCCTACTATGCCTCAGTCGACTGTAGAAACAGAATTGTCCAGTTTCAGTTTCCGAATAAGCCCATCCTAGAGTGAAGGGGTAATACTTCAACACTTAGGGGTCAGCTTGTTTCTTACCTTCAGGCTAGAAAAATAATATCTAAGGGATGTGTCTATTATCTCGTTCGACTCCAGGACTCTAGTTCAGAAACCCTTACTCTTGAATTTGTATCAGTAGCTTGTGAATTCCTAGATGTGTTCCCGAAGATCTTCCCGGGATTCTTCAAAAAAGGGAAATTGACTTTGGAATAGACCTTCTTCCAGATACTCAGCCCATATCTATTCTGCCATATAGAATGGCTCCAGCAGAACTCAGAGAATTAAAAGAGCAGTTAAAGGATCTCCTAAATAAGGGATTTATCAGACCTAGTGTATGCCTGTGGGGTGCACCAGTGTTATTCATGCGAAAGAAAGATGGTTCTCTCAGAATGTGCATAGACTACCATCAGCTAAATAAAGTCACGGTCAAGAACAAGTATCCACTTTCCAGGATCGATGACTTGTTCGACCAACTTCAGGGCGCCATTTATTTCTCAAAGATAGACCTCAGATTAGGCTATAATCATCTCAGAGTCAGGGAATGTGACATCCCAAAGACAGCCTTCAGAACTCGGTATGGTCATTTTGAATTCTTAGTCATGTCCTTTGGTCTTACCAATGCCCCAACAACTTTCATGGACTTGATGAATCGTGTGTTCAAGTAGTACTTGGACATGTTTTTCATAGTCTTTATAGATGATATCCTTGTTACTTCTGCAGTAAACATAATCATACAGACCATCTCAGGATAGTATTACAGACTCTCATAAATCATCAGTTATTCACCAAATACAGTAAGTGCAAATTTTGGCTAAGGTCAGTAGCTTTCCTCGGCCATATCATTTCTGGTGATGGCATTAGAGTTGATCCCCAAAAGACCAAAGCAGTGAGAAAATGGCCCAGACCCATCTCTCCGTCAGATATCAAGAGTTTCTTGAGTTTGGCCAGCTATTACCAATGGTTTGTTGAGGGATTTTCATATATTGGATCCCCTATGTCCAGATTAACTCAGAAAAGAGTCAAATTCCAGTGGTCAGATTCTTGCGAGAAGAGTTTTTAGGAGTTGAAGATTCGACTCAGTACAATTCCAATTTTGACCCTACCAGGTGGTTCAGATGGCTTCGTTGTGTAATGTGATTCCTCCAGAGTTGGTTTGGGGTGCATTTTTATGAAGAGAGGTAAAGTCATAGCCTATGCCTCTAGTCCATTTAAGCCCCATGAGAAGAATTATCCTACTCATGATCTTGAGTTAGTAGCAGTAGTTTTTGCCTTAAAGATTTGGAGACACTACTTGTATGGGGTACACATTGATGTGTTCATGGATCACAAGAACCTGCAGTATGTGTTCTCTCAGAAAGACCTCAACCTTCATCAAAGTAGGTGGTTGGAGTTGTTTAAAGACTACGACATGAGTGTCCATTTCTATTTTGCAGAGAAAGTTTAACTTTTTGAGAAGAGTCGCCACTTAATTTTGAAAAGGAATTAAGAAACCTTTATAAAATACTTGGATGATTAAAACAAGAAAATCGTTTAAGTTAGAGATTCTGAGTAAGCGGTTCCTATTAACATTTTAGGAAGGTGTTAGGCACCTAAAACGTCTGCTAACTTGCGGTTATCCGGACTGTTTGAAAATCGTCTTTTGATTAACTTCGAAAAGATTAATTTTGTCGAAAAAGTGATTGATTTTTTTGAAAAGAAAGCAATTTTGGAAATATTTTGATGTTTATGCAAAACTAGTTTTTTAGCGACTTAACTAAGGATTTAACTAGGTTCGCCAAGCACATAAGACGAACAACATAAAGAAAAGGGGAAGGGGAGTAATTGAGGAATTTAGGCCATTAAGCCCAACCAATAAGACCTGTCCTAGTCAAATTTTCAAGCCTTTGTGGCTTGAATTCGCTCCACCTGTATTAAATACAACTTTGGCTTCTCAGCCCGAATGAATGAATAAAAATAAATAACTAAATAAATAAATACAACAATAATAAATGACTTAAATAAATAAATGAAATGGAAACCGAGACTTTCAAGTTTCTTGGCCGCTTCAAATGTTGGACTTTAATCCATTTTCTCTCTTCCGACTTTTCGTATCCGTGCACTATGAGATTGATTTTTAGAGGACCTTCGAAATCGACTTGTGAGGGATTGGACTCAATGGCCCACATTGATTATGCACCAATGAGCATAGAGTCCGTTTGGACTCCGAAGCAGGTTCATGCAAAGAAAAGGGGAAAAATATATGGATTAGTACATGCGGATATATGATAATTTAGTAGTTGATTATGTTGGAGATATATACTCACGCACAAAAGAGAACTATTCATGAAACTAAAGAAAACATATACACCCCTCGAAGGGATTCAAATTTAAAGAAAAACAAAGATGAGGTAAAGATAGCCAATCTTCATGATTTCAAACGAATGAAGTCAAGCAATATTTTAAGGCCACACAGGAACTTGATAGAGGACGAACATGAATTTAAACATCAAAATATGAGTGAAAAATGCAGGGTAAGAATGCAGCTTAATTCCCCTTTACCATATTTTCTTACAATCTGATTCAACCTCAGATTCTTATACAAGGATAAAGTTTTCTCCCTATGCGATATTTTTATTAAAGAAATCTCCTCTAACAATTATTTGATTAGATATTTGATTTGGAATAAAGAGAGTGGATAAAGATGCAGAACAAAGAATCATAAGAAAAATAATTCCATCGCTCACAATAAAACTCGAAGTAGCTAGTGACATCGAGTTATATGCAGAGCTAATGCAAATTCCAAACACTGTTTTCAGGGTTTTGGTACTAATTATGGGAAACTTAGCACAAGTTGACTAAAATCAAGAAACAGATTGCTACAACTAAATTAATAGGATAACACAAGTTAACTGTATATTCACTGTAAGTCGGAAAATCTCATATCATGGAAGTCATTATCTTGGATAAACACACAATGGGTTAACTGTAGATTGGTAAAACTTGGATGAAACCACGAGCCTTAATCGCAACAAATAACATTTATACTACCAATATGTTGAGTGAAAGGACTACAATGTATCATGAGTTGACATAACAACATATGAACCTACGAACATCATCAGACTAACATGCCAAGAATGCAACTACCAGAACTTGAAACGTTAGGACAAAAATCATGGGTTAAAATTTGACCCTATTAAGAAATAGAGTTGAAAATCAGAAACCAATAAATACCGATAAGGGAGAAGAAGTAGTATTCTAAATTATACCACAAAGTTTATCAAAATGACCACAACGCCTTAAACAACGTATCCACAATGGGGTCTTTAACTCAGGATACAATGAATCAGGGAAAAACAACAACTTGGAGATCAAGGAAGCTTTATCTAATCCACATATCACCACAGAAATATGCTCACGACACCACAACATGGGATAAATAATTTTTCAATAGAATAGCGTAACCACAACGATAAAAAACAAGTCTTAAGGCCATCAATGGATTCTACAGCGACAACCTCCAGCCTTATTCACGATTATGATTAAGAAACCAACTGATTTTACGGAGAAAAGGGATGAAAGAGTGAACAACAAGATTAAAGAGGGAGAGAGCGTGTTTACCTCCTTCGGGACCAAAAAATAGGAGAACGAGTTGATGTCGGATTTCACCACCACCGTAGATGCATCGTAGTCAACTCGAAGTTTCGATTAGCTGACGAACTCACTCTCAAATTTTCAAACCCTAGAAATTTTGAGCCCCAAAATCTCTCAGAACAAATCCGAACTTCAAAATTTTTCTGAACCTAATTTCTGAACCCTAATTCTAGAACTCTCCAAATTTTGGAATCAAACCCTCTAAAAAAGAAACTCCAAGCCAGAACCTCAAAAATCCAATCCTAAAAATTTCAAACCCTCAAATCTCTAACCTCAGAGCCTCCAACCATCCCCCCAGAAGAAGACCCCCACAACAATGGCCCTAGAGGTCTTTATATAGAAGGCTGAGTTGGGGTCCCCCCCTTTTTTTGAAATTCCAAAACCTAGAAGCCAAATTACAGATAAGAAATTGTACCCAATTCGGATTACTTCAGAGAATCCTAGGTGGGTGGATCAATCAAAATTGGGGAAAACCAATTATTCCTTAGGACCAATAGAAAACACCCAAATATGTACGAAATCGTACAAAACAAATTGAGAAATTCGCGATTCGAATGTTGAAGGGGGCCAAGGTATCCATTTAGGAAGATTCCAGGATTTCCTCATACGAACCCGCGTGGAATGCGTGACAACGATGAAAGAGAAATGGGTTGGGGTCGGGTTTTTCCATTGGACGCGGGTTGAAGACGGGTTAAGGGTTGAAATCGTTATTTTTTAGATGTACGTAGTGGCTAGATTTAGCCGTGGTTGATGTTGCTGTTATAAGGAAGAAAGGGTATTGGGCCGGGTAGGTGGTTTTTTTAAAGTGGGCTAGTTGGGTTTTTAAATATTGGGCCTGGAATTGTTAGTGTTAGGTTATTTTTGGTAGATTAGGGATTTGGGTAATTGAATTATTTTTACAAAAATAGCCAATCTTACATGAGATCCGACCCTTTTCATATTCAATTTTGGCCAATTGAGAATTAATTAGTCAATTGCTTGCAATTGTAGCCTATTTAATTTCAATTATGACCCAATTCAATGAATTCGCTAAATTGAATCAGGATACCATATGAATTATCAACCGATTTAATCCCGAATTTCTTGATTCTATAAAATTAAACATATATTTATTCAAATAAATTACTTTTAAGATTAAATTATATTTAAATCAAGATTTTAATCCTTTGAATTTATTTTTTAAGATAAACCTTAATTAAAATTCGATACTTTGTTGAATAAATATTTAAGTAACAAATTATATAATTTTGTATAATTGAACAAGATGATATATAATCGCTACTTAAAATGACAAATTTATTCAAATAGATATTTTAAAAATACTTTTTATTTGGATGAAATAAATGTTTCAATTTTATTAAAGACCGAAGAAACTCAGGATTAAATTTTAGTCGTGGAAGGCAAAATTAGGTGTCAACAACTTCCCCCTCCCTTTGGGTAGGGTGGATGCAATTAACCTTAGGAAAAGGGAGGTTGACATTCCTAATTTTTGTCCGACCACCAGTTCGAATCAGAAAGAGGTTAATCTTCGCACGAGTTTCATAGAATTATGGCCGAAACTTGGTATCATGTTTCCTACATATCTCAGGTATCATGAGAATTCAGGCCACTTGTAGCTCATAAAGTTTGATTTAAAGCACGATTTTCAAGAAAATTCATGAACTATCACTATTTTAGAGTTTTTAGTTAAACCGAGAAGCTGGAGAATAAAGGGATTTGGGGGAGAAGGTTGGAATGCAGTCGAGTTTTCTGCATAGATCCCAGCCTATATATCCCCAAGATTTCAGGGAATCACACTGCTTGTAGTTCGACTCAATTAGTAGAAAAGATAGTCTTTTATTTCAGACCATCTTTGGCTCGGAATGAGTGACAAGTTGATCGAGTTGTGGAAAAGAGGATTGTAACCTCTTAACCATGAATGTGGGATCCTTCACATCCATAGGCAATAAGTTACATGGACATAATTTCCAAAACTCTAAGTGTGTTGCCACCCAAATTTGAAAAAAAGAGAAGGTTACCCTCGGCATGAGTTTAGAAATATCCCGAAGGTGAAGCTGAAACCAGAATATCCTAAAATACCCACATACATTATAACAGGGGTGTGGTTGGATGGTGGTGGTGATCATCATTTAGCGCTCGTCTAGAGATTTTGACATCCCTCTCCAGACTATGTCCCGTTTTGCTGCTAAGAAAGAGTTCCACGTTGTGCTGCATCCTATTTGAAGTCTTCCGCACCTGTGGTTTTGATTTGAGATTTTCATCCTCTTGGATTCTCTCAAAAATGCTTCAACTAAAAAGTGTTAGTGCTAAACATAATTCACGAAAGAGGTTTATAGTCTTTTACCATATCTCCACGTGAGTTGTGGCCTGAAAAGTGGAGTCATCTCTTCATGTACCTATTTGGAATGAAATAACCGGCAATACCAAACACAACAACCCTTTTTGTTGTTGTATAATTATGACATTTGTCGGTTGAATATGTCTTTAAAGTGGGTGGCCCTATTGGACACCGGTGATACTTTATGCAGAACGGTCTCTATAACCGTGTAATCTTGTGCTGGTGTGGAAACCCTTTGGGCACCTATATCATTTGTTGCATGTGGAATGATAACCTCTCCGGTTATAGCCGATGATCGATTTATAAATTTTCCTTAAATTTTCAATCTTTGGATAATCTTGCGCATTATTTGATGTTGGATACGAGGCGACTTACAGATATCCTTTGAATTCCTAGATTTTAGGTAATCCTGCACATTATCCGAGTTTGGATAAGAGATGGCTTATAGATATCCATCCAATCTCTAGCTTTCAGGTGTTCCTTCACATCATTCGACCTTGGATACAATCTGACTTATAGATAATCCCTCAAATTGTTAGTCTTTGGGTAATCCTGCACATAATCGATCTTGGATATGACGCGGCTTATAGAGAAACCTTGGACGTATCAATTTGATAATCTTGCATATTTTTTGGTAAGGATTTTGTTGCGACTTAGGATAACCTTTAAACTATTGATTTTTGGGCGATCTTGCACACTATCTGGTTAGGATGTTGTTGTGGCTTACGGATGACCTACAGGCTATCAACTCCTAGGTGATCTTGCACACTATCCTATTTCAAATAATATGACTTATAGATAACCCTCAAATTGTCAATTTCTAGGAAATCTTATATATCATTCATCCGTAGATAGCGACTTAAAGGCGTCCCTTCAAATCATGCTCTCGATGCATTAAGATGCTAATTCATAAAATGATGAGATATCCTCAATGCAAGCATTTATGTCTTGCGTGTCAACAGATATAAAATGATGATAATATCCTCGACGCCAGCGTTGTGTCTAGCGCGTCAACAGATATTGAATGATGATGATATCCTTGACGCCAACATTGTGTCTTGCGTGTCAATAGATATATTGAATGCTGATGATATCCTCGACACTAGCGTTGTGTCTAGCGTGTCAATAGAGATTGAATGATGATGATATCCTCGACGCCAACATTGTGTCTTGCGTGTCAATAGATATATTGAATACTGGTGATATCCTCGATGCTAGTATTGTGTCTAGCGCGTCAACAGATATTGAATGATGATGATATCCTCGATGCCAGTGTTGTGTCTAGTGCGTCAACAAATATTGAATGATGATGATACCCTCGAAGCCAACATTTTTGTCTAGCGCGTCAACAAATATTGTATGATGATGATACCCTTGACGCCAACATTTCTGTCTAGCGCGTCAACAGATATTGTATGATGATGATATGTAATGGCCCTCTTGGCAATGATATGCAATGGACCTCTTGGCAATGATATGCAATGATCCTCTTGGCAATGATATGAAATGGTCCTCTTGGCAATGATATGCAATGGCCCTCTTGGCAATGATATGCAATGGCCCTCTCAGCAATGATATGCAATGACCCTCTTGACAATTTAAAATAATTTCACCTGAGTTTGTTTGTCTGCGTCTTGCTTTCTACATGTACCTATACTCAAGGAAGATGAATAGTAGACACAAAGTCTCTTTTGGTAGCGACTATTTTTTAGAAAAATTCTAAATACAATATTTGTAAAGTAGACAAGACACTTTTGTTTGTCCTCCATGATCTCAAGAAAGGAGATAGACAATTCAAAAGGTTTTCAATAAATGGGTATTAGACCCATTTTTAGGGCTACCAAAAAAGTACCGTTATTACTATATGCTCTGTTATGGCTCCCGACTTGTTTGGGGATTTTTTGTAAGAAACGCTCATTTTTGTGTATCGATCCCTGCATCCAAAAAAAATAATTAGTTCGAGTGAAACTACCCCGTGTTGACCTACTTCGATCCTTGATTTTTCCCTCGCCATCTTTCTGGTAATTCGTCATGTTGGGACTTCCATCTATGAATCTCCATCCCAATTGATGTCTAGGCAAATACTAAATAAAGATTTGTATAGATTCTTGATAGTTTCGAAAGCTTATATAAACTTTAGAAGATCTCTGCCAGTCATGTCATGTAATAGCTCGACGAACATTTGCCTCTTGATTTTGGCTATATCTGACGGAGAATTTCCAAAACTCATCATCATTGTTGGAGGGTTCTTCAAATAGTTCTGGCATAGCCAGAAATTAAGTCTACCTAGACTTTGTCACAATTGGTAGCTTCAAAAGCTTGGCTTTAACCTCTGGTGCTGGGGAATTTGTAATATATTCCAGTATTTGGTGGAAATTTTGAGGCCTCCCTCAAAATTTCTGCCCCAGTTTAAAGTAGTCTGAGATGATATCATCTTGAGTGGATCTGAAGCCTTTGCTGATCTTCTTTCTCTTTGTTGGATGTTGATCTTCTCTTGTGAATTTTCGAGACTCCTTCTCGAAAATTCTGCCCCAGTTTTCATTTCCTGGGGTTATATGACCGAGCCGTTGGGGTGCCTACGTATTTCGTGGAAGTAGGAAGTAGGTCAAACATAGTTCAAGCTTTGATAGGAATATATATATATAGAAAAAATCTAATGGATTTACCGAAGCCGACATAGGCCGCCTACGTATCTCATTCTTGAGAATTCAGGTCATCACGTAGTTCATACGTAAAGGGAAAGGATAAATTTTCCTAAGGGGTTGACCGAAGCCGACATAGGCCACCTACGTATCCCTTTCTTGGGAATTCAGGTCAAACGTAGTTTGTACATAAAGGAAAAGGATAAATTATCCTAAGGGGTTGACTGAAGCCGACATAGGCCACCTATGTATCCCTTTTTTGGGAATTCAGGTCAAACGTAGTTCGTACATAAAGGAAAGAATTCTAGGAAATTAGACATCATAAAATTGATATTATTATAAAGGTGATTACAAATAAGACAACAAAAAAAAACTATAACATCTTTCAAGCATGATATATCTTTACCGCATCAGAATTGATTGGTTTGGTCCACTCTTGACCATCCATCTCAGGTAGGATTAGGGCTCCTCTAGGTTGGGCTTCTTTTGATTTTCACATTTCTCTATATCTACTACTAACTGCTCCTCATCACCTTTTCTATTCATCATTATTTCCTTTGCCTTGTTCGTCTAACCCTTGACATGTCATGACATTGACAGTTTTTTAAACAATTGCTACCAAAATAAACCATGCTAAATAATCATATTTAAAAATAACTTCTTAAATAAAGGGAGGCCTTTTGGAAAATAAAAACTATGGCTTATGACCCACACAAATGTGGGCCCATGCCTTTTTGAATGTTGTAAAACACGAAACAAAAATTTGAGACATAAAAGGGTGGATCACGGGGCCTCCTCCGGGTCATGACCAATTTTAAAAACTATTAGTAATTTACCTTCCATCTACCGTGACGGGCGATGAATTAGGAGCGGAGTGGAAGTCCAATTTTGTAAAGCCTCTCCAGGTGAAATCTTCTTTACCCCACTGTGTTTTGAAAAATCTTCTGGTATAACATTGCATCCCTCGAACATATTTCCTATCCCATCCCCATGACCATCATCATTTGACATCTCATGTACGGGAAATGATTGATGCAGGAGTGGCGATGGTTTAGACTGACTCTCCTTTGAATTATCTTCGATCTCATCTTCTTTTCTTGGTTGGTACTCTATTCCATGCTTAAATGCTTTTTCTGGGACCATAACAGGCTCAATAATTCCTTCCAAATCCTTACTTAAGGAGGCCACAACTTTCTCTATCTTCTCCATATCTTCCGTTCTTTTGAGTCCTTCTGAATTTACCTTAGTGATGGCCTTACTAGATGCCCATTCACCCTCTATTTCAATCATGTTAACTGTAGGTCCCCCATGGTTAGGAAATGGATTACTGTTAACATTTGGTGTCAGCGACTGAAGTGTGATGACCTTCTGATCGATCAAATCTTGGATCTTATGTTTTAAGTTAATACAATCCTCGGTACTATGCCCCGCTGCTCCTTAATGGTAGGCACAATTTTGATCGGGATGATAAAACCAGGAGTTGGGATTGATAGGCTTTGGCTGGATCTGTTGCAAATAACCAGCTTGCATCAGTCTTCCGAAAGTTGGGTACGACATTCAGCTAGCGGCGTGAAGTTTTAGGGAGGTTTCTTTTTGATGTTTAGACGTGGAGGGTTATAATGGTTATGATTTACAGGAGGAGGTACTTGATGATAATTTGGAGACGTTTGGACGTTTATTTGGTTATTTGGAAAAGTAGCTTGAGTATGAGGCTGATAATTTGGCTGTGGAACTTGGCACTGGGGTAAAATATTTGGAATTGGAGCTTGATATTGAGGTTGAGCGTAGAATACAGGTTGAAAATTTGGTGATGGCGGAGAAGAGAAAATATTCCTAGAGTTGAACCTCTTTTTCATTTTTGCAATAGAATCAACAGAAACCGTGCCTACATCCTCCTTTTTCTTCTTAAAAAACATAGCAGTTCCAGACGATGTTGGGGTCTTGGCAATTTTTCCTGTACGAATACCTTCTTCAAGTGATTCCCCAATTTTTACCAAATCTACAAAAGTTTCCCTGATAGATGACACCATCCTGGTATAATATTCTCCTTCTTGCACGCGAGAGAACATGGATACCATTTATTTCTCGGACATGGGGGGTTACACTTTGACAGCTTCTTTCCTCCAACGAAAAGCATAGTCTTGAAAACTCTCGTCATTCCTCTGTTTGATCTGATCTAGTGAATATTGATCAGGGACTATTTCAATTTTGAATGCGAACCTTTCAAGGAAACCCTTGGCCAATACTTTCCAACCAGTCCATCTTTTCAGCTCCTGAGACATGAACCATTCTAAGGCTTCACCGCTTAAACTTCGACTGAATAGGCGTATCAACAATGCCTTATTTTTTCCTATCCCTACCATTTGCTCACAGTACCTTCTTAGATGGGCCATTGTATTTTCGATACCGTCAAACATTTTAAACTTAGGGACTTTGTACCCATCTGGTTGGTCTACTCCAAGGTGAACACATAAATCGTCATACCCCAAACCGTCGTGGTCCCTGGATCCATGAGAATCTTTGATCCTCATGATCTCTTCCTTCATAGCTAGCAAATTTCTTTCATGCTCGGTCCTCCACTCTTTCTCCTTCTCCTCGTAATGGTCTATCTGGGGATTAGGAAGGGGTTCATAGATATCAGGGGATACGATAGCCTGAGGGGGATTTGGAAGGGAGGCTTGATTTTATGGATGAAAGGAATTTAGTTGGTAAGTGGGGAGGATGTTTTGGAAATTGGGAAGGTTCTGTGGACTTTACGAGTAGTTTGGCGGAATCTGAGAAGGATTTTGCGGATTTGGAAATAAATTTGGGGATTCGAAGGTAGGTTTGACGTATTTTGTGGGTTTGAGAGTGAATCTTGCGTATTTGGGAATGTATTTTGTTGATTTGAAAATGTGTTTTGAGGATTTGGGAATGGATTCGGAGACTGGTTCTGTGGGGTCAGAAATGGATTTTGTGAATGGTAGGCTTCTGGGTTATTTTCACAAATGGTATTTTGGAAAAATGAGGGAGCGGAGACGGATGATACATTATTTGGCTGATCTCCAAGAGTAGGGGTGATGAGGGGAGGAATTTGGAGTGGAGTCCCAAGTCCTCCTGGAGCGGGGGCATTGACGGTGATGGCCATGTTAGCCAAATCTCGAGTGCGATTTATTTCCTCCTGAAGAATTTTTAACTTTCTTACGAGTTCCGCAATCATCACACTCTATTCCACCATTACATTGTCCCTGATGGTCAATGTGTTTTCTTCATCATTTCCAATCATTATTGAATGATGGTCAAAGGATGGGATTTTATGCGCTTTTGATCGGGTGAAGTAGGGATGTTCTGCCAGCTTATATCAACACGGAGTAGTTTCTATTATCTGTAAAGTACAACAACTCAAAGGCAGATATGTTAGTTTCCGTATGTGATAAGTAATGCAAAATATTTGACAAGAAATAACCACGTAGAGTTGTTTGAGTCATATCCGAATTCATCCATAGGAGCATAGCGGATAAACTTGTTTTTTATCCAAACAAACACACATAAGCACCTAAGACAATTATATTACACAAAACATTATAATAATACGTATCCTAACTGGGGTGACCCTTTTCGAGCCAAGGGTTCAGGCCTAACGATTTTGAAGAAAATATATGCCTTTTCAAAGCCAATCCATTATCCTCAAAAACCTTCATAGGTATACGTAAATGACATAAATGTCTACAAAAGTTGAACAAAAAGTATACAATCTTTAGGGAAAGGGAATAATGTCCCACGTAGGGGATACTAATTACTGAATGCTTCTTCTATTGTCCTTAGTGATCTTAGCTTCACCCATTTCTTATATTGGTGACATCCGTTCACGTTCAAACTGTGCCTTAGATTCAACCTCCTAAATCGATCAATTTCTTGCTTAACTTGCTTCAGTTCTTCTTACGAAAGTAAGCAAATCAAGTTTTTCCCTACCCGCAAAGGATAATGGATTGAATTAGACAGGCCTACATTTTCTTTAACACATAAATATGGTTCATCTATAATTGACTCAGGGTCAATAGACATAGGACAGGTTTTCTAATGGGCCCAATGCCCCATTCGGGTATTGGGTCGTCCTAGGCTCATACCTAAAAAAGGGTTTTGGTTTCGTTCTATCCTCGGTGTCTAGAGTGGGTTTGAACACTGGTTCTCAAGCGGAAAACTTGAGTTTGAAAATACGAACAGCGTCAGACGACTCATGTGCTAATAAGTCATTCGTATTGCCAACACATTTTGGAATTGAACAATAGGGGTCGGGACATCCACGAAACCCCAAAACAGTTAAATAATGCAGGAATATGCCATGAGATGCGATAATTGAACTTTACAGAATCAAAACACATAAACGCATAAACAGTTAATCAAAAGAAAAAAATAAAATATTTGGTTAGAACCTAGTTAAAGATCCCCAACAGAGTCGCCATTATTGTTTTGCAAATTTTTTTTGACATTTTGAGAAGAGTCGCCACTTAATTTTGAAAAGGAATTAAGAAACATTTAAAAATACTTGGACGATTAAAACAAGAAAATCGTTTAAGTTAGAGATTCTGAGTAAGCAGTTCCTATTAACATTTTAGGAAGGTGTTAGGCACCTAAAACGTACGCTAACTTGCGCTTATCCGGACTGTTTGAAAATCGTCTTTTGATTAACTTCAAAAAGATTAATTTTGTCGAAAAAGTGATTGATTTTTTTGAAAAGAAAGCGTTTTTGGAAATATTTTGGTGTTTATGCAAAACTAGTTTTTTAGCGACTTAGCTAAGGATTTAACTAGGTTCTCCAAGAACATAAGACGAACAACATAAAAAAAGGGGAAAGGGGAGTAAGTGAGGGATTTAGGCCATTGAGTCCAAACCAATAAGACCTGTCTTAGTCTAATTTTCAAGCCTTTCTGGCTTGAATCCGCTCCACCTGTATTAAATACAACTTTGGCTTCTCGGCCCGAATGAATGAATAAAAATAAATAACTAAATAAAAAAAGACAACAATAATAAATGACTTAAATAAATAAATGAAATGGAAACCGAGACTTTCAAGTTTCTTGGCCGCTTCAAATGTGGGACTTTAATCCATTTTCTCTCTTCCAACATTTCGTATCCGTGCACTATGAGATTGATTTTCAGAGGGACTTCGAAATCGACTCGTGAGGGATTGGACTCAATGGCCCACATTGATTATGCACCAATGAGCATAGAGTCCGTTTGGACTCCGAAGCGGGTTCATGCAAAGGAAAGGGGAAAAATATATGGATTAGTACATGCAGATATATGATAATTTAGTAGTTGATTATGTTGGAGATATATAATCACGCACACAAGAGAACTATTCATGAAACTAAAGAAAACATATACACCCCTCGAAGGGATTCAAATTTAAAGAAAAACAAAGATGAGGTAAAGATAGTCAATCTTCATGATTTCAAACGAATGAAGTCAAGCAATATTTTAAGGCCACATAGGAACTTGATAGAGGACGAACATGAATTTAAACATCAAAATATGAGTGAGAAAGGCAGGGTAAGAATGCAGCTTAATTCCCATTTACCGTATTTTCTTACAATCTGATTCAACCTCAGATTCTTATACAAGGATAAAGTTTTGTCCCTATGCGATATTTTTATTTTAGAAATCTCCTCTAATAATTATTTGATTAGATATTTGATTCGGAATAAAGAGAGTGGACAAGATGCAGAACAAAGACTCTTTAGAAAAATAATTCCATCGCTCACAATAAAACTAGAAGTATCTAGTGACATCGAGTTATATGCAGAGCTAATGCAATTTCCAAACACTATTTTCAGGGTTTTGGTACTAATTATGGGAAACTTAGCACAAGTTGACTAAAATCAAGAAACAGATTGATACAACTAAATTGCCAGGATAACACAAGTTAACTGTAGATTAACTGTAGGTCGAAAAATCTCATATCATGGAAGTCATTATCTTGGATAAACACACAATGGGTTCACTGTAGATTGGTAAAACTTGGATGAAACCACGAGCCTTAATTGCAACAAATAACATTTATACTATCAATTTGATGAGTGAAAGGACTACAATGTATCATGAGTCGACATAACATCATATGAACCTACGAACATCATCAGACTAACATGCCAAGAACGCAACCACCAGAACTTGTAACGTTAGGACGAAAATCATGGGTTAAAATTTGACCCTATTAAGAAATAGAGTTGATAATCAGAAACCAGTAAATGCCAATAAGGGAGAAGAAGCAGTATTCTAAATTATACCACAAAGTTTATCAAAACGACCACAACGCCTTAAATAGCGTATCCACTACGGGGTCTTTAACTCAGGATACAATGAATCAGGGAAAAATAGCAACTTGGAGATCAAGGAAGCTTTATCTAATCCACATATCACCACAAAAATATGATCACGACACCACAACATGGGATAAATAATAATTCAACAAAATAGCGTAACCACAACGATCACAAACAAGTCTTAAGGCCATCAAAGGCTTCTACAGCGACAACCTCCAGCCTTATTCACGATTACGATTAAGAAACCAACTAATTCTACGGAGAAAAGGGATGAAGGAGTGAACATCAAAATTAAAGAGGGCGAGAGCGTGTTTACCTCCTTCGGGGCAGCAAAATGGGAGAACGAGTTGATGTCAGATTTCACTACCACCGGAGATGCGTCGTTGTCAACTTGGAGTTTCGATTAGCTGACGAACTTACTCTCAAATTTTCAAACCCTAGAAATTTTGAGCCCCAAAATCTCTCACAACAAATCCAAACTCCGAAAATTTTCTGGACCTAATTTCTGAACCCTAATTCTAGAACCCTCCAAATTTCAGAATCCAACCCTCTAAAAAAGAAGCTCCAAGACAGAACCTCAAAAATCCATCCCTAAAAATTTTGAACCCTTCAATATCTAACCTCAGAGCCTCCAACCATCCCCCCAGAAGAAGACCCCCATGACAATGACCCTAGAGGTCTTTATATAGAAGGCTGAGTTGGGGTCCCCCTTTTTTTTTTGAAATTCCAAAACCTAGGAGCCAAATTACAGATAAGAAATTGTACCCAGTTCGGATTTCTTCAGAGAATCCTAGGTGGGTGGACCAATCAAAATTGGGGAAAACCAATTATTCCTCAGGACCAATAGAAAATGCCCAAATATGTACAAAATCGTACAAAACAAACCAAGAAATTTGGGATTCGAATGTTGAAGAGGGACAACACATCCATTTAGGAAGATTCCAGGCTTTCCTCGTACGAACCCGCGAGGAATGTGTGACAACAATGAAAGAGAAACGGGTTGGGGTCGGGTTTTGCCGTTGGATGCGGGTTGAAGATGGGTTAAGGGTTGAAATCGTTGTTTTGCAGATGTACGCAGTGTCTAGATTTAGCCGTGGTTGATGTTGCTGTTATAAGGAAGAAAGGGTATTGGGACGGGTAGGTGTTTTTTTAAAGTGGGATGGTTGGGTTTTTTAAGTATTGGGCCTGGAATTGTTAGTGTTGGGTTATTTTGGGCAGATTAGGGATTTGGGTAATTGAATTATTTTTACAAAAATAGCCAATCTGACATGAGGTCCGACCCTTTTCATTCAATTTTGGCCAATTAAGAATTAATTAGTCAATTTCTTGCAATTGTAGCCTATTTAATTTCAATTATGACCCAATTCAATGAATTCACTAAGTTGAATCAGGATACCATATGAATTATCAACCGATTTAATCCCGAGTTTCTTGATTCTATAAAATTAAACACATATTTATCCAAATAAATTATTTTTAAGATTAAACTATATTTAAATCAAGATTTTAATCCTTTGAATTTATTTTTTAAGATAAACCTTGATTAAAATCCGATACTTTGTAGAATAAATATTTAAGTAACAAATTATATAATTTTGTATAATTGAACAAGATGATATATAATCGCTACTTAAAAGGACAAATTTATTCAAATAAATATTTTAAAAATCCTTTTTATTTGCTAGGGCTAAGCTTGCCTTTTATCTCGAACCTCATGTCGCCATTCAAGAGAGATACTTGGCATAAGACCCTATCACAAACTCTAAATCTTAATGGATGATGTCTACGGTGACCATAACTCTTATGTCAACTCTGAGCTACTCATAGCCTGTCTTTTATTGCCAAAACCTGAAATGTTTCAATTTTATTAAAGACCGAAGAAACTCAGGATTAAATTTTAGTCTTGGGAAGAAAAAATTAGATGTCAACACCTGTATTATCCGGGCAAGGCCAATTAATGGATGACGCTTTCAGTAGAATGTTTATGGGTAGTGTTACCCATGTTTAGGATAGTAAGAAGAAGTTAGCTTAGAAAGTTCATCAACTAGCCCGACTAGGTGACCACTTAGTCAATTTAGCAGAAGGTAGTGTATGGGTGCAGAATAGCTCAGAATCATCCCTAGTTTTTGAAGTGAAGGAAAAGAAGAATAGGGATCCCAGTCTATTAAAGCTGAAGAAATCAGTCAGAGATTAAAAAGTAGAGGATTTCTCCCAAGGGGGAGATGGTGTTTTACGTTGTCAGGGTCGGCTATGTGTGCCAGGTGAAGATGACTTGAGACAACGAGTTCTTACAGAAGCGCATGGTACGCTCTACTCTATTCATCCAGGGTTCACTAAGATGTACCATGATCTGTGGGAGATCTATTAGTGGAGTAGGATGAAGAGAGACATTGTAAAGTTTGTGGCTAAGTTCTCAACATGTCAGCAAGTTACGATTGAGCATAAAAAACCTAGTGGGTCCATGCAATAGTTCAGCATTCCCACCTGGAAATGGGAAGAAGTGAACATAGATTTTGTGATAAGTTTACCTCATACTCATCATCAACATGATTCAATTTGGGTCATTGTCGACAGGATGTCCAAATCCACTTATTTTCTACCAGTCCATACCTCTTACTCAGCCAACGATTATGGCAAACTCTATATTAGGAAGTTGTTCAAGTTGCAAGATGTTCCATTATCCATTATTTTAGATAGAGGTACCCAGTTCACCTCTTATTTTTAAAAAGCCTTCCAAAAAGATCTTGGTATCCGAATTCACCTCAGTATAGCTTTTCACCCTCAGACAGATGATCAAGAAAAAAGGACCATTCAAACTTTAGAGGATATGCTGTGAGCATGTGCAATAGACTTTAAAGGTAGTTAGTATTACCACTTGCCTTTGATTGAGTTCGCATACAACAATAACTTTTATTTCAGTATTCAGATAGGATCATTTAAGGCGCTTTATGGGAGAAGGTGTAGATTTCTCATTGGTTGGTTTGAAGTAGGTGAGGCTATAGTGGTAGGGCCTGACTTGGTATTTGATACCATAGAGAAAGTTCAATTGATCAGGGAAAGGCTTAAGACAACTCAGAGATGACAGAAACCATACACAGATGTACGCAGAAAGGATCTTGAGTTTGAGATTGGTGACTATCTGTACTTGAAAATCTCTCATATGAAAGGAGTGAAGCATTTTGGCAAGAAGGGAAAGCTCAGTCCCCTATATGTTTGTCCTTACCAAATTCTAAGCAGTTTTGGAAAGGTAGCTTACGAGCTTGAATTGCCGTCATATCTATCTTCAGTCCATCCAGTATTTCATGTCTCCTTGCTATAGAAATACATTGGTGACCTATCAGCTGTAGTCCCCATAGAGGGAATAGATGTTATGAACAACATCTCTTACAAAGAGATTCCAGTCGAAATCCTTGACTATCAGATTCGTAGACTGAGGAGCAAAGAAGTCTCTCTAGTCAAAGTTCTTTGGCGGAATCAGTCCGTTGAATGAGCTACTTCGGAAGCAGAAGCAGATATACGGACCAAGTATCTTCACCTATTCTCTGTAAACTCAGATTCAGCTCAAGGTAATAGTTCTCCTTAAGCTTATTCAGTTTCTTGCTCAGATTTTCCATTACAAACTTGGTATCAGATACCATTGCATATTCAGTCATATATTTATGAGTCAGTTCAGTCATGTACTCATGCATCAGATATGAATGTTCAGTATGAAATTCAGTATGTCAGTAATGTTAGTTAGATAATCATGTGTCAGATTCACATGTCCATTAAGTAAGTTCAATCTACCAGTATTCTCAGCTTAGTCAGTCTCATTTGAGGACAAATGTTCCTAAGAGGGAGATAATGTAAGACCCCACAAAAATTTCTATCTTAAATCAGTCCTTTAAGCTTGTTAGGGGTCCCAGACTTAGAATATATTAACTAAGTATTCAAACATAGTGCCATTTTAGTCTTCGAAAGTTGGCAATCTTATTTCATGACCTTTACGTCCTTTAAATGTTGATATTTGAGTTAATTCATGATCAAGAATGTCAGTAGAGATTCCCGGACAAGTTTTGGATTTTTCAAACCTCGTTTAGACCATGTTTGAGTGCCCAAAATAGTGGATCAATGCGATCTCGACGAGTTGCGTCGACCATCATATCGATAAGATAGTTTTTCCCCAGCTTCAGTGCAAATTTTAGTGAACCGACAGAGACTCGACGCGGAGCATTGGCTATCGTGTCAATGCCAATGATGCGGTACGTCGTCCTGCGCATCGATAACATAGTTTAGAAGAATTAAAAGGATGTGTCCTCAGGGTTAATTAGGTCTTTTTCCCAAGCCCTTTATCCCTCAAAACATGAAATTAAACCCTTTAGAGAGCAATTGTATTCATTCTTTCACAAATTTCTCAAGAGCAAGAACCCTAGGTGTTTAAATTTCAAATCAAGAACTCAAGAACTCTCCATTAACTTTCAGAATTTCATTAACTAAGGTATGTGAAGTGTTCATCCAAGGTCCCTTCCACCCCTGGAGTCCAAGAAACTATTTTCAAAACTTCAAGTATATGAATTTCATGTTGGGTTTGATAATATTAATGTTTATAATGATTAATTGGGTTTCAAATCCATGTTTTATAATAAGTTTCATATGGGGTTAAATGATCTATGTGTGTTACTATGTGAAATCATACTAAAGCCTTCAAATTGTGAATTTAGTATATGAAATTGTGTACTCACATGCTGATTTGTATTATGTGCATATTTTATGCCCTTCAAGTGATGGATAAATTAAGCATGTGAGTTGAATAGTGAAATTATATCATGTTAGAATGTATTCAAGTTCATTCCATGCAAGTGGTTGTTAAAAAGCCCCAATGAATGAATGATGATCAAAGTATTTAGCTTGCATATTTCAAGTTTGTGCCATGTCTCTTAATTTATGTAGCCGAGTCCCGGGGGTATTTAATACCCGACCCTTTAGCTAATTATCTATAGCCATTTTCAGTCATAGAACAGTGTTAGTCACGTCACGAACAACAGTACTCTCAGTCAGTTACAGAAACTCAGGAAATCTCAGTAGTGCTCGTAACTCAGTCACAGTACTCAGTTCAGACCTCAGTATACTCAGTCAGTTAACAGAATTCAGTAGTATTCCGTCAGTCCACAGAACATAGCAAATTCAGTCCAGTTCAGTCAGACAGTAAGATCAGTAACAGTTCAGTCCAGCCTAGTACAGACTAGAAATTAGTTCAGTGTCTATACAGTTGGGAGTAGGATTCAGCATCGAGCGAACCCAGAGATGGGGGAATTCCTGCAAGCAGAGGGTTTGACCCTTAGTAGCAATCCCTGCGTTACAGAACTACGTAGTCAGCGTAGCTTGAGATATCTTCTTGCCAGATATTATGAGAGTTGATACATCTCATTTGAGTTATCCTGCCAGTGAGGGTTGACGAAAGAGCTTTCTATCAGAGAGGGTTAAATCACAGCTTGTCTCTACCCTTGACTCGGTATTGACACCCTTCTAACTGGGGTTACAGGTTGGACCCCAATCAGTTCAGAGAGAGGCATGTCGATTAGATGATTACCTCCCACAGTCTCAGTTTCAGTCTCAGAATAGAACTCAGTTCAGTTCTACAGATTAAGGACTATCAGGTATAGTCACTCAACTCAGTACGAAACTCAGTATAGTTTCACAAAATTAGAAAAACAAAATAGGTAAATTTAAATTCAAGATGCAAATGAAGCAGGAAGAAATGCCAAAATGATTTAATAGACAAGTGTTGCATTCAAGATGAGAAGTGAATTTAGTTCACTACAAGCCATAGGATGAATCTGCAGATTTATTCGCAAGGTCACTTTCGGTTATCAAGTGTGGAGATCCCGAAATAGAAGACCAAAATTTTGCAGTTCCTAAAGAAAGAAGGAGTGTTAAAAGTTTCTTTAAGGAATAATGCACGTGATTTATTTTTTATTTTTCTCCAACTTTTTTACATACAACTCCTAGTTAAATTAGGATTTTTATTTTTGGTAGGAGATTGATTAGTTATTATTTTTGGTAGAAAATAAATTTTCTTTTATGGTAAGTTTAATCTATTTTTAGTTGTAATAACACTATTCAAGGAAGAGTTGATGATCATTAAAATATACAGCTTTACAAAAGAAAAAACTCTCTGCATTCTTCTCTTACTCATCTCTATTAAAACCAACAAATGTGTTAGTCTTGATATTTTGACCCCTACCAAAAAGCCTTACAAAATGGCGTCCATCAGGGCGGTCTTCATGTGTTGGCCCCTCTTAATAACTCTTTACCTATAAGGCACATGTTCTAACTTTTTCCCATGAGGTAATCATTCATGATATTTCAAGACAATGAACCTACACAGATTGACTTAATAATTTGCATTATAGAAAAGTGTTAGAACTTAGATATGTTACACGTAAGAAACACGTAACTCTTGCCTATAAGGAAGATGTTCATGATATTTCAAGACAACAAACCCGTACATTGCCAGATTTTTGCCTTATAGGAAAATGTTAAAGCATAAATATGTTGCCCATAAGGTACATGTTCTAACTCTTACCCATAAGGCACACATTCAGGACATTTTAAGATAGTGAACCTACTCAATTGACCATAAATTTTACCTCATAGGTGAATATTAGAACTTATTTAGGAGGGATGAAAATTGAAACCACACAGTTTGAGGGATAAAAGTTCGAAACCAGATATTTGGGGTATAAAAATCAAGGATGGACACTTTGGGGACCACCACTTGTAATTTCCACCATACTAACAACCCCTACCTCAAAGATAGACAGAACCTCGGCTCAAGAAAAATGGTCCAACATAGTTCCTAAGGAAAATAAACAAATGTAAAAAAGCATCACTAAGCATACAGTAACTACAACAAAATAACATAATAATTGAAATACAAAAAACATTATCAATAATCATGAACTATATAGAAGAAGGTTCTAATTTGAAAATCATATAAGAAAGATAAATTTGGTCCACTAAAGTTCCCGTTGTACGTGGGATCCAGGGAAGGTCTGAGCCACAAGTGTTTATTTTATACAACCTTACCTTGCACTTTTACAAGAGGCTATTTCCACAGATTGAATCCCTAACCTCTAAGTCAAATAGCAATAACTTGACTAGTTACTCTAAGGTTGGCATTCAAAAAAGTGGTATGCAACATGAGGACTTCTCAGGGGGTCACTCATTCTAGTACTACTCTTCCCAAGTATGCTTAACTTTGGAATTTGATGGGATCATGTGTCTTAGTGTTGGTATGATCGCATCTAAAAATAACATATGACAACAACATACCCAACATATTCCCACAAAGTGGGATCTTAGGATGGTAAGTATTAGAGGTGAGATAGAGAGATGTCTCTGATAGACCCCTCAAGACAAAATAATCTAGAAAAGAGATAGTAAAGGAGCAAGAAACAATGGGTATTAACACACAAATTAATAGCCTAAAAAAGACTATCACCAAGTAATACAAAAAATGATAACACAGTCTAAAACAAGACTAGCACTATGACTACTAGCAAGGTAACAAAACAAATACCTCTTGCCTACTAGTAAGGACATACTCCTTCCTACTAACCTTCTACTCTAATTTACATCCTCCACACCTTCCTATCTAGGGTCATGTCCTACGTAAGCTAAATCTTCTCCATGTCATAATAATAACCCCTTCTAATATATTGTTCGATCTATCTCTACCTTGCTTGAATCTATCCTTAACCAACCTCTTACACCTCTGTACTAGGGAATCCAAGCAACTCCTTATCACATACCCTAACCATCTCAACCTTACTTAACGTATCTTGACTTCTACCAAATCCACTCCTATTTTATCTCGAATAACCTCATTTCTGATATTAATTTTTTCAAGTAAATCCATATATCCATCTAAGCATTCTCATCTCCACTACCTTTATTTTTTTGGTGTGTGAGTTCTTGACTTGCAATAACCTGCCTCATGCTATATAGCTGCTCTAACCACCACTCTATAAAACTTACTTTTGAGTTTAGGAAGTACTTTTATTATCACACAAGATTCCAAAGGTGGTATTTTATTTCATCCACCCTGCCTCAATATGGTGAGTGAAATCATTGTCGATCTCTCCATTCTCCTGGATCATAGACCCAAAATACTTGAAACTGTCTCTCTTTTGGATGACCTAAGTATCAAGATTTAAAACCACATCAACCTCAGGTATCACTTTTCTGAACTTGCACTCCAAATATTTTGTCTTGGACCCACTCAACCTAAACCCTTTAGACTCTAAGGTTCGCCTCTAAACCTCTAACTTAACATTAACACCACCATGGTTCTTCTTAATCAAACTACATCATCCACAAATAGAATACACCATGACACTTTACCTTGAATTTGTCCTGTCAATACATCCATCACCAAGGCACATAAAAATAAGCTAGGTAGAGTTGTCAATATGAACCGGCCCAGCCCATCCGGGCTAGACCATATGGGCTTTGAGTTTGATGGGCCAGGCAAGGCTGGCCCATCAAAATGATGGGCATAAAAACACCAAGCCCACATTATTACTCTATGGTTTGCGGGCCTCACGACCAACCGACTTTTTAAAAAATAATATTTTATAATTTAATTTTAGAATGTTAATAAACATAAATATTACCAAACACTATTACATAGTGTTAATACTTGTTAATCAAGTCTCCAACACCCCAAAAAATACTCCTAATAGTGAAATTAAATAACTTTTGACATGATATCCTTCGAACCAAATAAAAATACTAATAAAAAATCTAAATAGTTTCATGTATTTGACTTATGGGCCGGCCCACAGGCTAACCCAACCCACATTACTTAAGTCCTATGGGCCACGGGATTTTCTGGGTTGGGCTAAAAAGCCCTGTTTTTAAATGGGCTATAAAAACTGAAGCCCATCTCCATTAAATTACAGGCCGGGTCAGGCCGGCCCAATGGGTCTGGCCCATATTGACGGCTCTAAATCTAGGAGTCGAACCCTGATGTAACCCTATCAAGATAGAAAAGTGATCTGGGTCCCCTTTCACTATCTTAATAAGAGTTTTGTCTTTATTGTACATATCATTAATCATACTAGTCTATAGAAACAACTCTAGCCTCCAGTAACATCCACAGAACTTCCCTAAGGATTCTATCATAGGCCTTTTCTATGTCGATGAACACTATATGCAAGTCCTTTATCCTCTCCCTATAATTCTTGACTAGCCTCTTTATGAGATGGGTGGCTTTAGTACTCGAGCATCCTAACATGAATCCAATCTAATTTTAGAAGTAGTCACCATCCTCCTTAACCTTAACTCTACTATGCTCTCCAACTCTGTTATAGTGTTACTTAACAACTTGATACCATTTTAATTGTTGCAATTCTAAATGTCCCCTTGTTCTTATACAATGGAATCATCATTCTCCATATCCTATCTTTGGGAAGCTTTGTCGTCCTAAAAATAATGTTAAGCAATCGAGTAAGCCATTCCATATCCGTCTCTCCTGTGAACTTTTAAGAATCAATAGCTCATCAGGCCAAGTATCTCTACCCTTGTGCATTCTACGAATAGAATCCTTAACCATGTCAACCTCAAGGAGCCTACAATAACCATAGTTGGGATCCTCTTAGAGTACTCCAAATCTCTCAAAACAATGCTAGCGTCCCTTTCTTTATTCTAGAGTTTGTGGAAGTAATTTTGTCATATCTTATCTAGTAAAAACCTTCTCCACTAAAACTTGTCATCTACATAATTTATATACTTGACTTGGTAAGGCACCCAAGCCCTCCTCTCCCTAACCTTGGTTAACCTGTACAACATTTTATCACCATATTACCCTATAATACTATGTAAAGGCTTTCAAAAGTTGCATTTTTGGCTGCTGTAACTGCCAATTTAGCTTTTGTTCTAAAAATATTATACTCCTTCTTCTTTATCCATTTTTCCTCCCCATATTTAATCTGAGCCAACTTTACATACATCATTCTTATCCTCCACCTTCTCTTTTACCTCTCCATTCCACCACCAGTACCCTCGATGCTTGCCAAAGTTGCCTCTCGAGACACCTAACACCTCTCTAGCCATCTCTCTGATGTAATTGTTAGAAGTATCCTATTTACTATTTGCATCCCCTTTACTCTCCCAAGCCCTTATAACCATCAACTTTTCCCCTATATTAAGTGTGTAAGCCATAGTCAGGCTACCAATCTAATTATCGGTCGGTTATCCACACCCACCTTCATCCTCTTTTTATTGATCTCAAAGTCCATTACCAAAAGCCTATCCTGAGTCAAAAGATTCTCACTAGGTATAACCTTTACAATCTTTACAAAGAGCCCTATCACCCTTCCTAAATAGCAAAAAGTCAATTTGAGGCTTGGCCATCGAAGTACGAAAGGTAACCAAATGAACCTCCTTGTTTGGAAAGCTCAAATTAGCTACTATCATCCCAAACATCAAAGAAAAATCCAAAAGTGAGACTCCTCAATCATTCCTCTCCCCAAAACCAAAGCCTTCATACATATCATTATAACCCTCGGTGATGACCCAATTTTCCCATTGAAATCCCCACTTATGAAAAGCTTCTCATTGTTACGGACACCCCTCACCATCTCACCCAAATCCTCCCAAAAGCTCTTCTTCTCTTTCTCACTAAAGAATGTTGGGCATAAGCACTAAGAATTTTCAATGTAGACCCTACCAATTAAATTGACATCATCCTATGTTGACCCTTTTGACCTCAACCACTTGCTCCCTATGTTCTTTCTCTACTAAGATACCAACTCCATTACTATTTCTCACACTTTTAGATTCCACAACTTATACCCATCCACTACCCGTGCCTTGGTACATACCCATTTAGATTCCTGCAGATAAGCTACATTGATCAGCCTTTTTATAAGAACTTTCACTAGCTCTCCAGACTTTTTCGATAAGGTCCCTATGTTCCAAGACTCTAATCCAAACTTAGAGGTTTTCTCAACCTCCTTACCCCTCTTACCCTAGCCTCAAATTGTAAACCTAATAGTAACCCCAATCCCAGCCTTAACCAAAGACATGACCTTAATCTATCAACATCTACCATATACACCAAAGAAAGTTAAACTGATAAGGGGGATACTAAAAGGGCCAACAAATCTCTAAGAAAATACACCCCAGGCTATAATGGAATCCAATAAAGATCAAAAATAGGCTATGACTAAAGGGAAGAAACAACCGTAACTAGACTATAAAACCGATAAGCAAGAAACTATAGAGAAGAAAATTAGATCATGAACATAAAGTAAGAATGCATAAACTAACAAATGTTATATACTATCTCAATATCAAAATGAAGAAACCAGTGCACATACTGTAAAAAGAACAACAACAAAAAATCCAAAAATCAATAGATCTATATACTAGGTCAATATCCAACAAGCAAGAACATTGTTATACACCTAAATGCACCCTATAACAATAATTGGATAAAAGCAGAGCATTCAAAGTATTAAAATAAAGAACAGTTGAGAAATCAATTTAAAAAATATTGAAATTAAAAGCTAGGAGAAACATGAGATTAAAGGGGAAAAAATCACCAAGATTCAGGCATCTTAGTCGATTCATTGGACTTCGGCAAAATTTAGTACTAAAATTGGTCATCAAAATATTATCTTCAGAGGGATACTGGAGAGTGGAGCGGTACTTGAAATAAATAGAATGAAAAATAAAGAAAAAATGAATAGATCTGAGCTGATAAAACTCTTGCCAGAGATTGGATAAGTGTGGTATGGTAAGTAGGGATGACGATAGTGTTGTGTGCTGGTGTATTAGCAAAGACGGCGGTGGTAGGTTCAAACCTATGAGAAAGAGGGACTACAATGGCAGAAAATAAAATAGAGAGAACGAACAAGATCTGAGCCGGTGAAACCTTAATATTCCAAAAAATAACATATAAAGTACAAAATTAAAAATGATAAATCAGTACTAGGGTCTCATTTTTGTTTTATTCAAAAGATTTTCAAGAATGAATTTCAAAAGTTTAATTCTATAGATTGTGAAATGTAGTTTCGATAAATTTAAATCATTCATCATTTCAATGTTTTACGACAAGATATAAATTTTCTAACATAAATGGGCTAAGCTATTAAGAAGTGAGAATGTTAAAAGGAAAAGAGAAGAAACTACCTTGCATTGTACGCCCTCGTTATGACTTGTGACATTGTAACTGATGCAAAATAATGAAGAGCATATATATATATATATATATATATAAATCCTAAAAAAGGCTATAAGAAATGTTAGTAGATGTGGGACGATAATTGTCCAATACAAACTAGGTAAAAGATACAACCACAATGTCTCCTAATCATGTGCAAATTGGGGAATCTCACTATCCATATCTTGTTCTTTTTATTTTTTCCAATTTCTTACTTGGATTGAGACATATGACATGTGTGAAAATTAATGGCTAAGATTTAATAGACTAAATTAAGACCATAATCATATTTAAATAAATAGTTTTGGACACTGATTCGTATGTGTATTCCATAATAAATTGTATGGAATTGTTATAACTATATTATATCCTCTAAAACACTCTTAGTATGAGTAAAAAAATAATGTACCTACAAAAATTACAAGTTCTTTTTGCAGAGTAATTGTGGTATGTTATAAGTGTCACAACCTGAATCAGGGCCTAGTTGTGACGGGTATCTCAAGCCCACCGTGGGTCTGAGACGACCCCCCTAGTCTAACCAACTAAGCATAATAAAGATAATAGTGGAAGAAAAAACAAAAATAGTAAGAAGGATAAATAAGCCCAAAGGAATATTTTAAGAATCCAAAACAAATGACTAACTCACACTAGGTCCACAAAAGCCTCTAAAAGCAAGATATGAAATTTGGTCCGGACATGCCCCAACCATGACAATGAAACTCTTTAATTCCCAAAGTATGTAAAGAAATCTAATGAAATGGTAAATCTTTCTGGATGATGGAGGCTCACCACTTCACAGAAACTTAACCAATAACTGCACCACCTAGCACTGCACAAGGGTAGCAAAAATATCTTCGAACCCTACATCATAAAATGATGTAGCATTATAGGACGATCAGTAGGATAAACACTGGCATGTAACTCAGTAAAAGAGATAGAATAATGCCATGTCCAAAAAAGTCAAAACCTTATGTACACAATCATATATATATATAATATGCCGGGATAGGGGCAAGGGACATGAACATGAGATTTCAAAATATTAGCCTGGACTGTGTAGGTTTATCTGTCCTAAGGGCACCCACGTGTTATATGGGTTCAGCTCCCCCTGCTAAAAGGACCCTAGTGCATGTTAGCCGCACGAACCGAGGGAATCTGAAGGAGGGACAGAGACACCAAGCCTCCAACCATCCCAAAATACAAATAATGTGTGAACTATTCACACGGTCATAAACATCCCCATGCTGGCAAACATGATATCTAGTATTGGTCCCCCTGGGACCTCCACCTTCATGGCAAGATACACAACCCCCTTTAAGACAAAGTATAAATTATTTAGCACATAATCCCAACCATAAACCAAGGAGTCATTTATTAAGGCATTTACCATTGGTATCATCATGTCAATTATACTTGCAAGCTAAGTCCAATTATGCCATCCCAAACCATTAAACCAAATTGACTCCCAAGTTCTATTTAAAAACCAAATCATGGCCACCAACGCCTTCCAAAACATTTATTATCTTTCATTCACCTTTTATGCAATGCAAGGTTCCAAGAGTAAGTTAAATTATGAATACATTCGTGTTTCAAAACCAATTCCACAGAGTGGGGTTGAGGTTTATGTCAATTCCAAACCAAAATCCATAAATTTGGGAAAATCCATGTTACCCATTCTAATTCCCATACCCATGCATTCATTTAATTCAAAAACCATAAGATGAAGCATGAATGACAAATTCAAAACCATGGGAAAACAATCCATGTGATAGTTATTCAAATCCTTTAACCCAATATAAAAAATAATAATTAAATCACATTATTCATAAACCAAACAATGTCATGGTGTAAAAATACAAGTTAAGGATGAGTGACATGCCTAAAACACAAAAAAATTAGAGAGAAATCTGAAGTTGGAAGCTTAGATGCTTAATCCCTTGAAAATCCTAGCTTTTCCATTGCTTTGGAGAGTTTAAAAATTTAAGAGGAGAGAATGTGGTTTATGAATTAATAATTAATGTTAAAAGAGACAATTAGATGTTTTAAGGTTGTGCGTTAAGTGTAATGGGAGGAAAAGACCAAATTACCCTTAATTAAAAACGTACGAGAAAATTGCTCCCCGTTATTACGGGTTAGGTAACGATTCATAGTGACTGGACATAAGTCATTGTCTGGACTCGTGTATTGGGTATAAACCTTGGGAAACTTTAATATTATGGTCACGGGTCCCTCACCATGACTCATGACCTTACCCTATGACTCATGAGGACTAAGTCATGATCAAGACAGTGACCTGAGCATACTTCACTGGTGAAACTACGAGTTTCACCCTATGACTCATGTCAAGTGATAACAACATGTCACCTGAGTTGTAGTCTTGGCAGTGTTGTCAACACTCAAAAATTTTTAGAGTCCAAAAACATAGGGTATTACATTACCCCCCCCTCCACTAGCCCAAGATCATTATTCCCCGAATGTGGAGTCAGGACACCCTTAGGCACGAAATCAGTAAGAATACACACACAACCAAACAACTAATTCGAAATTGTAACGCCCCGAGTCTGTACCCCGGATCCTACATGGTTCTTATAATCCCAAAGGACCACAAGATAACCCATGACTAGTACCTTCTGTAATAACTAAATAATAATACGCTAAATATGTGGAAATTAGATGGAAAACTGGACATAAGGTTCAATACTGTAAAAAATACTGGATATGGTATCACAATACCAAAACTAAACATCAATACTAAAAACTAAACAACTGTCTTAAAATACTCTAGTCTAAAAATCCTTTAAACTGTCTGAACTGTGGAGTTGATGGGACAAGTCCCCAACTAACTCCGATTACTGAAAACAAACTAAAATGCTGAAATAAATAATCATGTACTCGAACTTTGAGGACTCACCACTAACTTTGTATGCTGAGAATCTGAACTACTAAAGGTTCTTGGGAGCCCGCGTGTCTGAACCTATGATATAAGACATAATAGCGCAAAATAAAAGTATGTGTCAGTACTTTGAATATACTGGTATGCTCAGTAAGGTAGGACAAAAAGCATGGGTTCATATGCATGAACAATACTAACTAAATGGCATGAATATGACTGAATGAGAGTATATATATGAATATGTAAACTGTAACTGAGATCGTGATAACAATGGACACTGAGTCTGAATAATGATTAACTAATATCTGAGTCTACTGATACTAAATTACTGATAACTAAGTGATGGTATCTAAAAGTCTTGTTTTTGTGGAACTATGCTATATTCTATTTTGAGCTGAGTGATTGTGTCTGATAGTCTTGAGTCTGTAGAACTGAACTGAGTTCTATACTGAGACTGAATCTGAAACTGAGATTGTGGGAAGTAATCGTCTAATTGACATGCCCCTTTTTGAACTAATAGGGGTCCAACCTATAACCCCAGTTGGAAGGGTGTAAGTACCGTGCCACGAGTAAAGACAAGCTGTGAGTTAACCCTCTCTGACAGAAAGTTTTTTCGTCAACCCTCACTGGTAGGGAAACTCAAATGAGATATATCAACCCTAGTCTTGCAGGGAGATATCTCAACCTACGTTGGCTACATAGTTATGGAATGCAAGGATTGCTTCTAAGGACCACACCCTCTACTGGCAGGTAAGCCCCCATCCTTGGGTTCACTCGGTGTTGAATCCTACAGAATGGATACTGAACTGATTTCCTAGTTCATACTAAGCTTGACTGAACTGTTACTGATCGTACTGTTTAACTAAACTGAACTGAGTTCACGGAGTTCTGCTGACTGATGGAATACTATTGACTTCTATTATCTGACTGAATACTACTGAGTTAGGTAAACAACTATGTTTTTGGGTATTGAAAACCCCAGGACTTGATAGTATGAAAGGTAAATCATAGCCTAATCTTGAAAAGTATAATCATGTGCACTTGTTCACAACTAATTCATGGAGACATTCTATCAAACACTTGCATGATACAACTTGCACATAATCTAACATGACATGATATATTTCCTTTATTAGTTCACATGAGTAATTGATCAAGCACTTAGTGAGCATACATATGGACATAACACTAAACAACAAGTAGACATCATAATTCAAATCCCCATTGACAATTTCAAGGGTTTTACATGGATCCTCGCGATATTACATACATATCAATTAACCTCACATGAAACATATCATAAAACATGGATTAGAATCCCAATTAATCATTATAAAAATAAACATAATTAAACCCAACATGGAATTCATAAAATCCATAAACTTGAAGTAAAAAATAGTTTCTTGGACTCCAAGGGTGGAAGGGACCCTTGGATGAACACTTCACATACCTTAGTTGGTGAATTCTAGAAAATTAACGGTGGAATCTTGAGCCTTGAATTTGAATTTAATTCACCTAGAGTTTATGTTCTTGAGCAATTTGTGAAAGAATGACTATAACTTGCTAAAAGAGGGCTAAATTTCTTGTTATGGGGGCTAAAGGGTGTGGAAAAAAGACTTAATTAACCCTGAGGATGCGGATTTTAATGACAACAAACTGAAACATCGATGCGCAGACCGCCACGCCATGTCGTAGGCATCGACACGATAGACAACACACCTCGTTGAATCCACATCGACTCACTGGAATTTGACGCTGGGAGTGATGTGTGAGCTAATGCTAACACATTTGAGGCTTTTAACTAAGAATAATTGTGAAGTCTTAAGCAAATTTTGTCATTTTTGATTGGTTTGTGTTTGATTTTACAGTTTAAGCTGATATGATAGAGAACCAACAAGAATGGAAGCAAAGAAGTTGAAATCTAAAGAAATCTGAAGACAAATGTGGATGACAATATTTGTGATAAGTCGTCAGCCCTGTGATAAGTTATCAAAGTCGTTATCAGCCGTAAACAATGAATTGGCCTAAGTTGAAAGATGTGACGACATTTTTTGATAAGTCGTCAAGGGTCAGATAAGCTGTCAAGAATGTCGTCAGCCCGAGGGAGCACAGGAGAACTAAAGTAGAGTTTTGACAATATTTTATGATAGGCCGTCAAAAATTTAATAAGTTGTCAAGTTTGTCATTAGCCTTAAACAGAAAGAGCCAAAGCTGAAGAAGGAGTTGACAATAT
Organism: Capsicum pubescens; assembly: GCA_030864215.1. Taxonomy (NCBI): domain Eukaryota; kingdom Viridiplantae; phylum Streptophyta; class Magnoliopsida; order Solanales; family Solanaceae; genus Capsicum; species Capsicum pubescens. Next base: position 257,325,741 of record CM061547.1, on the reverse strand, counting down.
TTGTGATAAGTCATCAGCCTCCTGATAGGCTATCACAAATGTCGTCACCTAATCCGAGGGATTTATGAATTCTATTTTTTTTTCTCATAATTAGGATGAACTATTTAAAGCTTTTTTTTAGGGTTTTCTAAGGATATCCGCACATTGAGTTTTGACAATACTTTTTGATATTTTTCTCTCTCTAATTTCTTGGCTTGAAAAAGCAAATACTTTAAAGAGATTATTATCATTATTCTGGGATTTTTCTTTGTGATCTAATCTGTGATTCCCTAGTTATTCTTCTTCTTGTGGTTAGTTTAACCTTCCAAGCATGAATACAACTTGTTGTTTTGATTTTAGCATTATGAGTGGCTAAATTCCTTTAACCTGAATTATGGGATCTAGGGTTAGGTCTTCATAAAGTGCTAAGTGTTCAAGATTCAAAAGGTGGTAGGAGTTCTTGACAATTTTGAGGTTTTAATTAACATATGTTGGTTGCAAACAATAGATAACACCTGCTTTGGTTTTCTTGAGAAAGAAATCAAATATAGTGGGAAGTGAGTTATCGACAGGGACTTGGAAATACTCTATTTAATAATCAGCGTTGTAACAAGGTTGGTTAACCTGAGGTAAAATCTGGGAAGTGAATATAAATTCCCTAAGTCCAAGAGGATTAGGTAATTAAATGCTTAAGTAGGTCGAGAGACATTTAAGCATAACGTGGATAAAGATAACTTGTTGTCCTACCTACCATGAGAATCTTGAACCACCGTTATCATCTGTCAAGTACCGAAAGCCCTAGTGAACATAATTCTGGTTTTTCAAAAACTCTTAATTACGAACACTGATTAAAGCAACCGACAATTACTTGTTAAACTAAAAAAACCCCATTTCTGGGAATATCCAACTATCAGTTGATTGATTTGCAAATGACTTACGTTCACACCATATTCCCTGTGGTTTTTGACCCCAAACTAGTTGGGTTTTATATTGACAATGATCTCTTACATTCTCACTGAGAGGTGTAGTTTGAGCGTTATAAAAAATGGCATCGTTGCCGGGGAATACGGTTGTAAACTGATGTTTTTGTGCGCAAATTGATTGTTAGTTAAGTTTCCTAGTTTAACGTTTATTTGTTGTTTTTGTTTATTTGCAGGATCTTTATAGTGTATGCCAAGAACCATAAGTTTCGGTAAACCATTATTACCACCTAATCCGAAACAACAACGAATTGGAAGAATGGCAAAACAACAAGAGGCTGACAGACTGGCAGCCTTAGATCGAGCTCAGGTGAATGTGCAAAATATTGGGCAACAAGTACAACATCCAAACCCTGAGGATGAAGATTTAGGAGATGAGGAGTTGCTGAATCTTGGTAACCCAAGGCGTGCAGAGCATATAGCTGCACCAGTATGGCGTAATGTTAACCAAAACCGTCCAATCCAAGAAAGACAAGAGTACCAGCCGGTCCAGTATGATCCCAATGATGATGATGATGGAATGGACGGAGCAGGTGCAATGGGTGCAATCATTCCTTCACCATTGGTACCTGGGGACAAGTTCAACCTTACGAGTACTATGATCCAACTCCTCAATCTGAAGGGGTTGTTTGGTGACCTTCCTGGGGATGACCCGAACCTGCATTTAGTGAATTTTGTCACCATCTGTAAATATTTTGATAACCCATGAGTGGGCCAAAATTCTATTCGGTTGAGATTGTTCCCGTTGTCTCTGTTTGGGGAGGCAACTTTGTGGCTAAATGAACTGACACCCGATTCTATAACTAACTGGAGGCAGTTGAAAGGAGCTTTCCTAGAAAGGTTCTTTCTGCCTTCTAAGAGGGTACAATTGAGGAATGAGATCAGCAACTTTAGGCAGCTCCCGACTGAAACCTTGCATGAAATATGGAAAAGATTCAAGAAGAAGCTGACACAATATCTGAACCACAACATGACGGACATACACTTGATAGAGACTTTGTACAGGGCTCTTAACTCTGTTACGAAGCCAATTGTAGATAATTCTACTGGTGGTTCGTTTGTTGATCTTATATTCCCAGAGGCTTCAGAGATGCTGGACAGAATTACCAAATAGAGTCGGGCATGGCATACCAGAGACTCTATGGTAGCTAGCCCCACTGCTTCTGTGGGTATTACTGTAGAACAACACAGAAGAAAAAAGGAGCATGACCAAGACATAGCTCACCTTAAAACGCAGATGGACTTGCTGAACAAGAACTTGCTATCAGGAAAGGTTGAAAAGGCAAAAGCTGTAGGATCTCAGGATAGAAGTAATGCTATTGCAAATGAAGAGGCAAACTATGCTAATAATCAGGAGGATTTCTGAGGCAATATCCAAGGAAATCAAGGTCGAAACTTTTATGATAATCCTAGTTATAAAGATAGGGAGAAAGGAAATTGGAGAAATAACAATGACAAAAGAGGGCTATATGTTCCTCCTGGAAATCGTGAAGCTGCTTTAACAAGTTCCGAAAAAATATCCATAGAGGACATGATGGCTAAGTTGTTGAAGGTAGTGGAGGAAACCAACTCTGGTGTGACCACCATGAAGACTGATCTAACATCCATCAGTCAGTTGGTGCACTCACACTCCACTGCAATCAAATAGTTGGAGTAGAAAATGAGCCAACTTTCCGCCGCATTCAACTAGATAAAGAGCGGAACATTATTGAGTGATACGGTCCAGAATCCGCAAAATGATAGCTTATGCATGTCTATTACCACTAGGAGTGGTAAGATGTTACCTGACCCTTCTGTGGGCAAATCTGTAGCTGATGAGGTAGTTGTTGATGAACCGAAAGAAGGTGATCTAGTGGAGTCTAAAAAGCTGGACAATTCTGATGATGCTTTGGAGAAAGATAAAGAGAAGGAGAAAGAGGTAGTGTTGAAAACTATACCAATACCACCACTTTTCTTTCCTCAAAGATTGAAGAAGAAAGCGGACGAGGCAAAATTTGGCAAATTCATGGCAATGCTCAAGTAATTGACAATAAATGTGCTTTTGGTTGAGGCACTTGAGCAAATGCCATGATATGTGAAGTTCATGAAAGACCTTATGAATAAGAAACGGAAGGTTAGCCATGAACCGAAGGACAATCTCCTTCATTGTGGCGCTATCTCTACAAGGTCTTTAGTGCAGAAAAAGGCAGATACGAGAACGTTTACCAACCCGAGCACTATTGGTTCCCTGAATTTCACAAAAGCACTATGTGATTTGGGAACCAGTATAAACCTAATGCCACTTGTTGTGTACATAAAACTGGGTTTGGGGGATCCTACTCTGATAAACATGTGGTTAGTGATGGCAGATAGGTCTGTGAAGTGGCCTGTGGGCATATTACATGATGTCTTGGTTAAGGTGGCTGATTTTATTCTTCCTGCTGATTTTGTAGTCCTGGATTGCAAAGTGGACTTTGAAGTGCCCATCATCTTAGGTATAATATTCCTTACAACTGGGAGAGTGATAGTAGACACGGAGCTGAATGAGCTGAAGTTCAGTCTCAATGACAAAGAAGCACGCTTCGAAATACACTCATCCATGACTCAGCAAAACATGATGAGTGTTTTATCAATCATTGATTATTCTATGAAGATGGTAAAGGGGTATCAACAGGTTTCCTTGACGAAGTCTGAGTAGTCAAGTTAACCAAGTCGTTCTGCGACATTAAATCAGGCGCTATTGGGAGGCAACCCAAAATTTTTATACTCCAATAAATTGTTTATTTTTGTAGTAGGTTATATCTCAAAGAAGGTGGAATTTATGTATTCATCCAAGTTCCCCTGACGACATTTTTGATGGGCTGTCACGATTGTGATAAGCTGCCAGATTTGTCGTCAGAGACCTCAGCTCTGAAGAAGGGTCTGTCAAGGCTGACGACATTTGTGATAAGCTATCACAATTGTGACGTCTTATTAGAAATGTCATCATAAAAAATCCCAACATTAGCTAAAACTATGGGCCAAATTAAAAAGACTTGACCCGGCCCACAACTTGGCCTTTCCACCTTCCCGCTTAGTTTTTAATTCCTTTAAGTTATTTTCCTTCCATACTTAGAATATTTTCTTCCCTTCTTTGAAATCTTTCCATGTAAAACAAGAAGCAAGTTCCTTGTGTGTATGGGTTTGCAATTAAAATCAAGAACTTCTTCTTACTTCCTCTTGCTCGTGTAATCACATTGAAGGATCCCATCAGGTATGCTCAAAATTTAACTTTTTTTTCTAATGGTAAGTGATAGATTAATGACAACCCAAGTTCCCAAGAAGCTTGACCCAAGTTCAACTTGCAAAAAGGGCTAAAAATTGGAACTAGGGTTTGCTGTGCAAGCCTAAGTCTTATAAGCTCAGCTCAAAAATGAAACTCGAGTGGATTTTAAGAAAAAATAGGACCAAAAATTGAGTTAAAGTCAAAGTGAAGTTATGATAAAAGATGACGACTTTCATGATGAGCTATCACAACTGTGACGGCTTATCAAAAATATCATCAAAGGCTGCTAAGAATGAAGTAGGTTCTATTTAGAGCTGGCGACATTTGTGATAGGCTATCACGTTTATGATGGCTTATCAGAAATGTTGTTAGAAGTTGATAAAATCTTATGAGTTCTGTTTAGAGATGATGATATTTATGATAGGCTATCACCTTTGTAATGGCTTATCAAGAAATGTCGTCACACCTGGGACCTGAAGCATTACTAAAACATTTCAAGGGGTGTGGAATTTCAATGATCGATGTGTTTGTGTTTGTACTCTTGAGGGTCAACTAATAGTTTTTCTCTTGCTACAGGTATTGAAATGGCACCCAAAGGAAAGAACTCAAAATCCACAAAGAAAGTGACCAAGGAAAGTGCATCTCGAAGACTCTTCAATAAAGAGTCTGATTATGAGGAGGAAGAGCCTCTGCTCAGGAAGCAAAATAAGAAGAAAAGATCTAAAAAGGCTCCACCACCCACACCAGTTGAGGTGGAGAAGAGTGAAGAAAGTGACACTGAGCCAACAACATCCGAGTATACAACTTCTGAATAGCCGACCTCTGAGAAAAAGAGTCTGAACATGCTGCATCTGAAGAGCATGATTCAGATCAGCCTGAGTCCAAGGAACATGAGTCTGGGCAACCTGAATCCGAGGGACAATCATCTAAGTCCCCTTCTACTGATCCAAAAGATGATGAAGATTCTCTGATTCAAGGAACTATGGTCAAATGCAAGAATCTTGAAGTTCGAGATAGCACTAGATGGCAGATTCCCAAATCTCAAAAAATCTTCTTTGATGGGCTTCGCAAAACCAACATGAGAGCTGTCAAGAGGCCAATCTTTGAGGAGATGTGAATTATCACTAAGGGATTGAGCAGGTACCCGAAAGTGGAGCAGAAATTTCATGGCTATGATTTGGGATGGACTAAATGAGGAGTAAATTCATTTTTCCCTACACTAATTAGGAAGTTCTATGCAAACTACCAAGCTCGCTAGGAGAACATGTGTAGAGAAGGAGAGAAAGCAGCTGACCAACCTTGTTGGACAAAGTTTCGGTACAGGGTGTAATGGTGGATATTTCTGAAGCAACAATCAACAGGTTCCATCATGGCACGAACTTCACTTCTCAGGACACTTCACCTACTTTCTATGCCCGGTTGAAGCATCGGGAAAATCAACAAAATTGGTTGGCCACACTCATAGCCGATGGAGAATCGGAATGACTAACGAATTCAAGTAAAAGGATCTTTAAGGCCTCCCTAAATTCAGAGGAAAGATTTTGGTGGGGTATTGTTCATACTTGGTTGATGCCCACAGATGGTGATAATATTCTCAGGGATGAGAGAGCAATATTAGTCGCAAGTTTTGTGGCTAACCTCAAATTAAATTTTGGAGAGATTATTGCTGAAGAGATAAAAATTCATGTCTCGAGATCTGATACAACATATCCCTTCCCTTGTTTAATTACAAGGTTGTGTAGGGAAGCAAACGTGCCGAAGATTTTAGGGTTAGAAGAAGAACTTCTTGCCAAAAAGACCCACAATCCTATAAAAAACGAGGAAAATCAGCCGAGGCTAATGTTTGACAGGGGCATAGAGATTCCCACTGATCCACTAATTACAGGTACTAATTAAGTGCCTAATGTAGAGATGCCAAATTCTGAAGATGCACCTCTAACATCTGCAACAATGGCAGAATCATCAGTGCCCAGAACTGAGATGAATCCACCAGCTGCTATGCCTACACCAGAATTTGCCTTTACTCTGATGAATTTCAATAGAGTAAAAAAGAAGTCCAAGTGGTGCGAGGCTCAGCTGAAACTCTTTACCAACCAATTCGCAGTTGCAGTTGACAAAAGAGTTAAGGCTGCACTTGAGCCTTCAAGGCCTTGTCAGGAAGGATTGATGAATTAGAGAACCGCTTTAATGCGTGGTCGAAGGAGAGGTCAAATGCAGATATGACACTGCTTAGGTCATAACTGGCTAAGTTAAAGGCGTAGGTTGGAAAGTTACATCAACACTAATTTATGGTGTCATCAGAGTCGGAAGTGGAGGAGTCTCAGGGAGAAATCCCATTGTTTGATCTCACAGAGGAGCCAATGAATAAAAAGAAAAAGAAAGGTGAGAAGAAAGGCAAAAGGAAAAAGAGAGAGGCCCGACAGTGATGAATAAAGAAAATCAAAGGAGAGGGCAAGAAAGAAGTCTAAAAAGGAAGAGATAAAGAAGGCAAAGATTGAGACCTTAGCGAACAATGATCCGAGCGAGAGCAGTAGGTGCCTCCACTAGTAGGCCTTCAGAGACTGATAGACCATCTGTACTAGAATAGTTTGAGGCTTCTGATGGAGATGCAACAGCAGAGTCAGGAACCCATGACCCCCGGGATTGATCTATTCCAGGTATACTCTAACCCTTAGTTTAGATTTTCTTTGATTTTAAGTTGAGGGTGTAGAGTAAATTGTTGTTGTAAAATTTTGCAGCTGATTAGGAGAAATACTTGTACTTGAGGCAGTTGGATTGTTTTGTGATTTTTGTACACCTCTTCAAGTGGTCTACTCCTTTAACTGTGTGATTGGGATTCAAGTGTGACCACTGTGCATCTTTGTATGGCATTAGTTCTAGTAACATAATAATCATTGCTAAATAGCTGCATAAACTGAATGAGTCATAGCTTGTGATATACGTGTGTGCCATGTATGTGTGAGAAACTACTTAGTTCCCTTTGTATGCTGAAGCCAAAACTTGCCCGGTTAGTCTTACCTAGGTTGAAGGATGGTGGTTAGGAAAGGATTATAGGCCATTTTGATTTTAGCTCACTTTAAGCCAAAATGACGTTCCCTATGTGTATAATATCCCTTGATACCTATTTTGAGCCTAATTAGCCTATTTCTTTGTATGACACCTGTCACCTTTCCATTTAAATCACAATGAACCTAATTTAGCCCTGGTCCTCCTTGGATACTGTGTACCTTGACTTAGGAAAATGGCCTAAGTTGAGGGTGGCTATCATAGGGGTACGTGATATAGAATGAGTATGAAGAAATATAACATAAAAGAAAAGAATAAAAGCTGGGTGCAGAGAAAAAGAGCAAGAAAAACAAAAAATTATGAAAATGATTAAGTAATTGAGAAAAGATTGCACCCATCCTAAATAAGTGTGATCAAGAAAAGAGAAGAGTGGAAAAGGCTAATGAGTGAAACCCCAAAAAGCTATTGTAGTGTCAAGGAGGCTTAGTCACATTAAATACCATCGAGTATCATACCAACCTCTAGCCTACATTACAAGCCTAAGAGAAGTCCTATAATCATCCTAGATGACCTATCTGAGATCTGGGCAATGAATATAAGGGCAAGACTATGGAACTTGGCATACACTGATTGGAACTTTGTTCTGAGAGTGAGTGTTTGATCGTCCCCATGGTTACATATATAATTTCTGATATGAGATGAGAGGGATATCTTTGCTGTGAGGGCACACTAGTTACATTGCTAGTAACTGACTTGTTTGGGTAGTGTAATAATGGTCTATACATGGTTGTTATAACTGAATTGATGCCGTATCTTGATTCCTGTGTGTTGCATTGATGTTGTTCATTGTTCTTGAATTGAGTGACCTTGGAGATGGTGAAAGCGTTTTGAGATAATGTGGATGATTGACTGCCAAATGTGCCTTGTATTCTCTTAGTTGTGTTGAGTTGGTTGAGGACAAACAGATCTTTTAAGTTGAGGGTGTTGATGTGTGAGCTAATGCTAACACATTTGAAGCTTTTAACTAAGAATAATTGTTATGTTTTAAGCAAATTTTGTCATTTTTGATTGGTTTATGTTTGATTTTGCAGTTTAAGCTGATATGATAGAGAACCAACAAGAATGGAAGAAAAGAAGTTAAAATCTGAAGACAAGTATGGCTGGCGATATTTGTGATAAGTCATCATCCCTGTGATAAGTTATCAAAGTCATCGTCAGCAGTAAACAAAGAATTGGCCTAAGTTGAAAGATGTGATGACATTTTGTGATAAGTCGTCAAGGGTATGATAAGCTGTCAAGAATGTCATCAGCCTGAGGCAGCACAGGAGAAATGAAGCAGAGCTTTGTCGACATTTTATGATAATCTGTCACGAAGCTGATAAGTTTTCAAGTTTGTCGTCAACCTTAAACAGGAAGAGCCAAAGCTGAAGAAGGAGCTGACGACATTTGTGATAAGTCGTCAGCCTCCTGATAGGCTATCACAAATGTCGTCACCTAATCCAAGGGATTTATGAATTCTATTATTTTGTTTCCATAATTAGGGTGAACTATTTAAAACTTTGTTTTAGGGTTTTCTAAGGAGATCCACACATTGAGTTTTGACAATACTTTTTGATATTTTTCTCTCTAATTTCTTGGCTTGAAAAAGCAAATACTTTGAAGAGATTATTATCATTATTCTGGGATTTTCCTTTGTGATCTAATCTGCGATTCACTAGTTATTATTATTATTATGGTAAGTTTAACCTTCCAAGCATGAATACAACTTGTTGTTTTGATTTTAGAATTATAAATGGCTAAATTCCTTTAACCTGAATTATGGGATCTAGGGTTAGGTCTTAATAAGGTGCTAAGTGTTCAAGATTCAAAAGGTGGTAGGATTTCTTGATAATTCTGAGGTTTTAATTAACATCTGTTGGTTGCAAACAATAGATAACACCTGCTTTGGTTTGCTTGAGAAAGAAATCAAATATAGTGGGAAGTGAGTTATCGACAGGGACTTGGAAATACTCCATTTAATAATCAGCGCTGTAACAAGGTTGGTTAACCTGAGGTAAAATCTGGGCAGTGAATATAAATTTCCTACGTCCAAGAGGATTAGGTAATTAAATGCTTAAGTAGGTCGAGAGATAATTAAGCATAACGTTGATAAAAATAACTTCTTGTCCTACCTACCGTGAGAATTTTGAACCACTGTTAGCATCTGTCAAGTACCAGAAGCCTAAGAGAACATAATTCTTGTTTTTCAGAAACTCTTGATTACGAACACTGATTAAAGAAAACCGAAAATTATTTGTTATACTAAAACCCCCCCATTTTTGGGAACATCCAACTATCAGTTGATTGATTTGCAAATGACTTACATTCACACCATATTCCCTGTGGGATTCGACCTCAACCTAGTTGGGTTTTATATTGACAACGATCGCTTATATTCTCATTGAGAGGTGTAGTTTGAGCGTTATCAAGGAGCTGGGGAAAACATTTATCAACATGATAGTAGATGTGCCGCGTCAATATCGCGTTGAATCACTAGTTTGGGACTCTAAAGGTGCCTTAAACAAAGTTCAAAAAATCCAAAACTTATCCGAAAACACCTATGGATCTTCCTGATCATGAAATAACCTAAAGATCCATATTTTAAGGTCATAAAGGTCGTGAAATTGGATTTCCAACTTTTGAAGGCTAAAATAACACTAAGTCTGCATACTTAACTAGAGTTTTCTAAGTCTAGGACCCCCTTAACAAGCTTAAAAGACTGAATTAAGCTAAGAATTTTGCAGGGTCTTACATTATCTCCCCCTTGGGAACATTCATCCTCGAATGATACTGACTAAACTGAGAATACTGGTAGACTGAACTTACTTACTGAACATGAACATCTGAAACATGATTATCATGACTGACATTACATACTGAATTTCATACTAAACATGCATATCTAATGCATCCATACACGACTGAACTGACTCATGAACATATGACTGAATATGCAATGGTAACTAATACCAAGTTTGTAATGGAAAATCTGAGCATAAAACTGAATAAGCTTAAGGAAAAACTATTACTTAAACTGAAAAATACTGATGAACCCAAGATCATTTTAGGAGTACGCATGAACGAGAACATAAAAACATGACTGAGACTGGAACATGATACATGAACTGAATATCGTGAACTAAACTGAGCCACTTAAATACGTGGCTTACGTCTGAGATGTAAACTTGAGGGTCAACTTAGAGTACCCACTACTCCAAACTGGATTCATTACGTGAAGAGATCTGGGAGGTTTAGGACATGAAAGCTCAGGGTTATAGTGTATCTCCCCCTTGGGACATTATGTCCCCCAAAAAATACTGGTATGTCTGAGATACTGAGGAAAACTAGGGCGATGCACAAGGCACCTACGAACTGAATCATGACTGAATATCTGGTGCCTGAAACTGAGACATGATACATGAACTGAACTGAACACACAACTACCTGGTTGGTCCATCTTAGAATAGTAACATCCATAAGACTTCGGATAGTGTGACTAGATGGAAAAATGGAAAACCACACCACACAAATTTGTCTGTCTGACTGCTAAACTAGATCACTGGTTTTACAGACTAACTCATACTGAAAGCTTATTCTCAACTGGAGATTTTCTCTGACACTTTTTTTATTGAGTTGCCAGTAACTTTAGGGAGCAAGGAAAGCGTGGCATTGTCTGAATAAGACATCACAATATGGCTAGAATTCTATAATATGAGGCGAGGCTTATGAATCATCATCTAAGATAGAGTGACTAAGACTTATGCACTACAACTACAAATTTTCAAGCTTAGACATATCCCTTGAATACTCTCTCAACTATACTCTACACCTTAGTACAACACTTTACTTGGGACTATTGAAAAATATTCGCATGGGCGTTGCGCATGAATGCATAAACATACTAACTTATCTGATTAACTGAATAACTGATAGCTGAATACTGGGTCTGCAAGAATGAACTGTACTTATTTGGAATAACTGGACTGAAACTGTAGAGTATCATGTATACGAGGTAAGGACTAACTGGGTAATATGAGATAACTGAGCATGAATTTGTGAAATCTATATTGTTTGAGAATGCAAGACCAAGAATATAACATGGTTCTAAAATATTTTGTAAGTTGAGGTACTAAAATACTAATAACTGAGTAACTGATAATTTTATGCTATGGTCGAGCAAACCTGAAACTAAACTGAGTTTCTGATCTGATTACTAGACTAAGACTGACACTATAACTAAGATTGTAACTAAGACTACGATTCGGATGGTAACTGGGACTGAACACACTGTAAGGCATGAGTGCAAAAGTCATAAGCTATATGACTCCTCATACTAAGAACTGGAAACATACACGATTCTATGGAAAGTATGTGAATATAAGCTGTGTTCATGGAGCTGAGACGTAAAACATGCATAGGTATCATGATGACTGAAGTACAAAACTTTGAACTGAGGTAAAGATAGGTTGGGTATCATTCCCACCCATTACTTTTCTACACGTACTAATATTACTACTGAAATATGAAAGCCTGACTTCCTAAGATATCATCACCGGACAGTTCCTATATACCTGTCGGGCTATGATAGACTGACCTACTAGGGTGGAGGCTGAGAAAGGTTTTGTTAATATTTGGTCTGACTTTAAAGTTAACTACTATGCAAAGAGTTACAAAAGACAGAGAAGCTCCTGGATCTGATGAGACATAAACATATAAATGAGAGGTCTATAACGCCCCAGTGACCGTGTTAGGGTAAATTTCCCGATCTTTCCTGGACTATAGTGCATAAAGCCTATTTGGGCGCTGCCCACTAGCGGCACTGGAAGTGGCACCCTGTTGATTCGAGTGACCGGACTGAGCTGAAAAACAACTGTGCTTAATTTTTAGACTAGCCTTAGGACAGTCTCAGACTCTGTGACTTGACTCTCCATATTCAAAACACACATCACTATCGGCTCTACATATACCCTTATGATTCTTACCACATTCTTCGTAAAGAGGATTAGTATGAACATCGCTTGCACTACTCTGGGTTTTGGAGCTTGGTGCCCCATCATGACTGTCATTCTTGAACATTGGTACTGGTGTGCTAGCTGAAAATAGAACTGGGGATGAAAACTTCTGACTAAATTGAGAATGGTTAACACCTTCTAACCTTGGCTAGGAAAAACTAAAGCTACCCATTCTGGCTCTCTTATTTTCTCTTTTTTTTTTTCTTAAGTTTTTGTTCCTCAATCGATTGAGCATGGACCATAATCCTGGATATATCTATCTCCCTAATCAACATCGCAGTCCTACACTCCTTAACCATTCTACCCTATACCCAAGACACAAACTTGCTTATTTTGGATTTATTATCTACTACTACATGGGGAGCATACCTGGCTAACTGAGTAAACTTGAGGGAATACTCTTTCACACTCATACTGCCTTGCCTGAGATTGATGAACTCTAACACCTTGACTTCTTTCAGCTCTAAGGGGAAGAATCTATCTAAGAAGGCTGTAGCAAACTCTTCCCATTCTATGGGTTCTGCATTTTCACCCCTGTTTACCATCCACTGCTTAAACCCTGTATGGGATACATCTTGTAGCTAATAGGCAGCTAACTTAACACTTTTACTAGAAGTCACTCCTATGATATCTATGACTTTCTAAACTTGATCGAGGAACTCTTGTGGATCCTCTTCAGACTTAGAACCTAAGAATAATGGAGGATTCATTCGGGTGAAGTCCAAAATCTTGGATGCATTAGTATTGGTCACTGGGTTGGATGGAACAACAGTTGGACATTCATTTTGAGTTGCGACTGAATTGGCTAGAGTAGTGAATGCAGCCTTGAATTTTGCATGATAGACGTGCTCGTCCAGGGGATCTGCCTGAACGGGCAGAGGTGCTGACTCATTTTTGGTTCTTCTTTCGTTAGTCCTTTTGGGAGGAATGTTCTGTAGGTGAAAGAAAGAAGCAAATTAGATTGAGAGTTTTATTGGAGCTCATTATCACTCATACAACATGAATACTGAAAGAAGGGAAACTTTTCCTAGAACATCTCGTAGCCTCTCGTCCATAAGTGTGGCGCGCTACATACCCATGCACAAGACTCTACTAGATGCATCTTTCAGACTTCCTAGGACTCTATTGAACCTTAGGCTCTGATACCAAGTTTGTAATTCCCCGAGTATGTACCCTGGATGCTACACGATGCTCATAATCCCGAAGGACCACAAACTAACCCATGACTAGTACCTTCTGCAATAACTAAAAAATAATATGATAAATATGCAGAAAGTACGTGGAAAACTGGCCATAAGGTTCAATACTGTAAATAATACTGGATATGGTATCACAATACTAAAATTGAACATCAATACTAAAAACTGAACAACTGTCTGAAAATACTCTAGTCTTAAAAGCCTCTAAACTGTCTGAACTGTGGAGTTGATGGTACAAGTCCCCAACTAACTCCGACTACTGAAAGTGAACTGAAATGCTAAAATAAATAATAACTTCCTCAAACTATGAGGACTCACCAAAAACTCTGTATGCTGATATTCTGAACTGCTAAGGGTGCTTGGGAGCCTGCGTGTCTGAACCTATAATACAAGACATCATAGCGCAAAAGAAAACTATGCGTAATTACTTTGAATGTACTGGTATGCTTAGTGAGGTAGGTTGAAATGGATGGGTTCATATGCATGAAAAATACTAACTGAATGACATGAATATGACTGAATGAGAGTACATACATGAATACGTAAAATTTAACTGAGATCGCGATAACAATGGACACTAAGTTTGAATACTGATTAACTAATATTTGAGACTACTAATACTAAATTACTGATAACTAAGTGACTGTATCTGACAGTCTTGTTTCTGTGGAACTATGCTGAGTTCCATTTTGAGCTGAGTGACTATTTCTGACAGTCTTGAATCTGTGAATTGAACTGAGTTCTATACTGAGACTAAATCTGAAATTGAGACTGTAAGAAGTAATCATCTAACCGACATGCCCCTTTCTGAACTAATAGGGGTCTAACCTGTAACCCCAATTGGAAGGGTGTCAGTACCGTGCCACGGGTAAAGACAAGATGTGAGTTAACCCTATCTGATATATAAATCTCTTTCGTCAACCCTCGCTGGTAGGAAAACTCAAATGAGATTTATCAACCCTAGTCTTGCATGGAGATATCTCAACCTACACTGGCTATGTAGTTCTTGAATGCAAGGATTGCTTCTAAGGACCACACCCTTTACTGGAAGGTGAGGCCCCATCCTTGGGTTAACTCGGTGTTGAATTCTACTCCCAGCTGAATGGATACTGAACTGATTTCCTAGTTCATTCTAGGCTTGACTGAATTGTTACTGATCATTCTTTTTAACTGAACTGAACTGAGTTCACTAAGTTTCACTGATTGATGCAATACTACTGAATTCTGTTATCTGACTGAATGCTACTAAGTTTTGAACTGAATATTGTGACTGACTTATGAATACTACTGAGATTTTCCTGAGTTCTATAACTGACTGAAGCTCTAGGTAAATGGCTAAGTTTTCGGGTACTGAATACCCCCAGGACTCGATAGCATGAAAGGTAAATCATAGCCTAAGCTTGAAAATCATAATCATGTGCATTTGTTCATAACTCATTCATGGAGACATTCTATCAAACACTTTCATGATACAACTTGCACATAAGCTAACATGACATAATCTCTTTACTTTATTAGTTCAGATGAGTAATTCATCAAGCACTTAGTGAGAATACATATGCACATAACACTAAACAACAAGTAGACATCATAATTCAAATCCCCATTGATAATTTCAAGGGCTTTACATGGATCCTCGTGATATTACATACATATTAATTAACCTCACATGAAATGTATCATAAAACATGGATTAGAATCCCAATTAATCATTATAAACATGAACATAATTAAACCTAACATGGAATTTATGAAATCCATAAACTTGAAGTAAAAAAATAGTTTCTTGGACTCCAAGGGTGGAAGGGACCTTTGGATGAACACTTCACATACCTTAGTTGGTGAATTCTGGAAATCTACGATGGAATCTTGAGCCTTGAATTTGAATTTAATTCACCTAGGATTTTTGTTCTTGAGCAATTTGTGAAAGAATGAATATAACTTGCTAAAAGAGGGCTAAATTTCATGTTATAAAGGCTGAAGGGCATGGAAAAAAGACTTAATTAACCCTAAATACACGACTTTTTAATGACTGTAAACTGAAACATTGACGCACAGACCGACGCACCACGTCATTGGCATAGATGCGATAGCCAATGCATCGCGTCGAGTCCGCATCAACTCACTGGAATTTGATGCTGGGAGCTGGGGAAAACATTTATCAACACGATAGTCGACGCGCCATGTCAAGATCGCATTGACTCACTGGTTTGGGACTCCAAAGGTGCCTCAAATGAAGTCCAAAAAATCCAAAACTTATCCGGGAGCACCTACGGACATTTCTGATCATGAAACAACCTAAAGATCAATACTTTAAGTTCATAAGGGTGGTAAAATTGGATTTCCAACTTTTGAAGGCTAAAATAACACTAAATCTGAATACTTAGCTAGAGTTTTCTAAGTCTGGGACCCCTTTAACAAGCTTAAAGGACTAAATTAAACTAAGAATTTTGTGGGGTCTTACAGTAATACCACAAGAAGGAGAAATAAAACCATTACCTCAAGCATTTTCATCCAACTCGAGGAACAAGAACGAATATTTAGCCTTTATATCATCTTCAACTTCCTATATAACTTCTTCTACCTTTTGGTTCCTCCAAACCATTTTTAGCGAAGCCATATCCTTAGTTCTCAGTCTACGAACTTACCTATCCAAAATCTCAACCGAAACTTCCTCAAGACAAGGAGTCCAAAATATCAACATCCTACAAAGTGACAATCCAAGAAGGATCACCCATATATTTTTTCAACATCAACACATGGAATACCGAATGAATAAAAGCTAAACTCGCAGGTAACTCCAACTCATAAGCAACATGGCCAAATCTTCTTAGAACCTGATATGGACTAACATTATGGGGACTGAGCTTTCCCTTCTATAACACCCCGTATTCAAGTACGTGTATTGGCGTATTCAAGTACATGTATTGGTCTTATTTATATGGAATTAATTTTTTATTTTATTTATACCAGAATTTGCCCGTCATGGTTCCATGCGAAGATTATTGAATAAGCTTTCCAACAATATAAAGATTTCCAAAAATAGATAGGTTTTGGATATAATCAAGCACGTTCGAAACTATAGAATGGTGGCCGGGATATTTGGGAATAGTAAATGTGCAGGAAAATTTCCTGCACACAAACTACTAAGGCCAGCCAAATTTTTGGGTCAACTTCGAACGATCATAACTCCCTTAATATAATGAACTGGGAGATCTTAGATCTATGAAAAGAAATATCTTTGAGTCTTATTTCCAATGCAATTCTTTTCATCTAAATCCAATGTCTGAGTAAGGAGTTATACTCGTTTTACTTCAGCCTATCAAAATAGATTTTTAGGGTCAACTTCAAACGACCATAACTCCTTGTACAGGACGAACTGGGTGGCCTAATTTATATGAAATGAAAGCCCTTTGAATTATACTTCCAACTATACCAATTTTACCTAAATCCAATATCTTAGCAAAGAGTTATGGTCGATCTACTTTAGCTTGTCAAACAGTCCACCAAAGGACAGATTTGACATTATTTAAATTTTAAAGGCATTTTGGTCATTTTCTATTATATTATGGATGGGAATATGTGTATATATACATGTATATGAGTTCAAAAACTCATTTTCATCATCAATCATTGAGAAAGAACAAACCCTAGCCAAATTTGACCTTTAAATTACTTTTGATTCAACCGTAGAAATTCCAAAGTAATCCGATAACTGCGTTTGTCATCTCGAGAGCTTCGAACGACACCTATTATTTGTGCAAACAGGATTGCATAATCAAGAGGTGAATTCTAAGGTATGAATATTGTTTGCCTTTGTTCTTTTCCATATGTATATGTGTGATAGAGGATTATATGTTTTGGTTGTTATTGAAAGGTGATGGAAATAGGGTTATGGACTAATTTGCATGGTTTGGTTGTATCAAATTATGGAAGGTGGATATGGTAATTGAGTTATGGAAGGTGGATATGGTGATATACTATTGAATTGATGATTATTTATGTCTATGGCTCAATTTGGTTTAATGGATTAGTTGGAAGGATAAATGAATCCAAACTTGATATTGGAGGATGTTGTATGAATATGCATGGCATGTGAATGTAATTGGAGTATAAGAGGGTTAAAGTTACACCCTTTATGGTGTAATTAAGGCTTACTACTTAACCACTAGTTTGGTGAATTCAAATAATTGAATTGTGACGTTTGGTTGCTAATACTAGATTGCTATATATGTTCATTGTAGATAAGTAATCCGAAAAGACGGGAAGTCCATTTGGGACTAGTATTGAAGGTTGACAGTCAGGTATGCAAAGCATACTCTATACCATATCTTTGGCATGAAAGTGAACAATTGTTCTATTAAGAAAGTTTCCAAAGTTATTCAATAACATGTGATCCATAATGGTTTTGTATGATGTCCTACGTTACCAATGAACTTGTTTCCACCCTACAAGAGGTCAAGACATTCCAATACTTACTTGGTTTCCAAATCTTACATGTTTATTGCAGTAATGAATGTCAGAAGGTATCCGATTACTCAAACAAGATCCATGTGCTATTAATGACTCCAAAACATTTCATTGATATACCAATAAGTTCCTACTTCATTGTTATGGCATTGATGACTCCAAAACACTTCATTGATGTGCCAATGAGTTCTTACTCCATTGTTATTCCTTTGATGGTCTATTTATATGTCTCTTATTGATGTATCATTGTTTCAAAGTATCAAAAATACGGTGGCGACCGAAATAACAATCTCAAAGATTAATTGAACTAAGTGATGGAAGTTCTCTCTTATAGGGTGGTATCCCAGGGGAATAAGCCTATAATGGGTCGATCCCTATTTATGTGTTTATGGGTGGTATCCCAGGGGCATAAGCCTATCATGGGTCGATCCCAGTTGATATGTACTGGAGGCAGCCTAATGGTCACAGTACAGTACAGTAATGATTACAAAGATGATAAGAACGAAGGTATAGTGATTGAATAAATACAATGTACAGGTTGCCACAAGTTCTAGTAAGTGTGGTCCACTCCTATTACGATTTATTCACTTATTTCTGATTTCTATTGAGCTCCTATATCATATGTGATTATCTACAGCTTTACATACTCAGTACATATTTTGTACTGACGTCCCCCACGGGGGACCTGCATTTCATGCTGCAGGCATAGGTACCTCAGCTCATACACCGCACAAGTAGGAGCCAGGATATCCAGCTGCTTTTGGTGAGCTCCAATTTTCTTTGGGGCTTTCCGTGTCATATCCAGTCACTTTTGGTATTGTATAGAAGTTAGTTATATGGAGGGGTGTGTCCCGACCTTAGTTAAACTTTGTGTATTGTCTAGAGGCTTTGCAGACCTAATGTATAGTCAAGGTGGTGTTTTGTTAATAGACGTAATGGCTCTAATAGCCAAGTATTGTATATACATATATATGTGTGCTCGAGCTTATACAGGTGATTATTTCCTTTTATATGCGACATGATGCTGTCCGAATTTTGGGTTGTCATAGAGGTATACATAGGAAGTATAAGGTTATGAGCTGGTTCTCCCAGGCCTCCTCAGTTACGGGTGCCGGTCCTCCCCAATAGGATTTGAGGCCTGACAAAAGTGGTATCAGAGAAGTTCTTCCTAGTGAGTCTACAAAGCCGTGTCTACGTAGAGTCTTGTTTATCAGTGTGTCATGCTCCGCATCTATAAACAGGAGGCTATGGACATTTAGGAATTGTCTCTTTTCTTCATGTCTTAGATCGTGCAATAGAGCCTATATTGTATATGAAGTCATAGTTGACCACTGAATCCGTTTGTTTCTCTTATTATAGTAATGATGCCGGTTATGAGAAGCAAGAATACCGGTAAGCAAGTAGATATGGTTTCCGGAGAGGGGACTAGTAAGTCACCCACTATACCAGCTAATCAATGTGAGGCTCCAGCTGAGCATGCATCAGAAACTTCTTCCACTCCGGAAGAAATAAGAGGGAGGAGAACTATATCCCCAGAGCCACCTATTAATGTTGCTGATCAAGATCATAGAAATGCAGTGCAACTTTTGACTCGTATAGTTGCTGGGCAAGCTCAAGGGCAAGCCATTCCTACCACGGGTCCTAGTGGTACAGATAGGGCGGCTATCCTTCAAACATAGGATTTTCTTAAGATGGATCCTCCCACTTTTACTGGATCAGATCTTAATGAGGACCTACAGGACTTTATTGATCAAATTCAAAGGGCCTTAGATATTATGCATGTAATGGGTAGAGAGACAGTAGAGTTAGTGGAGTATAGATTCAAAGGAGAGGCTATATATTGGTACGAGGACTGGAAATGATCTAAGAGTATTGATGCACCCCCAGCTACTTGGAAAGAGTTATAAGAGGCATTTCTTGATCATTATCTTCCATTTGAGATTTGTCAGGCTCGTGCAGATCAGTTTTTAAATCTTTGTCAGGGGAATATGAGCGTGAGGGAGTACAGCCTCCGATTTAATTCCTTGTCGAGATATGCTCCTAATGTTGTAGCTACTATGGATGACAGATTTCATCAATATGTGGATAGGATGGATCCATATTTGGTTAGAGATTGTACCATTGCCGCTTTGTACAAAGATATGGACATAGAGAGGATCCAAGCTTTTGCACAGAAAATGGAAAATCGTAGGCAGAGGAGAAGAATACAGGAATTAGAAAGAGGATATTCCAAGAGGGCCAGATCTACAGGGTAGTTCATGGCATCCCAAGGAGGGTTCAGACCACAGTTTTCTACTAGACTACCTAGGCCATTATCTTCTTATTCTGTAGCTAGTGCCCCACCACAGTTCCAAGGGTCCAGAGAAAATAAATTTGGGCACAGAAGTGAGAGTCAGAGTTCGCGGATAGTGGGGTACCAAGGGAAAGGGAATATAAGCCAATCAAGACCTCCTCGAGAGCCATGCAATAAATGTGGAAGGTATCATTTGGGCGCATGTCGGCTAGGGACCAATGTTTGCTTTTGGTGCGGTATGTCGGGGCATATGATGAGAGAATGACCACGAAGGGGCATAGGGGGTATGTCACAACCTACGGGGTCATTTGTTGCATCATCATCATCGATGCCTTATTCAGGAAGGGGTGCACAACCAATGGGTCATGTTAGAGGTGATACAGGAGCCATGAGTTCTAGTGGTGCTCAAAATCGCACGTATGCTCTAGCGGATCGATAGAATTTAGAGGCTTCCCCAGATGTGGTTACGATGCCTTAATTGATCCCGGTTCTACATTATCTTATGTTACTCCATTGGTTGCTGGAAAGTTTGAAAGAATACCTGAACTGTTAGTTAAGCCATTTGAAGTTTCCACACCGGTTGGGGAATCTATTATAGCTAGAAGGGTTTACCAAAACTGCATAGTAATTATTTGTGGTCGTGATACGATGGCTGATCTTGTGGAGTTAGAAATGGTAGATTTTGATGTTATAATGGGTATGGACTGGTTGGCGTCTTGTTATGCCATAATTGATTGCTGCGCGAAAAAGGTATATTTCTATTTTTCAAATGAATCAGTCCTTGAATGGAAAGGTGAAATTGGCGCGCCAAGAGGTAGATTTATTTATTATTTTAAGGAAAGAAGAATGATTTCCAAGGGATACATATACCATTTAGTTAGAGTAAGGGATACAGAAGCGGAGCCACCAACTCTTCACACTGTTCCGGTGGTAAATGAATTTTCTAATGTATTTCCTGAAGATCTTCCAGGTTTGCCTCCTGAACGAGAAGTAGAGTTTGGTATTGATGTCATACCAGGCACCCAACCAATCTCCATTCCTCCGTATAGAATGGACCCAGCAGAATTATAAGAATTGAAAGAGCAATTGAAAGATTTGCTAGAGAAGGAATTCATAAGGCCTAGTATGTCCCCCTGGGGAGCACCAATGTTATTTGTGCGCAAAAAGGATGGCTCGCTAAGGATGTGTATTGATTATCGGCAATTGAATAAGGTTACTATTAAGAATAAATATCCTCTCCCAAGAATTGATGATTTATTTGATCAGTTATAGGGCGCCAAGTGCTTTTCTAAGATTGATTTGAGGTCAGGTTACCACCAAGTGAGGGTCAAAGAGAAGGATATACCCAAGACAGCTTTCCGAACACGGTATGGTCATTATGAGTTTCTAGTTATGTCATTTGGGCTAACAAATGCACCCACAGCTTTTATGGATTTGATGAATAGGGTGTTTAACCCATTCCTGGATGTATTTGTGATAGTTTTTAGAGATGATATTCTAGTTTATTCTAGATCAGAAGAGGACCATGCCAATCACTTACGACAGGCATTGCAGACTCTTCGTGATTGTAAGCTTTATGCAAAGTTCTCTAAATATGAGTTTTGGTTAAAGTCGGTGGCATTTTTGGGTCATATTGTATCTAGTGAAGGGATAAAAGTTGATGCTCAAAACTTCAGTGTTAGTAATTGTGGACTGGTATTGTATCGTTGGTTGATGCAAGTACTGCTGCAGTTCAACAGTGATGTTTTGCTTGACTGAACTATGTTGGAGATGGCGTTCCACCACTAAATATTTATGGCCACTGTCTATTCATCCCAAGAGTCATTTTCATAAAAAATAAGTTTTCCAAAATTTTTCTTTAAAAGTTAATATTGTCCAAGTGGAGAATTTTAGAATTATTTATTTTATGTGGACTTCACATTAATTTTTATTACATTAAAGTAAAATGGGATGATGGTATTAGTTGGTGGACAAGACATAGGCCATATATTCATGCAGATTCCATATGGGTCTGTATCCATTTCATGTTATTGGTGTGGGCTAGAAATAGTGTAGGGTTGTAGTAAGTCTGTGAGCCCATAATGGGGGGTGCACTAGGTTAAGGTTTTTAAACCTCTATAAATATAAGGCTAGGTCACCTCTCCTGGCTTTAACATAAGACATATTCCCATAAGTTGCCAGCCGTCATAAGGAAAGGAGAGAAAGACTCAACCTAGTTCATCTTTGGTTATGTGTAAGCAATGACGGGCAAAGGTACACACCTTTCCTCTCTCATATTCCGTTACTTATAGGTGTTCTTGGTTTATGTGAATCTATGGTGTGTTCTTTAGCATTTCTAATATTACTATGTCAATTCTTTAACAATTCTTATTGGTGGCAATTTGTTACTTCATAATTGTATTATTAAGAAAAAAGATCATTCTCTGCAAACAAAGCAAATTGTGCCCAATGTTATTTGTTTTCTTACTTAAAATTTTAATATATTTTTATTAAGTTTATAGAATTAAACTCGATTTAGTTTTATATGAAGAAAATAACCAATTAATGTTTTAAATTGATAAAATAAAAAACCATTCACTCTATGAATATTTTCTGTTACTAAGAGTGATATTCCATAGCTGGTGAGAGAATTCATAACTAATACTATAAATTTTTTAATGTATCAAACTATCAACTACAAGTTTCAACATGCCTCTTTAATTCTACAAGCAACTCCAGCTAAATTTAACTTGCACCGGCCACCATATACACCGCCCGACGACCCATCAGTTCTGGTGACCCATCAGATTCTGGCGAGACCGTCGCCTTTTTATCTCACAATTCTTGTGCCGACCACTAAAATGGTAGCAGATTATTCGGCGGCCCATCTCTGTGGCCCAGCGACCTCATCAAGTTACGGTAAGTGACATCGGTTTCTGGAAAATCATTTTTTTCTTTTATTCTCTTTCTTTTATTTATAACCCTTTTTAGGTACTACAAGTTCAGATCCGACACTTCAGGCAGCGACATCCAGATTCTGGTGACCAACTCATTTTTTCGGTGACCAACTCATTTTTCTGGCGACCAACACCTTCTCCAGTGATCAAGTATAGGGAAGCGGTACCATCAGAAGGGTAAAGGCGGCGACAATAAGTTTTGGCGACCAATTTCTGCATCAATTTTTCAGAATTTGACAAAACGATCAAGAAAATGTCCTTCACTGCGTCTTCTCCCAATATCAGGTGCACTCATTTCACTCTTCTCTAGTTTATTATTCCATACTATTTTTGGTATAAGCTTCATTTATCTTGTTCTATCTTGATTTCTTGTCTAATTTTCTTGATTATTCCTGTGGGATTACTGGTTTTGGTTTCTCCATAACTTAGTTGTTCTTCATTGCTTGTGAGTAGTATAGTACTTTTTCTTGTGAGTATCAAGTCTGCTTGCTTGTTTTTATTTGCTGATTTAGCTGTTTTTAGTCGTACTCTTTTGCTTGTCGTGTTTTTTGGCTTATTTTTTTCATTTTTGTCTACCGTATCCTTTGGAGTGGTGGCTGGGGTGATAGATGGTAGACTAGGGTCATGTCATAGGTCGAGGTCATGTGTAGGTTTAAGTCTGGGGTTGGGGGCGATGGATAGTAGGGCTAGGTGGGATAAGGGTGCTTCTAGGTTGAGAGTTGGTTCTTGGAACATAGGGACGCCGCTTCAAGGTAAGTCTATAGAGCTAGTGAAGATTCTTAGAAAGAGGAGGGTTAGCATAGCGTGCGTCCAGGAAACTAAATGGGTAGGCACTAAGGCGAAAGATGTGGATGGATATAAGTTATGGTACTCGGGTAGTGTGAGACATAGAAATAGGGTAGGTATCACACCCCTTTTTTGCCAAAATAGGATTATTTTTAGTTTCGAAATGTGTTTTGTTATTAAAGTAACTACAAATGAAATTTTCTTTCGAAAAGGATTTATTTTACATTTAAACTCGGAGTTGCCACTTGGCATAATCAGGTATGCCAAGTTACCTTTGAAAATCATTTTTCAAAATAATCTTTGACTCTTTTAAAACTGATCCACGAACAAAGATTATGGCTAAGGAATTCTGTTGACTGAGGGTAAGGTGTTAGGCACCCCTCGATCCCGTGGATCAACCACGATCGCTTTGTGGAGTATATCTTCTAGTACGACACTATGAAATGTATAAACCAACAAACACATAAACGAGAAAATAAACAACCAAAATAATTAAATCTCTAAAAATAATATCTAGTCTAATTTATTACAAACCAAAATAAAAATGCTGAAATAAAAATCTGAACTATTCTAATTACCCGAATTATGCTTTACCCGATGCCCCGGGCCTTGATCATGAGCCTCCTTTGCGTACATAATACTTTGGGCATTTCCTGATGAATAAGTATAATGTTCCTCGGGGGTTCCCCCGACAAATGAGTACAATTTCAATTTCGTACGATAAAGTAGAGATCATTCAACAAAACATCCAAATATTCAACAATCCGTAATTCCTAAATTTGCCTACCCAACCTATCGTTTTCCTACCAATTTTGGCCTAAAGATGATACTATCACGAAATTGATAATTATACCCAAAGTAACAATAAAAATGAATAAAAAACAACTAATTTATCCAATTTCATCAATTTTCAATTTCCAACCCAAATTTCCTTCTCAACCAATAATTAACTAATTCTTTGACTATCAATTCAATGTTTCTTTTTAATTGTTCAACATCTAACCACATACACACAATAAAGATCCAAACATGATAAGCAAAAAAGTCATTCACATTCACAACAATAATTAAAATTTGAGATAAAGAAAGAGAATGAGAGTAGAAATAGAACTCAATTTTATTCTGAAAAACTAGCGGTGGATCGTAACTCATGAATAGGACCTTATCAGAACCTCGAATCAAAATCAACCACAACTATAGTAACGATGCTCTTTCGAAAATAAATACTCCTACTCTCGGTTCGGTCCAATCAAATAAATAATTTAAATTACCCAGTCAAAAGAAACTGGGGCACGAGTTAATTTTTTTTTTGAGTCGATTCCAAAAGTTGTAAGTTCCACCCCACTTCAATTGTCGTTTGGTCCTCATGTCATCCATTCTTTCTAACCCTATCCAAAATCCAAGTTACAGCTAATGAAAGACCTTAAGATCAATCAAAAGAATGTTAAGGCTAAGCATGCAATGGATATGATGATACATTTTGGATATTACTTGTCTTCCTCAACATAAGGAGTTAGGAGAGAAATAAAAAAAAAGAGTCTTATTGGTGAAAACCCTCAAGGGTACGTAAGATGATTGTGAGTTGAGAGAATGAAATGAGAGAGTGTTATTGGTGAAAACCTTCATAGGCACCGTCGGGGAAAAACCCTCATGAGCACCGTAAGATGATTGTGATTTGAGAGAATGAAATGAGAGAGTATTATTGGTGAAAACCCTCATGGGCACCGTAAGGTGATGGTAAGTTGAGAGAAATAAAAATAAGAGAGCCTTATTGGTGAAAACCCTTACGGGCACCATAAGGCGATGGTGAGCTAAGAGAAATGAAAATGACAGAGTCTCATTAGTGAAAATCCTTACTGGCACTTAAATTGAGAGAAATAAAAATAAGATTCTAATTACCTTAGGGAAATGGTGAGTTGAAAAAAAAAAAGAAAATGAGAGAGGCTTGTCGTCAAAAAATCATTTAAGGCGTCACTAGTCGCATAAGGTCTGTGAGTGCAATTGACCCAAGGAAGTAATTCAGTTTCAGGGTTACTAACTCAACAACAATTGGTGAAAGTTTGGATGAAAATATCAGGCAACATAATCCAAAAATGCATGGCATAATCATTAGAATTATTTGTCATTTTTAGATAAATATTTTATTTTCTTTGTTTCAAATGAGGACATTCATTGTCTTTTCTTTATTTTTTGTATTTCTTATTTTTTTCTTGAGTTGGTTACTCAAATAGAAAATTCTTATCATTTTTTCTCATATTTTTGAGTCAAGTCAATGTCAAAACAAGTCAGAAAAGATTTTAAAACTTACTACCAACTTCTTCAATTGCACAAAGCAAGATGAAAAAAAGCTAGTACATGAAAAAAACATGATTGTGAGTCAAAAAAGGAATGCATAAAGTTTTGTCAACAGACAAGTTTGGGGGATTTGTGGAAATATCAAGGTACAAAGAGTTTATCTGAGAAACATAGCAGAATCGAGATACAGTGTTTGTTTCAGAGTCACTCATAATAATCTGAGTTTGGATCAATAATGCAGTAAGACAGTGATATACCATTAGTTTGAGGCAATATTTAATGGGACAAGTTCCAGAGAAATTGCCTCAAAGCCAAAGCCGCAAGACAACCACCCTATTTTAAACTCACAAGTTTTATTTGTATGAAAAAGAAATAGTTGCTACCTTCACATCAAAGGCTTGAAAGAACAAATATTCAGCGGTGCATCTCCTTGTTTCTGCATATTCAAGAACAGTGTTGTACAAGTTTGGTAATCAAAATTATGATAAACTCATCATCTTGTAATCCTAAGAGACACATTCTCTAATTTGAGTTTTTCATGTCTCATGGCTAGGTGGTACACTTTCTAATTTGAGTTGTTAAACTTAAAAGATGCACTTTTAGTAAGAATCTTTTACTTTTACTCTTAAGAGATGGACTTGTTTGTCTCAGCCATTCAATTTTTTCCTCAAAGGATGCATTTGTTAATAATAATCTTGATTCATCTTTGCATTATTCATTGTTGCAAGTAGTTGTGATTAGGTTTGACACCTACAAAAGATTTTGATGATAAACTGGGAACAAGAAATATTTAATTCCTGTTATTTGAAACTTCACTTCAGGATCCTCCTGGAAAATGGAAATTTACTTTATGTTTAGGATCCTCCTGAAAAATGGGAATTTCTTTATGTTCAAGACCCTCCTGGAAAATGAGAATTTATTTTCTATTCAGGACCCTCCTGAAAAATGGAAATTTACTTTCTGTTCAGGACCCTCCTGGAAAATGAGAATTTACTTTATGTTCAGGACCCTCCTGGAAAATGGGGCATACTTTATGTTCAGGACCCTCCTGGAAAATGGGGCATTACTTTCTATTTAGGACCTTCCTGGAAAATGGGACATTACTTTCTGTTCAAGACCCTCATGGAAAAAATGGGACATTATTTCTTTTTAGGACCCTCCTAGAAAATGGGACTTTACTTTCTGTTCAGGACCCTCTTGGAAAATGAAAATTTACTTTTTGTTCAGGAACATCCAGGAAAATGGGAATTTACTTTCTGTTCAGGACCCTCCTTGAAAATGGGGCATTACTTTATGTTCAGGACCCTCCTGGAAAATTGGGCTTTACTTTATGGTTAGGACCCTCCTGGAAAATGAGGCATTACTTTCAATTCAGGACCCTCCTAGAAAATGGGTCATTACTTTCTGTTCAGGACCCTCCTGGAGAATGGGGATTTACTTTCTGTATAGGACGCTCCTGAAAAAATAAGAATTTACTTTCTTTTCAGGACCCTCCTGGAAAATAGGACATTACATTATGTTAAGGACCCTCCATGAAAATGAGGCATTACTTTATGTTGAGGACCCTCATGGAAAATGGGGCATTGTTCAGGACCCTCTTGGAAAAAATAGGACATTACTTACTGTTCAGGACCCTCCTGGAAAATGGGACATTACTTTATATTCAGGATCCTCCTGGAAAATGGGACATTAATTTATATTTAGGACCCTCCTGCAAAATGGGGCACGCCTTTATGTTCAGGAACATCCTAGAAAATGGGACACGACTTTATGTTCAGGACACTCCTGGCACATGGGGCATTAATTTATGTTCAGGATCCTCTTGAAAAATAGGGCATTATTTTCTGTTCTGGACCCTCCTGGAAAATGGGACTTTACTTTCTATTCAGAGATCTCCTGTAAAAATGAGACTTTATTTTCAGAAAAATGGAATCTTTCTTTATCATAATCTTTGTTTGGTATAATTTATGTTCTAGTTTTGAGTTTAATTTCAAGAACTTCCTAGAGAAGTTCTGTTTGAGACCTTTTCTGACTCTATTTTTCTTGACACTATTCTCTTTCTTTCTTTATTTCTTTTTGAACACATTTTTTTTTTTTTTTTTTTTTTTTGATTTTCTTGACTTTATTCTTTTACTCAACATTTTTCTTGAGCTTTGTTGACTCTATCTTGATTCCAAAAGAAGGATATGAAAGAAAATAGAACTAAAGCTCAAATGGGGTAAACAAACGATGGCACAACATTTGGATAGTAGAATGAAATACCTTCATTATATTAATCATTGGAAATGAAAGTACACATAATGCAATATGAAAGTGAGAGCTAAAGATCATTTATGACACTTTTTACCGTATTAACTTAAATTGAGCATGAGTGTCACTACTTCTTCTGCACTTAACCAATTATACAACTCCACCTTTGTTGTACATCCTTCATATCGAATGACCCATGCTTTCATGGACTTGATTATATTCCTATTTCTCTTGATAAAGGATCATGCATCTTCGTCTTGACCTAATTCAGATATGCCTTTCAATTGATGACCAAGTCATTCTTGTGATTCTCAAAATAATTTCCTTAATTTTCAAAGAAGGCTTCAACTTGGTCACCAAATGTCTTAACACTCTACCTATTTCTCAGATGTCTTTTTTTCGTAACTTTAACCCTCAAATTCAATGTTTCATGATTAAACTGGATTTTAAGATCTGTCTAAAAATTTTGCAAGCATGTCATATTACTAGAGCCAACATAAAATGTATTGTTCAAAGAGAAAAAAAACTTAAAATAAGACAAAACAACAGGGACACCATATTTCAATGAAAGGAAAAGTAGAAGTGTTTAAACAAAGACAACAAAGAAAAAAACAAGATAGATTCCGACTACAACCCTAAAATAATTCAGAAAACAGAAAAGAAAACAAACTACGAATAATCCTTCCTGGTAAGGAAAGAAGTAACTTTCCAATTTTTGAGCTTGACATCTTAGCCAATGAATTGCACATCACCATGACTAGAGCTTTCACCACTATTAATGTTCTGCACCATAATCGATTTATCTTGAATCATCTTTTCTATTTCACTTTTCAATGCACGATAATCTTCAATACTGTTACCCTGACCATCAGAATGCTATGCACATCATACATTGGGATAAAAATATATTAAATATGGGTCAGGATTATATCCAAGGAGAGGAGTGATCATGTAACACTTTACTAATCTCTGGATTAGACTAGCATATGATTCTCCAATTGGCGTGAAACTATCTCTAGCCTTCTGCCTCTTTTCATTGTTTTACTTAGATCGAACATCGGGCCTCAAAGGGCTTTGATATGTTTGTAGAGTTGGAGGATGACTCTAAAGAGTTGGTGCGCGCCATTGTGAGTAAGAAGGGGGTTAAACATAAGGTTGTGCGCTATATATGGATGTAGGGAAATAAAGTATAATGGATTTTAGGAGTGATTATATAGAGATTGGGTATAAACTTGGTCTTGAGACTGAGGATAATGATGACATGGTCTTCTTGGACGTGCCCGTTGTCCAACTACAATAGCAGTTATATCTTTCTCATTTTTCCCTTAATTTATTGCAATATCATCCCAAATATTTCTTGGATTCCTCATGTCCATCATGCTCCTAGAATTTTTATATCTCAACTCTTGGAGGAAGGTTAACACTTGAAGACATGCCTCAGTTTTTATATGAAACATCTTCTTTATCCGCTAGTCCTAGGAAACTTTTCATT
Organism: Capsicum pubescens; assembly: GCA_030864215.1. NCBI lineage: Eukaryota > Viridiplantae > Streptophyta > Magnoliopsida > Solanales > Solanaceae > Capsicum > Capsicum pubescens. Next base: position 257,295,760 of record CM061547.1, on the reverse strand, counting down.
GTATTTTCTGTACTCTTCATTTTTCCAACCATTTTCTCTGGCTCTTCTGGTACACTAGGCCTTTTGTTAAAAAATTTGGTGGTCCAGTTAACTTAAAAGTAGGCTTAAGATTATAGCAATGACCATCAAGATTATTGAACATGGGTCTACTAGCAACATAGGAAAGCACAATCGTTAGATAGATAGCGAATGTGGAAGCCTCAGTAGAGGATTGAGCACCAAAATCACAGATGACATGTGGTGTTGTGAATGTAGAAAGCTTATACTGAGGAGCTATAGAAAGAGTGGTGGAATTATTGGGATGAAATTGACATGGAATAAATTATGAGGCAAGTTGCAGTGCATTAACAACAATAGGAAATTAAATTTGCTATTTTGGAGGAAAGCTCAAGGTATTTGTAGGATCAATAGCGGGAATAAAGGGGGAGGTAACCCATTGCCCCAAGCTTGGTGCATTTCCATCATTTGTTGACTTAATCTCCTAATCTCTTGCTTTAAACTCTCATTTTCCTAACTCTTTGTTTGATCATGATGTCACTCTCTATATCCTTGTTGGACACAACTAACACTTCCTTGGATTTGGTGTGATGTCTAGGACCAGCTACAATGCCACAAACCAACCACCTTAAACTATCTGAACAATAGATACCAAACATGTTAGAGTTTAACACTTTCTCAAATTCTTTTCCTTTTCTTTTGTAAAGATCACGGAACCCAAGAAATCCACCTACGTATTTCACTCCCGAGAGAGGAGAATCAAGTGTGAGTAGTTCATAATAATTTGGGACAACATGGCCGATCAAACTCTTTTTTTTTCTTGAAACATTAAGAAAAAAAGAAAATAACAAATTGTCAAAAGAATTGAAGAAAATCTTTTGAATTTTTTAGCTTTAAAATCCTATACAAAATGAAACCTTCGATTACCAAAGAAAATCTTTTTGGGTTTTCGATTTTGAATTTCATACGAAAATGAAACTTGAACATAAAGATTTTTTTTTTGTAGTTTTCTTTTAAAGATGTATATGAAACACCTACTCTAAATGAAGAGTGAAGAAAATCTTTTTGGATTTTTGAGATAATATCACCGAACCCTAGAAGGGATGCCTACATATCTCACTTTCAAGAGAGGAGAATCAGGTATGCGTAGTTCATCCAGATTGGACAATTAAAGATTAAATATTAGCTGAACCCTGACTTGAGAGACACTACCACAAACAGACGAGCAAAAATGTCAATAAAAACTTTTTGAGTTTTCAATTTGACACTTTGCATAAAAACGACACCAGCAACTATGAAAGATTTTTTTTTTTTATATTTTCGTTATATGAAATGTATAAAACTTCTACCATCTTTTTGAATTTTCTTTATAAAAAGCTCCTATTAATTTTTTTTCTTTAAATTTTGAATTATGAATGCTTGCTAAAGGAGAAAAACGTGCAAAAAGTAAAAAATCTTTTTGAATTTTTAGATTGTGAAAAATAAAAGCCATAAAAAACTCTAAAAACGACAAAACTTTTTTATGTGACTCAATTTTTTTTTCAATATTTCCTTGCTTACACACTTTTCTTTAATTCTAGCATATGTTTTTCCCCAAATCCATCCATCAAATGATCCCGTTATCCTCAAAGATACAACATTTAACACATAAGAATGCTTTGAAGGTGAGTCTCTTATAAAAGACCAAGTGGGTCCCGCTATGTCTCAGTATGATACAAATAAGTGTGACCTAAAAGCTGACCTACGCTGGGGTCCACTAACTAGGTTGCTCGGGGAAATGTATGATTGATGGTGGCTGTGAGAGCTTTTCACCCACTCCTTATGTCCGAATGCTCCCCCTCCTAAAATAAGGGTGACTCAACTAGAGTTCGTGTACACGACGTGTACTCTAGAACTTATTACAAAAGAATTTACTTAGGGTAATGCATATGATGCCAGATATAAAGTGGTAATACATAAAGAAAGATTGTAAACAAAGATCATGTAGGAATCCAACAATGATAAAACAATAAAATAAATAATAACACAAACAAAATGTTTATACACCTATAATGTCTAACTAAGCCAATATAATTCAAAAATAAGCTCGAATTCTAAAAAATATCCAGTGCAGTCGCCAGAGATGTCACATTTCTTTTTTACCAAAATAGGATTATTTTAAGTTTCGAAAAGGTTTTTGTTATTAAAGTGACTAAAAATGAAATTTTATTTCGAAAAAGATTTATTTTACATTTAAACTCAGAGTCTCCACTTGGCATAATCGGGTGTGCCAAGTCACCTTTCAAAATCCTTTTTCAAAATAATATTTGACTCTTTGAAAACTGGTTCATGAACAGAGATTACAGTTAAGGAATTCTGTTGATTGAGGGAAAGGTTTTAGGCACCCCTTAACCCCGTGATTCGACCACCGTTTCTTCCTGGAGTATATCAGCTAGCAGGACACTATTAAATGTATAAAAAAACACATAAATGAGAAAAAAACAACAAAAAAAATCAAAACTCCAAAAATAATGTCTAGTCCAATTTATTACAAACCAAAATAAAAATGCTGAAATAAAAATCTGAACTATTCTAATTACCCTAACTATGCCTCACCCAATGTCTTGGGCCTTGATCACGAGACTCTTTTGCGTACATGATACTTAGGGGCATTCCCCAGTGAATAAGTACAATGTGCCTTGGGGTATTTGTAATACCCCGTACTTTTCCTAGCCTAAATTCATTCCTAAAATGTTAAAGGATAGCTTCCAAAATTAATATTATTTATTTCATGTGCGATTTTCCAGTTTTGGACCCTCCAATGCATATGAAATTGAATTAGCTTTCCAACGATATAAGATTTTCCTAAATCCGATAACCGAGTAAGAAGGTATGGCGATTTTAAGTTTCAGATCGTAAAACACAGTGATTTGGATCCGTAGCGCATCGCGGAGAATTGTAAAATCACAATTTTCAAATATCCAGTGAGACTCTGAAATTCCACCATGTCGCGGTGATGTCCCATCTCACAATTGTCTCTTTCCAATGAAGCTCTGCGATCATGGTGCATCGCGGAGGAGTCATATTTCACATTTGGCAATTTCCAATGAGCCTCCACATTAATGTATTAGCACATCGCGGAGGTGGCCAAAATAGAATTCCAAGGGCTTACCGTGATAGCTCCACATTGCGGTGATTTTCCAGGTTCCAATTAGCAATTTTTCGTAAGCCACCGCGATAGTGGCGCATCGCGGTGGCCACCCAAATTAGAAAAATATTACGTTTTTAGTTCCTTCTAGAAGTTTAAAGAGGGCATTTTGGTCAATTACCAAGGCCCCAATTCATTCAAAACAAATAATTAAACCTATTCTAAGCACTTTATACCCAATTTCATCCATTCTCTCTGAAAGCAAAACCCGTAAGCTCCAAAGCTTCTTCTCTAAGAAATCAAAATCCTTCATAGATTCTCTAAGAAAGCTCTAAATTGAGGATTTCCAAGGCAAGATAATCAAGAACTCATCCCCAAGAACTCAATTAGGAATCAATAACTCAAGTTTCTTCATCTAATCATCAATCAAGGTATGTGGGGTTTATGAACAAGAATCTTATCCCATCCTTGTGCCCAAAACTAAGATTTTACATTAAATTCATATGATTTTGAATGATATTACATGAGTTTTGAATTAGGGTTCATACCCATTATTGCTATTTGCAAAGTTATGAGTTTTTGAGATATTTTGAAGATGAATTGCATGTCTATTTTCATATTTTCATGCCTATTGCAGTAAATTACAGATTTTGAGATGAATTATCATTGTTTTCATTATCAAGAATGATTATTATGATGTTTTGACATGAGTTTAACACATGGGTTTATTAAGCCCCAAGTTTATATGTTGAGATTTTGAGAAAGATGATGCTTTAAGCATCTTATGAGCTGATTATATCAGATTTACAAAAAAGTTTTGATCTTTTGATCCTCAGATAAAATTTTAAATCAATTTTATAAATTTATTACAGATTACAAAAAGTAAATAGTTTTATTTACAGATTGATTCAGATAAATGCATAACTGGTTTCATAATAAACCCTTATGCTAGTTTTAAAGTGGATTTTCAACAAGATGATCGTAACAAATGAAAAAAGAGTAGTATTTAGCACTGAGTTAGGTATGATTCCAAGGTATCATACCCTAAAACTACGTGCCACCATAGGATTAAGATTAAAGTGCCCATAGTGGGATGAGATAGTGATTACTTAAGCTGAGGTTATACTCCCTTGCAAGAGTATGACATCTCTCTCCAACGCGAGGTTTCTTTCTTGGGAGGACAAGATGTTGGACTCCATCTATCTTACATGGTTTATGTCGGTTAAGAGAACCTCCATAACATTAAAAGATTTTAGAACAACTTTAAAGTATTTCCCTAATAAGAAAAGAATAAAAAAAAAGCTTTTAGAGAACTAAGTGTAAAGGCTCATGATTTTTATTTAGATTATGATTTATAGAAAGATAAAAGTTATAGATTCCAGCTTTTAGATTTTATATTTGAAGGCTGAGTCCTTTCTACACTTATATAATATGATTTGAAGAGAGAATACGAGTACAACTTTTAGTACTAAATGTTATGACTCACTAGGTTTATAAAGTATGATTTGTTACTCATGATTTTAGTCTTTCAGATATTCTAGCATATGTGAGTCATTTACATTTAGCATGCATTGTTTTATAAATGATGATTATGAGATGATGTTTTACTTGTGCATTTCACCCCCATATAATCAGTACATCCCCAAAGTACTGATCCATATATACGTCTATGTGCTACATTGTCTCATAATGTAGGTTCAGGTGCTGAATATCAGCAGTGTGATTAGTTCAAGCTTCTTCATATACATCTAATAGTGGCGGGTCCTTATAGCTCAGGGAATTATGACTCAGATTTTACAGTTTATTAGTTTATGATATTTTACCATTCCTTTTAGAAAGTTTGAGTTATCTGGAGGTTTGTCCCAGTGACTCTCTAGTATCAGTAGTAGAGTCTTGTCAGACTGCTAGTTTTGATTTAGATTATTCAGTATTGATGTATCAGATATTTTTCTTAGATATTTCAGACAGTTTTCGCATTCTAGCATGACTTTTATGCCTATACTTCCATTATCATGAGATTTAGGCTCAGTAGTATGTAGACAGGGTTAGCTTAAGGCTACTCGTAGTCTTGAGCACTGTGTGATGTTTCGAGACTAGGTTTTAGGGTGTTACAAACTTTGTATCAAAGCCAGGTGTTTAAGAGTCCTAGGGAGTAAGACAAGCTGCGTTACATAGAGTCTTGGTCATGGGTGTGAAGAGTGCCACATTTATGAACAAAAGGCTATGAAACATCCTTAGGAAATCATCTCTTTATTTCATGATCTATCATGCTTACAGTATCTCTATCTGCTTTTAACTTGTCCTCTTATGTCACTGTTAAATATGCCTCCTCATCGAGCTAATAACTGTAGAAATAGTAGCCAACCCATTGATCCTTTGAATGAGAATGTATCCCATGGTGAGTTTAGGGCTGCCTTTTAGGAATTAGCCCAAGCTGTGAATGTTAATGTTCAGGGCAACCATCAGAATCAGGTTGCAGTTCCACTTCAGCAGAATGGTGACTTAGCAACAGCTAGAATCAGAGACTTCATAAGGATTAATCCGCCAGAGTTCTTTGGGTCAAAAACAGGTGAGGACCCTTAACTTTTCTTAGATGAGGAGAAGAAGATCACCAAAATTATGCATGTTCCTGAGGAGAAGAGTGTAGAGTTAGAATCCTATAGATTAAAAGATGTAGCTTATGATTGGGTGGTTATGTGAAGGAATGGTAGAGGTGAGAATACAATTTTTATCAGTTGGCAGGTGTTTCAAGATACATTTCTAGATAGGTTCTTCCCATATGAGATAAGAAAAGATAAGATAGAGGACTTTGTAAATTTGAGGTAGGTCTCGATGATGGTGAAATAGTACTGCCTTAAGTTCAATCAGTTGTCTAAGTATGCCCTAGATATGATGGCTAATCCTAGGTCAATTATGAGCAAGTTTGTTACTGGAGTGTCTAGCTTGGTAGTTAAGGAGTGTAGGACTGCAATGCTTATTGGAGACATGGATCTTGCTAGATTGATGATGCATTCTCAGTATATTAAGGCAAAAAAATTAAAGAGAAGAGAGAGAGAGAGGAAGTAAGAAGGCTAGAATAGGGATAGTTTGAGTATGGCCAGGATAGGTCTCAAAGAGAAAATCATCCATAGTTCCAGAATTGTTCTTCTATTCCATCACCATATTCAGCTAGTTTACCTACTCCTAGAGGTAGGCAGGAGCAGTGGGGTAAGTCTTCTATGTCCGGATCTCAGAATAGTGTAAGTGGAAGGCCTTGTTATTCTTTTTTTGCTAAGTGTGGTAGGAATCATCCTATTGAGTGTTTGGCTGGATAGAAGGATTGTTTTGGTTATGGAAAGTCGGGTCATGGAACTAAAGATTGTCCGCATGTTAAGTAGGGAAATAAAGATGACCATCCCCAGACTTAGACTACTAGTGCACCAGCTCGTGTATGTCGCCCATTCCCTCCCCAGAGTGCATTATCCAGTACCGGTGGTGGTCAGTGCTAGAATTAGTTCTATGCTTTACCATCCCATCAGGAGTAGGAGGATTCACCAGATGTTATTACTGGTATGCTTCGTGTCTTTCATCTTAATGTCTATGTGTTATTAGACCCTGGGTCGAGTTTTTCTTATGTGACCCCATTAGTTGCTGTAAATTTTGAGATAAGTTCTGAAAAGATCCCTGATCCCTTTTTGGTTTCTACCCCAGTGGGTGAGTCAGTTGTTGCTAAACAAATCTATAATAAGTGTCCTATCACTATCCTTCATAAAATCATGTTAGAAGACTTAATAGAGTTAGACATGGTTGGCTTTGATCTTATTCTTGGTATGGATTGGCTCCATTCTTTTTATGCTTCTATGGATTGTCGCACCCATGTGGTGAATTTTCAGTTTCCCGATGAGTCAGTCTTTGAGTGGTCAGGTAATTTAGTGTCTCCCAAGAGTCATTTTATATCTTATCTTAAAGCCAAAAAGTTAATTTCCAAAGGGTGTATCTATCATCTAGTTCGAGTCAAAGATACTACGTATAAGACTCTAACAGTTCAATCTGCCAGTATGGTGAATGAGTTTTTTATATCATTCCTGAATATTTGCCAAGGGTACCTCCTAATAGGGAAATAGAATTCAGTATTGACCTTCTTACAGATACTCAACCTATTTCTATCCCTCCATATTGTATGGCTCCCACCGAGCTTAATGAGTTGAAAGAGTAACTTAGAGATCTTTTAGATAAAGGTTTCATAAGGCATAGTATTTCTCCATAGGGCGCCCGTGTCCTATTCATGCGAAAGAAAGATGGTTCTTTGCATATGTGCATTGATTATCATCAGTTGAATAAAGTCACAGTCAAAAACAAATATCCTCTTCCTAGAATTGATGACTTATTTAATCAACTCCAGGGTGTAAGTTATTTCTCAAAGATAGACCTTAGATCCGACTATCATCATCTTAAAGTAAGGGAATATGATATTCCTAAGACAACTTTCAGAACCCGTTATGGTCACTTTGACTTTCTAGTCATGTCCTTCCGGCTAACCAATGCCCTAGCATCCTTCATAGATTTGATGAAAAAGAGTGTTCAAGTAGTATCTGGACATGTTTGTCATAGTCTTTATTGATGATATTCTTGTCTACTCTCGTAGTGTAGATGATCATGTAAACCATCTTAGAATTATGTTACAGACCCTTAGAGATCACCAGTTGTAACAAGTGTGAATTTTGGCTAAGTTCAGTAGCTTTCCTTGGTCATATTATTTCCAGTGAGGGTATTAGAGTTGGTCCCCAAAAGATAGAAGCCGTAAGGAATTGACCTACACCTATCTCTCCATCAGATATTAGAAGTTTCTTGGGTCTAGATGGTTATTACAAATGTTTTGTTAAGGGTTTCTCGTCTATAGCATCTCCTATGTCTACATTGATCCAAAAGAAAGTTAAGTTCTAGTGGCCAGATTCCTGTGAGAAGAGTTTTCAGGAGTTGAAGACTCGACTCACTTTAGACCTAGTTTTAGCATTACCTGTGGTACAAATGGTTTCATGGTTTATTGTGATGTCTCCAGAGTTGGTTTGGGTTGTGTTTTGGTGCAGAGAGGTAAGGTCATAGTCTATGACTCTAGAAAACTTAAGCCTCATCAAAAGAATTACCCGACCCATGATCTTATGTTAGCTACTATTTTTTTGCATTAAAAATCTAGAGACATTATTTGTATGGAGTGCATGTTGATGTGTTCACGAATAAAAAAAGCTTGCAGTATGTGTTTACTCAGAGGGAGTTGAATTTTCGACAGAGGAGATAGTTAGAATTGTTGAAAAATTATGATATGAGTGTGTTGTATTATCCGGTCTAGTCCAATGTAGTGGAAGACACCCTTAGTATATTGTCTATGGGACGTGTTGCTCATGTTAATGATAAGATAGAGTTAGCTTGAGAAGTGTATAGATTAGCTCGATTGGGTTTTAGATTAGTTGATTCCACTAAAGGGAATGTTTGGGTTCAGAGTAGTTCCGAATCTTCCCTAGTTTCAGAAGTGAAAGAGAATCAAGAAAAAGATTCTAGTTTGGTCAAACTGAAGGAGTCAGTTAAAGACCAAAACGTAGAGGTTTTCTCTCAAGGAGGAGATGGTGTGTTAAGATACCAAAGTAGATTGTGTGTGCCTTGTGTTGATTATTTGAGATAATGTATTATGGCGAAAATGCATGGTGCGCATTATTCTATTTATCCCGATGCTACCAAGATGTACTGCGACTTGCGGGAAATCTATTGGTGGAGTGGTATAAAGAGAGATATAGCTGAGTTTGTGGAAAAATGTGCAACTTGTCAACAGGTTAAGGTAGAGCACCAAAGACCAAGTGGTTCGTTACAAGAGTTTGGTATTCCCACTTGGAAGTGGGAAGAGGTGAATATGTATTTCGTAACTGGTTTACCCCATTTGCATCGTCAACATGATTCAATTTGGGTTATTGTAGGCATATTGACTAAGTCAACATATTTCTTTCCAGTTCACACGTCTTATACGGCTGAAGATTACACTAAGTTGTACATCCGAGAGATGGATAGATTGCACGGAGTTCTTTTATCTATGATCTCCGATAGGGGTACTCAATTTACCTCTCAGTTTTGGAGAGCCTTTCAGAAGGGTCTTTGTACTCAAGTTCATTTCAATTCAGCTTTTTATCCGCAGATAGATGGTTAGGCAGAGAGGACCATTTAGACTTTAGTGAATATGTTGAGGGCATATGTTCTTGATTTCAAAGGTAGTTGGGATGAGCATTTTCCATTGATTGAGTTCACTTATAATAACAATTATCATTCTAGTATTTAGATGGCTCTGTTTGAAGAACTTTATGGGCAATGATGTAGATCACCAATTGGTTGGTTCAAAGTGGGTGAGGTCACCTTGATTGGGCCATACATGGTGTTTGAGGCCATTGAGAAAGTTCAGTTGTTCAGAGAGAGATTCAAAGTAGCCCTGAGTCGTCAGAAATCCTATACCGATGTGAGAAGAAGAGACCTTGAGTTTGAGGTAATGATCTTGTGTATTTGAAAGTTTCACCCATGAAAGGGGTAAAGAGGTTTTGCAAAAAGGGGAAAATTAGTCCCCGTTATGTAGGTCCCTTCCATATTTTGAGTCGTGTTGGAAGGTGGGATATGATCTTGAGCTACCCGCAGAGTTATCCTCAGTTCATCCAGTGTTTCATGTGTCCTTGTTGAAGAAGTACATGGATGATTCAGCTGTTATAGTTCCTCTAGAAAGTACTGATATTCAGAATAGCCTTTCTTTCGAAGAAGTACCAGTGGAGATTTTTGATCGTCAAATTCGTCGGCTAAGGAACAAAGAAGTTCCCTTTGTCAAAGTTTTGTGGCGAAATCAGTCCGTTGAGGGCGCTACTTAGGAAGAAGAATCAGACATGCGTACCAAGTATCCTCATCTATTATCCACGGACTCAGATTTAGCTGAAGGTAATAGTTTTCCTTCATTCAGTCTTTTCCCATTCCCAGATTCAGCTATATAGTTATTTTTATAAGAATTCATGCACTAGTAAATCAGTTCAGCAGCTCATTATGTTGAGATTCAGTCATACAGTTTATTTCAATGTGCATGATAGCTTATAGCCTTAGATTCATCAGTAATTCCAGCTTAACTAGCCACATTCGAGGATAAATGTTCCCAAAGGGGAGATATTGCAATACCCCATACTTTTTATAGCCTAAATTCGTTCCTAGAATGTTAAGGAATAACTTTCAAAATGAATAGTATTTATTTTGTGTGCAATTTTATAGTTTCGGACCATCCAATGCGTAGGAAATTGAATTAGCTTTCCAACAATATAAGATTCGGCTAAATTCGATAATAGAGTAAGAAGTTATGGCAATTTTAAGTTTCAGTCATAAAACACCATGATTTGGGCCCGTATCGCGTCGCAGAGAAGTGTAAAATCACAATTGTCAAATTCCAGTGAGACTCCGAGATTCCACCGCATCATGGTGATGTCCCATCACACAATTGTCACTTTCTAGTGAAGCTCCACGATCATGGTGAGTCGCGGAGGAGTCCCAATTTACATTTGGTAATTTCCAATGAGCCTCCGCGATAATGGTGCGTCGCGGAGGTGGCCAAAATGGAATTCTAAAGGCTTTTCGTGATGGCTCATCATCGCGGTGATTTTCTAGGTCTCAATTGGTAGTTTCCAGTAAGCCACCGCGATAGTGGCGCATCGCGATGGCCACCCAAATAGGAAAAAATGTTATATTTTCAATTCTGTCTAGAAGTTTAAAGAGGGCATTTTGGTCAATTCCCAAGGTCCCAATTCATCCAAAACAAAGAATTAAACCTATTCTAAACAATTTATGCCCAATTTCATCCATTCTCTCTCAAAGCAAAATCCTAAAGATCCGAAGTTTCTTCTCCAAAAAATCAAAATCCTTCATAGATTCTCCAAGAAAGCTCTAAATTGAGCATTCCCAAGGTAAGATAATCAAGAACTCATCCCCAAGAACTCAATTAGGAATCAATAACTCAAGTTTCTTCATCTAATCATCAATCAAGGTATGTGGGGTTTATGAACAAGGATCTTCTCCCATCCTTGTGCCCAAAACCAAGATTTTACATTAAATTCATATGATTTTGAATGATATTACATGGGTTTGGAATTAGGGTTTATACCCATCATTGCTATTTGCAAAGTTATGAGTTTTTGAGATATTTTGAAGATGAATTGCATGTCTATTTCCATATTTTCATGCCTATTGCAGTAAATTACAAATTTTGAGATGAATTATCATTGTTTTCATTATCAAGCATGATTATTATGATGTTTTGTCATGAGTTTGATACATGGGTTATTAAACCCCAAGTTTATATGTTGAGATTTTGAGAAAGATGATACTTTAAGCATCTTATGAGTTGATTATATCAGATTTATAATAAAGTTTTGATCTTTTGATCCTCAGATAAGTTTTTGAATCCACTTTACAGATTTATTACAAATTACAGAAAGCAAAATAGCTTTATTTACAGATTGATTCAGATAAATGCATAACTAGTTTCATAATAAACTCTTATGCTAGTTTTAAAGTAGATTTCCAATAAGATGAGCGCAACAAATAAAAAAAGTAGTAGTATTTAGCACCGAGGGTGGTATGATTCCAAGGTCTCATACCTCAGAACTACGTGTTCCCATAGGATTTAGATTAAATTGCCCATAGTGGGCTGAGATAGTGATCACTTAAGCTGAGGTTATACTCCTTGTCAAGAGTATGACACCTCTACCCAACGTGAGGTTTCTTCCTTAATAGGACGAGACATTGGACTCCATGTAGCTCGCATGGTTTATGTCTATTAAGAGAACCTCCCTAACAGTAAAAGCTTTTAGAATAATTTTAAAGTATTTCCCTAATAAGAAAAGAATAATAGAAAAGGTTTTAGAAAACTAAGTGTAAAGGCTCATGATTTTTATTCAGATTATGCTTTACAGAAAGATAAAAGTTACAGATTCCATCTTTCAGATTTAAAATTTGAAGGATGTGTCCTTTCTACACTTAGATAGTATGATCTAAAGAGAGAATACGAGTACAACTTTTAGAACTAAATGCTATGACTCACTAGATTTATAAAATATGATTTGTTACTCATGATTTCAGTATTTCAGATATTCCAGCTTATGTGAGTCATTTACATTTAGTATGCATTATTTTATAAATGATGATTAAGAGATGATGTTTTATTTGTGCATTTCACCCCCATATACTCAGTACATCCTCAAAGTACTGATCTACATATACGTTTATGTGTTATATTGTCTTATAATGTTGGTTCAGGTGCTCAGTATCAGCACCATGAGTAGTTCAAACATCTCTGTCCATATTTGATAGTTGGTGAGTCCTCATAGTTCGGGGACTTATTACTCAGATTTAACAGTTTATCAGTTTATGAGATTTTAGCATTCTTGTTAGACAGTTCAAGTTAGCTGGGGGTTTGTCCTAGTGACTCGCTAGTATTAGTAGTAAAGGCTTGTCAGACTACTAGTTTTAATTCACATTATTCTGTATAGATGTTTCAGACATTATTCTCAGATATTTTAGATAGAGATATTTCAGACAGTTTCTACATTCTAGCATGACTTTTTTTGTCTATACTTCCATTATTATGAGATTTAGGCTCAGTAGTATGCAAACAGGGTTATCTTAAGGCTACTCGTAGTCTTGAGCACCGTGTGACGTTCTGAGACCAGGTTTCAGGGTGTTATAGTATTTCTCAGCAAATGAGTACAATTTCAATTCCGTGCGATAAAGTAGAAATCATTCAACAAAACATCCAAATATTCAACAATCCATAATTCCTAAATTTGCCTACCCAACCTATCGTTTGCCTATCAATTTTGTCCTAAATATGATACTATCATGAAATTGATACTTATACACAAACTAACAATAACGATGAATCAAAAACAACTAATTTATCCAATTTTATCAATTTTCAATTTCCAACCCAAATTTCCTTCTCAACTAATGATTAACTAATTCTTCGACTATCAATTCATTTTTTCTTTTTAATTTTTCAACATCTGACCACTTACACACAATAAAGATCCAAACATGATAAGCACAAAAGTCATTCACATTCACAAAAATAATTAAAATTTGAGATAAAGATAGAGAGTGAGAGTAGAAAAAGACCTCAATTTTATTCTAAATAACTAGATATGGATCGGAGCTCACAAACAGGACCTCATCGGAACCTCGAACCAAAATCAATCACGACTACAGTAATTATGCTAAAAGAAAATGACAGAATAACGTTCCCCAACCTATCTCTTTTTTTTAGAATCAACCAAAAATAGAAAGAAACCCAAAATGTAGTGATACTGGTGAATTTCTGGCGAAAGTTTTACCAGAGTTAATGTTTGGTTGTTGATTATTATATTTTTAGGGGGTGGAATGGTTTTTCGATGGTATTTAAGCCGTTGGTCGCTGGTTTTGATCGAATTTTGGAGTTTTTGATTTAGTTCTGACAAAACATGGTATGATTTTAGTGATTTTTGGGCGACTGACAATGTGTTTTTGGTGAGAATTCACTGGAACAGCATTGGCATCGGGACTTCATGTTTTACTCTCCATTCCAATCAATGCTTTCTTTTTGTTTTTCTCACACTCTCTCTCTCTAGCTCAATTCTCAATTTCTTTTCTATTTCTCTCCCTTTTCTCATTATGTTTTCTCTACTAGTTTTCCTTCTAAATCCTCACCATTTCTATATATTTTCTATATGTGTATTGTTTTCTCTATTTTCTTTTTTTTCTCTATTTGTGCATCTGTGTGCATTGTTTTGGATAAAAATGAAGTATCTATGTTGTTCCCTTCTAGTGTAATTTATTTGTGGTGTATGTGAGTATGGGTGTGTATATTGTTCTGGAAAAGATAATTGTGTGTATTGTATTGTAAGTGGGTGAGTGAATTGGGGGTGTGGCAGGTTAAGTGTGTTTGATGTGAGAAAGTATGTGTAGAGAGTTATTGTGAGTGGGTGTGTATGTTAGTTTGTGGATAGGATTAGGTGTGGTAGGGTGTAGGGTAGGGAAGGATAAATAGGTAAATATTATTTGTTGGGAGGGACAAAATTACGTGTCTATAATAGGTTGATGTTTATTAAGTTGGTCTATGATGATTGTTATTAGTGATTATGCTCTGAAAGTAGGTTTGGACGAGAAGGAGAAGATGGGTTTTTAGGAGGTTTTGGATGAGGTGGTGAGTGGCGTCCCGAGCACTGAAAATCATTTCATGAGAGGAGACTGTAATGGGAATATTGGGTCTTTGTCGAGAGGTTATGATGATGTGCATGGCATTTTTGGTTTGAGGAAGAAGGAGAAGCTTCTCTTTTGGATTTTTTTAGGGCTTTTGGGTTGTGGATAGTGAATTCGAGCTTTTCAAATAAGGAGGATCACCATATTATATTTCATAGTTCAGTGGCCATGACTCAGATAAATGTTTTTCTCCTTAGGAAGGGTGATAGAGGCTGTGTAAAAGCTGTAAAGTCATAACTAGTGAGAATCTTTTGACTCAGCATAGGTTATTAGTGATGGACATGGTAATCAATAAGGGCAGAAAAAAGAGAAGTATGGAGGTTTGACCCAGGATTAAGTAGGGTAGTTGACTTTGGTTAGTACTTTAGAGATGGGGGAAAAGTTATGAAGTAGGAGGGCTTAGGAGAGTAGAGAAGATATGGATAGTATGTGGAAGATGACTGTCAGTTGCATTAGGGAGACCGCTAGAGAGGTGTTAGGTGTCTTAAGAGGTTAATCTGGCAAGCATCAAGAGGACCGATAGTGGGACAAAAAGGTTAACAAGAAAGTAGAGTCTAAGAAGGTGGCTTATGATAAGTTGGTTGAGATCAAGGGTGACGAGGAGAGGAGGATGAATAAGGAGGAGTATAAAGTAGCTAGGAGAGAGGCTAAGTTAGCGGTTATGACGGTTAAGACGATAAATTTTAAGAGCTTGTATGCGGCTTTAGCGGAGAAAGAAGGGAAAAGTTAGTTGTTTAGGATTTCCAAGGCCAGGGAGTAGAGGGCTCATGACTTTGACCAAGTGAAATGCATCAAGGGTGAGGATGGTACTGTGTTGGTTGAGGATGCCCTCATTAGGAAGAGGTGGCAGTCCCATTTTCATAAAATTTTAAATGATGAGGGGGACAAAGGTTCCGTATTGGGTGACTTGGAGAAATATGAAGAGTTTTCCAACTATGGTTATTGTAGGTGTATCAAAGTTAAGGAGGTCAAGGGGGATATTTGCAAGATGCATCAGGTAGGGCGACGGGGCCGGATGCGATTCTAAAGGATTTTTGAAAGAGCACTAGCGGGGTAGGTTTGGAGTGGTTGACAAGGTTGTTCAACATCATTTTTAGGATGATGAAGATACCTAAAGCATGGAGGCAGAGTAAGATGATTCCATTGTACAAGAACAAGGGAGACATCTAGAGTTGCAACAACTATAGAGGCATTAAATTGGTGAGTCATACTAGGAAGGTTTGGGAAAGGGTGGTAGAGTTGAGGCTGAGAAGGGTCATGGCTATCACTGTGAATCAGTATGGTTTAATGCCAGGTCGTTCAACTATTGAGGCCATTCACCTTTTGAGGAGATTGGTGGAGCAGTTTTGGGAGAGGAAAAAAGACTTACACATGGTGTTTATTGATCTTGAGAAGGCTTATAACAGAGTTCCTAGGGAGATTCTATAGAGGTGATTGGAGGCTAAAGGGGTGGCCGTGATGTTCACCAGGTCGATTAAGGACATGTATGATGTCATGAAAATTCGGGTGAGGATGGTAGGTGGAGATTTGAAGCACTATCTAGTTTTGATAGGGTTTTATTAGGGAATGACTCTTAGCCCTTTTTTATTTGCCTTGGCTATGGATGATTTAACATAACATATTCAAGGGGAGGTGCCTTGGTATTTGATGATCATATGGTACTGATTGATAAGACTCGGGGAAGAGTTAATGATAAGTTAGAAATTTGGAGATAGACCCTCAAGTCTAAAGGATTTCGGTTAAACATGACCAAGATGGAGTACTTGGAGTGTATGTTTGGTGATATGTCATAGAAGACTGATGTGGTTTTGAAGCTAGACTCTCTGGCCATTCATAAGAAGGAGAGTTTGAAGTATCTGGGGTCTATGATTTAGGGCAATAGTGAGATTGACGAGGATGTCACACATAGTATTGGGGCTGAGTGGTTGAAATAAAGGCTCCCTTCAGGATTTTTATTTGATAAGAAGGTGGCCACGAAGCTTAAATGGAAGTTCTATAGAGTGACAGTCCGTCCGTCCATCTATGTTGTATAGAGCAGAGTGTTGGCCAATTAAGAACTCCCACATCCAAAAGTTGAAGGTGGTGGAGATGAAGATATTGCGATGGATGTGTGGCCATACCAGGAAAGATATGGTAAGGAATGAGATTATTAGAGAGAAGGTAGGAGTGGCCTCGGTGGATGATAAGATGTGAGATGTAAGTTTATGTTGGTTTGGGTATGTGATGAGGAAGGGCTCTGATGCTCCAGTGCGGAGCTGTGAGACACTGGCTATGGATGGTTTAGGTGGGGTAGAGGCAGGTCGAAGAAATATCAGAGGGAGGTGATTCAATATGATATGGAGCAGTTAAAACTTATGAAGGATATAACTCTTGATAGTAACGTATGGAGAACGCGGATTAGGGTAGAGGGTTAGGGGGTGAGAGTGCATCAGTAACAATAGAGGAGTGTTCTTTATTTGGGTCTAAAGTCATGGTATTGAGTGATGTCTATGATTTTGGATAGATAATTTTTAGTATTATCTTGTGGCAGTAGTATTATGTTGCAGACTGTACTAGTTTATATGCATTTATGATTTTTGTTTGTCATATTGCTATCGTCCTAAGCCGGGGGTCTATGGAAAACAACCTCTCTACTTCATCTGAGGTAGTGGTATGGTCTGCATTTACTCTACCCTCCCTAGATCCCACTATGTGGAGTGGGAATACAGTGCGTGTGTTGTTGTTGTAAACTATCAACTACAAAACTTTCAACGTGTAAAAAAATTGATAATAGATTAGATCATATTGTTATCTTGAATTACTTGTTATTCTGTTGGTTTGTTGAATTATTCGCTTGTCAAATATAAATAATTTCAATTCAAATAAAAAGTTCATTATAAAATTAGAAAAGAGAACTTACTTAGTATTTCCATGAATAATATTGTAATGCTACCCAAAATAGAAAAAAGTCAAAAATGTGATCCCATTTCTTTTAAAATAAATTACCATTAATAAAGAATATATTAAAACAAAAAATAAGATAGAAAGAAATCTCAACCTTTCACATTTATCAGCCCACATGTCATCCATCGGAAGATGTATTGATAATTACTTGAGCAAAAACTAATGGAACGAAGCCGAATCCATGTGCAAATTATTGAGCATATCAATAGTTTCAATAATTACATAGTTTGCCAAATACATGGTATTTTCCTCTAGATACATGTATCTAACAAATGTATCTATTCTCTCCTCTGTTGCTCGCCTATCTCCCTCTCTCGTCCCTCTACTTCTTTATATCTAGTGTATTTGTGATGTATCTAGTTTATCTGAAATCAATTTCATCCAATGTATTCAATATCAATTTCATTTTATGCATCCAGTATAAAATAACTAGTGTATTTCATATTGGATACAATATATATTGAGAAATTTTGGCCAATGTATCTTGTATCAGTGTATAGAAACATGTATATGTTATCAAAGATTCATATATCCTGTATTAACAAGGTTGTATCCACTCATAAACACATGTATCACTGTATAGATACTCTCCAACTTGGAAATCGAATTCTGCATCTTCTTTCATAAATACATATACATGTATCTAAGCGTATACTCAGAACAAAAGGGGGTGTAGAATATTGGGAGCACGTCGATCAGTACCCCATATATCATTAGGGCACTAAATTTCACAACAAAATATAGAGTCGATCAGATTGTGGACACGTACACAGCCTAACGGTATGAGAGCCTCGAGGAAAGAGAAAGAGTAGTGAGGTGGTTGGTTTGTGGCATTTTAGATGGTCCTCCATATTACAACATGTCACAGAGAAGGTTATATGGCCAACAAAGATACCGAGTTTGTTGTCACTAATCAGATAGGGAGTTTGGGAAATGAGAATTTAGGAGATAATGAAGAGATTCGGAAATTAAGGCAGCAAATGATAGAAATGCATCGAGCTTGGGCTAATGGGTTGTCGCCTCCTCCAGTTCCCACTGATAATCCGAAATATCTTTGTAGCTTGCCTCTCGTGTCATATGCACAATTTCACATTTTTGTTGATATGCCACAACATGCATCAGGATCGACTCCGGGGAAACAATATCCAACCACTTCCAATATTCATTTTCTCACTCCCCAATCCAAGACTACCACATACTCGGCTCCACCTGCTGTTCATGATTTTTGGTGCCACCCCCACCTGAAGCTCCTACTTTTGATGTTTATCCATAAGTTGTGCCTCCATACTCTACGAGAGAGCCTGCATTGAATATTACTGGCGATCAGCGTTACACTTTCGAGCCTACATTTAAGTTGACTGGTCTTTATGGTGACACTCACCCGCCTGAATTTCCTCCTAACACTGAGAAGCCTATTATGATAGAAGAACAAAAGGAAATGACCAAAAAATTGAGAAGTTTAGAACTGGCTATGAAGAACTTGCAAGGACTTGGGGATAAGGACTTATGCATGTTTCCAGGTGTCAACCTTCCTCCTGGATTTAAAATGCCAAATTTTGAGAAATATGACGGGACATGGGGACCCAGTGGCATATTTGAGGTTCTATTATAACCAATTAAGAGGCACTCGAGGGAAGGAAGAACTACTCATGACTTATTTCAGGGAGAGTCTTTCAGGCCTAGCTTCGGAATGGTTTGTTGACCAAGATATCAATAAGTGGATTAGTTGGGATGACCTAGCTAATGAATTTGTGCAACAATTTCAATACAAAGTGGAGTTGATCCCTGACGAAAAATCCCTAACTAGTATGAAAAAGAAAAATACTGAAAGCTTCAGGGAGTATGCGATCAGGTGGCGCAAACAAGCTGCTAGAGTGAAACCGCTAATGAAAGAAAGAAAAATAGTGGAGGTATTTATTCAAGCGCAAGATGAAACATATTATCAACACTTGTTACCTACATTTGGCAAGTAATTTATTGAGGTCCTCAAAATGGGGGAGATAATAGAAAAGGGAATTAAGACAGGTCGCATTGTGAGTTTTGTAACATTGAAAGCGACTACTCAAGCAATTCAAAAGGGTTCAAGAAGTGTTGGGGAGACAAAGAATGAGGAAGATGCATATGCTATTGTAGTTGGACAGCGGGAACGGTCAAGAAGACCCGGTTGTCGTCACTCTCAGGAAAAAACCTAAGTTCATTCCCAAGCTCCACATAATCACTCCCAAAATCCATTATACTTTGCTCCTCCACCTACATATCCAGTATATAACGCACAAACACATGTTCAACCCCAATCTTACCCACAGTGGAACACACCAACTCCTCAGAGTCGTCCTCTAATTTCATAAACATACCAAAACCCTTCTAGACTTGATTTTTGATCCAAGCCAAATGATGAAATGAGGTAAAAATTGAGAGATAGCTTCACACCTATTGGAGAGTCGTATGCCAGTTTATTTCAGAGATTGGTACAATGGGGCATGATCACTCCTTTCATTGGGTGCACTCTTAATCGACGTTCAAGAAATTTTGATCATAATGTACGATGTGCATATCATTCTGATGCTCAGGGGCATAGTATTGAAGATTTTCGAGATTTGAAAAGAGAAATTGAAAAGATAATTCAAGATGAATCAATTATGGTGTAGAACATTGACAGTGAGGGAAGCACTAGTCATGCTGATATGCAAACCAGTAGCTAAGTTGTCAACTGAGCAATTGAGAAGTCACCCATTTCCCTACTTGGAAGAGGTCTGGTAGTTTTTTTTCTTTCTTTTTCTATTTTTTGAATTATTTCAGGGTTGTAGTTTGGGATCTATCTTGTTTTGTCCTTTTGTCATTTATGTTCAAACCCTTCTAACTTTTGTTTCAACTAAATGAATTTTCCCTTTTTCCTTTGTGTTTTAAATATGTGTTGTTTGTTTGTTTTCTTTATACAGTACATTTTATGTTGACTCTAGTGATATTACATGCTTACGGAATTTTCAGCCACATCTTAAAATCCAGTCTAAGCATGGGCATTGAATCAAAGGGCTAAAGTTAGGAGAAACCTCTGAGAAAATAGTAGAGTGCTAAGACATTTGGTGACGAGTTGAAGCCTTTTCTAAAAATTAAGGAAATTATTTTTAGAATCACAAGAATAACTTGGTCATCAATTGAAAGACATGTCTCGATTAGGTCAAACAGGATCTATCACACCCCCTTTTCAACCAAAAAGATAATGTTTTTAAGGTTCGAAAGGGTTTTTATTATTAAAGTGACAAAATAAAGATTTGTTCTGAAAGAGGATTAATTTTACATTTAAACTCAGAGTCGCCACTTGGCATAAATCGGTGTGCCAAGTCACCTTTGGAAAATCCTTTCCAAAATGATTTAACTCTTGAAACTGGTTTGCGAACAGAGATTTCCATTAAGGAATTTTGTTAATCGAGGGGAAGGTGTTAGGAAACTCTCAATCCCGTGGTTCGACCACGGTCGCTTGGGAGAGTGAATTGGCTAATTTGGCACTACAATGTACAAACGACACAAAAATATGTAAAACAATCAAACAATCAAACAAACAAACAAAACAAAATGAATCCAAAATACAGTGTTCAGTCCGAGTTATACAGTCTCGAAATAGAAAAATACGAAAATGAAATCCTATCCTAAACTAATCCTAGAATAAGCTCCAATGCCTCACCCGATGCCTCGGGCCTTCATCACGAACGTCCTCCAAGTACAAAATACTTTGGGGTATTTTCCAAATAAATCAACAAAAAACCTTCAAGGCATTCCCCGGCCAAATGAATACATTTTTAGTGCGGGAAAATAAAACTATTCAACAAAATTTCAAACATTCCACGAAATTTCCAACATTCAACCAAAGCCAAAAATTCTAAACTTTGCCTACCCAACCTATGTTTGCCTAATCCAATCGACTTATCATGATACTACCAAGTTCAATTAACGTTCATTTCAAGTCAAACAACCAATGAATCAAACTAACAAAAATTCACCAATTATGTCAAGTTTTCAATTCTCACCCCCAAATTAATTTTAATTCTCAAACAAGATACCATTTCACCGTACAATCTATAATCAAGGGAACCAACCATGAATCAAAAGAAATCACTATTCATCATCAACAAAGATCAAGCAACACATGATATTCAATCCAACATACCAAATATAATAAACGATGAGATAAAAAGAGGGAAAGAGTAGAATTGGACATCGATTTAAAGCTTTCTCAATTTGATGTATTATTTTGATTAAATCCAATAGAGTCATCACCGATGAACCTTGAATCAAACCTCAACAGTGAATCCCAGCTACGGTATGCATCCCTCTCTTGTTTTCTATTGACCTGAAACAGAAATCGCCAAAAATAGACAAACCCAAATCCGATTTTGTGCAAACCGAATTATTTTCCCATGGTGTAGGCGAGGACGTGGCTGGTTGTCTTACCTCAATGGTCGGAGATGGCCGGAGATGGTGTTTCCGGTCGAATTCAGCTGTAACGGTATCAAATAATGTCGATAGTGTTCCTCCATTGAAGATTTTGGCGATATGTCGTCGGAGAACAAGAGAAGAAGAGGATTCAGGGATTTTTGGGTCTGTAGGTGTTCGGATTTGATAAGGGAATGTCGATTCCGTTGAGAAATTTTTCCGAAAACTCTCTCATTTTCTCTCTCTCTCTCACGTCTTTTCTCTCCCTATTCTCAATTTTCAGTCCATGGTCGGAGGAGTGTGTGTGTGTGAGTGTTTGAATATCATTGCTGAATCAGTGGGTGTGTGCAGATGATGAAAAATGGAGAATTATCTTCTACCTGTGGTGAATTCTCGTGAGGTGTGGTGTGAGTGGAGTTTATTCTTCTGTAGAAGATGAAAATGGAAGATGATGGTAATGGTTTTGTGTGTAGTGGTGTATTAGTGAGAGAATATGTGTGGTTCCAGTTGTGAGGTGAGTGTTTTTGAATGGAAAAAATTCCAGTGGGCCCCGCTTCCTTCTCTTTTCCTTTTCTGGTCCCTTTTGTTGTTTTCAGTTCCAAAAATGGAAAAAACTGATCCAATCCCCTTGTGATTCCCCTCTATTCTCCTTTATTCAATTCTATTAGGTGAGGCCAAAAAATGTCACGGGGTGGGGTGGGGTCACATGGGTATAGGGGTGTGGGGTGGTAAAGTGTCCTCTTTTAATTGGAGAGGTTGTTAGGAGGTTTTAAAAGAAGATAAAATTTGTTAAGGGTGGTTAGTTTTGTACTTTTGTGGGATATAATCAAATGGGTGAGGGCACACACTAAGACGAGGGTAAAATAGTAAGAATGATTTTGGGGAGGGACAAAATTACATGTCTACAATTATCATTGTCCAGTGGACCTCTGCAATATTGGCGCATTGCATAGAGGTCTATTTTCCCATTTGTCAGTTTCCAGTAGTTCAACGCTATAGTGGTGTGTCGTGCTGAAGGCCAAAATGGCATCTCTATTGGGAACCACGATTGTGGTGCATCACGTTGAAGTTCCAGGTCCCAATTGTCAAAATCCAGTTGGACGACGCGATAACTCCTCATTGTCAAATTCCAGTGAGCCCCCGCAATAGTGGCGCGTCGCGGTGGCCCATTAAATTGGGACCCCAGTTTATTTTTGAAGTTTTATTTAGGAGTTTAAAAAAGGTGTTTTGGACAATTCCCAAGCTCTCAATTCCATCCAAACACAAGATTTAAGCCTATTACAAGCATTTTATACTTATATTCATGAAAGTTTCTCTCAAGCAAAGCCCTAAGCTTCAATATTCAACTTTAAGAATCCCCAAGATTTCACCATTCTTTCCCAAATCAATGCAAGATTCAAATTTCCCAATTCAAGAATTCCAAGAATCATCATTCAAGAGAACAAATAGAATCCCAAAAGCAAACTTGTTCATCGAGTTCATCATCCAAGGTATGTGGAGTTTTGAAAAGGGATAAACCTTTCATCCTTGTGCCCAAAACTTAATTTTTGTTTCAATTTTACTGAATATTCTATGATTTCCCATAAAATTTAAGTCAGCAAATCCTCATTATTTTAGTTTATGAGATTATTATGATATTTAAGGCTCCAATTGCAAGAAATTTACATATGTTAATGTTTGAAATTATAAGATTCGTATTATGATTTATATACCGTTTTCTTGACTGAGATTGTTGAAAGCTTTTAAGATGATTATTGAGCATAAAGCTTAAATCTGATTATTGATGTAATTATTGATTCATTAAAACTTTATACTTTGAGTTCTAAGTACTATTGATGATTTTATAAGGAGTTTTTGATCTCAATTCCTATTGATAAGTTTTGATTAGTTCTTTTAAAAGCAAAGATTGATATTTTGATTCTAAGCTAATATAGGAATCCACATTATTCATACGGTTTATGATTTAAAACAAAGAGAAGCATAATTGGATTTAATTACAAACCCTTGTGATGTTTTAAGGTGGGTTCCTAAAAGTTCTGAGCAATAAGTATGGGAGTATTATTTAGCACCGAGTTAGGTATGATTCCAAGGTATCATGCCCCAGAACTACGAGCCACCGTAGGTTTTAAACGCTCATAGTAGGCTAAGATAGTGATCACTTAAGTTAAGGTTCTATTCCGATGGCTAGGATAGAACAACTCTTTCCAATGTGGGCAAGACGTTGGACTCCATGTCAGCTCAATATGGTTTATGTCGATTAGAAGAACCTTCCAAAAAGATGTCCTCTACTCTAAAAACAGTCCATTGATTTAAAGCCTAAAGTTAAAAGCATATGTTTTGAAAGTTATGTCTTTAAGATTCTTAAGCTCTAAGATAAAGTTTTTACCAAATTTTTAGAAAACTAAGTGTAAAGGCTCACCATTTTAATTTGATTATGCTTTACAAAAAGATAAGAATTATGAATTTTAGCTTTCAGATATCAGACTTAGAAGTGAGTCCTTTCTTTACTTAGACAATATGATTTAAAGACAGAGTAATAGCACAACTTTTAGAACTAAATGTTATGGCTCACTAGATTTACAAGTATGATTTGTTTCTCATGATTATTATTTTCAGTATTTTAGATATTCCAGCTTATGCGAGTCATTTACATTTAGCATGCATTATTTTACAAGTTATGATATGAGATGATGTTTTACTTATGCATTTCACCCCCATATACTCAGTACATCCTCAAAGTACTGATCCACATATATGTCTATGTGCTACATTATCTCATAATGT
The DNA here is from genome assembly GCA_030864215.1 of Capsicum pubescens. Taxonomy (NCBI): domain Eukaryota; kingdom Viridiplantae; phylum Streptophyta; class Magnoliopsida; order Solanales; family Solanaceae; genus Capsicum; species Capsicum pubescens. The sequence continues at coordinate 257,271,204 of CM061547.1, read as the reverse complement.
AGGTATGAGTTGTAGCATGCATACCATATTCAGACAGTTGCAAATTCCAGTCAGCAGGTGATGAGCCTCTTGATTCAAGGGCTCGAGTCAGTTATACAGTTTGAGAAATATTTTTTTACATTATTCAGTCGTATTAATTTGGGATAGTTAGGGGTCACGTCCCAAAAACCTATAGTAAATACTAATAGAGGTTTCATAGATAGTCAGTAAAGTTAAGGTATTTGATTTTAATTTTGTTTGTAAAAGTAGAGTTGTAATTATTTTAATTTAGTTTGGTATTGATCAAATTCAGAAAAGAGTTATCTTTCGCTTATTTCATTTAGATTTATGTATTTTATTTAGTTGCTTTTGAGTTATGCCAGTAGAAGGGTTATCTTGGGACCACTTGTGGTCCCACGCACCGTGTGAAGTCTTGGGACCATTTTTGGGGCGTTACAAGTTCTTAGTAGAATGAAGTGATATCTTGTCATGTAAAGATATTTCTTGAATATTGTCAAATAGTACATTACCATAATTTTAAACAGGTTACATTCATGGATTCAAAGTTTTTTTAAAATGTTGTATGAGGCTTGACTGGTGGTGTCCTCATATGGACTTGGGCAATCCGCTCATCATGAGCTAGATTTTGGGGTTGAGTTAAACCCATGTGCCATATATTTATAGGGGTAATACCTATGTATGTTTTATCATTCTTAGACCCCATAAATGAGATTGAATTAGGTATATTGTTGTACTTCCGCCCTATTGAGTGTTGAGACAATAAACATTGATAGTCTGGTACTCTAACAATTTGATCTGAAGGAGCAAATTCTGTGTTAATCTAGCTATCGGTTTTGTACTAAAAATCATAAAGTCATCATGAACATGAAATAATTGGATATCATAACATTTAGGGTCTGTTTGGTACGAAGGAAAATGTTTTCTCGAAAAATATTTTTGAGGAAAATAAGTGAGTTTCACTACAAGAATCTGGTTTTCAGTGGTGACGAAAGTCGCCACTAAATATTTGTTGCAGCGACAACTATGGCATTGGTAGTACCTCTGTAACTAAATGTTATTCGCGATGACAAAGTTCCCCACAATAAAAAAGTATATGACGACTTTTACCGCCATAAAAGGTAGACAAATATGCTGCAAAATATATTTTGACCAAACACATTTGGGTTAGATTGCCACCAATATAGTAACATTATCAGCTACTTTGTCGCCACAAAATTACCATCAACTGACTTGTTTCTCGCCACAAAAATCTTTGTATTAGTAGCGACCTTTGTCGCCATAAAATCAATATCAATAGTGACCACACATTTTTCATCACTAAAAATATATATTAGTAGCAATCCATGTCACTCCTATACCTTTAAATATTAGTGGCAACACTACTATCTTGTTTCTAAAAAGAACTTAAAATAGTAAAATCCATTGTCACAAAATCTACCTAATCAATAGTGGCAAGTCTCATTTTTCCACTAAATTAAATTTTGTGCACAAATAAAAATATTTTTTTCATCAAACAGGGTATTGAATTCATTCAATACCAATATTAGATAAAATTGACAACAAATTCTAAGAATTACATGTAATATTAGCTATTAAAAGCATCCAATAGTTTTTTATAAAATTATTCTCCTACTAAATATAATAAGTACTTCCCCCTCTAAGATATTAATGACATAATATTAATAACGACATAGTACTTCAATATGATCATATTCATACATATGATAAAAATCAAACTTGCATTCTACGTCATCATGCTCCTTCTTGGTCAACCCATTATTTAAGAAAGTCCTTGCCATTAAAACACACTAAATCATTTTATGATTCTATTGGCATGGACATTCTTAAACAATGGATTGATCAGGAAGGAGCTTGATGGCGTAAAATGTTGTTTGATTTTTGATCATATGTATGAATATGATAAAACTGAAATACTATGTCATTATTAATGTGTAATCCTTAACTCCTTAGTAAGGGAAGTACTTATAATATTTAGTAGGAGAATGATTTTGTAAAATACTAGTGGATGCTTTTAATAGCTAATATTATATGTAGTTCTTAAAATTTGTTGTCAATTTTGTCAAATATAGGTGTTGAATAAATTCAATTCTCTAGTTGACGAAAACATATATTTATTTATGCACAAAATATTATTTAGTGGCAAAATAAGACTTCCCACTAATGGTTAAGTAGATTTTACGGCAATGGATTTTTCCATTATAAGTTCTTTTAAGCAACAAGATAGTAGTGTCACCACTAATATTTAAAGTTATAGGAGCATCATGGATTACTACTAATATATAGGTTTTAGTGATGAAAAATATGTGTTCACTATTGATATCGATTTTATGGCAACAAAGGTCGCTATTAATACAAAGTTTTTTGTGGAGAGAAACAAGTGGTCACAGTTGATGGTGATTTTGCGGTGACAAAGTTGCTAGTATATCATTGGCAACCTAACCCAAATGTGTTTTGTCAAAATATATTTTGCAATGTACTTGTCTACCTTTTGTGGAGGTAAAAGTCATCATAAATACTTTTTTATTGTGGGGATGCAACTTTGTCATCACAAATAACATTTAGTTACGGAGGTACTACCAATGCCATAGTTGTCGCTGCCACAAATAGTCGCCACTAAAAACCAGATTTGTGTAGTGAAACTCACTTGTTTTCCACGAACATATTTTTCAAGAAAACATTTTCCTTCATACCTAACACACCATAAATGTTGTTATATCCAATTATTTCATGTTCATGGTGTCGTTTTGATTTGTAGTGCAAAACCTATAGCTAGATTTACCACAGAATTTGCTCCTTCCGATCAAGTATTTAGAGTACCAGACTATCAATGTATAATGTCTCAAATCTCAATAGGGGGGAAGTAAAACAATAACAACAACAATAATATACCTAATTTAGTCTATGTTTGGGTTCCAAGAATGATAAAGTGCATACAGGTCTTACCCCTATAAAGATATGGCACATGAGTCTAACTCATCCGCAAAAGCTAGCTCATGATGGGCGGATTTCCAAAGTCCATATAAGTAGACCACATTCAAGTATCATAAAACATTTAAAAAAACATTGAAACCTTGTATGTAACTTGTTTAATACTATGATAATTTACTATTTTCCAATGTTCAAGAAATATCTTTACATACCAAGATATCACTTCAGTCTACTAAGAACTATTTTACCTTGCCTCATCATCTCTCTTGAAGTAGAACCAGATCAGTCCTTCAATAACAAATTACTACTATTATTGTCCAAATTATCTATTAAAATTGTTAAGCAAGTTGTAGTAACTGCTTATTGTGTTCAAGAAAACATATCTGTTTTTATTAACCAGAACATACATCTCAAAGTTCATGACAAGTAACACCTGGATACCTTATTTTTGAAGCATGTCAGTGTAGAAATAGAGCTTGCTACATGAACAACATTGTCACCAAAACTATTGTCGTCACATCCAAACTCTTTCCTATCATCATCTCTATTGGGGGCTTTAGGAGTGACCTAGTTTTGATAGATCCAATGTTTGATAAGAAATACATTGAAGTAATATTTAGTCAACATATTACAAGTCTTAGATGGGATTAGCCTCTTAAAGTTCCTCCATAATTTCTTTTTTGACATAGACCTTACCTATCTTTGAACATTTGTTCCTTCTTAGTTGTCCATTAAGTTAAACTTCCTCCCTAATACGGTCAAACCTCCAATGAAAGAACAAAGTGCCAAGCCCACTCTTCAATTTAAGCCTCTTCTCTTTAGTATGGAGCCTGATACATTCAATAAATTGCTGAAATAAACAATCACATAAACTTTGTCTTCCCTTTCCAATAGGATGAAAAACAACCAAAGATGTTAGTTTCCCACTTATGGAGGCCACATTATTGTTCCTAACCACTTGAAATAACTCTAAAAAATCATTCCAGTCTATTCAGGGACTTCATCTTGGTAGAGAGGATCCATGAAAGCTTCAGGGTATGTTTTATCATAGAAGTGTTGATCTTATTAAGGTACTAGTAATAGAAAAATCTAACAAATTGATTGATCATCAAACATACCTGAAGCTCTTGTGGGTCCTGTCTACCAAGCTAAAGTCCTTGAATAGACTGGAGTGATTTCTGAGAGTGATTCCAAGTGGTTAGGCACAGGAATGTGGCTTCCATAAATAGGAAAACCATCATCTTTGGTTTTGTTTGATCCTATTGGAAATGGGAGACAAAGTTCATGTGATTATCTATTTTCACAATCTTTTAAATGCATCGGGATCCATATTACAGAGAAGAGGCTTAAGTTGAAGTATGATCTTGGTACTTTGTTCTTCCATTGGAGGTTTGAACACATGGGGAAGGAACTTTATCTTTCATGGACAACTAAGAAGCAAGAAAGGTTCAAGATTCAGTAAAGTCTAAATTGAAAAAGAATTTATGGAAGAACTATAAGAGATAACTCCAATCCAAGTCTTGTAATATGTTGGTTTGCTATTACTTCAATGGATTTCTTATCAAGTATCGGATCTAACAGAATTGGGTCACTCTAAAACACCTCGATAACGATGATGATGAGTGTTGTAGTGTGTTACCATGTCATTTAAAAGCTTAATCTATTAAAGAGAGCTCACTTTTATTATTTAATTATATTCTCAATACGCCCCCTCACGTATGGCCTGATTTTTTTCATGTGTCAAGCATGTGGAAATTCTTTTTAATAATGGGTAATGGTGAGATTTGATCCTAGGACCTCTGTATTCTCTGATACTGTAACGCCCCAAAAATGGGCCCAGAGATGTCACACAGTGCTTAGGGTCACAATTGATCCTAAGCTAACCCTTCTACTAGCATACTTACAAGAAACAGAATAAAATAAATAAATCTAAACAAAATTAGCGGAAATATAAAACTTCTCTGAACTTGATCAATACAAATCTGAATTTACAAAATTACAACTCTTCCTTTACCAACAAAACTGAAATTTAATACATTAACACCACTGACTTTCAATGAAGCCTCTACTAGTACTGACTATAGGTAGACGTGTCATGACTCCCAACTATACCAACTCAATACGACTGAATAGAAAAAATACAATACTTCTCAAGTTGTATAACTTACTCGAGCCCTTAAATCAAAAGGACTCATCATCCGCTGACTAGAAGCTACGGACTGACTGAATATGGTAAATGCGCTACAACTTGTACCTATATTATGAGACAATGTAGCACATAGACATATATGTGGATCAGTACTTTGAGGATGTACTGAGTATCTGGGGTGTATGCAATAATTAAATAGTATCATCAATCTTTATAGAAATCATGCATGCTGATATAAATGACTCACATAGCTTGAGCAAAAACTGAAATCTAAATCTCATAAATCATGAATAAGGAAGTATGTAATACAAATCTCATGAGTCATTACACCTTACTCTAAAATTTGTATCTCTTTTTGTTCTCCAATCTTGTCAACTGGAGGAAATCTTAAAACAATAACTTTCAGAACACACACTTTAATCTTATGAAAATAAGGGACTTCTTGTAAAACTCAAGAATTATAGCGCTTTGGGAAACTTAGGACTTGGGATTGAAAGACTTGGGAGCTTTAAGACTATAACACTTTTAGAGACTTTGGGACTTAAAACTTTGGAAATCTTAAAATATTAGCATTTTAAAATATATACTAAAACTTTAAATCTATAAACTATTTAAAGAGTAGGGGTTTTATTTGGGAGGTTCTTCTAACCGACAAACCATGTGAGCTGACATGGAGTCCAACGTCTTGCCTACGTTGGGGAGAGCTGTTTTACCCTTGCCATCGGAATAGAACCTTAACTTTAGTGATCACTATCTCAGCCTCGGGCCCATAAATCTCAATCCTCGGTGGCACGTAGTTCTGGGGCATGAGACCTTAGAATCATACCCAACTTGTTGTTAAATAATACTCCCATACTTACGCTCAGAATTTTTAAGAAATCTACCTTAAAATAGCATAAGGGTTTATAATAAAAACCAATTATGCTTCTCTTTGCTGTAAATCATAAACTATATGAATAATGTGGATTCCTTATCTTAGCTTAGGATCAAAAGATCAAATCTTTCTTATCAAAGCAAGCTAAAAATATAAGATTCTTGAAATATCAAAACTCAATCTTAGGGATTAAAGATCCAGCTTCAAACTCATGTCAAAACATCTCAAAATTCATGCTTGATAACATAAACATTTGTAAATCATATTAAAATCTCGAAATTTCAGAAATGCTCATGAAAATATAAACAAACTCATGAAATTTATCTTCAACAGCTCTCAAAAACTCAAAATCTTATAAATAGTGATAATGGGTATGAATCCCGATTTAGAACTCATATATAAACATTCAAAATCATAGAAAAACATCCAACTCAATATGCTTCTTGAAAATACTTCAACACAATCAAAATAATAAGATCAAGAATCTCAATATCATACTTAAACTCACTTTCGAAAATCTGAAAAATTGCATTACGCGCATAAATACATGAAAATAGTCATGCAATTCAATATTCAATCACTTGTAAACTCATAATCTTCAAACAATATAAATTAGGTGTAAAACCTAACTTCAATTTCATGTAAAATCACATAAAATTCAGTAATTTATAAGTTAAAACAAGTTTTGGGCACAAGGACAAAAGGATTGTCCTTGTTAAAACCCCACATACCTTAATAGTGTGGATTTGATGAATTGAATGTAAAATCTTGAACTTTGAATACTTTGGAGATGATCTTGATATCATTCTTGAAGTTCTTGGATTAAAAACCCTAAATTCTTGATCTTTTTGTTGAAGAGAAGAAGATGGAATTGATGATTATTGAGGGAATTGATTAGGGTTGTTCTTGAGGTAAAATTTGAGAATGGAGGCAAATAATGCCTCATTTGAAGCCTTAGATCGTGTTTTTATGACCTGAGTTGAGGTGGGAAAAGACCCCATTTCCCCTTATTACTTTAAAACAAAAATACGTAACCCGCATCCCGATTTTTCCCTTTAGCGCGACGAGCTACCATCGCGGCAGCTCACTACCTCACACTAAAATGGCTATAACTTTTTGCTCGGGTATTAGATTTTTGCGAAATTGGTATCGTCGAAAATCTAATTCAATTATGTAAAATTTGGTTTGTCTTGTGATGAAAAATTCCATGTATATAAAATGTTATACACATTTAAAGTAGATCCTTGTAGGATTGAATGCCAAATTTTGGTCGAATCTAATGTTCTTAGCTCCACTTTACTCTAAGTAACTTCTATAAACATTATTCACCTAATAAGGACTTCAAATAATTAGTATTAAAGTAATGACACAAGAATTTGAATTGTGGATCAAGAGTACGACAATTACACCTTCACAACGACGTGTTGAAATCGCATTAAGCTACTGGAAAAGGAAGAGTGCGAATTTGTATTCTGGCACGACGCGGTGCTATCGCGTTGCGCCACTGGAAATTGATAATTGATAATTTGGACCTCTATGTGATTCACCATTATTGTGGCCTGAATGCCCTAGTGAGTTCCCTGGTGGAACACTAAATTACTAACACTGCTCTAACTTCTTCACCGAGTGTCAGATTTGGGCGAATTTGATATCGATGGAAAGCTTATTCAATTTCCCACATAATGGAAGTTCTAAATTTGGAAAAGTCTGTCTGAAATAAAGGTTATTAATTTTTGAAGAACACTCTTAATATTCTAGGATTGAATTTTATGCTAGTAAAAACACAGGGTGTTACAATATTCCCTCTTGGGATTATTCGTCCTCGAATGTGGATAATTAATCTGAGAATACTAAGGAATCTGAGGTTATAAGCTATCATGCACAACTGAAATAAACTAAATAACTGAATCTTAAATATAATGAGTTACAGAACTGATCTGCGAGTGCATGAATTCTCATGAAAATAGCTATATGGATGATATAGAAACGAGAGCATCAACTTATGAGTAACCATTACTTTAGGCTGGATCTAATTTCATGAGAAAATGAATGAGAGGTTTATGACATGAAAAACTCGGGGTATTACAACATCTCCCTCTTGGGATCGTTCATCCCCAAATGATACTGATTTGATTGAAATACTAGAAAAAGATTGAGATGACGAATGGGAAGCTTACGAGTTGAATCATGACTTATCATCTAGATTCTGAAACTGATGCATAAACTGAGATGAATTCGCAAGGTACACGAAGTAAGCAAATTTTCTCTTAGAATGGTATGACTAGATGGGAAGATTGAAAACCATAGAAACTTGCCTGTATGGCTGCTAGACTAAATTACTGGCTAAAGGGGTTAACTCATACTGTACATTCCACTTCAACAACTATATTCAACTTTCTACTAGGATCTCACTTAACACACAATACATCCATCCGCATAAGTATTCATCATCACTACTAGAATCTGGAAGTCTGACTTAGTTACTTAGCCTATCATCTCCTCCTTAGCTTTAAGCCACCACTCTAAGTCTGTGAACCACTATATAAACCCTAATCTAAACTGTAATCGCTTTACTCTAGATTCTGGCGTAAAATCAATTCACATAAAACTAAACTTACCCTGAAGGACTGTATCTTAACATGTAACTCCCAATGCTAGTACCTCTTTCTGAGATTAAAATTTTAGATTTCTATAGCCTCAAAAGTCCTCATATAACAACTTAATCAGTCACTAACTTAGAATCTTCATGGTATCACCAGATCTTTATTTCACACCACCTAGAGCTTCAACTCTTACTTCTGTTTGCTCAATCTTCAAGGATTCAAACTTAGATTCTAACACTTAACACAAACATTATCAATCTTTAATAAACCAAACTACCCGTGTCATAGCTTACTAATATCACCTCTCTAAACTTGGATTATTAAACCATGAGAATCTAGATCATACCAAAAAGGCTCAACATCATCTTCCCATAACTCCTTATCTTAGCTATTAAGAACATCATACATATAACTAGTCTCCTTCTGCTTAGCAACTCGATGGTATTACTAATCACACACAACACATAATAACCTTGGAAATAATGCAACCCTATATCACCTTGGGCATACTTCTTCACCATACATATAGCATCATACCTAATTACAGATAACTGAACTCAAACTTCTTGCATACACTGTTCAAGCCAACTAGATCCCTTCCATATAACTAGCATCACTAACCAAGAAATCATTTCTTACTAAAACCAAAGCCTCCACGTACATCATCATAACCTCTCGATGATGACCCGATGTGCCCATTGAAATTCCCTCCTATGAAAAGCTTCTTGTTGTTAGAGATAACACTCACTATCTCATCCAAAGCCTCCCAACAACTCTTCTTCTCTTTCTCACCCAAGCCTACATGTAAAAATATTCAAGGTAGACCCTCCAATAACTACTTTATTTAAACATTGTACTATCATTGACCCTTATGACATCAACCACTTGCTCCATAAGATTTTTCTCTACTAAGATACCAACTCCATTATTATTGGCCACTCTTCCTGAGTACCACAACTTATACTCATCCACAACCTGTGCCTTAGTACTTATATGTTTAGTTTCTTGGAGAAAAGCTATATTAATTTGCCTCTTACTAAGAATTTTCACTAGCTCTATGGACTTTTTCGAAGAAGACCCTATGTTGTAAGAACCAACTTTAAACCAAGAGGTTCCCTCACCCCTCTTACCCTTCCTATTCCCTACCCCCACCCCAGCCCCTGACCTTGATCCCATCCCTAACTGAAGATATGACCCTAATATATCAACATCAACCAAAACCACCAAACAAAACCAAACTAATAAGGGGGATACTAAATGAGATAGTTAAACTCTAATAAAACACACCCCAACCAACAACACAATCCAAAAGAAAATCAAGATTAGGCACTAAAGGAAATGAACCAACTATAACAAGAATAGAAAGGAAAAATCCAAAAATCAACAAATGTTATATACTAGTTCAATATCAAAATAAGGATATCAACAGATGTTATTACTAGTTCAATATCCACCAAGCACAAGCATTGTTATACACCTAATGCACCCAATAATAGGAATAAGGCAGAGGCAAGACATTCAAAGGATGGAAAGATAGAAAAATTGAGAACTCAATCAAAAAATATAGAATTAAAAGTTGGGAGCAACTTAAAATTAAAGGAATAAAATCACCAACATTCGAGTGTCTTCTTAGTCGATTCACTATATTCTGAAAAAATTTGGTGCTGAAGTTGGTTGTCAAATATTTTCCTCTAAGGAATGCTGAAGAGTGGATCTTGTACCTGAAATGAAGTAGAAAGAAGTACAAAAAAGAAAATGAATGGATCTGAGCAGATGAAACCCTCTCTGAAGATCAGAGAAGTGTAGTTGGAAGAGAGCGGTGGTGATACTATTGTGAGACGATGTAGTGGTGGAGACGACAATGGTGAATTCAAGCCTGTGATAAAGAGGGACTGCATCGGTAATAAATGATTTAGAGAGAACGAACAAGATCGGAACCGGTGACACCCTAATCTTTTTGAAAATAACATATAAAGTAGAAAATTAAAGAAGATAAATCAGTAATAAGGTCTCATTTTTTTTCAATCAAGAAACTTTGGAGAATGATATTTTAAAAAAAGTAATTCTATAGATAGTGAAATATAGTTTCCGTAAAATTAAACCAATCATCATTTTGATATTTCTATGATAAGATATGAATTTTCTACCATAAACGTGCTAAGCTGTAAAAATGAGAGAAATATCAAAAGATAAAAAGAAGAAACTACCCTGCGTTGTGCTTCCTCACTATGTCCAATGACACTACAATTGATGGAAAATAATGAAAAGCATATTTATATTTATAGAGATCCTAAAGAAGACTATTAGAGATGTTGTTCGATGTGGGACAATAATTTTCCAATAAAAACAATGTAAAAATACAGCTACAAAATTCTCCCAATCACATGCAAATTGGGAAATCTGACTCTCCATTTCTTTTCTTTTTATTTTTCCAAGTTCTTACTTGATTAGGAGACAAATGACTTATGTTAAACTTAATGGCTAAGATTTAATAGACTAAAATAAGATCCTAATCATATTTAAATAGCTAATTTTGGACACGTGTGTTGTATGTGTATTTCGTGCTAAATTGTGTAGAGTTGTTATAACTATATACTTCTCTAAAAAACTCTTCTTATGAGTAAATAATAATGTAACTGCAAAACTTACAAGACCTATTTGCGTAGAAATTATGGTGTGTCATGTGTTATTATCTGTCAATTTGAATGCTAAAAATCATACTTAAATATGTGTATAATGAATAGTATAAAAAGTAACTGCATTCAACTTACTCTTATTGCTTTATTCCTTTTCCTTTTAACGTAATAGGAACTCTATTTTGTGTTAGAGTTTATCCTGAATTTCCTGCTTTTTACTATAGTTGTGTTTTACTTCAAAAAGATTTCTTAATGAAATAATATAAGAATACTATTTAGATAAGGGATAGAAATATTGTTTTATCCAAGCCAAAATGCCTCCAAACCTTTGGATGGGATAGGTATGATTCTTGAGGTGTTTGATTTCTCCTTAGTGCTATTAAAAGATTATATGTGGATTAATATTACCATTAAAGAGGGTTAAAGGACTTTGATGACATCTAAGAGTGCAAAACGGGGCTCGAAAGCCCCTTGGAAGGGACATACACCCAAGGCAATTTGGATCCACCTTTGATCCGCTCTAGCATTTCAAGAGATGGTCAAAACAGTCCCTAATGGGCCTTTTCTTGCATTTGGTTCTCTTTTGTGTCCAAATTATGTAATATTTAGACAAAAAATAAATACTTGGTATATAAGCTTATTTCCTTAGTTAGCTTTGTTTATTGATGATGATGAATTCATGAAAACTCCATTAGGAGTGCTGAGTGCTTGGAAAAACCAATGTTGAACCTTGTTTAGAAACAGGGATTGTAAGGGGGCTTAGATTCCCTTGTGGTCAACATAAGAGCTAGGTTATCTTAAGTAATCAATTAGAGAGTTCTTTGGGTTTGATGCACCCTTTGGTTATCCTTTTGTTATCTTCTTGTATCTATCTTTTTATCATCTAACTTTTTATCCTTTTACTTTTTGTTTGTCAATTTAATTGTTTGTTTAGTGTTTTTGTTTGTTCTCATCATCGTAGATTACTCTCATATCATTTGGTATCATAGTCGAGCTTGATTTCATTCCTAAAAAGTCAATCTTAGGTCTAGTCATCTTAGAAAATTGAAAATCACAAGAACAAATTACTATTCATATTTTTGGTCTTAGGTAAAATTTTGAGTTTTTTATTTTAGTATTTCTCTTATTTTTAGTGTTATATTTGTGTTCTCTAATATCATACAAGTCTATAAATCAAATCTGAGCCAAACCAGAGCTTATTTGAGTGTTCTATCTTTATTGTAAGCTTGGGTAGAAGAAGTTTGAAATTGGTTTCAAGAGCTGAAGTTTTTAGTGAAGAATTTGAGTAAAATAATATTTGTAATGAACTTAGAATGTTTAAAAGTTCTTAGGTTCAAAATTTCAACTCATTTAGAGCTAAGGAGAAAAAGTTGGAAAAGTTGGCGTTCTTGGAGAGATTGTTATCTTCACCTTAAAAGTTCATCCTAAATTGTTTGTTTGATCCAAAAATAAGGAATAAAAAGATTTCAAAAGTGTTAGTACTAAATCATCTCCAAAGGTTTTAAGAATATTCCAAGCAAAGAGGACAAAGGGGGACCAATAGAGGGGCAAAAATGACATTCCAAGAGGGTTGGGTGGCTGATTTGTACCCCATCTACCCTTGACCTGCATTGGAGATGCTGCCTCAGCTCAAACTCATGTAATACCAGTATCTAGGACTCCTGGAGCATTGGTGATTCATCCCACCTGCTAAAGCAGGTCCCCAAACGCAAATCAACCCATTCCAACACACATCAACTCATCCAAACACATTACAAGCTTTCTAGTTCCATTTTTCTCAAGATTTGTTTCTTTAGTTTCATTTTATTGATTACTACACTCATATTTTGATTCTTAAGCTAGTCAATAACAAAGTAATTCATATACTAAGTTGATTGATTAGTTCTTGAGTCTCATTTCTTTCATCGTCCAATTTCTTTCATGCTATTTAGTTTTTCTATTCATTTTTAGTTCTTGATTCAAGTCCGTAAGTATTTTTTATTTCTTTGAGTCATATGCAAGTCTAGATTTACACCTTATTTATAATTGGAGTATAAGAATCTTTTAACATTTTCCACTCCAATTACGAGGATTACAAAGGTAAGATTCTTACGACTGTAGGTGAGGAGATTTACTACTAATCTTGTTTGTTCATTTTGTATGTATAAAGTGATATAAGGAAGTATGTCTTAGATAGCCTCAGATAATTGTGACTACGACATAGGAGAATATGATTGCAGTGCAGATAGATATGGCTACGAATAAGATGGAGATTATGAGAGCTGTGAATATAACCATGACAAAGAGATAGATGAGAATGTGAGATACTATTCCAAAGGAGAATATGAGATAAATGATGACCCTAATTTTTATAGTGAGTATGGAGATGATGAAGAGCCATGCAAAGGTTCTTATAAGGAGTATGGGGCATGTGAGGAGTATTACTCTTCCCACTCCGGATGTAAGGTATAACCTATTCATTTACAAATCTTATGAGGATCATGGTGAGAATATACGTGAGGATTGTGATGTTTCATATTCCTTGTCCTGTAGTGCTTCTTATGAATAGATGTGAATGGTTATATTAACTATAGTAGAGGTTACCCCATGTGAAATAAAGAGTGTGCATCTCTAGAGCCTAAGGGTGCTACATCTTATTCTTGTTATCCTATTGCCCAAACACATGGAAATAAGAACTAAGGTAGAAATAGAGGGTATAGTAGGACTCAAGATCTTCCTAGTTTTCCCATCTTTATAAAAGAGTCGGGTTCCAAAGATTATATTTATTGGGAATGAGAGTGTGAAAGGATCTTCGAGGATTATGATATGAGAAAAGTCAAAAGAGCTACGTGTTCCCTTAAACATATTCAAGGTCTAACATTATTTTGGTGGGAACTCATAAAAATGTCTGGCTGAACATGGAATGCCTTGAAAGAACTCATGAGGGGTTCCCATGTACCAATGGGGTATATAAAGCTTTACAATGTTTATCCAAAAAGAAACATTTACTCTGAAAAGGTAAGAATTTGTGGGGTTCCGGGATGACTCCTTGTACTAGATGATTAGTTCTATAGAAAGTACATCATCCCACCCATGGTTGACTATCTATGTATATATCGAGAGTCTCTACTTGTTCAATACTTCTTGAGGGGTATAGAGTTTCTGAGGGATTGAAGATTTCCTTTACTTGATGTGGGTACTATGAGGAGGTTTGATATAACATCTTCCCCTTGGAATATGGACATTTATGCTTGGGTTCCAATAAGTTTGCACAACATAGAGTTCCAAAGAAAAATTGGCCTAAGGTTGTAAAGGAACAATAGGGAAATCATCTATTTCCACCCCATTCTTCCCAAGTCTCAAAGAAATGTGGCCACTTACTCCAAGCCTAATGAAAATGAGAGACAAAACATTGACAGGATTAAGAGAGTGTAATGTGGAAACTTAAGAGAGAAAAAAGGATAGGTTATGAGAAGTGAAGTGAGTGGGTTTCCACCAAATTGAGCTAACAATATTTTTCCATCATTTAATAAGGACATTTATGTAGGAACCAACATTGAAAGAAGAGGAGAACACATACCAAAATAGAAGATTCTCTTTGAAGATTTGATAAGGGCAATATTAGATGCTTCTAAAGCATGTGGAGAACCTTCACACCAAGGTAAAAAAGAATGTTCTCAAGATTTTCAAGGTAAAATATTTCACTCTTACACTTTTATACATGTGAATAATGATTATGAGGCTAGTATCCCATTGAGTGAGAGTAGTAGATTGCAAATAAATGAGTCTCATGATTCTCTACCTCTTTTTGATGATGTACCCATTGAGAGCATGGATACACTAGTTAATCCTATTGATGACTGGATTGATTTATAATACCCCGCATGTTTCTAAGCTAGGAAGTGAATAAGTTTTCCTACGTATGAAACCTCCTATCCTGTGAGTAGTATTTTAGTGCATGACTTACAATGAGTATCCTAGCTATAATATAGCTTATGATGCGTTAATCATGTTCATATGAGTCACTTAAGGTAATACAAGCTACGAGTTTTTGAATCCATCAAGTTTTAGTGTTCGATTTTGTAAGGGTCATATTTGAACTAATATAACACGATGATAACATGGTATTTATGCATATTTAGACCTACCAAATTGTAGAGAATCGAATTATCTTTCCAACAATACCAATTTTTCCTTAATCCAATACCCGAGCGAAAAGTTATTCCCATTTTTGTGAGAGACAGTAAGGATAGGCGATTGGATAGGCACCGCCCAACCAAACTTAGGCGATTGGTTAGGCTCCGCCTAAGTCAATTCCAAGTTCCAAAAACACTCCGTTTTGAGTTATTTTAAGGGTAATTAAGTCCTTTAATACTCCTTACACGTCCCTAAACTTAACCCTACGAAATATATAGCTTCTAAACACATTACAACTCTATTAACATCTCAAAGCTCATCATCCAAGAGCACCATAGGAGAAAACCAACTAGGGTTGCACAATCAAGCTTAAAGATCAAATTTCAAGGAAATTCCTCAATCAATCATCAAGAACCTCCCTTCCAAGGTATGCGTAGTGTTCATCTATGGATTCAATTCGTTCATAGAGCTCAAGAATCATGCTTTTAAATGTTGTTTTGTAAACTTTTTGTGGTGATATGAATATGTACATATTTGATGATGGAAGTTTAAGTTTCAAGATGATATCTAAGGATATTTTCATGAAATATATGTGGTTGTTGGTTGAAAATCATAAACTTTGGGTGGTTTAATATAATGCAATTATAAAATCCACCTATACCTTAAAGAATGCATGCAAGGTGTTTGATAAAATGCCTAGGATGCTAGAAATTTCTATTTACATGATTCCATGATATTCACATTACAAGTCCATGTTAGCTATACACTTCAATATGAATTTCCATACTAATTATGTATTCTTATGGTAGTGGCATGAAGCATGTATGATGATGAAGATATGAATTATGTATGCGAATTATATCCATGCTTTCCCTACCATGTTTGAGATGCTGAATAAATACATGAAGTATAATATCCCCAAATCATTACAATATGAACTAAATGTTATATGTTGCCGTTCCGTTATGCTTGAATGGTTTCCATGCCATTGCTATGAATAGTATATGTTGTCGGAATGCCCATGATATTAGAATATGAGATTTATAACTTGATTATAAGCATTCCTATTCATGATATATATTATGATGACCATGTACTTCATGAAATCCCCCACTCATGTATTATGGATTTTTATTGATGGTCGTGTACTCAAGAAATTCAAGTTGTGTCAGTTTCCTTCCATCCAGTCCTGGGGGTACTTGTACCCGAAAAATATAGTTGTGTGCCTAGAGCCATGTCATGTTTTCATGATACTCTCAGTCAAGCCATGATCTATAGAATTCAGTCAGTCATGTGACTCATGAAATTTCAAAAATCGCAGTAATCTCAGTAATCTCAGTGCTCAGTAACCTCAGCAACCTCAATATTCACAGTCAATCTCAGTAACTTCAGTACTCTCAACCAGTCCTCAGAACTCAGTACATTTTGTCAGTCATCGAAATCTAGTAAACTTAGTTTAGCTTCGATAAGCAATACCACTAGTATCAGTCCAGTTAATCAGTATCAGTTCAGCTAATCAGTTCAGTTCAGTTATTTAGTTCAGTTTCCTTTAGATGGGAGTAGAAGTTAGCACCGAGTGAACCCAAGGATAGGAACTCACCTGCCAGTTCAGGGTGTGATTCTTAGTAGTGATCCTTGTCTCTGCAATTGTGTATTATGGCTCTTAAGATAAATGTATTCTTACCTTATTGGCTTGTTGATTGCATTATGACCTTTGTGGTTTCCTTATAGCTTAATATTTGTCTTAGCCAATTCCTTTGTAACCTCTTTAATAAGTATTTCATGATTAAAACAAAGGATCCTTGGTTATATCTTAAGTGTGTGCAACCTTTGCATCATGCTATGATTATTTATTCTAAATCTCACCTGCATGTCATGATGATGTTGTATTTGTTTTTCCTTTCTTTGATTTTATAAGGTTTGGATTCAAGGTTGAATCCTTTTCAAGTAGGAAAGAATGATACAAGCCAAATTGCCTCCAGACCTTTGGATGGGATACGTATGCTGCTTGAGGTGCTTGTTGACTCCTTAGTGCTATTAAAAGATGTCATATTGATGAATATTAAAATTAAGGAGGGTCAAAGGACTTTGAAAATGTCTACAGAGTGCAAAACGGGGCTCGGAAGCCCCTTGGAAGGGACATGCTCCCAAGGCACTTTGGATCCGCCTTTGATCCATTCTAGCATTTCAAGTGTTGGGTCAAAACAGAACCTAGTGGGCCTTTTCTTGTATTTGGGTCTATTTTGTGCCCTAATTATGTAATATTTAGACAACTATAAATACTTCGTAGCTAGGCTTATTTCCTTAGTTAATTTTGTTTAATGATGATGATGAATTCATGAAAACTTCATTGGGAGTGCTGAGTGCTTGAAAAAACCAATGTTGAACCTTATTTAGAAATGGTTGTTGTAAGGGAGCTTAGATTCCCTTGTGGTCAACATAAGATCTAGGTTCTTGTAAGTAATCAATATGAGAGGTCTTTGGGTTTGATACTCCCTTTGGTTGCCCTTTTGTTATCTTCTTGTGTCTATCTTTTTATCATCTATCCATTTTATCCTTTTACTTTTTGTTTGTCAATTTCATTGTTTCTTTAGTGTTTTGTTTGTTCTCGTCGTCATAGATCACTCTTGTATCATCTTTCAACTTTTGATGGACATTTCTGTAATTCAACTTTATAATTTTGGGGCTCTCCACTTTTTAATATAACCAACTTTGAATTATGTGTGTTGCACCTGTATTCCACATTCATTGATATATTTTATTTTGCATTAAAAAATATTATTCAACTAATGTTATTATACTAACTGTATTCCTTTTCAAGTATAGTTTGTGTAGCATGTTATATGTTTGAACCATTCAAATATGGCCATGTCACTTAAATTTGATTGGTTGAAAAGTGTTTCACTTTATTACTACACCTCCACCCTATGACTATAAATAGAGGTCTCAAACTATAGAAAAGACACCAAAACTCTAACAAGATTCTAGAGAGAACCTGTGGATCAAACACCACAAAGTTCTCTATAAGATACAAGCACTTTACATTTCCTTTAGTTTCAATTTATGTGACATAATTTCTGTTTTAGTCTGTTAAAAAAATGTCACCTTTCTATAATTATAAACAATTTAACATTAAAATTTCTCTTTTAGCTATGATTTACTTTCACACAAATGGTCAATGAGTGTTTTACACCACAAATACCAAAAGTCTTCCTATCTTCTGAAAGTTTGTAAAAATTCAAAAGGTTCCACAGAAATTGGATGGACTGAGTATATACTAACAATGTAAAGAGGCTTGAATTGGCATGACATATAAATGTCATTTAACTTAGATTTAGTTGGCATCTATATCTTTCAACTTTGGATGCGCAGAAGTAGATATTCAAACTATCATAAAGTCGAACAAGTTGACACACACGTCCTATGTGGCAAATCTTACGTGATTTGACGAATAGGAATCATTCATCTATGTGTTTTTCATATAGGACACGTGTATTTTCTTGCTCAACTTTGTTAAATTCAAGTGCCCACTTATGCATACCCAAAGTTTAAGGGCATGGATACTATGTATTATGTTGGCTAGAATTTTTACCTCTTTAACATATGTGCTATGATCCATGGTGAGTTAACAAGAAGTGAAATTGGATTCTTCTCAATATAATGAATCGGAGATATTTACACTTTCCTCATTTATATGATCTAACTGGCCATGGAGTTCGAGATTTTGAGCTAAAATTGCTCTGACACCTCCAAGATTCATCAAGTAAACTTCCTTATTAATCAACAACATCACTAAAACACAAGATCCCATTAAGGCCAACTATGACTTCCCATTCATCCTCATATAAACTATCGCTAATATATCTAGCCTACCTTCTGAGCTAGGATCAAACTCTTCTTTTGACTATGATTGGGCCCTTTGCATGTACTCTTTTCTTTAGAAACTTTTGATTAACATTTTTGTAATTCAACTTTACAATTTTGGGGCTCTCCATTTTATAGTATAACCAACTTTGAATCATGTGTATTGCACGTATATTTCACGTTAATTTCTATAAATTTAGTTGGTGTAATACACCACAATTACAATAAATTATTACTGTTGAAATAATATTAACAAAAATGAAGAAATTAAGAAAATCTTCTTCTTGGCTGAGGCGCGGATATCTCTTGCTCTTTATGGAGATTCAAGCACACTGTGGCATAATCTACACCGATCTAGCTATAAATCTCATGATTTATCCCCTACAGGATACAACAACCCATCAACAATGTACAACTTAAGCAACTCCGAATTAGTTGAAGAGTTCAAAGATCAACTATAAGAACACCTTCCTTCAAGATATATTTACTCTCTTTGTATAGTGAATATAGTTAAAGATTTAGAATAGTTTCTTTGTCTCAACTCTTTCTTTCACTAATATAATTACTCTCTTTTGTATAGTGAATATACTTGTAGACTTAGAATATTTTCTTTGTCTCAACTCTCTCTTTCACTACTACACAGTATAATTTTTTTTACACTTATCATATTTCCTTGTACATGAAATAACATGCAAGATCACCTCTATTTAATATAGGTGAGGTATTCATCTTTTTATTGAATAGGAAGAATATGGTGTATTAAAGTAGTACATGAATGGTCTATAGGTTACAAATGTTACAAGAGTTACATGCAAGTAATGGTCTTATAAGTTACAAGAACTAATAGTCGTATGAGTTACAAGAACTAATGGTCATATAAGTTACAAGAACTAATGATCATCTTTACCACAATTTGTACCCACTAAATCAAAATGATAATATAGTAAGTACAAGAATAAATACACCACTTTCTCCACTCTATGTTTACTAATGTCATGCACTTTAATTTATTTTAATAATAAAATGCACCAACTTTCCCCCACTCATTTTAGTATTAAAATAAGAGAGTTCACTAATTTAGTTGAAGGGAGACTATTATGCATAATGAAGGTGTGCTATGCATTGAACCTCCACTTAGTAAAACAATAAACTTTACTCCAGAGCCAGTAGTGGTCTCAAACTTGAACTATGACTGCTTAAGGGAAATAAAGTATTACTGCTTACACATAAAAATAAAGGTGTTGACATAATCTTTAATAGCCAGCACATTACGGCAATGTGTTATCCCGATTTTTCATGAGCATTTTTGAGAATAAGCCTTATTCTCCTAGGAAGCGGCCTGCTTTTACACTCACATAGGTGAAATCTATTAAGGGTGGTCCTGTAATATCGACACCCCACTTATACAAGATACAAAATTTCATTACGAGTTCTTAGACTTAACCATCACAAATCATTACAGAAACAAAATTCACTCAAATCATAGGAAAGATTAAATAATAGTGCATCCCACATCAAGTCATCATATGATTCGTTCTTCCCATTGAACCTGATTATTGGATCTCTAGTCCCCAAGTTGGGTTTCCTCATATATGACTCATGATTTTTTTTATAGGTTTCCTTTCTCTCCCTCGATGTGTTTTAGACCATTTATCTTGCCAAGGCCTTGACTAGTTCATCTGGAAGATTATCACAAAATTAACATAATTAATATTGGTATACCATTGATCAATATGATCTCATAATATTGAATTTTTCTCCTTATGAGACGAATTTATCATTATAATAATGGTTTATACTCTATCAATAAATTTTGTTGTTATTACAATAACTCAAAATTAGAGAAATTAATTTCTCAAAATAAAGTGATTGATCAATCCACTTTTAAACTAGTTGAAACTAAAATAATTAATTCAACCTCCATGATAGAATTAACAAATAATAATTTTCTTTTTGATTTTCAATTAATAGCACCAAGTTATTTTTTCATTTGCATCAAAAACACATTTAGTACCACATGATTTATTTTAATAAAAACAAGTTACAATTCTCTTTAACCAAGTAAATATACTTGATTTGCTTGTGTAACCTGCTCAAGTACTTTTATATAATTTCAGCCAAGTGCTACTAACCACATATATCATATTTTATTTGGCTAGTAAACTCTTTTTTTATTTATTACACCGCTTTAACATATTTGAATCAGAAGAAGTTGGATGGGTTATAAAATGTATTTCACAATTTTTTTTCATCATAATTAGACATGTCAAGGAAAATTTCATCACATAATTTAGGTATTTTTCATTCCAAGAATGAAATTTATATCATCCAAAAATTTAATGTCAAATTTGCTATATAATTTATCATTTATTTGATAACATATATGTTAAAGCCAAAGACATCAATAAATATACACATAGTAACATGTGATTTATTCAAAGACTAACATATGCACTTGTAACTTCTTGTTTGTTTAAAGAATTCTCAAAAATGCAAAAATCACATTTTTCATGATGATATTTTTCTCATTTCATTAGCACCCATTATTTTGAGCATTTGAAATACCACATTATGTTTATGAAAAGTAGTATTATTTTACTAAGAAGATAGTCTTAATTTCTTCATTTTTGTTAATTTTATTCCAACTGTGATCATTTATTGTAATTGTGGTATATTACACCAATAATTTTTTTTACATACTCATACCCAACAATAACACGCATACCCAGTTATACATACTCATACACAACATTAACATTCTCATACTCATTGAATTTCCATAAATGGAGTATGGGAAGGGTAGAGTGTTCAATGATCTTACTACTACCGCGTGGATGTATCAAGGTTGTTTCCAAGAGCCCCTTGGCCAAAGTGTAACAAATTAAAGTAAATGAAAAAGAAAGCATAATAGTTAGAAAGGAAAGCAACGCAGAGATTACACGAAATAAACAATAACAACAACAAAATAGTATGGTAAACTAGAGAAAATTGAAGGAAAGATATCTTTTAAGTCTTGAATAAAAGATTGGTGACATTGACAAACTTAAAGGGTCAAACATCATTAGAAAACTTGATTAAGGTAATTGTGGACTTGATTAATATTTTCAAAACTTTTTACTCTTTTAAAAAATACAAATCAACCCAACCCACACCTCTCTTCAATCCAAAACAACCACTCTTTCCTCACTCTCGACAGCTTCTCTCAACTCTCTTCCAACCAACAGTTCTACAAAATTTCTTCCTTCAACCTCTGGCGACAAATAGTCGGGCGAGTTCCTTTTCGACTTTCAACCATCAATCAACGTAAAGACTTCTCAGGTGATAATAATTTCAAATTCTTCATCGTCCTATTTTCTTTTATTACAGGTAAAAAATTATGAAGAAACAGAGGAACTTGAGCCAACTACTCTACTAGTATTGAAATGTGGACTGAATAAAACTCTAATTTCTGGCATTTCTTCTTCTTGTTTTCGTACTGTTGATTCAAATTTGTTGGTGATTTTTTTTCACAATTGATGTTCTTCGTGTGTGTGTGCGCGTGTGATGTGTTGGTGTTTCTGGGTTGATTTTTTTTTTGTCATGGTAAAAATGGTGTTATAATAGATGAAAAATCTGATGTAACAGATGAAATATCTTATGTGACATATAAATACATCTGATGCAATGGATGGAAACATATGATGCGACAAATGAAAATCTGATGCAACAGGTGAACAATCTAACAGATCATTCATCTATTGCGACAAATGACTCTTCTATTTGGAATAAATCTAAACAATATTGATCCAATAGTTAACTCATTTTGCAATAGATTAGTGATCTATTTTTATTCTTTCCAACAGTTTACTCATCCGTTGCAACAAGTCGGTTATATATTGCAACAAATAACAAACCTGGTGCAACAGACTAGTGATCTATTTTTATGGTTTCCAATGGATTACTCATCCATTGCAATAGGTTGGTTATATGTTGCAAAAGATAAACTACCTAGTGCAACAAATTAGTGATCTATTTTTATTCTTTTCAATGATTTACTCATCCATTGCAACAGGTCGGTTATATGTTACAACAGATAACATACCTGGTGCAACAGATAAAATACCTGGTGAAATAGATTAGTGATCTTTTTTTATGGTTTCCATGGATTACTCAACCATTGCAACAGGTCGGTTATATATTGCAACAGATAACATACCTGGTGCAACAGATTAGTGGTATGTTAGAACTGTTATATAACTATTATGCATCAATCAATTATAATCTATGTTATGTTCCTGTTAATTTAAGATAATATGGCTCCCAAAAGAAAAGAAATCAAATCAAGTCCAAGTAAAGGAACAAGTGCAACCCCTCGGCTACATCCACCACTCTTTGAGCTTGCTTTACAAGCGTTATCTCAATTAGGAGAATAAGATAATGAACACAGGGAAGAGGAATCTTTCAAAAGAGATGATCCAAATTCTAATAGCCCTTTCATCGAAGAGTTGGTCAAAACCTTCAGCATTGATCGTTATCCTATGAGAATACAGTGCGATGGTGCCACATATTTAACGGGTGATCTCATGGTTAAGTAAGTCATGGTAAAATATTTCAACGCCTTCAAAAAAATACTTCAAGAACATAAATTTGATTCTTATTTTAGGGAAATCTACTTTGGAAAATATCTTGATTTGTCGGAGGACAACAATGTTCATTTTTAGATGAAAATGGTATATGATCTTCTCAAGCACAGGTTTATATATGAAAACAAAGATAAGATGGATGTGGTGTGGATAAATTACTGTTGAATGCCTATTTGTTTTGGTTGGAAGGAGTTTTCCATAGTTATCGGACTAAAATGTTATCCTCCTTCTCTTTCTCAAGTTATACCTACTCTGACTCAAAAAAATTCACCCCGCACACCCAAAAAAGGAAAAGGCAAGTCTAGTGATCATGATGACCTAGTGTCCATTGTTGTTCCAAGCTTCAAAAACAAAAATCTGATAGAAGCGTTGAAAGTTAAAGGACTTTCAAAGAAGCACAAAAAATCATTGTGCTTGGTTTGGTTTGTACATAATATTCTTTGGGAGAGAGACGTTAACAAAAACATAAGCCTCAGTTTAATAAATCTCTCAGAGAATCTTGAGGCATATAACAGCTATAATTGGGGTTATGAATGCTTCAAAATGACTGTCGAATATTTGTCGACTCCGTTAACGCCAAAGAAAGTCAATTATGTGGCTGTCCATGGGCCTTCATGGTAAATATTTCTTTTATCATGATATGATTCATCATTTTTTATTCAATAATGCTTTTGATTCATTGGCGTTATGTTATAGGCTTGGGCATTCGAAGTCATTCCTTATTTGAGACAATAAGTGAACTACCAGGAAGAAGTTTCCTGTCAAAGAATCCTGAGATGGTTGTCGGCCAAAACCGATAAAAATGCAATATTTCTTGATCTTTTAAATCCCCCCAGGGAAACAGTAAGTTCAATTCTAACCAAGTTTTTATTTTAATTAATTATTAAATGATTTCATCATCATTCTTAATATATGTTTCGATTTATTTTAGATTGTCTATCCGTGGCTTGTTTCGACCAACCGAGAGTTAAAGATGCTATTTTTTCTTACTTTACGGCCTGTGCAAACTTTATCGGACCCTAAAGTTACTGATGGAATAAAAATAAAATTGTT
Organism: Capsicum pubescens; assembly: GCA_030864215.1. Classification (NCBI taxonomy): domain Eukaryota; kingdom Viridiplantae; phylum Streptophyta; class Magnoliopsida; order Solanales; family Solanaceae; genus Capsicum; species Capsicum pubescens. Next base: position 257,246,338 of record CM061547.1, on the reverse strand, counting down.
TAGAGCAACAACCATCACAAGAAAAATAATTTTAGAGGGTGGGCTTATTGTTGTTGATGATGGTAGTCGTATTGGTAGTGGTAGTAGTGCTGTTGATGGGGCTAATGATGCTCCTCTTACAGCTTTTAAAACAACAAGCCATTATGATTATGATCATTATGGTTGTACAGATTTTTATCTAGATTTTTCCATATCTAGCGAATGTTCTGCATGCAAATGTCAAGACTGCAAGGCAAAACACGATGGATTGATTAATGCTATTAATGTACTAACTGCTTCTGTAAAGAAAATGATATATAAGAGTGGTGTCATTCCATCAAAGAGTATTTCATATACAGACACTCCACTAGAGATCAAGGTGTCTAAGAGGATAAGGAAAAACACTTCCAAGGCATCATCAAGCATAAAAAAGGTAAAATGGCAATGCCTCTGTCGTTTTATTGCACCGATGTTCAGTGTGCAAAGGCCATAGGAGAGCATCATGAGTTGAAGAAAGTGAATGTACATCATCTGTTCTAACAAACAAAGTCACATATCTGTTTCAACAGATGATACATCTGCTAAAAATTATCAAACAGATATATACATTTATTGCAATTATTGTCTAAACTGTTGCATCAAAATTGTTATCTATTTCAACAGATGTGCCTTATATTACAACAGATGGGTCATTTGTTCAAAATTATCGTACTGCTCGGATTTACCTGTTCAAATTTATCCCAAAAGATAATCCATCTAATGCAACATAAGACTCATCTGTTGCAACAGATGAACAATCTGTTGTATATCTCTAATTAGCATTGACAATTCTGGCTTTCCAGGTGGATGTCACAGTAGAATCTACAGCTGAAGAGCATAATATCATAATTAAAAATCCATCAACTTCTTCCAAAGAAGAAGAAAAATTGGAGCCTTTCAGTTTGGGATAACGGAAAAATTATCCATTTGAAAGGTTCAACATCTCGGACAAGGCTCCAAAAAAACTAACACAGTTAATCAATGACTATTAAGAATGGATTATCGATGGGCTGTTAAAGCATCATGCCGTCTTGTATATAAATCAATTTTATAGATATTGGTTTATACAATTCGCGTTGTAAGAACATGATATTAACACATATAAATCATCATGTAGAAAACAAAATGACGAGCACTACAAAGTGAACGAATCGAGTCTTGGTTTTGATATGGTTGACTTTGTTGTTGCACATCCCGGAATGAAGAATTGGTTCTATTTGATGTCACAGCCCCAAACTTGCTGGAATGTTGAGGTTTAAATGCCATACATATTAATAATAATTAATACTTTATTTAATTGCATCTGCGTATTAATTTTTTCATCACGTAATCCAAAATATTTGATAATATGTGCAACACATCGATATCATTTTTTACTACATCCGAAAGAAGGCCAAGTTGAAAACACAAGAACAATATAGATACACGACAGACAATTATTTAAACAAAGTTTACATCAATAATGCCTACAATAGGTATTGTCAACAACAGCCGGATGTTTCCCGAAATGAAGAATTCTTAGTCAACATCATCAAAGGTTTTAGCATTCTGGCTGGCTTACCTTGGCATTTGGTCAATAAAGTGTACATATGAATAAATTGTGGTGATGAATTCCATTGGGTGTCGACTGTCGTCGTTCTAAAAGTGAGGCGCATCCGAGTTTATGACTCGATGTCGCGAAATAGACGTTTCGGGACATCGTCTGAGATAAAAAAACTGGCAAAAATATTGCCTACTTACATTGATATAAGTGGATTTTTGGACCAAAAGGTTCGTACTGATTGGTCGATGATTAAAGCATACCGGGATAAAATGGCTAATCCATTTGATGTACAATATGTTGATGGAATTTCTCAACAAACCATTGGTAGCCTGTAAGTTTAAGTGTCATAATTTAGTTTCATTTCACAAATTTCACAACACTTGCATGAACTGCAAGATATGGATTATCTGTGTTTTTATAACGCAGGGATTGCGGTCCTTTGGTTGCTTCCTACACCTAGTATTAATGCAATGGATTACAAGTACCAAATGATGGACTTGATTCCGGATTATTCCACAAAATATATGCTGCTCTTTTATGGAAATATGGAGAAGCGAAAGCTCAGAAGCCGTACGCAAGCCACATTAAAGATCCCTGATGACCAAAGCCGAATTTCGTAGCACCGAATGAAGAACAACTTGTCCATATTGATTAGATCTTTATAGGTTGATTCCGTCAATGTAATAACCTATTATCCTTGGTTTAACTTGTTGATTTATTTGTAGAGTAGATCATTTGTACCCATAATGATTTTTTTTACATTTCATTTATTTTTTGAGTTATTTCATGTAATTTTTGAAGGCTTCAATTTTTTTTATGTTGTCTATGAATATAATTTAATCCTTAGTTTTGAACATATTAATTGAAATGGAGTACTAGATTCAAATATTTCAATAGATAATACATCTGCTGCAACAGATGACATATCTTATCAAATAGATTTAGACATATGTTGCAACATGAGATGCAACATGTAGGTCATCTACTGGAAATTATATAACAGGTCTTCCTACTTTTTTTAGTTGCTCCAACAGATTATCGATTAGTTGCAATAGATAGATTATATGTTGCAACAGATCGTATATCTATTGTGACAGACAGACTGGGAATATCTACATAACGCAACAGATGACCAACCTATTCCAACAGATAATCAATCTATCATAATAGGTACTATATCTGTTACGACAAATATAAAATCTGTTGCATTATAAAAGGTCAACTTGGCCAGACATAAAAATTATTGCCACTACATGTAAAATGAATTGGCTTGAAATAAAAAATTATTATCATGTTCGTCTCCGTCTTGTACATATTCTTCTTTATACACGGTCTCTAACTATTTAGTTAGTACCCAATATGCCCAGACCCATTGCATCTTCCCCACAACAGCATCGTATATACCAGTCATTTGTATGACGATCAGCAAACACTCGATGCATGCAAGTAAGTAAGGCCCGCACGCTGTTCCAGCTATATTTTTTTGGGAGATGGATGTTCTTATTTCAACCTTTAAAATCCCATGATTCCTTCATCAAGACTTCAGCTAGCATATGATCCATCAGCTTACTCTGCGTCAACAACTTGGGCAACAACTTCAAGAGTGGCTGCATGTGGGTTAAAAACGTCTTCTCGCTGAAGACAGGTAAGTTGCAGTCATAAACCTTAATATTTCCCTCATAGAGTAGTATCTCAACTGTGAGAAAATGTGTGACATCCACATTTATGACTGCAAGGATTCTCTTTGCCTTTGTCCAGCTCTTTTTGTATGGATATGGATTCTTCCCTCCAACATATTTAATTGCTTCTTCATCCCATTGGAACGTAGAAACTAACTCATCAAATCCCAGGCCACCGGTACTAGCTAGATCATGGAGAGAAGCGTAGCTATCCTTGAAATTATTGTAGAAGTTGAGGCCCATTATCCTATCGGCAGCATCATAAGTATCCAGGTATGCTAATTGCCTGCCCCTCATGAGGCAGAGAATTTCATCAACATACTGTGGTATAAGAATATAGTTTTAAATAGTTTAGTAATTGTAAAGAATAAAAAGACAGTGGAAAGAATCTAATGATGAGGGTTCTCTGAATCAGTTCACAGATTACCCAGCCAATGCAACTTATACAACATATGTGCATTATGTAGCAACAGAATACCAAACTGTTGCAACAGATTACACATCTTCTACGTAGATTCTTCTCCATGGAGTATATTCAAAGGCTACGTTAGCAAAAGTAAACATACATTATCCTGGTACCATACACGCATATTTTTCATATTCGTGAAGTCTTTAGCGGAAAATGAATGAATGGTGTATTATTTTTCAACCTTCGTCTTCATAAATTCTTCCAGTTCCTTCTTCTTCTCCTTGCCAAGCACCGCAAATATGTCCAACTTCTTCGACGGCCCCTGAACTACAACAAATCTTGGAGCGGGAGGAGTTGCAATTTTTGTTGATTTCAAAATAGAGAGAATTTATCTAATTTTTCTTCTCATCCTCCTAACCGCCACTGTAGGAGAGCATAGATCCCTCACCTCATTAGATGGTATGAAACCCCTCCTGGATTTTAACACTTCAGCAGCTTCAGTAATAGCCTTTATCTTTTCAAGGAGTTTATCCTCTTTGTGCTTACACGCTTTGTATTTGTAATAAGAATATGAGGGTGAGGAGGGGTGAGAGGGACCACTATAAGGGTGGGAGGGACCAGTGTAGGGGTGAGAGAGAGGACCTATGCAAGGGGTATGTTCAAAAGTAGTTATTTTTTGCTGAGAACCAACATGCTCATAATCACGACTGGTAGTGGCATCAGGATGGCTGCCACCATCACAAATAACTCCACCAGCAAGACCCCCCTAAGAAGCACACAGATCTAGTGCAGTTTGAGGTTGGTTGTGAAGAGCTTCAATATTAGGCTGACCTTGCCTAACTGGTCTTCTTATGGATGTTGCTCCGGCTAATTCCTTCTTATTAGCTTCAGTTTGAGTGTTTTGCATAAGTTTCATATGCTATTTGAAATATAAACTCTCATGTGATGTTTAAATCTTTTGGTGATCATGAGCATGATTTTAAATGAAAGGGTAATGGACATGACATAATTGATATGATACGTCTTGTAAGTCTAGGTATGATGATACCTATTATGGAGTGCTCTTAACATGAAAGAAATAAATATTTTAAGCATTAAGCATGGTTTTAATGGACTAAATTGGGCTTAAACAGAGGTACATGGTCACCCGAAGAAAGCACAACCAAAAAGGCACATTGTTGGAAACCATGTTTTGTCGATGCGAAATTTATGATATATTATCCTGGACGAAGGATAATTAGGACATCTCGTATACGGGATGCCTACGGTATGCCTGTAAGAAGTTATACCATTTTATGGAAGCCCAAATCCTTGGGGAATACTTGGATTGGGTACTTGGTCCCCCAGTAAATTGCAGACCCATCTAAACAGTGGGTAATCAAAACTGCAGTGTGTATCATCTAACTCAGAATTAAAATAAAGAGTGTTTTCTATATGGTTATGATAATGGTTTAAATTGTCTTAATAATACCCTTGTGTTTGGATCTCAATTATATTTAATTGTTTTTACAATGCTCTAGATTATTTTGTATGAATAATATGCTATTTTTGGATTGTTCTGCATACAATACATTTCAATTATTGACTATCCTTGGACAGATGTATTGTTTCTTAATGTAGTTTCGAGGAACATTCTTGGGTTCCACCACAGTAGTAGACCTTTGTTAGAAATTTAGAGTTGCTAAGACTCCCTTACTTTGGAAGGCTTCATATCCATATGTTAGTTTTTTTTGGTTTCATGGTCGGGATGGGAGCCTTGTCTTGGCTTAGACAGATGACTAGTATTTCAGTAGTGGATTCATAAACTAGATGTGGGTTTATGTTTTGATGATATATTGTACTTAATTTTCTTATGAGACTTTCCATGTTTCATTTTAATTTCTGCTCTTCTATTTTATATGAATGATGCTTATGGTAGTATGCTAAGGGGTCTCTCTAACCTTGATGGTTCGGGATGCCCATCGCAGCCAGGGCCCCAACTTAGGTCATGAAAAATTTGGTATCAGTGCATGATTCAGGGTCCCATGGTGTCTATGAAGCCATGTCAATTAGAGTCCTTTTTATGGGTGTGTAGTGAACCACACATACAAAGAGGAAACTACTAGAAATTTAGGAATGTTTTGCTTTTATTCATGTTCTAGATCGTGTTATATGTTTTGAATGTTTCCTAACTCATGACTTTCTATGTTTTAGATCATGCCTCCCCATAGATTCAATAGTCAGAACACCTCAGTTGGGGCCTCTGTTACTATTGGAATGGATATTGAAGAAGTCCGCCCTATTCATAGGATATAGACCTGATATGGCGCCTATACTTTTGAATTCACTTCTCCTCTAAGGGTTCCACCAGTTCCTATTATCCCTTCTCGAGATCCTCAGTTAGGTGTCAACCATACTCAGTCTCTATAGATATAGGTTTCAAATGCTGAATTCTATCAGTCCATCCATATGCTTAATCAACTTGTGGCTTCACAGTCATGTTGGTCTGGAAATGTGAGTTTATTCACTGGTTCTTATGAGATCACTCGAGTTGGAAAATTCATAGATGATGAACTCACCCACTCTTATTGGTACCAATATTGAAGAGGATCCTCAAGGGTTTGTACATGAGATAGAGAAGATTTACAGACCCATGTACGCCAATGATACTAAGTGGGTAGAGCTTGCAGCCTATGAGATGAAAGTGAAGGCTTACAAGTGGTATGATGAATGGAAAGAGTTGAGGGGTGAGAATGCTGAGCCATTGGTATGGAAATAGTTTTCAGAGGCATTTAAGATCACTTCTTTCCTCTGAAAATGAGTTAATCTAAAGCTAAAGAATTTTTTAATTTGAAGAAGGGTAAGATAAGCGCCAGAGAATATGAATTGAAATTCACTCAACTATCTTGTCATGCTCTAGAGTTGGTGTGAAACATGAGGGCTCGTATGAGAAAATTCACATGCGGTCTTTTAAACAATTTGGTGTTGGAGTATAAGGGACAAGGAAAGATAATGGTATAGATATCTCTAAGTTAGTAGTGTATATGCAAATGTGGAGGATGAGAAGAAAAAGCTGACAGGGTGTAACACCCCGCATTTTCAAGGAAGAAAGTAAACCATCATTCCTACGTGCATAAGATCTAATTCCTTGGTTGATATGTAAATTCATGTGTCATGAACCTTCTCCTAGTGTATGAAGTGATTATGAGGTGAAAAGTGTTCATAAAAATCACTTGGAGCAAAGTTGAGCTAAGAGTCATTCATTCATCCAAAGTTTGGTATTCGATTCTTCAAGGGTCTACTTGAACATGTATAACTTTCAATACACATAGAATTTTTCATATCAAGACCCTCCAAATTGTATATAATTTAATTATCTTTCCAATGATACCAATTTTGCTTTAATCCGATAACTGAGGGAAAAGTTATGGCATTTTTCGTGTGAGGCAGTAAGCCGACGTGATCTTGATGCGTCACGTCGACTGCGACCCGACATGAAACCTGATACTAATTTAAAGCTGTTTTATGCATTATTTTAGTTCCTAATGGGTATAGGGTCATTTTGGTCACTTCTCCTCACCCAAAATCTGTCCACAACATAAAATTTCAGCCTCATGAAGCATCAATTTCCATTTCTATTCAGTTTTCTCTCAAACATAAGATCAACCTAGGGTTTCCTCCAAGAACAAGAAAGCAAGGGAAAATCAATCTTTAAGTCCAAGATTTCCAAGGAACAAATCAAGATTCAAGTGCTACTCTTCAAACTTTGTAATCTAAGGTACGTGGGGTTTTACTAAATCACATGGGCATAAGGAAATTGTTTCAATACCATTTAAACATTGTGAGATCATAAATTTATGAAGGGTTTTGGAATTATGTATACAATCTTGCATTATGAATTCTTTAATGATATTATTGTTTTTGTCCTTAGGCCTTTCCCCCCAAATTTAATTGTACTCGTATACATGTATGTATCAAATTGGGTTTGAATATTTAATTGAGAGCATGAGATGATAAAATCCCTCTCTTGTTGCTAAGCCTCTTGTTTCTATATGTTATGAACTACTCGATTGTAGTTTGAGAAGCATGATATGAATGCCTTAGTTTTTGGCTTATGATTTAAGGTTGATTTTTGAATTGAAGAGAGAGGGTTTTACATGTTGATAAATATTGAAAATATATAATGAAAGAATTGCATGGTTTGTCAAAATTACATTACCACCATATGTTTTGTTGAAATGTTCGAAAGAGAGATTCTTTGCATAATTTGACAAATGTTTTGTATTATGAATCTTCTTTAATTGTTTGAAGTATGGTGGTCCAAACTTTATATTTTGCAAGAAGATATTATATTATGATATTTTATGGCTTAGAGATTCGACTTGCAAGTCAATGGTATGACGATACCATATAAATGAATACCATAATAGAGTAAGAGTTTAAGACTTGATTTTAGAGAATACTTGTCTTAAAGAGCTAAAAATGGGGTTAAAGAGGGTTAGATGGTTGCCCGAAGAAGTATTTAGTTCTGATAACTCCTTTTCCAACATCGTGTTTTGCCGATATGGTTTTATTATGCCCCTAAAAGGGACCACACGCTGCCCTAGTGACCTTTGGCATATTAGAGTCAGAGACTTCAAACCTTGCGACAAACTAGGGTTGGGGGCTTGGCTGCCGAGTCAAGAGGATATTCCATATAGACCATGGAATTTCAAAGTTTGAGGGTATACCATCTAGCTTAGCAGTAATACAAAGCATAGAGTTGCCTTTACAAGATTGTTTTAAGAGCATTCGAGATGGCCCATGTATTTTGAACTATTTCATGCATAATGTTTTATGACTTTCTCTCACCTATGTTATATATGTATAAATTTATTATTTTGGATTGCACTCCATACCAATACAATTTTATTGACCTCCTATGTTTCAGGGTCTGAGGCTCAGTCTAGAGGTCCTACTAAGCCATAGAGTTTTTGAGAAAGAAGTAAAGTGTGCAGTTAGTGAGCCTTCTCTATTTTGGAAGGCCTATTTATTTTTCTATACTTGTCATTTACTTAGGTTTAGGTCTACTGGAGGCCTTGTCCCAGTTTTAGATAGTTTGATAATTTTATATGTAATAGATACTGGATTCATATCTTAGCTTAGGATCAAAATATCAATCTTTACTTTTGAAAGAACTAATCAAAACTTATCAATAGGACTTGATATCATAATTTCCTTATAAAATCCTCAATAGTACTTAGGACTCAAAGTATAAAGCTTTAATGCATCAATAATTAAATCAATAATCATATTTAAACTTTATGCTCAATAATCATATTAAAAGCTTTCAACAATCTCAGTCAAGATAATTGTATATAACTCATAATACGAATCTTATAATTTCAAACATGAATATATGTAAATTTCTTGCAATTGGGGCCTTAAATATCATACGAATGTCATAAACTAAAATAATAAGGATTTGGGTATCAACCCTAACTTAAATTTCTTGGGAAATCATAGAATATTCAGTAAAATTGAAATCATAATTATGTTTTGGGCACAAGGATGAAAGGCTTGTCCTTGTTCAAAACCTCACATACCTTGGATGATGAACTAGATGAACAAGTTTGCTTTTGGGATACTATTTGTGCTCTTGAATGATGATTCTTGGAATTCTTGAATGGGAACTTTGAATCTTGAATTGATTTGGGAAAAGGATGGTGAAATCTTAGAGATTCTTGAAGTTGAATATTGATGCTTAGGGTTTTGCTCGAGAAATATTTTGATGAATATAAGTATAAAATGCTTGTAATAGGGTTAAATCTTGCATTTGGACAAAATTGGGGCTTGGGAACTATCCAAAATACTATTTTTAAACTCCTAAACGAAACTAGAAAAATAAACTGGGGTCCCGACTTAATGGGCCACCGCGATAATCCATTATCGCGGTGGGCTCACTGAAATTTGACGACTGGGAAATTTGGGGTCTCCACGATACGGAGATATTACGTAGTCCCACTAGATTTTGACAATTGGGAACAGGAACTTGAATGTGACACACAACCATTGTGGTACCCTATAGAGATGCCATTTTGGCCTTTGGTGCGACGCGCCACTATAGCGTTGGACTGTAATAAATTGACAAATGGGAAAATGGACCTCTACGCAATGTGATAATATTGTGAAGGTCCACTGAAAAATGAAAATTATAAATTTAACCACCTCCGCGATGCGGTGACTACCCAGGTGGCACACTGACAACTTAAAAATTCTCTAACTTCTTCACTGAGTGTCGGAATTGGGAGAATTTGGTATCGATGGAAAGCTTATTGAATTAATTGAAGTATGGTGGTACAAACTTTATATTTTGAAAGAAGAGATTATATTTTGATATTTTATGGCTTAGATATTTGATTTGCAAATCAATGGTATGACGATACCATATAAATTAATTCCATAATAGAGTAAGAGTTTCAGACTTGATTTCAGATAATACATGACTTAAAGAGATAAAAATGGTCTTAAAGAGGGTTTGGTGGTTGCCCAAAGAATGATTGAGTTCAGATAACCCCTAGCCTAAAACTGTGTTTTGCCGATACAGGTTTTTTATGTCCCCAAGAGGGACTATACGCTGGCCTAATTCCCTTTGGCATATCAGAGATAGAGACTCCAACCATTGCAGAAAACTTGGGTTGGGTCTTGGCTACCGAGTAGCCTGTGGAATATCAGAGTTGTAGGATATACCACCTAGCTAGAAGTAATACAAAGCATAGAGTTGCATTTATAGGATTGGTTTAAGAGCATTCGAGATGGCCTATATATGTTGAACTATTTCATGAATAATGTTATATGACTTTCTCTCACCTATGTTTTATATATATAAATTCATTATTTAGGATTGCTTTGCGTAAGATTTCAATTGTATTGACCTCTTATATTTCAGGGTCTGAGGCTCAGTCTAGAGATCCTGCTAAGCCATAGAGTTTTTTAGAAAGAAGTATAGTGTGCAGTTGGTGAGCCTTCTTTATTATGGAGGGCCTATTTCTTTTAGATACTTGTTATTTACTTTGATTTAGGTCCACTGGGCGCCTTGTCCCAGTTTTAGACAGTTTGTTAATTTCATATGTAATAGAGATTTGGCAGACGGGAAAAGATGTTGTCTAGTTATTGATTTATTTATTTGAAAAATGTTAAACCAAACTCAGAGTTTGACCAGGATTCTGTTTGTTATATCCCGCATCTTTTTATTTATTGTTAAGAATGGTGTTCATGAGTACCAGACAGAAAAGGGAGACCGAGCCTATACGATTCAGTATGCTCATCGCGGCCAGGGTCCCAACTCGGGTCGTGACACAGGGAATGAGGATAGGTAGGCTAAGAAAGCTAG